>LR812535.1:11279265-11956679 GCA_903798195.1 Danio kyathit
CCATAATAGTTTTAATAACTCATTTCTAATAACTGATTTATTTTATCTTTGCCATGATGACAGTAAATAATATTTTGCTAGATATTTTTTAAGACACTTCTGTACAGCTTAAAGTGATATTTAAAGGCTTAACTAGGTTAATTAGGTTAACTAGGCAGGTTAGGGTAATTAGGCAAGTTATTGTATAATGATGGTTTGTTCTGTAGACTATCGAAAAAAATATAGCTTAAAGGGGCTAATAATTGTGTCCTTAAAATGGTGTTTAAATAATTAAAAACTGCTTTAATTTTAGCTGAAATAAAACAAATAAGACTTTCTCCAGAAGAAAAAATATTATCAGACATACTGTGAAACTTTTCTTGCTCTGTTAAACATCATTTGGGAAATATAAAAAAAAAAAAAAAAAAATCAAAGGGGGGCTAATAATTCTGACTTCAACTGTATATATATATATACACTTTATTCTGAGTACCGGTTCAATGTAATTTCATTCTGTATAACATCGTCTGTGATGTTTTGAATGACAACAATAAAGAAAACACACACACCTAAGCTTTACTCATTGGTTGTGATTTTAAGTGGTTTACATATTTTACATATTTATATTTTGGTATTTATGCTATTAAGGTATTAAGCTTTATTTATTTAGATTTTTATGGTGTTATTTAGGTTTTTGTGATTTAAGTTGCCAATAGAGCTGCATATTATTGGACAAATTAGACATTGTGATACATTTTTTTCTCTGAGTAATATATTGCGATATAAATACGATTTGACCAGATGACTTAAATAGCTCTATTTGTAAAGTCATTACTTTAGACTGATTTGGATTGATTTATATTGTGAGTGACATACATATATTTTATGTATTTTATTATAAAGATATAATAAACCAAATACAGTTTGTAAATAAACACAATGAAGCAAATATTAAAGTGAAACAAACAGTGCTTTGTGGTTTTCTGCGAAGATTCTAACAGTATTCAGGTACAGAAATTGAATAACCAAATGTAAAATAACTTTGCATAGTCTTCATCATATAAATAATTCAATAAAATTAATCTTTATGAAATATTTATATTTTGTGCTCTATTAAAATGCTTTTAAACTCTCTAAAATTGTAACTCTTTAAATACTGTCACAGGTTTTACAAACATATAACTTATAAACTCTCACTCTATTATAGTAAAACTCTGCAGTGTCTCCTCAAATCTCATGTGTTTTGAGCTGTGGTTTCTGGTCAACTATAATCCCAACTCAACACTGATGCACACATTGCGATATCGACGCTCAAACAATATATTGTGCAGCCCTAGTTGCTAAGGTGTTTTTCATAAATATTCTTATATATTACCTGCACAACGTAATTTCATTCTGCATTACAGTACATCTCCTCTGTTGTTATGAATGACAATAACAAAGCAAACCTGAGCACACGCACATACACTCAGACACACTCGCAACCAATCAATGTTCACACAACCATGCCGACTGTTCATTTTCCAACCCATAAACAATTTCGGAGACCGAGCAGCATGCTCTAAAAGCTTTTTTGGACAAGAGAAGCAAAGGCAAACTTAAACTCAGTGATTTTTAAACAAACAGAGTTTGAGCTCGAGCAGCACACGGCTATTATCCAATCAGGGGCCAGCAGGGGGAATTATCCAATCAGAAAGCGGCAGGGGAAATCTAGGTCCAATCCTCAGCCGATTCTCCATGGGCATCTCCACATTTACTCTGATCACAGAGCACAAAAGATCCTGACAAAAACCATCGATTTCTGAGACGCAAGGCTTTTTATTTGTTATCGCCATCACAATTTCTCTCAGTCTCTCAGCAGTTTTCTCTCAGCATGGAGCATTCAGCTGAAAATAAAAACCCAGATGACTTTCTCTCATCCTTGGGACATAAAGTCAGATTTCTATGATTCAAAAAGGTTGATGGTTCCGTAAAGAATCTTTAGAATCCATAGAATGTTCCATAAAAAAAGAGGATGACTCTTTACGATGTAAAGGTTCTTTAGATCAATCAAATTCTCTCTTTTTTGAATGGATGAAGCACTGTCAATAAAGAAAGATTGTCATAAAAGAAAGATTGTTTTGGAAGCCAAAAGTGATTCTTCTATTGACCTTATTCTTCAATGCGGAAGTGTGCTCATTTTTGCGATTGTTTTAGAACTTCCGATTCAGTTGCCTATGGGAGAAATGACTAGGAATAATAAACGTCAGAAAACGGTCAAACTACTCGCTCTTCAAACAAGTGTTTGCATGACTATACAGACAAAATAGAATAATATAATAGGAAAATATCAGTTTGCAACATCAAGCAGCAGAACAAGCTGTTTTTAACGTCTAAAAATGAATGGAAGTGAATGAGACCGGAAGTCTCGAGCCAAAATGATTCACATGGCTGAGCCCACTCGTACGCGGAGAATAAGGTGAATAGCATGACTGCAAAACTCCAATTTAAAAAGACGCAAACTGAATGCTTAATTCTGATTGGTTCATGAACTATAATGTAGAATTAATAAGTTCTAGGTAAGTCTTGATTATATTACAGTTGCACATTACTATAAATGAATCAAGCCATTTAATGTGCTATTCATTCATTCATTCATTCATTCATTTTCCTTCGGTTTAGTCGCCTGATTTATTAGGGGTCACCACAGCAAAATGAACCACCAACTTGCAGCATATGTTTTGCACAGCGGATGCCCTTCCAATACTGGGAAACACCCATACACACACTCATACACTACGGCCAATTTAGTTTAATCAGTTCACCTATAGTGCATGTCTTTGGACTGTGGGGGAAACCGGAGCAAACTCCACACAGAAATGCCAACTGACCCAGCCGAGACTCGAACCAGTGACCTTTTTGCTGTGAGGTCACAGTGCTAACTACTGAGCCACCATGTCACCCCTGTGCAATATAAATAAATAAATATATTCTAAAATAGGGAAAAAAGACCAACTATTTAACCGTTTTAATTAACGAAATTTCATTTTATTACAAATGGAAAGCACAAATATTTCCCTGCCCCTGAGAGTTTCAATAAAACTTTAATTTCACAGTAGTCAGTCTCTGTTTCTAAAGCTGCTAAACTTACAAGTTTCACTTTAAGTAGAGATGCAATGATTCTACTAATTAAGGCTTAGGATGAGAAAAGTAAGAGAAATAGTCTGACATGCAACACTTTATGATATTTCCTATGACACTCAAGACTATATTAGTCTTAAAAGAGTCTATATAGTCTACACTAACCTGACAAGTCGTGTCGCCTATCCAAGTTTTAGGAACAACAAATTATAACTTGACTTCTAGTTGATCATTTGGTGTCAACAGTGGCTTATATGAAAGGCAAAGACCTCTAGATTACACATATTTTACCAAAATAAAATATGATCATGCTTTGATTTTTAATGATTTAATTAGGACAGTAAGGTCTGACTTTGCTTAGACAAAAGTCTTGTCACTTAACAGAAATAATGCAGAGTATAGAATATAAAGTCATGGTGCAGTGGAGAAAGAATGAATATTGTGTCTGACTCCCATGAACTTGGACGACTGCATCCATACATCTCTGCAATGACTCAAATAACTTATTAATAAAGTCATCTGGAAGCAAAGAAAGCGTTCTTGCAGGACTCCCAGAGTTCATCATTTGGATTCATCTTCAATGTCTCCTTCATCATACCCCAGACATGCTCAATAATGTTCATATCTGGTGACTGGGCTGGCCAATCCTGGAGCACCTTGACCTTTGTTGATTTCAGGAACTTTGATGTGAAGGCTGAAGTATGAGAAGGAATGCTATCCTGAATGTAACCCCAAACCATGATTTTTCCTTCACCAAACGTGACTGAATACTGTAGGAATCTTGGGTCCATGCGGGTTCAAATAAGTCTTCTGCAGTATTTGTGATGATTGGGATGCAGTTCAACAGATGATTCATCAGAAAAATTGACCTTCTGCCACTTTTCCAAATGATCAACTAGAAGTCAAGTTATTATTTGATGCTCTTACAACTGAGATCAACGACAAGACTTTTGTCAGGTAGTGTATATAAGATATTTTATGTGCGAAAAAACTTGACAAATGTCTTGTTCTGACCATCATTTACTAAAATTCCTAATTTACTAATACTAATAATAATAACAGCCGGTCATCAGTTATTCCTAAACTTAATTTCAGTACTAATGTCTAAATAATATTCTTAAAAAATATGCAAATGTGAAAAACGTATCAAAATGTATGCTTAAAACAACAAACTAATGGGATTCATTTATTCATTCATTTTCCTTCGGCTTTGTCCCTTTCCTTCGGCTTTGTTTTCATCAGGGGTCGCGACAGCGGAATGAACCGCCAACTTATAGAGCATATGTTTTACACAGCGAATGCTGTTCAAGCTGAAACAACATCCATACACACTCATTTACACACTTCGGCCAATTTAGTTCATCCAATTCACCTATAGCGCATGTCTTTGGACTTGTGGAGGAAACCGGAGCACCCGGAGGAAACCCACGCCAACATGGGGAGAACATGCAAACACTACACAGAAATGCAAACTGACTCAGCCAGGACTCGAACCATCAACCTTCTTGCTGTAAGGCGACAGTGCAAGCCACTGAGCCACCGTGCCACCCGATTAAAAAACAATTTTACTTTTTATTTACCATACGAGCAGACTTTTACATAAAGAATAACGCCAAAATTAATACATTTTTCAGACACCTAAACTTAATCTTATTAAGTGATTTAATAATGTTTAGACATACATCAAAACAAGCCAAACATTTTGTTGTTGTAAATACTGCCACCACTGGTTTATGTGCATCATGTGACCAATCATGATACTCACAGTTCCATTATAATTAATAATAATAAATATGCCTTACATTTATATAGCACTTTTTCTTGACACTCAAAGCGCTTTACACATTTTTGGGGGGAATCTCCTCATCCACCACCAGTGTGCAGCATCCACCTGAATGACATGACGGCAGCCATATTGCGCCAGACCGCACACCAGCTGATTGCTGGAGAGGAGACAGAGTGATGAAGCCAATTATCATATGGGGATCGTTACAGGGTATATGCCAGGAATCCTAAAGGTAATTTCAATACCTTTTAAGACTTTTTAAAAGATCTTCTCAGAATATTTTAATATTTAGTTCTAATCAGTATTAAACCTTTAACTTAATAAACAGTTGTAGTAAATAAATTGATGGAGCACAACCATGCAACAGAACTCAGATAAGCTCGGAAGAAAGAAAGCTTGAAAGAATAAACTACACGGTTGTTTTCAGCGTCAGGCTTCAGCCACAGTTTAAACTCGTCTTTCTCTATCCAGGAGTACGCAAACCTTCATTTTCCCGCTCTATGGTTTCGCTTCATGTGGAGAGCGTCACATCACCTTCCTGCGTTTGTCGCAAATTATTACAATACCCGGTCAGAGGAGCTTGGCCGGATGTGCCCCGGCCCGAACCAATCGCGTGGATCGAGCACGCTGTTATTAAAATTAGGAGGAAAATAAATATGTTTATGTTTTTTTGGAGTCAAACACTTTGGACAACGCTTGAATAAAATAGAAGAACTGCAAATTAGGACTTTTTATACCTTTTACAGGGCCTTAATTTTCTCATAATTGATTTATCAACTTTTAATACTTTAAGACCCCGCGGACACCCTGGGTTAGGAGGCCAAGATGGATAGAGGCCAGAGGGCAGATTTGGCCAGGATTAAACCCCCACTCTTTTTCAAAGGACATCCTGAGATTTTTAACGACCACAGAGAGTCAGGACCTCAGTTTAATGTCTCATCCGAAAGACGCCACTCACTGAGCAGTATAGAGTCCCTATCAATATACTAGGGCGTTTGGACCCAAACAGACCGCAGGTTGAGCACCCCCTGCTGGTCTCTCTAACACCACTTCCGACAGCAACCTAGCTTTCCAATGTGGTCTCCCATTCAGGTACTGACCAGGCTCAGCCCTGCTTAGCTTCAGTGGGCGACCATGTGAGAGTTGCAGAGAGCTATAGCTGCCACATAAATCAAAGCAAATAATAAACCAGTCTCCATTTATGGCGTTTCTTTGCAACTCAGAAAAAGCACCTTGAACATACTACCAAACATCTCCATTTGTGTTCAACAGATGAAATATAAAACACAACACAAATGTGAGTAAATAATAAAGGGTTTTTCATTCTGATGGCTTTAATGTTTGAGAAACTAATGAGAGCAATGACAGAGAGAGAAATGTAATACTCTCTTTGAAATCCCATGAACAATAAAAGTCTGTAAAAACAAAAGGAAATGAGGAGATTTTTCCATGGAGCTGCGTTGACGTGGATCTGTGTGTGAGTGTGTGTGCGTGTGAGAGAGTGTGTGTTAAATATGGCAGGGTGTGCATCACACTGTACGTGTGAGTTTCTCCACCTCTTGCTTAGGTGTGCCGCTGTGATTTTAATAAAAGTGTGCGAGTGTGTGTGTGTGTGTGTGTGCGACAAGCAATCTTGTACAGAAAAAAAAAGCTGGCAGCCAAGTGCCTCACCTCACTGTCAACTGCTGCTTATGGTTACCAAGCAACCTCATCTCTCACCGTCACACAAACATAAGTACACACTTGCACAAATGAAACGCACAAACAAACAAACCAAAAATGTCCAAAATGCAAAACACACCTCCTCTTTGCACCAAACACTCACAAGCAACGCAGCTAAAACTTGCTAAATAAAAGACCTGAGATAAACCAGGTGCATACGTGAGTGTCTAATAAGAGCGTATCTGTGCTGCGTCACTTTTTCTTCTCTCTCTCTCTCCACCCCTCCTGATCTATTAGCCAAACACACACACACACACTAATAATAAGGAGTCACAATGCACTGTGTGTTTGCACACGTGTATGTGTGTGCAACATGCCAAACTAGTTTGCAGATGTGTCACAGACAGCAGCCAAAACATGCACTTGTGACACACACACATATACATGCACACAAACACACACAGTTTTGGGCAATTTGGGAAACATGCGCCTTGCCTGGAAAATGCTGCCTCCACATTCCTCCCATGAAGAGCAGCCCAAAAAACGGGGGAGAAAAAAAATGGAGGGAGGCGGTAGAGAGAGGAAAAAAAATGGTTCTCCTGTGATTGTGTCCTGGGGGTCTCTGTCTGTCGCTCACTCCCCCATACAAGAGAGATTTCAGCTGGTCTACTCGCTCAGGAGTCTGCCGTTCTCGCTCCGCACTCTCGGTTTGTCCATCTTGATTGCCGTTTTTTTCATCCCCCTCTCTCTCGTCTCATTTTTAGCACAAACCTCTCAAGGTGAAAGAGGAGAGGAATAATTACGCCTGGCCGAGTCGAGGAGAGGGTCAAAAATTCCCTACACGAGTGCCAGCGCAAACGAGTTGTGCCGTTCCACTCCTCACGCTTCCAATCACTCCCCCTTCTGTTGCTCTTTTTTTTTTCCTAGACCCACTCCTTTTTTTTTTCCCCCTCCCTCGACCGCACTCCCTCGCTCTCAAATTTATGATTTGGAGACCACAGTGGTTAGAGACTGCCAGCCTCTCCCTTCCACTCACATCTCTCTCTTTCTTTCTTTTATTTTCCTCCTGCTCTTATTCACCCTCTCCCTGCATGCTGCACAATTACAGTCACTTCTGTCTGTTTAAAATGCTAT
Organism: Danio kyathit; assembly: GCA_903798195.1. Lineage (NCBI taxonomy): Eukaryota > Metazoa > Chordata > Actinopteri > Cypriniformes > Danionidae > Danio > Danio kyathit. The sequence continues at coordinate 11,286,947 of LR812535.1, forward strand.
TTATTTGGCTTATGCAATGTGAACACCGAGTGAGTGATTGTGAAAATGAAGGTTAGAGGGAAATAGTTGACTGAAAAAAGGCAGAAATGAAAGAGCAAGTGAAAAAACATGTAACAAAAGAACAAGCAAAATGATTGAAAATACATCAAAGTAGGGAAGGAAAGAAATCTGAACGTGCTAATTAAGGAGAACGTCAATGTAAATCAAACGAATCAGCAAACAAACTAGATGAATGGAAAGTTTACTAAACGAATGAAGCTTTAGTAAACAAATAAGAGTGAATGGATGATTGAAGAAAATGTTTGAACAAAGAATCAAAGAAAAACAGAGGAAAAATATCAAGTACTAAAAATCAAAGAATAGATGTCAATGAATGGATGAACACATGAACGAGTGAAAGAACAAAAGTACAAACATATGAATGAATAAACATTGAATTAAATGAAAGAAAGAACTGCATATTAATAAACACGCTAGTAAAACATCACCTAACAATTGAACAGAAAAAAAACTAATAGACCGAATGGATGAATGAATGAATGAATGAGTAAATGAAAATTATTAAAGAGCACACTAATGGCCAAACAATGAATTAATGAATTTAATACAAAAAGATAAATATTTAAGTGCACTAATGGCACAAACAACACACTAATAACTAAACAAACAAATGAATGAATGAATGAATGAATGAATGAATGAATGAATGAATGAATGAATGAATGAATAAAATTAACAAAGTGAATTTATCGAAGAACACACAATTAAACAATTAATTAAATAAAACAGAGAATGAATGAATGAATAAATGAATGAATGAATGAACAAAATCATTAAAGAACACACTAATGACCAAACAATGAATTGATGAATTTAATGAAAACAGACAAGGACTTAAGTACACTAATGTAACAAACAACACACTAATGACTAAACCAATGAATAAATGAATGAATGAATTTAAAGCAAATGAACAAAGTGAATTTTTCTAAGAACACACCAATGTCCAAACAATTAAACAATTAAAGAAAACAACAAATAAATGAATGAATGAATGAATGAACAAACGAAAATCATTAAAAAGAGCACACTAATGACTAAACTATGAATTAATGAATTTAATAAAAACAGACAAGGAATTAATTACGCTAATGGAACAAACAAAACTAACGACTAAATGAATGAATGAATGAATTAATTAATTAATTTAACAAATGAACAAAGTAAATTTATCAAAGAACACACTAACGACCAAGCAATTAAACAATTAAAGAAAACAACGAAAGAAGGAATGAACGAAAATCATTAAAGAGCACACTAATGACCAAACAATGAATTAATGAATTTAATGAAAACAGACAAGGAATTAAGTAATAGTACAGTATTAGTATAGTATTGGTACACCAATAGTACAAACAACACAATGAATGAAAAAATGAATGAATGAATGAATTTAAAACAAATGAACAAAATGAATTAATCAAAGAACACAGACCAAACAATTAAACGATGAACAAAAACAATGAATGAATGAATGAATACGAACAAAAACCATTATAGAACACATTAATGACCAAACAATGAATTTAATGAAAAAAGACGAGGATTTGAATAAACTTATGGCACAAAAATACACTAATGACTAAACGAATGAATGAATGAATGAATGAATGAATGAATGAATTTGAAACAAATGAACAAAATGAATTAATCAAAGAACACGCTAATGACCAAACAATTAAACAATGAATGAATGATATATATGAATGAACGAACGAATGAATGAATGAATACAAACAAAAACTATTTTAGAACACACTAATGACCAAACAATGAATTTAATGAAAAAAGACGAGGATTTGAATAAACTAATGGCACAAAAATACACTAATGACTAAACGAATGAATGAATGAATGAATGAATGAATGAATGAATGAATGAATACGAACAAAAACCATTATAGAACACACTAATGACCAAACACTGAATTGAATGAAAAAAGACGAGGATTTAAATACATTAATGCCACAACCGACACACTAATGACTCAATGAATGAATGAATGAATAAATGAATTTAAGACAAATGAACAAAATTAATTAATTAATCAAAGAACACAATGAAAGCAATGAATGAATGAATGAATAAATTATAATTTAATGAAAAAATACTTGAATGTCTGACTTGGAAAAAAACAAATGACTGAATGCATGAATGAATGAATGGAGACATTTGAAAAAAGAAGAACAATAGAAAATAAAAATAAAAAACACTAATGACCGGACAAGGAAAACAATGAATGAATGAATGAATGAATGAATGAATTAACAAAAACAATGAATGAACGAACAATTTAATGAAAAAAGATTCGAATGTCAGACTTGAAAAAATAAATGAATGAATGAATGAATGAATAAATGGAGACATTTGAAAATAGAACAAAGGAAAAAAAAATCAAACAACGCACTAATGATCGAAACAAGGAAAAAAATGAATGAATGAAAACAATGAATGAATGAATAAACAATTTAATGAAAAAAGAATCGAATGAATGAATGAGTGAATGAAGAGGCATTTGAAAACAGAAGAACAATGGAAAATAATCAAAAAACACTCTAATGGCCGGACAAGGAAAATAGTAAATGAATTAATGAATGAAAGAATGCAAACAGTAAATGAATGAATGAACAATTTAATGAAAAAAGACTCGAATGTCAGACTTAAAAAAACAAACAAATGAATGAATGAATGAAGACATTTGAAAACAGAAGAAGAAAATTTATTTAAAAACACACTAATGACCGAACAAGGAAAACAATGAATGAATGACTGACTGAATGAATGAATGAATGAATGAATGAATGAATGAATGAATGAATGAACTAAACATTCATAACAAATTTATGTAGGTATTAGAATATACAAATGGCACAAAATCACCAAACAATCAATGAAATGAATGAACCCAAATACTGTACATTTAATTATTAAACATCAAATAAATGTTTGAACAATCAAGCAAACGTTTGAATAAACAAAGGCATCAAAAACTAAATATAAACAAACTGACAAATGACTGAAAAAAATGTATTAAATACAAGACAAGCTACTAAATGTGCAACCAACAACACAAACGAGCAAACCCAATTAATAAACACTAAATGAATAAGAATAGCTAAAGGAAACAAAGCCCACTGAACGGTGCAAACACAAAGCCACGGAGCAGCTCATGTTGTGTACAGGAGAGCCGAATGAGTGATTTTAAGCCACTTAAGACCAAACGAACACACACCCTCACAGTGGCCAACACACGCCGTCAGAAATCACTTAACAGGATTTCCCGCCGAAAGTCAAGATATTCGCTACACTTTCCGAAAAAAATACACACACAGAAAGGAATTTAAAGCTGTGCAGCAGTCGCCACATGAGCGGAGGGTCACATAACACACAGCTGGTCAACACAGATCAACACAATTAGTCTGAGATAACACAATACCAGCCTTACACGGGACATACCACAGAAAACAGGATTTACACTGCGCATTTGAAGCACTGTACATACAGTTGAAGTCAGAATTATTAGACCTCCTAAATTATTAGCCCCCCTGTATACCCCACCCCCCATTTCTGTTTAACAGAAAAAAAAAATTTCAACATATTTGTAACATAATAGTTTTAATAAGTAATTTTTGATAACTGATTTCTTTATCTTTGCTTTGTTGTTAAATGATTATTCGTGACTAATTGAGTACAAAATAAAAGTTTATATTTACATAATATGTGTGTGTGTTGTGTATATTTGTTATGCATATATAAATGTAGACACATTCATGAATATTCATTCATTTTCTTTTCGGCTTAATCCCTTTATTAATCTGAGATCGCCACAGCGGAATGAACCGCCAACATATCCAGCATATGTTTTACGCAGCGGATGCCCTTCCAGCTGCAACCCATCACTGGGAAACACCCATACACTCTCATTCACACACATACACACTACAGACAATTTAGCTTACCCAATTCACCTATAGCGCATGTCTTTGGACTGTGGTGGAAACCGGAGCACCCGGAGGAAACCCACGCCAACATGGGGAGAACATGCAAACACTACACAGAAATGCCAACTGACCCAGCCGAGGCTCGAACCAGCGACCTTCTTGCTGTGAGGCAACAGCGCTACCCACTTCACCACTACGCCGCCCACATATTCATTCATTCATTTTCCTTTAGCTTAACCCCTTTATTCATCAGGGGACGCCACAGCGGAATGAACTGCCAACTTATCCAGCAAATGTTTTACACAGCGGACGCCCTTCCAGCTGCAACCCAGTACTGGGAAATACCCATACACATTCATTCACACATACACACACTACGTGTACGTTAGTTTATTCAGTTCACCTACTGACACAGCCAGGACTCAAACCAGCGACCTTCTTGCTGTGAGGCGACAGTGCTAACCACAGAGCCACCGTGTTGCCACTTTACCAAATTTTACACATATATTACCATTTATAAATATATATACTTATTATTAGGGGTTCAAGCGCGAAGCGCTGAAACCCTATTGTATTTGTAAGGATTTTTATTATTATTATTATTATGATTATTATTTATTTATTTATTTATTTATTTTTGCTTTATTAGGGTTATCTGAGGTCAGACAAAAAATAACACTAAATAGAATATACATAATATTGATACATATAGATATACAATGTAAAACATGCCTAAAAAGCACACATTGACCGAAGAAATTATCAGGAAAACTTAATTATACACTAAATAATTATACAAAATATAAGGTAAAATATCACATATATACACAAAAATATACACACAATTTATACATTTTTTTGCTACATTTAAATATCTGTAGTGCTGGACAAAGACTAATCGTGATTAATCGCATCCAAAATAAAAGTTTGTATTTAAATATTAAATGTGTGTGTACTATATATATATATTATGATATACAGTGCTCAGCATAATTGAGTACACTCCATTTTTAATATTTGTATCCATTTCTCAGTGAATATAGGGAATATATTTTGGTGCATTTAAACAAAACAGATTTATTAAACATTTAATCAACACACATATTTAGAAATTTAAAGATAATACAATTAAATTCAAGCTAAATATTGCAAAAATAAATTACAACCTACAAAATTTCAACAAATTTTTCATAGTTTTGCTTCTCTTGATTTTTCCTCTTTTTCAAATTTGTATTTAATATTTTTTTATAACATATAAATTTGGCTGTACTAATTTTTAGACCGTTATCTTACGTTATTTTGTTAGATTAGCTCCAGATTTGGCTTCAGTACTGACTAATCTAATGTATATGCAGAAATATAATATTGTAAAGCTTCCTATTAAAAATATGAATTTAAAAGAGCGATTTGTGAGGGGTGTACTCATATATGCTGAGCACTGTACACACACACACACACACACACACACACACACACACACACACACATATTATATATATATGTATATATATATATATATATATATATATATATATATATATATATATATATATATATATATATATATATATATATATATATATATATATATCACACACACAGTTGAAGTCAGAATTATTCGCCCCCCTGTTTATTTTTTTTAATATTTTTTAATATTTAATATAATATTTTACTAGATATTTTCGAAACACTTCTATACAGCTTAAAGTGACATTTAAAGGCTTAACTAGGCTTTAGGTTAGGGTTAATTAGGTTAACTAGGCAGGTTAGGGTAATTAGGCAAGGTATTGTATAATGATGGTTTGTACTGTAGGCTATATCGAAAAAACAATTAGCATATATATGATACACACACATACATAGAAACAAAACTATACAAAACAATTTTGTTATATAGATATTTCAATTTATGTATAATTTGTATTATATACGCATAAATATATGTGTGTGTGTGTGTGTAAATATAAATAAACATTTTCTAAAATACATGCATGAATGCATGTACTTATATATACATAATAAATATACACAGCACACACACACACACACACACACACACACACACACGTATTATGTCAAAACAAACTGTTATTTTAGATGCGATCAATCTTTGCTCAGCACTAGTGTAATTTAAAGAAATGGCTTCTTATTAATCAACATTGTGAACACTAGGCCGATTGATGTTGTTGTTGTCTTATGTTGTTTATTTGAGTATTGTTTTTAGTTTGAATATGTATTTTTATTAACATCTGGCAAAGGGACTACCAATCAAAACTAGTCTTTGAGCTAATTTGGGTACATTTACATTCTTGGTGAATGTTGATAAATGTACACTGTCCCTTGTTGTGAAAAATAAATAAACAAACAAAACATTTTATATAAAAATAAACATTTATATACATAAACATTTTCTATACATATATATATGGATGTGTGTATTTATATATACACATAATCAATATACACAGTAGTACATACAAAATTATTATCTAAACTAACTACGCAAACTGGCACCATGGTGGCTCAGTGATTAGCACTGTTGCCTCACAGCAAGAAGGTCGCTAGTTCGAATCCCAGCTGGGCCAGTTGGCATTTCTGTGTGAAGTTTGCATGTTCTCCCTGTGTTTGCGTGGGTTTCCTCTGGGTGCTCCGGTTTCCCCCACAGTCCAAACACATGCGCTATAGGTGAATTGGATGAACTAAATTGGCCGTAGTGTATGTGTGTGAATGAGAGTGTACTGGTGCTTTCCAGTAATGGGTTGCAGCTGGAAGGGCATCCGCTGTGTAAAACATATACTGGATAAGTTGGCGGTTCATTCTGCTGTGGTGACCCCTGATGAGTAAAGGTACTAACCCAAAGCAAAATGAATGAATGAATGAATGAATGACTACACAAACCTTTATTTTGTATGTGACTAGATGTCATTTGTCATTTAACAGCACTAGCATTATAATATCAGCTCATTAACATATGACCGCCCACATCTGAGTGAAAGTCCTAAGCAAATCTTCAAGCAAATGAATTTAAGAAAAGGCATTAATGCATATACAGAACAAATTATAGCGATAAATATATACTAAATCCAAACAAACAAACAAACATATAATGAAAATATATGAATGACTGAATTTCAACTTAATTATTGCTAATGAATGCATTTTTCTTCTTACACACGACATACTGTATCATCAGTAACAACGTCTTTCCTGCACGTTTGACAAAAACAAGGTATGTATTCACAACACAAAGCTTTCTCCAGGACTAACAGAACTAATAGAGCTTTCAAAAATCTCTGCAGTTATGAGCTCATTAGCATATGACCGCCCACATTTGCATATCAACACTTTTTAGTATTCAGCAATTTGATGAACAACACTACAGCTGGTTGGTCAATTACAACTGAGGGCATTTACATAAAGCCTTAAAGGTACAGAAGCAAACAGCAGTCTGTACACCATGAGCTCCAGATCAAAGAGAAGGTAGCATGAAAATGTGCATGAAAAACTAAATTACCTCTGCTTTTGAGGTACAGAACAGGCTTCAGAAGAGAGAGGGGGGGGGGGAAGCAAGAATATAGCAGGGCATGCACAATTGATCAAAACAAACATAAAACTCAAAATTATTTTCTTTAAATAAATAATCTTGATTTTCAAGTGAATATTCCAGTAGTTTTATTTCTTTGTAAAATACTTAAACTTCAAGAAAACGATTATAAGATTTCCAAAATGCATTGCTCTTCTCTCTTAAATTGATTCTGAGCTTAGTTTTTAACAGCAGATTAGAAGTAGCTCTAGGCTAGTACTTCACAGTAGATGGCACTCTAGGCTAATTTTTAACAGCAGATGGTGCTCTAGGCTAGTTTTTAACAGCAGATGGTGCTCTAGGCTAGTTTTTAACAGCAGATGGTGCTCTAGGGTAGTTTTTAACAGCAGATGGTGCTCTATGTTAGTTTTTAACAGCAGATGGTGCTCTATGTTAGTTTTTAACAGCAGATGGTGCTCTATGTTAGTTTTTAACAGCAGATGGTGCTCTAGGGTAGTTTTTAACAGCAGATGGTGCTCTATGTTAGTTTTTAACAGCAGATGGTGCTCTATGTTAGTTTTTAACAGCAGATAGTGCTCTAGGCTAGTTTTAACAGCAAATGATGCTCTTGGCTAGTTTTTAACAGCAGATGGTGCTCTTGGCTAGTTTTTAACAGCAGATGGCGCTCTAGGCTAATTTTAAACAGCAGATGGCGCTCTAGGACAGTTTTTAACAGCAGATAGCGCTCTAGGCTAGTTTTTAACAGCAGACGGTGCTCTAGGCTAGTTTTTAACCCCAGACGGTGCTCTAGGCTAGTTTTTAAAACCAGGCAGTGCTCTAGGTTAGTTCTTAACAGTAGACGGCGCTTTAGGCTAGTTTATAACAGCAGACAGTGCTTTAGGTTATTTTTAACAGCAGACGGGGCTCTAGGCTAGTTTTTAACACCAGGCAGTGTTCTAGGCTAGTTTTTAACACCAGATGTCGCTCTAGGCTAGTTTTTAACACCAGACGGTGCTCTAGGCTAGTTTTTAACACCAGATGTCGCTCTAAGCTAGTTTTTAACACCAGGCGGTGCTCTAGGCTAGTTTTTAACAGCAGACGGTGCTCTAGGCTAGTTTTTAACCCCAGACGGTGCTCTAGGCTAGTTTTTAACACCAGATGTCGCTCTAGGCTAGTTTTTAAAACCAGGCAGTGCTCTAGGTTAGTTCTTAACAGTAGACGGCGCTTTAGTACGGTGGCCGGGAAGTGCAAAACAACATTACAAAGTGTGAAACACTTTTACAAAGTTCGAGACAAATGTACATTTTGAAAAACATTTTTAACTATCATAAGACACAATTACATAGGAAAAACGATTTTACCATGGACGAAACAAATTTACATTTTAGAAAAAAATTAACAAGACGCAAAACACTTTTACCAGTCACGAAACAAATTTACAATTACAGATTCCTAACGGAAAGGGAATGTACCACACACCGGTAGTGACGCGGAATGTACTTGTGTGTGACTTTGTAGACACAGGATAATATGAGTCTACAACTATAAAATTCATGGTTTGACCAACAGCAATAAAACATTTTGTCATTTAGAGCTATTCTGAGAAAATATCTTTGTGAGAGTTTGTAGAAACATGTAAACGCAAGTACAGAGGAAACAAGCTAACACGAGTTAACAACCATCAACCATGATAAAAATATCACAACCGACGACAGTGTGTTGTCCTGAGTAGCTCAGTTAGATAGGTCGCTGGATACTTGTTCCGAACCTTTTGACTTGGGTTCGAATCCCGTTGATGACACATAAATTATAATCATCTCTTTACATTAATTTTGGTTATATACTGTTCTGCCACACAAATATAAAGATCAATAATGCTTACAATGACACTGACACCAAGTAATAAGAATCTTTATTTGGTATGGGCATGTTTTGTTGATGTGAAAACGTGACGAATCTGCCAATCTGCAAACGTGGATAGTTTACATCTGGAAAGTGTCACCAGTAAGCATGGACGCCAGTTAAACCGTAACACCGGCTTCGTTCAGTTTAATTTTAAGAGTCCTCAAGCAGATGTTTACACCGTGTAGACTTGACATCATGTCCACGATTACAGCGTACGAGTGGCCCTCGTTAACATATTGGACACATTGATGCAGTATGTCTGGTGTCTCCGTCTGGTCCGCGTCCTTTAGAAACTCCAAACACCGACCACACGTAAAGCAAACCGCGTTAAGCTGCTCATGTGTTTGCCACAAAACGGGCAAAACAACCCTCGATCGCAGGCCATGTTCGGTCACCATAAACTGTATTTACACCATATACTCCACAACACGAATTGACCGCGCTCACCACCAACGACAACAACACTTTTCCCCGTGTCACTTCCGGTGTGTGGTACATTCCGCGTCACTTCCGGTGTGTGGTACATTCCCTTTCCGTTAGGAATCTGTAATTGTAAATTTGTTTCGTGACTGGTAAAAGTGTTTTGCGTCTTGTTAATTTTTTTCTAAAATGTAAATTTGTTTCGTCCATGGTAAAATCGTTTTTCCTATGTAATTGTGTCTTATGATAGTTAAAATGTTTTTCAAAATGTACATTTGTCTCGAACTTTGTAAAAGTGTTTCACACTTTGTAATGTTGTTTTGCACTTCCCGGCCACCGTACTTTAGGCTAGTTTATAACAGCAGACAGTGCTTTAGGTTATTTTTAACAGCAGACGGGGCTCTAGGCTAGTTTTTAACACCAGGCAGTGTTCTAGGCTAGTTTTTAACACCAGATGTCGCTCTAGGCTAGTTTTTAACACCAGATGTCGCTCTAGGCTAGTTTTTAACACCAGACGGTGCTCTAGGCTAGTTTTTAACACCAGATGTCGCTCTAAGCTAGTTTTTAACACCAGGCGGTGCTCTAGGCTAGTTTTTAACACCAGACGGTGCTCTAGGCTAGTTTTTAACACCAGATGTTGCTCTAAGCTAGTTTTTAACATCAGTAGGTGCTCTAGGCTAGTTTTAACACCAGACGGTGCTCTAGGCTAGTTTTTAACCCCAGACGGTGCTCTAGGCTAGTTTTTAACACCAGATGTCGCTCTAGGCTAGTTTTTAAAACCAGGCAGTGCTCTAGGCTAGTTTTTAACAGCAGACAGCGCTCTAGGCTAGTTTTTAACCCAAGACGGTGCTCTAGGCTAGTTTTTAACACCAGATGTCGCTCTAGGCTAGTTTTTAAAACCAGGCAGTGCTCTAGGTTAGTTCTTAACAGTAGACGGCGCTTTAGGCTAGTTTATAACAGCAGACAGTGCTTTAGGTTATTTTTAACAGCAGACGGGGCTCTAGGCTAGTTTTTAACACCAGGCAGTGTTCTAGGCTAGTTTTTAACACCAGATGTCGCTCTAGGCTAGTTTTTAACACCAGACGGTGCTCTAGGCTAGTTTTTAACACCAGATGTCGCTCTAAGCGAGTTTTTAACACCAGGCGGTGCTCTAGGCTAGTTTTTGACATCAGTAGGTGCTCTAGGCTAGTTTTAACACCAGACGGTGCTCTAGGCTAGTTTTTAACACCAGATGTCACTCTAGGGTAGTTTTTAAACAACAGACAATGCATTAGGCTAGTTTATAACAGCAGATGGCACTCTAGGCTGGTTTCTTAAGAGCAGAATTGTGCTCTATGCTAGTTTTTAACACAAGGCGGTGCTCTAGGTTAGTTCTTAACAGTAGACGGCGCTTTAGGCTAGTTTTTAACAGCAGACGGTGCTTTAGGTTATTTTTAACAGCAGATGGGGCTCTAGGCTAGTTTTTAACACCAGTAGGTGCTCTAGGCTAGTTTTTAACACCAGATGTCGCTCTAAGCTAGTTTTTAACAACAGTTGGTGCTCTAGGCTAGTTTTTAACACCAGATGTCGCTCTAAGCTAGTTTTTAACACTAGGCGGTGCTCTAGGCTAGTTTTTAACACCAGATGTCGCTCTAAGCTAGTTTTTAACACTAGGCGGTGCTCTAGGTTAGTTTTTAACATCAGTAGGTGCTCTAGGCTAGTTTTAACACCAGACGGTGCTCTAGGCTAGTTTTTAACACCAGATGTCACTCTAGGCTAGTTTTTAAACAACAGACAATGCATTAGGCTAGTTTATAACAGCAGATGGCACTCTAGGCTGGTTTCTTAAGAGCAGAATTGTGCTCTATGCTAGTTTTTAGCTAGTTTTTAGCAGCAGATGGCACCTCTAGGCTAGTTTTTAACAGCAGACAACAGTAGATGGTGCTAGGCTATTTTTTTTACAACAGATGTTGCTCTAGGCTAGTTGTGTTTTTAACACCAGATGGCGTTCTAGACTAGTACAGTAGTGTAACAGTAGACAATATAATTGGCTAGTTTTTTTAACAGCAGACAGCAATCTAGGCTAGTTTTCAAACAACAGATGGCGCTCTAGGTTAGTTTTTAAAAACAGATGATGCTCTTGGCTTGTTTTTAACAACAGACGGTGCTCTAGGCTACTTTTAAACATCAGTGTTTAAGCTGTAATAGTTTATTAACTCTTAAATTAAACACACAGCTGACAGAAACTAATCTAGCTGAGGGAAGCTGATGGAGTATTAACCAACCTGCGCATTAGTAAGTCACAGAATGGTACCAAACAGTCAAAACGCAAAGCTGACAAACGAAACCACCTTATGGAGCATACACTAACCTATGTATTATTCATTTACAAGATGGCACCAAACAGTCAAAAACGCAAAGCTGACAGAAACTAAAGCATATGAATGAAGCTTATACTAACCTACATATTATTCATTCAAAAACCTTATATGGATTCACTGATGGTGATTCGAAGTTCCCGGAGGAGCCTGCATTATTTAGCGGTTGTTATTTGGGAATAACATACCTTAGAATGTCGCGACTGACCAATCAGAAGCAAGTATTCAAGACAGCAGTGAAATAATAAACTATAATATCAAATCTCATCTGTTGAATCAGACTGATGAGTAAGTAAACCTGGTGTGGTGACCAAACAAGAGAAAACAAACAACACGTTAACACAGATAATTATCACAGCATTCAATCTTCACTCTGAAGCACACACACACACACATACACACAGAGAGAGCAGATGTGATCTCTCTCTCACTCCGGTTCGTTCCCAAAAATACTTTTTTTCTTCTTCTATTCATTAGTTTCACATTCTCTTGCTCCCTCCTTCTGTTAGTTCTCTATATGACAGGAGCCATCTGGCCTTCCAGAGCGAGAGATTGGACCAGGGAATGAGAGTTTTACAACACACACACACACACACACAGCTGTGTTTTGTTACACTAAAGACAGAGGCTCTTTATGAGGTGACAGTGCTTAACATCGGGGATAGAGTTACAGCAAACGCACACACACACTTATGCACAAACAAACACGCTCACACAGAGGGAAAAATAAAACAAATACTAAAGGAAAATGTTGATTTATTGACATCAGCTAGTCACGGATTGCTTTCATGTTCATTGCTTTCAAAATAAAAAATATCATTAAATAAAAATTCAAATAAAACATTTAATAAAATTTAAATAAAATAAAATATAAAATAATTAAATAAAAATAAATAAAAATAAATAAAATAAATAAATAAAACCAAAAAAAAAAAATAATTAAATACAATAAAAAATAGAATAAAGACCAAAATAAATAAAAAACAAAATTAAATAAAATAAAATAAAAAATAAATAAAATGTAAAATGTAAAAATAAAATATTTATAAAATAAATAAAAAACAAAACAAAATGAAATTAAATTAAATTAAAATAAAAAAAATATATAAAATAAAAAACTAAATGAAAGAAAAAAAACAAAACAAAAAATTTAATAAATTAAAAATAAAATAGATAAAAAAACCAAATAAAATTAAATAAAATAAAAAATGTATTAAATTTAAAATTTAATTAAAAATATATCTGAATGCATGTAGTAGTTTTCTTTATTGAAAATGATCATTTATTCTTTATTAAAAAAATTATTATTTATTATGAAATGTTAAAGGTATAACAACCCTGTACAAAAGAAATAAACGAAACTAAAATAAAATAAAAAAATAAAATAAAATGTAAAATAAAATGAAATAAAAAATAAATAAAATAAAATAAAAAATAAGGCGACGCAGTGGCACAGTAGGTAGTGCTGTTGCCTCACAGCAAGAAGGTTGCTGGTTCGAGCCCCGGCTGGGTCAGTTGGCGTTTCTGTGTGGAGTTTGCATGTTCTCCCTGCGTTTGTGTGGGTTTCCTCCGGGTGCTCCGGTTTCCCCCACAGTCCAAAGACATGCGGTACAGGTGAATGGGTAAGGCTAAATTGTCCGTAGTGTATGTGTGTGAATGAGCGTGTATGGATCTTTCCCAGTGATGAGTTGCGGCTGGAAGGGCATCCGCTGCATAAAAATTAGCTGGATAAGTTGGCGGTTCATTCCACTGTGGCGACCCGATTAATGGAGGGACTAAGCCAAAGAAAATGAATGAATGAAAATAAAAAATCAAATCAAATCAAATCAAATTTTAAATGTAAAAAAAAATACAATAAAATAAAAAATAAAATAAAATAATTTATTATGATTATTATTTATTTTAGAGTTATAATAACTCTGCACAAAGAAATAAATGCATAAACACTTTTACTGGATAATAAACAAACAAAAGGGAAAATGCTGATTTATTATCATAAGCTAGTCACTGATTGCTTTCATTTTCAAAACTCCACCCCTTTAACGCCCACTTTTCACCATCCAATCAGATCACATCAACCGTCCATTGAGTTTCATTGGGATATGATACATCACATTATAGACCCGTAATAGGATGCAAACCAGTTTCTTTGAGCAGATGTTTGTACGGATAAACATTTGGCCTTTAGGTATAGATATTCATTCAGCATACAAAGCAAAGCATCAGACGATTCTTTCTTGTCTTTTTTTCTTCTCCCACTGCTTTTCTAGTTTGCTAAACAATTTGTGGCCCATCCAGCATATACGTCTGTGTTCATACAGAGATCTGCCTCTCCATCTACCAATGAAACTCAATCTCCGTGACCTTTTCATTTTCTCACAATGAATAATTCACCGGGACCTGTTTGCCATCTCGCATTGTCTCTCTATCTCTCTCACACACAAACACACAATAACACACACACTCAGGAAATCGCAGACAAGATTCTCTTTTGCAGTATGCTCAATTGCAAGATAAATGTCTCTGTTTTGAAACTGTTTTTTTTCAGGGCTCAACAATTGACTTTTTTTGGGGGGGAGCCTGTTCGCATTTACAGTATACCAATATTCTATTACAATAAATAGTACTGTATAGGAAAATATATCCACTCTCAGAATTTAAAGTATAAAGTAATATAATAAAATGCAATGTAATTATATTTTTATAATATACTTTAAATAAATGTAGTTCTTTATTAAAAAATAAAACAAAATTATAATTATTAATTATGAAAAGTACTAAAAATAAAATAGTTTTGAATAAATGTAGTTGTTTTCTTTATTGAAGTTACTATTATTTATTATTATTATAATTTATCATGAAAAGTGCTTAAAATAAAATATTTTGAATAAATGCAGCTGTTTTCTTTATTGAAAAAAAAATTACAACAAAAAACATTATTATTTATTATGAAAAGTACATAAAATATTTTTGAATACACGTAGTAGTTTTATTTATTAAAATTATGATTATTATTATCATTATTTAGTATTTATTATTATGCAAATTACTAACTAAAATATTTTTGAATAAATGTATTAGTTTTCTTTATTGAAATTATTATTATTATTTATTATTATTACTATTATTATTATTACGATTATTATTATTATTGTTTATTATGAAAAGTACTTACAATATTTTTGAATACATGTAGTAGTTTAATTTATTGAAATTATTATTATTATGTATTATGAAAAGTACTAACTAAAATTTTTTGAATACATGTATTCGAAATGTATTTGCATACATTATTATTATTATTATTATGTTTTCTTTATAAAAAAAAAATTACAACAAAGGTATTATTATTATTTATTATGAAAAGTGCTTGAAATTTTAGAGTTTATAATAACACTGCACAAATAGAAATTAATTCATAAACACACTTTTTCTTGAAAATAAAATAAAAAATAAAATACTTTGAAGATTTGTAGTAGTTTTCTTTATTGAAATTATTATTATTATTATTATTATTTATGAAAAGTGCTTAAAATAAAATACTTTGAATAAATGTAGTAATTTTCTTTATTGAAATTATTATTATTGATATTATTATTATTATGAAAAGTACTAAAAATGAAATATTTTTGAATATAGTTTTTTATTTAAATTATTATTACTATTATTATTATTATTATTATTGATATTATTATTATTATTTATTAGGAAAAGTAGGCGACGCAGTGGCGCAGTAGGTAGTGCTGTTGCCTCACAGCAAGAAGGTCGCTGATTCAAGCCTCGGCTGGGTCAGTTGGCGTTTCTGTGTGGAGTTTGCATGTTCTCCCCGTGTTCGTGTGGGTTTCCTCCGGGTGCTCCGGTTTCCCCCACAGTCCAAAGACACGCGGTACAGGTGAATTGGGTAGGCTAAATTGTCCATAGTGTATGAGTGTGAAGGAGTGTGTATGGATGTTTCCCATAGATGGGTTGCAGCTGGAAGGCTGCGAGAAACATATGCTGGATAAGTTGGCGGTTCATTCCGCTGTGGTGACCCCAGATTAATAAAGGGACTAAGCCGAAAAGAAAATGAATGATATGATAAGATATGATATATTATATTTTTATAAAATATTGTGTGTTTACTGAAAAATAACAACAAATTATTGGAAAAAATGACAAGAAAAACTTATTTATTATGAAAAGTGCTTGAAGTTTTAGAGTTTATAATAACACTGCAGAACTGAGATAAATTCATAAACACCTTTACTGCATGATATAATATAATATAATATAATATAATATAATATAATATAATATAACATAATATAATATAATATAATATAATATAATATAATATAATATAATATAATATAATATAATATAATATAATATAGTATAATATAATATAATATAACATAATATAATATAATATAACATAATATAATATATAATATAATATAGTATAATATATTATAATATACTATAATATATTTTTGAAAACATCTAGTAGTTTGTTTACTGAACAATGACAACAAATTATGGGAAAAAATGACAACAAAAAATAGTATTATTTATAATGAAAAGTGCTTGAATTTTTAGAGTTTATAATAACACTGCACAACAGAAATAAATTCATTAACACACTTTTACTGTAAAATAAAACAAAATAAAATATTTTTGAACACGTAGTTGTTTTTTCCTTAATGAAAAATAAAACAAATACAACATAAAAATCTATTATTATTGTTTATTATGAAAAGTGCTTGAAATATTTAAGTTCATAAACACGCTTTTACTGCATAATATAATATAATATAATACAATATAATATAATAAAATATATACAATATAATATAATATAATATAATATAATATAATATAATATAATATAATATAATACAATATAATATAATATAATACAATATAATATAATATAATATAATATAATATAATATAATATAATATAATATAATATAATATAATATAATATAATATAATATAGGGCGGCACGGTGGCTCAGTGGTTAGCACTGTCGCCTCACAGCAAGAAGGTCGCTGGTTCAAGTCCCGGCTGAGTCAGTTGGCATTTCTGTGTGGAGTTTGCATGTTCTCCCCGTGTTCGTCTGGGGTTTCTTCCGGGTGCTCCGGTTTTCACCACAGTCCAAAGACATGCGCTATAGGTGAATTGAATAAACTAAATTGAGTGTGAATGCGTGCGTATGGGTGTTTCCCAGTACTGGGTTGCAGCTGGAATGGCATCCGCTGTGTAAAATATATGCTGGATAAATTGGCAGTTCATTCCGCTGTGGCGACCCCAGATTAATAAAGAGACTAAACTTAAGGAAAATGAATGAATATAATATAATATAATATAATATAATATAATATAAAATAATATAATATAATATAATATAATATAAAATAATATAATAATATTTTAATGCTTTAATTACCAATAAGACTGGAAATGAAACAGCTATAATAAGACTGCATATCAGCAATAAATTCATAAAGACTGCAACATATGATATAGTATTCAATATTTCAACACAACAGGCTTCCTTGGTAACATTTAAATCAGCATATCTGGCAACAACATTGCTCAATACATCATATATGCATAAAACCATATGCATATCTTTCTCTCTTACTTACACACACACACACACACACACACACACACACTCATCCAACACATGAAACAGCCTGATTTAACATAAGAAATGCAACAAAGCACAAATACATGTAATACACATCACACATTTCCAAGTACATGAATTCATTTAGCGGACACTGTTATCCGACGCGATTTGACAAATGAAAAATGCTACATGCAGCATAAGTAATGCACAAGTCCTTTAACATTTGATGAAGTGGGAAATATCAGACGCTGCTAGTTGTTTACACACAGATCTCGTCTGCATGCCAAACCAGGGCAAATTGATTATTCATATGTTCAAACAAACCAATTTCACACCCGTTTATGATTCTTTAATGCTAATATGTCATGTGGGAGAGAGCTGCGGACGTCAGAGATCGCTGCGATGAGATGTGAAACCGCGGACAGGGATTACAGTACACGCATTCATTCATTCATTTCTGCAGGATTATGTTCTAACCCCAAAACCCCCCCTACTCCGTCCTTTCCCACCGGGCCGTCCTGCACAGATGGCTAGTGGGATTTTACCTCTCTAATCTCTTCTCTTTCATTCCCTCTCTCTCTCTCTCACTCGCTTTATAAAAAGCTTCAGTAAATGAATATGCTGAGCTGGGCAAATGGCAACTGAAACGACTTTTTGGTTTTGGAGTGTCTTTTGCCCCTCCATTTGCATTCATTATATTCCTCCATGCTGAAAATTTCCTTCCGAGTCTGATCAAATTTCTTCAGATTAATGCGCACGGGCTGCATATACAAGTCGCTTTTCATTATTTCTCTGGGCCAGTCATGCCAAGACTAAATAAACTTGTTGTATGAATAAATTTTGAATAGATAGCGCACTGTAAAATGGATTGAAGTTGTAAAGAAAAACAAAGAGTACTTGAGTATGCGGTCACACTACATTTTTCACTCTATTTACTACCATTCATAACCATGAGAACATTAAAAAAATGACAAGAAAAAACTGGGTTACTAAAAATGCATGCTTGTAATAAAGTGGCGTAGACTGGATATTATTACTGCATTACTAATGCATTACATACTGCATATATTGCAGCCTCTGAAGAAATATGTGCCAAAAGTCAAATGTAACCATAGCTTTTTTTCTTAAATATATATATATATATATATATATATATATATATATATATATATATATAAATAAATTAAATGTGTGTGTGTGTGTGTATATATATATATATTCATTCATTCATTTTCTTGTCGGCTTTGTCCCTTGCGGGGTCGCCACAGCGGAATGAACCGCCAACCCATCCAGCACGATTCTACGCAGCGGATGCCCTTCCAGCCGCAACCCATCCCTGGGAACTTCCACACACACATTCACACTCATACACTATGGACAATTTAGCTTACCCAATTCACCTGTACTGCATGTCTTTGGAATGTGGGGGAAACCGGAGCACCCGGAGGAAACCCACGCGAACCCAGGGAGAACATGCAAACTCCACACAGAAACGCCAACTGACCCAGCCCAGCCGAGGTTCGAACCTGCGAACCTGCGACCCAGCGACCTTCTTGCTGTGAGGCAACAGCACTACCTACTGCGCCACTGGGTTGCCCTATATATATATATATATATATATATATATATATATATATATATATATATATATATATATATATATATATATATATATATATATATATATATATATATATATATATATATATATTAGGGATGCCACAATTCTCAATACAATATTGACCCATTCGGTACGACATCCACGGTTCAATCAAGCTTGTGAATTGCGTTTTTTTCCGGTTTAACGTTTAAATAATTTATGTGCGTTTTATTTCTCTCCGAATTGACTTTTTGTGTGTGCCTGTAAGTCTACGAGCTGAGTTGAGGAAACTCCTCCCCGTAAGTAAATACTCAATCACTATGCTCTAAAGTTAGGGGGCACTCAATCATTCCACACTTTAACATGGTGAGCTGCGGTGAAGTGAGGCAACAGTTCGAGGAAGCGCCGTTGTCTTTCAAATAGGCGGTGTGGGGACATTTCGGTTACACGTATAGACTAATCGAACGGAAATACTTCCAACATGACTGCACATCTGCGGCGCCATCACCCAGCAATATCCCTGTGCGAAGGCAGAATAGCAGAGAAGGTAATAAAGACCTCCATAAAACAAAAATCCCTCGCTGAATCCTTCTAGCAAACAAACCCAACTGGTTCCGAAAGACACACAAAAATAACAAAGGCAGTGTTAAGTTTAATTAAGATGGTTTATTTATATTTACTGAAGAACAAATATGTTTATTTGAAATGGTCAATTTATGTTCATTAACTTCACATGCATGTTTATTTTCAAAATGTAGGAATTTATGTGTTGTACATGGGCTACCAGAAGCTGTGAGATTTCAGTGTTAATTTTTTTTTTATTATACAATACACTAGGAACTAGTGTACCTTTTTTGGCTTTGAAGTAAAATAAAGGAGTATTGCAATAAATAATTTTTAATCAATCATTCCTATTCCCTAAGCATAGAATAACAAAAAAAAAACACTTATGTGTCAAGCCATCAGAACCGAACCGAAAACCGTGTTAAAAAAACCGAGGTATGTATTGAACCGTAAGCTAACTGTATTGTTGCATCCCTAATATATATATATATATATATATATATATATATATATATAAATAAAAGAGTTCTGTCTGGTTCTTGAATTTGATTGGCTGATAGCCGTGCGATACTCTTCCAATAACAGCACTCGTCCAGGCTCTTCACCCTTCACCCTTGTGTATTACTCCACCCACATACAGCAACAAGCAGAGGACTACAGTTTGACAAATATTGCAGCTGTTGGACAACAATGTACTTTTGAGGCTTTTTTAGTCGAGAATATAGTTGTTTACATTGCAACTATGCAGTTTATTTATAAGGATTTATAAAGTTGACGTTGTCCATCTACAAGATGTCGACAGAGACCACATAATAAGCCCTTACAGGAGAGAAAAAAACCCAGCGTAATTTTAAACTACAGCTGATCAAATCATTATTAAACAGGTGACATTCTAAGCTGATCTCTCTCTTTTGTATTTTGTAGTGTTGAATTTATACCATATAATTGTAGTGTATTGAGTGTGAGATGGGACTCCTCTTAAAGTCTTAAAACCAGAGATGGCCATCTGTTTCTAATTAGTCTCCTGTTTACTAGTCTACTGCAGACTAGTTCAGTAAACAGAAAGAAAGAGGAAATAACCACATGTGTTTAGCGTTTTTCCTTATCGCAAACACAACAGTAATCTGGTAGTGTTTGCTTTGCTTTGGCTTTTTCGGGGTTGTGATATCCCGATTTCAACGGAGAAATACTGGGAAATCTCTGTAGACGGATGGCATTTCTTGCTGTTCAGCCTTATAATCTTAAAATGTGAGCAAAATCATCTGTTTTGTCATCACTTTAGACATTACGCTAGAGAACTATTCAAATGCTAGCTCTAAAATAACGTTGGTGATTTAGCAACGGTTCTTGCATCAGCTGCAGATGTGAATGAATGGCGGAAGAAAGTAGTTCTTCATACAAAAAGATTTTGAAACTCTCCATGTTTGGTGTTTGATTTTCTTTTTTATAAATACGATTATGCCGTCGAACTGTTGTATAAATGCAATATCACATTCGAGGCAGTGCCATATGGCTGTATATCGGCACTGTGCCAACGCACGCCTCCCACCAGTGCCGATATACAGTGCTACTCGTGTGATATTGCTTATATATATATATATATATATATATATATATATATATATATATATATATATATATATATATATATATATATATAATAATATTTATATATATATACAGTATATATATAAAAAATATATACTAATATAGAGATTTAAATGTAAAAAATTATTAACTCCTATAAAAAATAATTTAGAAAATGGACACTAAAAATGTATATCTTGATTTATGAACCAACTCTAAGATTATAAATTGCTGTCCTTTTATTTAAATACATATTTTATTGAATATTTATAACATTTTACAATAAGATTCCATTTTTATAGCGTTAGTTAACATGGAAATTATTCCTAAAGCATTTTATAATCTCATTTAAGCATAAATTTACTACTGATATTACAAATGCATAAGTAAATAAATGTCATTTAATGAAGATGAGCTACAGTTACCAAACAATGAACAGCTATAACTTTATTAACTAAAAATTAAAAACTCTATAACAAATCTATTGCTCACTGTTTTGATTAAATTAAGTGCACTAAAAAACGTTGAGTCATTTATTTAACCCAATGATTGAGTTAAAAATATTTGGTGCTTTGTGTTATTTTTAACCTTTATTGGGTTATTTATTTAATAACTCAACCAGTTAAGTTAAAAAATTCGAATTTCAACGTTCAACTGATTGAACACAGCTGTATGTTAATACGCGTGCGAAAATGTTGTTTTGCGTTAAAATTTTGTTTAAGCTCTAATGCAATAATATAGCTGTTTTTTTTATCATGTTTACCTCTCTTCATGTCAAGTGGCATTTTAATTTAAGCATTGTTAAAATTTTGTTTATATTCAAACTGTAATATCAGCTATTGCCATGAATTGATATACATAAAATCCATATATATATATAAAAAAATACCACATTATACGAGAAATATCAGGGTGAAGACTCATTTCTATATTCATTTACCAAAGTATGCAGCATGCTACTTTATATAATAATATCATAGTGTTAACATGATACATCCAAACACCTTAGATGGTAAATTTTTAAACTTTGTCTTAATTGCGCTTATATAATATATAAACATATAAATAAACAAACAAACATATAAATAAATAAATAAATATTCTATATATTTAAATAACATATATCAAGTTTTACCAATATCTAAATTTAACTACTTTGATAATTCATAATAAAATTAACAAATTTCCTGAATCAAAATCAAAATGACATGAATATTGTCATACCTGTGTGTATTTTATTAAACAAACTGCTATACTTTACAAGCTATCCCCATATATAGACAACAATTGCATTTCAAATTTAAATAAGAGTGATGTCATCACCACAAGATTTGCATGCAGAATTGTGATTGGCCCTATCCATGCATCTACATAGCCAGTCGTTTCAGTCACTACATAGCAAGTCGCCTTCACTTTGAAAAAAGTATCATGTTGCTTCTCCTGCATAGAAAACCAGAACAAATCACAGCCTGATTCTCAAGACTATAACAAAGTGGCTCTAATGCTGCATTTCATTACACAGACCCAAGCATGCGTTGGTTTTCCCTTTAGGAAATGCAAATCTAGTTCAACTCCAGCTTTCCAGCATCAGCGGTCACCTGTGACTATACAGAAACATCCTGGCCTAGAATTAAATAGCTCAACTAAACAGCCTGCACTAAAGTACAGCGCACCGTCAAGCGTCCTTTCAGAGAGTAACACTTCTGATCCACGACTAGAGACGGCTTATCCTGGACTAAGGGACGAACACAGTAAAACGCCTCAGTCCTAAGAGCTTTCCTTCTAAAAGAAAAACTTCAATAGCATCAATCTCAAATGCTAGATCAGACACAATAAACACAATCAACACACAAACACACACACCTGACCTGCAACACTCTCATATGGCTTGACCGCGACACCCATCGCCATCTCTACATAATCCCTTCTTACTAGAAAGGAAGGTCTTCTGCCAGGGTCGTCCCCGCATGTCCATATATAGACGCAATTAATCTTGGGGCATTTGGAATGACCATATATGGTCAATGAGCAAGGAAGCAGACTGTTTTCAGGGTAGTTCATTGAGAAGTATTGGACTGTAATGAATGATGCATTATGGTATATGTGCATGCTTTCTAAAAGACATGGCATGTTAATAATAATTAGAATTTTGGATCTATTAAAGTGAATATAAATGTCTAGGGGGGAAAATGGCATTTTTTATGCATTAACATTTTTTATTTTAAAAAGTGATATACACTTAAAATTACATTTCTAATAAACTACTTATTTAAAAGCGCTCAAACAACACAATTCCTGAGTTTTTTGGGACAGCTTAATTGTTTTATGTTCAAAAACTATTAAGTTAACTTAATTCCTTCATGTTGTCTCATTACAAATCGATTGTGTGGAACCCATCATTTTTTACAGTGCATATATATATATATATATATATATATATATATATATATATATATATATATATACATATATATATATATATATATATATATACATATATATATATATACACATATATACATATATATACATATATATATATATATATATATATATATATATATATATACATATATATATATATATATACACATATATACATATATATACATATATATATATATATATATATATATATATATATACATATATATATATATATATATACATATATATATATATATATATATATACATATATATATATATATATATATATACATATATATATATATATATATATACATATATATATATATATATATATATATATATATATATATATATATATATATATATATATATATATATATATATATATATATATATATATATATATATATATATATATATATATATATATATATATATATACACATATATATATATACACATATATATATATACACATATATATATATACACATATATATATATACACATATATATATACACACATATATATATACACATATATATATATATGTATATATATATATATATATATATATGTATATATATATATATATATATATGTATATATATATATGTATATATATATATATATATATATATATATATATAAATTTACAATTAAATATCTAATTATAGTCTATTTTAGTTTAAAATTACATATATAAATATGGTCTAAATTCTTAGCCCGTCTGGGAGTTTTTATTATGCTAAAGTTCTGTTTTAACATATTTTTAAACATATTATTTTTAACAAAAAAAATTCTAATAACCATTTTTTTTGTCTTTGCCACATTTAAAGTACATTCAATTTTTATTTCTTTTTTGTTATTTTGCAAAAGACTAGTATTCAGCTTAAAGTGTAATGTTGCAAGTAACTGGACAACAGTGGTTTGCTCTGTAGCCAATCAAAAAAAGATATAAATAATAATAATAATAACAACATTAAATTAAGGTAATAATATTGACCCTAAAATAGCTTAAAAACTGCTTTTATTCCAGTCAAACTTAAACGAATTATTAGTTCTAAAAAATAAAATAAATATTATAATAATATACTACCAAAATGTCTTTGCTCCATTAAATTTAACTTAGAAAATATTTGAAAAAGAACACAAATTTCACAGGAGGGCTAATAATTTTGCCTTTAAAACAACCGTTTATGGTCAAAAAGGCTGTTTTTAGATTAGTTAATTGAGAAGTACTGAACCATAGCGATTGATACATTATGATGTGCTTACTTTCTAAAAGACTTTGTATTGGGGGGGGATGACAACATTTCTTTTTTAAATTTGGATGCAAAAAAGCTTTAGTCAATCCACAAAACGTGATATACCATTAAAAAAAATACATGCTCTTTGTTCAAACTGCTTATTTAAAATGAGCTGAAACAACACAATTTCTGAGTTTTTTTTAGGAAAACTTGACTCTTTTAGGTTCAATGCACTTAAATTTGTAAAAACTGATAAGTTAACTTAATTCCTTCATGTCGTTTCGACATCAATTGTGTGGAACCCAGCATTTTTTAAAGTGTATATATGACATATATAGTCTAAATTAGTCTTAATTATATAGATACAGTCTAAATAATTAGTCATCCTATGGCATTTTTATTATGCTAAAGTTCTGTTTTAACACATTTTTAAACATAATAGTTTTAACAATGCATTTCTAATAACCATTTTTTGTCTTTGCCACATTTAAAGTACATTCAATTTTTATTTATTTTGCAAGAGACTAGTATTCAGCTTAAAGTGTAATGTAAAGGCTTAATAAGCAAATGATTGAACAACAGCGGATTGTTCTGTAGCTGATCAAATAATAATAACAATAATAAATTAAGGTAATTTATGCATTAGTCAATCCACAAAAAGTGATATCTATCTATCTATCTATCTATCTATCTATATATATATATATATATATATATATATATATATATATATATATATATATATATATATATATATACACATATATACACACACACACACACACATACACACACGATATATATAGTTTGATTTACATATATAGATATAGTCTAAGTTATTAGCCATCCTGTGGCATATAACATAAACATATTTAAACACAATAGTTTTAACAACAAATTTCTAATATTTTTATTTTTGCCACACTCAAAGTACATTAATATTTACTTGCTATTTTGCAAGATACTAGTATTCAACCTTATGTGTAATGAAAGGCTTAATTGGCAAGTAGTTGGTGGCTTTTAATTAACAAACAGTGGCTTGTTCTGTAGCCAAAAAAAAAAAAATATTGACCTTAAAATATTTTTTTTTTTTTAAACTGCTTTTATTCCAGTGAACCTAAAACAAATTATTCGTTCATAGAAATAAATAAATATTATAATAATATACTGCCAAAATGTCTTTGCTCCATTAAACATAACTTACAAAATATTTGAGAAAGAACACAAAATTTACACGAGGGCTAATAATTTTGCTTTTGGCATGACCATATATGTTCAAATAGGCTGTTTTCAGATTAGTTCATTGAGAAGTACTGGACCATAGCAACTGATACATTATGGTGTACAGGCCCAGATTAAGAATTCAGAGGCCCCTGGCCACAATGTCTTGTAGCCCCCCTACCTGGCCGCACCCCTATAGTTGAATTAAAAAATAAGATTAATATCATATTTTTTAATAAAATTTATCTATAATGTATTGCCCGCATTTTTTAAATAAATTATATACAGTACATATATTTCTAGTCTACAAAGATTTAACTTATTTTTAAAGCATTTAAAGCACAAAAAAAAAAAAAAACAATACAACTAGTGAAAATTAATGGATTTTAATATACTTGTTCAAGTTCACTGAAGCAGTACTAAAATTTATATTTAAGGGGATTTTTAATGTATAACTTCTACAAACTTATAATGCATATGATTTGGATATAACACCTCTACAATCCAGTTCTATGAATCTGAGTCTTCCATAATACACACACTTATTAATGATTCCTACTTGTAGTGATATAGGCAAAATCTGATATGCAGTGTGTGTGTGTGTGGGGGGGGGGGGGGGGGGGGGGGGGGGAGAAACGTGTTCATCAGACGCTGGATTCGAACAGGGTTCATGATCGATCATGATCGATCGTGTCAAAACATGTTGCCACGCGCTTTATGAGCTACGCCACTCACACTACTGTTTACCGCTCTCTTTAGTTATGTTGTCGCTGTCAATCAATGAGTCATGTTAAAAATTATTTGAAATTTGGAATAAAGTGAATATAAATGTCTGAAGAAAAAAAATTATATCTTTGTTATTTTATGTCAAAATAATATCTAAATGACATTTTTATTTTAAATTTGGACGCAAAAATGCTTTAGTCAATAAAGTCACATATATGATATAGTCTAAATTAGTCTTAATATATAGATATAGTCTAAATTATTAGCAACCCTGTGGTATTTTTATTAAGTTAATTTCTGTTTTATAGAAATTAACACAGTTTTCACACAATTAACACATAATACTTTTAAAAAAACATTTATAGTAACTATTTTTTGTCTTTGCACTTTCAAAAGCACATTAAATCATTATACTTTTTGCTATTTTGTGCAAGATAGTAGTATTCAGCTTAAAGTGTAATGTAAAGGCTTTATTGGCAAGTAATCTGTGGTTTTTAATTAAAAAACAGTGGTTTGTTCTGTATAGCCAATCGAGAAAAATAAATTCTTAAGCACGGTAATAATATTGACCTTAAAATTGCTTTTAAAAACTGCTTTAATTCCAGTCAAACTACAAGAAACAAAACTTTCTCAAAAAGAATAAAATATATATTATAATAGTATACTGTGGAAATGTCTGTGTGGAGTTTGTTATCCCCGTGTTGGCGTAGGTTTCCTCCTGGTGCTCCGGTGTCCCCCATTGTCCAAACACATGCGCTATAGGTGAATTGAATAAGCTAAATTGGCCATACTGTGTGTGCAATGCGAGAGTGTATGGGTGGTTTCCAGTACTGGGTTGCAGCTGGAAGGGCATCCGGTGTGCAAAGCATATGCTGGAATAGTTGGCGGTTCATTCCGCTGTGGTGATTCCTGATAAATAAAGGTACTAAGCTGAAGGAAAATGAATGAAGTGTTGCAAAAATGTATATGGGCTGAATGTAAATAAAGTTGATTATTTCTAAATTTAATTTGTTTAAATTCAGCCCATATAAATTGTTTGCATAATACTTTTAAAAAAACATTTATAGTAATAATTTTTTGTCTTTGCACTTTCAAAAGCACATTAAATCATTATACTTTTTGCTATTTTGTGCAAGATAGTAGTATTCAGCTTAAAGTGTAATGTAAAGGCTTTATTGGCAAGTAATCTGTGGTTTTTAATTAAAAAACAGTGGCTTGTTCTGTATAGCCAATCGAGAAAAATAAATTCTTAAGCACTGTAATAATATTGACCTTAAAATTGCTTTTAAAAACTGCTTTAATTCCAGTCAAAAGAATAAAATATATATTATGATAGTATACTGTGGAAATGTCTTTGCTCCATTAAACAATTTCCAAAATATTTGAAAAAGAACACAAAATTGACAGGAGATCTAAAAATTTTGCCTTTAGAACGACTATATATGATCAAATCGCCTGTTTTTAGATTAGTTCATTGAGAAGTATTGGACCATAGCGACTGATACATTATGGTGTATGATGTGCATGCTTTCTAAAAGACTTGGCATGATAATAATAATTATAATAAAAAAATAAAAAAAATCAGAGCAGCCGTTGCTACGAAAAACAGGTCACCTAGCAACACACAATTAAGGAATACCCTGCGAGCCCGCAGTCTACAGCCTGTCCATTAGCAGACGAAATTACTGGCTAAACAAACAACCATCACCCACATGCAAATGACTTTGTTGTGCATAAGAGAAGCGTATTCTCATATTCTGCTGGGGCTTTTCGCAGATGTTTAGGACATGAGCAATGTACTCTGACTCTATCCAACCTGAAACATCTGGAGTCCGAGATGACTGGGGAAACGCTGGAGAAATGGTTTCATTATATGGAACGAAAGCCAGCTAAACCCATTAACTCAAGTGAGACGGTAGAGAAGGTGTAACAGAAGCAAAGGGAGGGAAAAAAGACACAAAGGGAAAATGGAAGGCTTTGAATGAGAAACAAAACCATGATGCAGGAGATTGAAAGGATGCATTGGATTAGAGTTTAAAAAAAAAAAGGGGTTAAAGGATGTCCTCTTTTCTATGCAAGCATGGACAACTAGTTCTCCAACAATTGACTAGCTCATATAAACATGATTCATTAGATTTACTAATTTTTTTTTAAGGTTAAATGTTTGCAAAAATGGCACAGTGGCTCAGTGGTTAGCACTGTTGCCTCACAGCAAGAAGGTCGCTGGTTCGAGTCCCGGCTGGGCCAGTTAGCATTTCTGTGTGGAGTTTCCATGTTGTCCCCGTGTTGGCGTAGGTTTCCTCCTGGTGCTCTGGTGTCCCCCATTGTCCAAACACATGCGCTATAGGTGAATTGAATAAGCTACAGTTGCAATCAGAATTATTCAACCCCCTGATTTATTAGACCCCCTGTTTATTTTTTTCCCCAATTTCTGTTTAACGGAGAGTAGATTTTCTCAACACATTTCTAAACATAATAGTTTTAATAACTCATCTCTAATAACTGATTTATTTTATCTTTGCCATGATGACAGTAAATAATATTTGACTAGATATTTTTCAAGACACTTTTATACAGCTTAAAATGACATTTAAAGGCTTAACTAGGTTAATTAGGTTAACTAGGCAGGTTAGGGTAATTAGGCAAGTTTTTGTATAATGATGGTTTGTTCTGTAGACTACCAAACAACTATAGCTTAAAGGGGCTAATAATTTTGACCTTAAAATGGGTTTTAAAAAAATAAAAACTGCTTTTATTCTAGCCGAAATAAAACAAATAAGACTTTCTCCAGAAGAAAAAACATTATCAGACATACTCTGAAAATTTCCTTGTTCTGTTAAACATCATTTGGGAAATATTTAAAAAAGAAAAAAAAATTCAAAGGGGGTTCAGTAATTCTGATTGCAACTGTAAATTGGCCATAGTGTGCGTGTATGAATGCGAGAGTGTATGGGTGGTTCCCAGTACTGGGTTGCAGCTGGAAGGGCATCCGGTGTGCAAAGCATATGCTGGAATAGTTGGCGGTTCATTCCGCTGTGGTGATTCCTGATAAATAAAGGTACTGTATATGGTATAAAGGTAATGTATATGGGCTGAATGTAAATAAAGTTGATTATTTCTAAATTTAATTTGTTTAAAGTCAGCCCATATAAATTGTTTGCAAGTAGTTACCTCACTTTTTGTTTTGTAAATCCAATGAATAATTATTTTCAGTGTACAGCACATATTTGCAACACTTTAAATGTTTTTTACAATCATGTCAAACTTTAAAGATTATTTATCGAGCACTTTTAAAAAACAGAGAAGTGAACCTGTACAGAAAGTCCTGTACAGAAATTCATTCACTCATTTTCCTTTGGCTTAGTCCTTTTTTCATTTCCCCATTTTACTTAAGTTAACATTTGTATCTTATTTGATAAAAAATATATTTTAGCCCAGATTCTCTTTAATGTATGTGTTTTAATTCATGTGCAAAGAACAACATTCTACTACAGTACTTATTCTTACTGAAATCTATAGTAAAAATTATTCATTCATTTTCTTTTTGGCTTAGTCCCTTTATTTATTAGGGGTCGCCACAGTAGAATGAACTGCTAACTTATCCAGCATACGTTTTACACAGCAGATGCCCTTCCAGTACTGGGAAACATCCATACACACTCATTCACACACATACACAACGGCCAATTTAGTCTATTCAATTCACCTATAGCGCATGTGTTTGGACTGGGGAAGAAGCACCCGGAAGAAACCCACGCCAACACGGGGAGAACATGCAAACTCCAGAAATGCCAACTGACCAGCCGGGACTCGAACCAGTGACCTTCTTGCTGTGAGGCGACAGTGCTAACCACTGAGCCACTGTGGAACCCTCTGTACAGAAATATACAACAAAATAAGCATACACTGCAAAAAACACTAGGTTCCACACAAATCCTTCATGTTCTCTCAACACAAATTAAGTTAACTTAATTGTTTTTACACATTTAAGTGGAGTGAACATAAAACAATATAGCTGTTTAAAAAACAACTCAAGAATTGTAATAATAATAATTCCTTACATTTATATAATGCTTTTCTGAGCCCTCAAAGCGTTTTACACATAGGGGGGGATCTCCTCATCCACCACCAGTGTGCAGCATCCACCTAGATGACGCGACGGCAGCCATTTTGCGCCAGAGACAGGAGAGAGGAGACAGAGTGATGAAGCCATTTGAGATATTAAGAGGGTTAGGAGGCCATGATGGACAGAGGCCAGTGGGCCCGGGTTAAACCCCTAATCTTTTTCGAAAGACATCCTGGGATTTTTAATGACCACAGAGAGTCAGGACCTCGGTTTAACATCTCATCTGTAAGACGCCGTTCACTGAGCAGAGTCCCCTTCACTATACTGGAAATTAGGACCCACACAGACCGCAGGTTGGGCGCCCCCTGCTGGCCTTACTAACACTTCTGGCAGCAACCTAGCTTTCCCATGGGGTCTCCCATCCAGGTACTGACCGAGCGCAGCCCTGCTTAGCTTTAGTGGGCGACCATGTGAGAGTTGCAGAGAGCTAGCTGCCGGTATTGATTCAGCTCATTTCAAATAAGTTTGAACAAGCAGTAAAAATATTATTTGAGTGTAATAATATATAAAAGACATACAATATGAGGTAAAATATAGCTAAACTACCTAAAAAGGCACATAAATGAAAATAACCAGTTGGTAAAATCAGATGTCAAAGGCCAATAGAAAAAAAAGAGTTTTAAAAGCTGATTTAAATGAAAAAGAAGCAGCATTTTTTATTTTTTTTTGCTATAGTGAATAAGGTTTTGGAAGTAAAAGCATTTATTTTCTCCACAGACAACTGTCATTCTTATCAATATCCAATACATCTTTGAAGACAAACTAAAGGCTGGCTCACACCAGATTTTTTATAATCCTGAACGATTGCAGCATGTCAGACTGCATGAACATGTCACACTGTAAGATCCCAGCTGTCATAGGCTGTTTATCAATATGCGTTTTTGATATTGAGGACGCATTGATGCAGATTTCTACACTGTACTCACTTGAGAAGTCTCAGAAGCCATTGCGGCTGAATAAAGGAGGTAGGAAGTGCAGCATTTTATATAGATTAATGATTAAAGTTCAGAGACATTACTTATTTACCTCAGGAGCTTCCCTAAATGAAACGGTGACAGTAAACATCACCATGAAAATCTTAATAGAGGCATAAACACATTAAGAGCGTTTATTTGCTGAAATTTGTATTAAACTTAAGTTTTATTTGTATTGTGGAACGTATATTTGTAAAGTCTTTATGCATAGCATATATTGTGAAAAGGGGAAAAACAATCAATTATTGCATGAATGCTGTAACGTTGAAATAATTTTCCACCATGAAGGTCATGTGACGGTCATGTGACCATCAGGAAGAACCAGGAAAAAACACAGCATTTCATTTCTCGCAGAACGTGTTCTCTGTTCTCGCGGTCTCTAAAGTTCAATTTTCCGAGGTAACTTGGCAAGACCGGTCTCGACAAGAACGCAAGTCCATTCTCGGCATTCTTGGAATTGAGAAACAGCCACAATGTCAGACTGAACGACAATAAAGACGTGCCAAACAAAAAAAAAAAAAAAAAAAAAAAAAAAATGTACCCTAATCCTAACCCCCCCCCCCCGGACTTTGACGTCATCCATCCGTGACACTTTCACTAACCTGCGTTCTGAAATGATTGCTCACAGCAAACAAACAATCTGTAGCGCCAATTTTGCACACAGCCTCAATAATAAAACCAGGAAGAAAAAAAAACGTTTTGACATTTCCTCGTGGTTATTTGAATTGTCGCATGGATTGCGTCATCAGATTCGGTGCTCCTATTGGTTCTTGGATTGACGCTCATCGCAGATGTTGTCACACTGCAGGAAAGTATCTGAAATCTTCTGCCACTGCCAGAACTTCATCGGAGGAAAAATCTGATCGCAACGGGCTGTCAGTAAACATGTCGAACCAACGATCAAAGATCACAGATTTTAGCCCAGGATTTCAGGAATCTTTTAGGATTTCCCAAATTTGTCTCAGATGACCAAATCGTGGTTGAAATCTCACAGAGTGAGCAGGGCTTTACTCTGAGCTCCGAGATTAGTAATCAATTGAATTATTTACATTTGAATTAAGTTGCTGAAACTTTTATTTCAGTATGATGATGTAGTTCCAACTGAAATTAAATATTGAGTAGGGGGTGAGGCTTTATTTTGCGCATCATTCCCTCATAGCAAACTAACGGTAAGAGGGAGTATTAATATACAGTTGCTATGGCAGCCCTCAGGTTGACGTCAACAGAAGGACGCCACTCTAAACATGGAAACAAATGAGCTGACTTTCATTGGAGATTACCAAAACAAAACAATACTCGGTGGATTAACTTGCAAGGATTAATTATTCACCTTTAGAATAACAACGTGAGCTAGAACAATAAACATTGTACATTTTGAGTTCACGCTGACTTTAATAGTTTTAAATTCATGCAGAAAAACTGCATTACCCATGATCCTGTGCAAAATCCCACCAATTAGATCATCAAGATATCTTTAGCTCCACTAACTTTCATGAAGCAATGTGTAAATGTGTTGATATAATCAAGTAATTCTCCTTACGCTCTTAAAATACTTAAATATTACACACATATACATGTTTTGAAATGAACTCGATATGCAAAGTTACTGTACTGTAGCTATATGAATAATTATCTATTTCTTAGTTTTTTTATTTGATGGTGTGATTTGCAATGCTTCATGGGATTGTAGTTCTTTCCCCCATTATATTAAGTAAGTACAAAGTTGTATACTTCTGTCTTTTTGTCTGATTTTCATATATTTCTTTGTTATAAATCAAAGTCTGTAATGTTCACATTGTAGCTGGTTGGTTTGTTCCATGGCTCATATATGCTTTAAGGCTGGCTTTTTTTTAAATTCCCCATGAGGAAAACGGATTAGTAAAATACTTCCGAATTCAGAAATGCTCAAAAAACATGATATGATGAAAATGTTTTGATGATGGAAAAGTTATATAATGTAAAGCTCTTTCTTGTGCTTAAGACAGATTTATTTGTTAAGAACAATCTGGTGATTTGAGTTGCACACAAACCAAATAACATTCATTTTTAAAGTATTAAATGTGGTGCTTTATCCCAAAATAGGATTTAGTACACACTAAAGTACTTTTGATGCTAGATTCAAACTGCTTATTTAAAATGAGCTGAATCAACACAATTCTTTCGGTTTTATTGCAACAACTTAACTGTTTTATGTTCATTCATTCATTCATTCATTTTCTTTTCGGCTTAGTCCCTTTATTAATCTAGGGTCGCCACACCAGAATGAACCACCAACTTATCCAGCATATGTTTTACGCAGCGGATGCCCTTCCAGCTTCAACCCATTGTTTTATATTCAATCTGCTTAAATTTGTTCACCTTAATCATTTTTGTTTGGACAACATGAAGGAATTAAGTTAACTTATTAGTTTTTTACAAACTTAAGCAAATTGAACATAAAACAATTAAGTTGTCCCAAAAAAAACCTCAATAGTTGTGTTGTTTCAGCTTATTTTATACAAGTAGTTTGAACTCAAAAAAGATTACTGCTGCTTGTTCAAACTACCTGTGTAAAATGAGTTGAAACAACACAATTTCCAATTTGTTTGTTTTATGTTCAATCCATCTAAATTTGTAAACCATTAAGTTAACTTAAGCGTTTTGTGTTGGGACAACATGAAGGAATTGTGTTGGTCCAACTACCTGGCTAGGGGATTTGTAGTTTCCAGTATGCTTTGGGTGGGAATGAATTAAGAAAGGGGAAATGTTGACAATAAAAGTAATCATAGGTTTTTAAAGTTAATAAAAAAGACTTGTTAGAGTTCAATCTGCACTTTAGTTTGAAGATTTAGAAGATTTTCATGTAATGCTTTGAGTTTTACAACCTTGCAGAAGTAACCATGCTTTGGGTGTCGGCAGCTTAATAAGCAAAAATGCAGTTTGTTGCTTTGCTCAGTGAGCAATAACTGTCCTAAAATGAGTTCTGAGATCAGTCGCAATCAACTGTATATGTAACTCATGAAATATGCTTAAAAATGGCTCAATTAGTTAATTTAGGATAACTTCAAATAGAAGAGGCTTTGAAATGTACGACACATAATAGACATACATGATAATATCAGACTTTTGAGTTTAGGTTAAATAAATATATTGAAATTTTTATTCGAAATAATCATGTTGGACCAACTCCGTTGCATTTAAAGGGTCACGAAACACTAAAACACATTTTTTTGAGCTGTTGACAGTCCTATATGTGTCCCACGCTGCTATAAACACTATTAGGACACATATATTGCACTAACAAATTGGTTGTTTTTGCATTATTTCGAGCAAATTCGTTCTTGCGGTTTGAAGCAAATTTTTGAAGCTGCGTCACGTGATTAGATCCCAGCGTGGAGACTGGATGTCTGTACCTGCGAGTACAATGTGACGTTTCTGAGTGTGGGGCATTAATTCATGAGAAAGACTTGGATCAAACCAATCAGCGCGCTCTATTGTGAATGAGGTGCAACTTCATTAATATGCATGACAGCTTCGGAGACTGTGTTTTAACTGTTACAGTGTTCAGACGGCAGAGAGACGCCATGTTGTGTTGCCAAAACAAGTGAAAGAACAAGAATTTGGAGACATGGGTCGCAACAAAGGTTTTGTTTTCATTTCCCCGCTATGAGAGCGCAGCTGGACTCACACTTGGATTACAGTGCATGCGACAGAAATATGTTTATAAGGAACATTTTTTACCTGAGAGCTTTTCGCATCTGGAAATGGTGAAATCCAGAAGTGCCGCTCATCTTCTTTTAAATAAAGACACAGCTCCAGTTGGTGTTGATTGTCCTGTCTCTACAGATTTGGGAAGTGTGTGTGATCAGTGTTCTTTGTTTGTTTATTCAAATGGCAAAGTTAGTTAGTATCGTCAGCAGTGCTCTTTCAGTGTTTAAAAACATACCTTAGTCAAAATGATTTCATTACTAAGTTTACAGTATGTTAATATCACTACAATATTAAGGACTGAAAGATCCGCTGTAAATGCGGCTCTCTGAGTGTAAACACCTTAATCAAACTATTACCGTCGTGTAGAATTTTCGCTGCATTTTGTGACAGGATAGTCTATACACACACAGCTTTCTGACGCTACCTACAGAGTGGTTTTTTTTTTTTTTTCGCCGTGCGGTATCAAACACTCCATTAAAACTACACTCTTCCAGCAGTTCCTCGCATCCAATAGCTCCTTTGTCACGGGGGGCATGCATGAAATGTTCCTGAATGAAAGTGAAAGTGCCAAACTGCAGTTAAAGTCGACAAATTTAGAATTTGACAAGTAAGTCGATTACTGTTGACCATGTAAACACAGTCACTGTCTTTCTCCCCTGCGTCTGTGTTTGTTTTGCCTCTGTGAAAATCCCTCTTTCCCTCCCCCGACACTCCCACCTAAACAGAGCTGGACACACCCACTTTCCTGACTTTTTTTCAAACTAGAGGTGTGAAAACACCCTGCTGAGACAGGGGGGTTTTGTGGCCCTTTAATGGTGTAAATAGTTTTAGTTTTAGTTGGTGCTAAACATATTTATTGGATGGAAATCCTGCCCTCAATTAAATTGAGCTCATCTAATGAGTTAGTTTTTTGAGTGTGTAGTTACCCAACATTTAAATCATTTTGCTTGAATTTCCAAGAGCAAATAAATATTTCATCATTAACATTACACATAATTACATACCATTATTTTGGTCACGCTTCCCACCTCCACTGAATCCACTTTGACTAAAGCAGTCATCCTTTAATAATGTTTATCACCGCTCTCTCATTTCTCTCCCACCCCAGAGGCTCTCCAATCATATCCATACACTCTGATTACTATCACCACAATGTGATTAGCCTGACTATGGTGATGTGTTGTTTAATTTCCTGCCGGGGTTTGACACTGCATCTCCATTTCGACTCTAAAACTCTCTGCACTGCTGCACCTCCCCCTCAGAGCAGCCATTGGTCATCGTTTTACATCAGCCAATGTGAGCTGGAAACAGTCTTTTACAGCAGCTGCACCAAGAGGGATTAAATACAGAAATGCAACACATCAGTGCTGCAGCATTTCTCTGGATCCAACAAAAAGTCACATCATATATGTGCATAAAACATGTCAGATGCATTGTGAACAACTTGTCCTGCTAATGCACTCTAAAATTTTGCAAATGCATCTGGACCCTTTAGTTTGCTCAAATGTGCTTTGATTAAATTAAATAGTCACACTTTATAATAAGATTGCATTAGTTATTGTAATTACTAATGCAAACTAAGAACACTTGTACAGCATTTATTTAATCGAAGTTTATATTTTGCTAATGCCTTATTAAAATCCAATATTGCGCATGTTAACATTAGGCCTGTCATGATAAGGAATTTTTGTTGTGTGATATTTTGTCACAGAAATTGTTGCGATAAGCAATATTATTGTCATTTTGAGATCATTTTGTGCCAGTGATTATATAACAGCACAATAATGCAAATAGTCATTAACACTTTCAAATACTAATCATTCTTAAGGCTATTTAGATTCTGTAATTTGATGATAAAAGGGTAAATGTCCTATTTTATATACTGTTAAATGTCCAATTATACGTAGATCGAAAATGTCATAAAAAATGACTTTAATGTTATTTGTGAATTTGTGTGTATATATGAAGAGTTTAGATGCAAAAACCTCTAAATGCAGTTTGAAATTTTCTCCTAAAATGAGCATTTTTCCCAACTTCATATGTTTATATTTTGTTATTTCACTTTAAAATCAATGAAAATAACTTATTCATCACTACGTATAACAGTAAAATTACTGAGTCTACACACAGGAGTCGGAGAAAAATGCTAATTTTAGAAGAAAATATCAAACAGCATTTCGAGGTTTTTGCATCTAAACTTATCATATATACAGCTAAAGTCAGAATTATTAGCCCTGCCTTTGATTTTTTTTCTTTTTTAAATATTTCTCAAATGATGTTTAACAGAACAAGGAAATTTTCACAGTATGTCTGATAATATTTTTTCTTCTGGAGAAAGTCTTATTTGTTTTATTTCGGCTAGTATAAAAGCTGTTTTTAAATTTTTTAGACACCATTTTAAGGTCAAAGTTATTAGCCCCTTTAAGCTATATATTTTTTCGATTGTCTACAGAACAAACCATCGTTATACAATAACTTGCCTAATTAACCAAACCTGCCTAGTTAACCTAATTAACCTAGTTAAGCCTTTAAATGTCACTTTAAGCTGTATAGTGTCTTGAAAAAAATCTAGTAAAATATTATTTACTGTCATCATGGCAAAGATAAAATAAATCAGTTATTAGAAATGAGTCAAAACTATTATGTTTAGAAATGTGTTGAAAAAAATCTCTCCGTTAAACAAATTAGGGAAAAAAATAAACAGGGGGGCCAATAATTCAGGGGGATAATAATTCTGACTTCAACTATATATATATATATATATATATATATATATATATATATATATATATATGTATATATATATATATATATATATATATATATATATATATATAAATTGCAACAGCAAAAATTATTGAGGCCGTCTCCAAGTATTGCAAAATAAGTCGATATATTGATTATTGTGACAGGCCTAGTTAACATTGATTAATGCATTGTGAGTTAACAAGGACTAACAATGAATGACTGTACTTCCATTAACTAATGTTAACAAAAATGAATAATTACTGTAATAAATGTGTTGTTCGTTGTTTCTTTATGTTAGTAAACAGATGATCTAATGGATTCTTATTATTGTAAAGTATTACAATTAAATGACAGTGTAACACTTTAAAATAAAGGTAAATTAGTTCATGTTAGTTCATGAATTTACTAAAATGAGTAAAATATGAACAATACATTTATTAAAGAATTCATTCAACTTTGTTAACATGAGTTAAAGTCATTCACAGTTGGTTCTCGTTAACTCTCCGTGCATTTACTAATATGATACAGTTACATTATACAATAACTAACCTTAACTATTGGAGCATTATTTTAAAAGGGCTATCAATTACTGAATTATTTTGTTTTTTAAAAGCTTGACAAACAGTACTTTTATGTACATTGTCTTTTGAATTAATTTTATTTCACATTATAATAATGAAAAGACATTTTTGCTTTTAATAATAATAATAAATAATAATAATAAATAATAATAATGTAATGTCATGTGTGTATTTATATAGCGCATTTATTGTGTATGGCCATACACCCAAATGCTTTCACAATCATAAAGGGGGGGGGGGGGGGGGGGGGTCTCTCACACCACCACCAGTGTGCAGCATCCACTTGGATGATGCGACGGCAGCCACAGGACAACGGCGCCAGTGCGCTCACCACACACCAGCTATTGGCAGGGTGGAGAGACAGTGATGGAGCCAATTCAGTGCATAAGGATGATTGAGAGGCCATGATGGGAAAGGGCCAATGGAAGGATTTGGCCAGGACACCGCGGATACACCCCTACTCTTCATGAGAAGTGCCATGGGATTTTTAATGACCACAGAGAGTGACGACCTCGGTTTAATCTCTCATCCGAAAGATGGCGCTCAATAACAGTATAGTGTCCTCTTCACTTTACTGGGGCATTAGGACTCAAACAGACTGCAGGTTGAGCGCCCCCTGCTGGCCTCACTAACACCACTTCCAACAGCAACCTAGCTTTCCCATGTGGTCTTCCATACAGGTACTGACCAGGCTCAGCCCTGCTTAGCTTCAGAGAGTAACCAGTCTTGGGCTTCAGGGTGATATGGCCGTGACATAATAATAATAATAATAATAATAATTAAAAAAATGATTTAGCTTAAACTCACTCCTCCATAATATTAGGCACGCAGAGTCTTTTAAAGAATTTAAAGTATCTCTGAAGACTCACTCATTTGTTTTATCACTTATTTGTGAGGTGTGTGTATTTTTTAATCACTTTTATGTTTATATTTTTACATTTTCTATTAATAATTGATCAGTTTATACGTTTCTGACTTGCTTTATTTTATATATACATAATATTTAACCTCTGCATAATAGATTTTTCTGCTAGGCTTGTATTTCTTAAGTGTAAAGCGCCTTGAGAAATAAAGTTTAGAGGCTAAATATAAAAATAAATTGTAATGTAAATAATGTCCCTCAACTGTATTATGAATAAATGACATGCTCAGTTATTTTTCCACAAATGTAAAATTTCACATTGAAGTTTGTGGCTGGCAAAAAGAGTGAACTGTCACTCTTTCCCTGTAACAGTCCAGTCCATCATTCTGATCTTGCCTGTATAAGGCTCAAAGTGACATCTCACATCAAACATGCATCAAGGGGCTCTACCGCTAACTGACAGCCTACACTTCACTCACAGTATCTCAGTCAAACAGATCAGCTGCGACAGGCAGATAGTGACAGAGGCTCAAACTAGCAAAGACAAACTGTGAAAATAAAAATGCCACTCTAAATTCATTTAGATACACCTATTGCAAAACATACATGACATAAAAGCAGTGTAGTACTGAATACAATCTAGCAGTCACCAACACCCTGAAGCTGATAATGACTAATTCTGCAGAAAT
Organism: Danio kyathit; assembly: GCA_903798195.1. Classification (NCBI taxonomy): domain Eukaryota; kingdom Metazoa; phylum Chordata; class Actinopteri; order Cypriniformes; family Danionidae; genus Danio; species Danio kyathit. Next base: position 11,327,825 of record LR812535.1, read on the forward strand.
GTGACTGACTAATAAAATATCAGGCCACTGAAGCACAAGACGAAAATAAAGAACACACATTTGGACATTCTAGCACAGTTTATCATCACAAATAAAGGAAGTTTACTCTTAAATGAGCATCTGTGGCAGACATGCAAAAGTACAATCTTTAGTGGTGTGTAATTCTGTGCTATAAAGGATGACGATGACTGACTATATGTATTTATATGCCAGAATTTTCCTTCTGTCTAACTCTTTTTGCAATGAAAGCTGCACCTGATCTGGCACAAAACAAAGCGAAAGCAGCTCCTTTGATCTGAGGGAATAAATAAAATATGTTCAGCCTTGTTCAACATTAGACAGAGGGATGATATCGCAGTACTGGATGTTTAGGAACATCATTACCAACTCAATTCATTACTATTTCAACGAAAAACAAACAGCGTTGTTTATTCTTCAAAGGAGGTTTCTCTGTGTAGCGATTCTGAAAAGCGAAGTTCAAAGGGAAAGAATATAACTTGAATCAATTAACCTCAATTCACACATGCTCACTCTGACACAGACAGTTAGGAACTGAAGCACTGGAGGGGGTGGGAAGGAGAAAAAGGAGAGCACGAAGAAGGTAATGCAAGAGGGCTTTGATTTACTTGTGTCTGGTGATGCCATAGTGGAGACAATGACCGGAGGTCCAGTACGCCGGCTCAGCTTCTGATTAGCCATGTTCATATTTTGGCCTGGGACGGCACCTCCAACAGGTACTAGGGCTCCATCTGAGGACAATCCAGCCTTGCGCATTACTTGTGGGCTTAAATGGGGACTGGGCATGGGTGACATTGTAGCCAAGCTTCGGTCTCTCTTCATTAACTCCATTGGAACAGTATAGTTGGTGGTGTATGCTTTCGGGGCCTGCTGAGGTGCCATAGCAGGTACGGTCATTGGTTGGGGAACTGCAGGTAGGGCTGGCAATGGCATTGCATGAATTTGAGGTGGCAAAGCTGCCATTTGATGATGTATTCCTGGTAAATGTGCTGGAATGGCTACCTGTTGGGACATTGCAGTCACAGGTAATCCAGAATGTGGATTGTAACCTGACAATGGTCGAGGTTGAACAGGAACCATAGCACCACTGTATACCCCGGAAGCCCTGGGTCCAGGATACCCACTGGTCTCAAGAAGCTGCTGGGAGGGAGCACTGCTGGGTCTGCGACTGTAGCCGTCATTAATCCTCGGAGATATAGTCTGCATGGGGGTAGAGGGTGGCTGGATATACTGCGACTCCAAGCCTGGAGTCAAGGGTGGTGGCTGGTGCACGTAGATGTCACTGCGATGGCTGAAGCTGTTGGATCTGCCACGGACTGGAGCGCTGGGATGCAGGGGGGTAGCAGGTACAATTTCAGGTGGTCGTTTGCAGCAAAGCACAACACGAGAGAGGACCCTGGCTTGTCCCAAGTTGGGGGCAACTGAACGCACATCATTTTCCTCCATAACGGCCAACATTGCAGTGGAGTCAAAGCCCTGCTGAAGTAGAGAATTGATGGTGCTTTCCGAGAGGCCCTCTTTATGCAACAACGCCAGATACTCAGGGTCTGCATTTTTTTTAGGGTCTACAGGAGCCACTGGGGTCTGAGGGACAGAGGAAGGAGGAGCAGCAGTGAGAGGCTGAGCAGGAAGTTGAGGTAATGGAGCAGGAATAACGGCCACACCTGGAGTGGGAACTGGGGCAGGGGCAACAGGGGGAACTGGTGTGTAGATAGGATTTGGGGATGCCACAGGTTGCACATGTGGAACTTGCTGCACTGGCTGAACTTGTGGTACCTGCTGAACTTGCTGTACTGGTTGCATTTGTTGCACTGGCTGAACTGGGTGCATTTGTTGCACTGGCTGAACTGGGTGCATTTGTTGCACTGGCTGAGCTTGCTGCATTTGTTGCACTGGCTGAACCTGCTGCATTTGTTGCTGCTGTATTTGCTGTTGCATTTGTTGCTGCTGTTGGGCTTGCTGTTGCTGCTGTATGGTGTATGGTGAGGGGTTTTCCGGATGCATGACCATACCTCGGGAAGTTCCATCCATTCCTTGAGCAACTGGATCAACCACCAGGCATGTGGCTGTTGGCTGATGAGGATCAATGGGCCTTCCGTTAACATCACTGTAGACTGTATGGCTAGTGAGTGAGGCAGGAGGCTCAGCAGCGTAACGGGAAGAATTTGGCTCCATTATATAACGAGCCGGAGATGGCGCTCTGCTTGGAATGCGCTGCCCATCATGCATCATTTTGGAGCCAGGAGTGGCAGATGGGGGTCCAGACAGGGATGGCTCTCTGTAAATACGACCCATGTCATGAACAGTTGGAGGTGGGGGAGGAGGTACACCAGGTGTTGGGGCAACAGAACCAGGTCGACCTCCTGAGCCCTGCTCCCAAATCTGACGAGGACCTGCCATCATTCCATAATGTGAAGATGACCTATTCAGAGAATGAGGCTGCTCTCCACGATAGAAACCCTCTGTTGGCCGGGTTGGCATGCCTGGGTCTTGCTGATAATAGTCATGGGGTGGCAGGGAACCACGATGAGCTGTTGGTGGTCGGTCATAATGGCTGTTCAACTCAGGAACGGAGCTCTTTCTTATGTTACGCGGGTCCGGGCGATCCAAATAGCCTTGGTTATAAAGAGATTCCTGGTAGGCTTCTGGCTCCCGTTTCAAATCGAGGTCAGGGGGACGCACTCCAGGCGCTGGTTCATACCATCCCCCTCCTGCATCCGCTCCGTAGCTCAGCGAGTTGCGTCGACCAGCCATCCGGGCCTGCTGCTCGTAAACACTGTCACTGCGCTCCCAATGACCCTCATTCCCACCCAGCGTGTCCCAGCTCTGGGAGCGGCCGATCGGCAACTGCTTACTGGAGATCAACATGAGGAAAAGATATACCTTACTCACAGGGAAGAAAAATGAGAGATGTTTTCCTTTAAATTTCTAGTTGCAGGCTGATGTCAAGTGGAGTGAGGAAGGAGGGTGAACGAAAAAAATATATAAAACAGAAGATATTGCTTTTCACCTGAGGTCCAGTAGTAATTTCTGTGTCCCGTCTCTATCACAGTGGAAAGGTCTGGCTATTAAATGGCTCCTCTCGCTTGGTGATCGCTGAATAATTAATCTGGGGAATACTGCTGGTGGTGATGGAAGCAGGAAAGAGGACACCATGCACTCTCACAAATAACGCTGGTAGGTAGGTGAAGCCTGCCTGACTACTCCATTCTGGCAATGCAAAGCGACAAGCGTGAATAGATGGAGGGAAAGAAAAAGAGAAAAAACAGAGACAGGAAGGAAAATTTTTAACAAGGGGAGGGATGGCGTGGGGGAGGCAGGGGTTTGTGATAATCCAGCGAAGCTGATCCTCTCCAACTCTGAACATTTTACTCGTCAGATTGCTATGAGGGATTACAGACCAAATAAAGCCAGCTTAAATCCACTCTTCTCCCTCGTGACGTCACACGCAAACACATACAAAAAAATCTGTCCCTGATGATAATGAACACAATGAAATCCCTTCGGATGGGAACACATGATGCCATGGACACACTTACCTGATATGCCAGTGATCAAGGTGGTCTGTACGTCTTTCAAAGGCCTGGCCAGCTGGCACTGAGCTGAAGGTCTTTGCTTGATTCCAAGAGGTGGGCCACAAGAGGCGGGCCAGTGAAACTAATACAGATCTAATGCAGCAGGGCAAAATCATGTAGCACTGTCAGGAAACGTCAAATCCTGATTGAACAATAATCCTGTGATGGGCCAGCAATGTCTGCAGAGCTCGGCAAATGAAGAGATCCAGCATCACCCCTCATCTACTGCGTTATGACCTGAGCTGACACCAGCACAGCAGCTATATGAACCACTGCCTTCATATACACACCAACAATGAGGTCACAAAGCTTCAGGATTACAATACTGCTGCACAAAAGAAATCAGCTTAATTACAAAACCAATCAGATCAGATGCAAATTGCACAACCTTTGGGAAAAATACATAATATGCTGTATTTCTGACATTTCTTAAGACGTCAGAATCACTCCAATAGTCTTAATTGTTCTTTAAAGAGACACTTTATCCAAAAATGTATGAAATAAAGGTACAAAACCTGTCACTAGGGTGGTACTTTTTCCAAAAGGCACAGTTTTGCACCTTAAAATGTACATTTTCATTCCTAAAAATTATAAATATGTACCTTAAAGTACCAAAAACGTGTACCCTAAATTGCTTGTGTTGATATTTTAACATTTAATAATATTGTGATATTCAAGATTTGTGAAGTCATACAGCTCCACAGTCTTTCCTCCATCTTCAAAAGTCTTCGTAGTCATCTTGACAACACAAACACTGCTGTCACCTCAATGGAAACCACGCCTCTGCTTTCAATTGATTAGAGAATAAAAAAAGACGCGAGTGACGTAGTGCGCTTTTTCCGCTCAGAGTTGACTTGTTTACAACTGCGGGCGCACCGTGCGCAACGGCAAAAACGCGAGGTGCAGCAGGCGGTTAAAACGCGAGGCGTGCAGGCCGCATTTGTAGTGCGCAAAACGTTCGCAGCCGTTAGTAAATCATTGAAAAAAGGTGCCTCTCAATGCAAAAATCGGGTTATACCACATGTACGTAATAATCATGTACGCTCAGGGTCTAACAAACAGGTATAAAGAGCCCTACATATAAATAGATATGTTATTTACAGGGATTAGTTCCTTTATTCATCAGGGGTCGCCACAGTGGAATGAACCGCCAACTTATCCAGCATAAGTTTTACACAGCGGATGCCCTTCCAGCTACAACCCAGTACTGGGAAACACCCATACACTTTCACATGCACACACATACACTACGGTCAATTTTGTTTATTCAATTCACCTATAGCGCATTTCTTAAGATGTCAGAACCACTCCAAATTCTTAATTGTTCTTTAAAGAGACACTTTCCCCAAAAATATATGAAATAAATGTACAAAACCTGTCACTAGGGTGGTACTTTTTCCAAAAGGCACAGTTTTGTACCTTAAAATGTACATTTTAATTCCTAAAAAATATAAATGTGTACCTTAAAGCAGGAGTTCCCAAAGTTTTCAGCCCGCGACCCACAAAATAACAATGCCAATGACTCGCGACCCCAATATCCTCTGAGGTGGTTATAAATACAGAAACCTTGCATGCAATGGCACACACACACACCAATAGACCCACGTCTTTTCTTCGTTTCATTTTTTTAATGTATGTTAGTGCTGTAAATGTGCCAGAAAGTTTAACCTGGTGTTATAAAATCAATCTGCTGCATCTGACGCTATTGCTGTGTCTTTAATATAACCCCAGGGGTCGCAATCCAATAGACCATTTTGAGGGATGTAAACAAAAACAATGGTCCTGACGCATTTCCTGTTTTACATTTTTAATTCCTATAGCTTCCTAGAATCAAAAATGAGCCACATATTGATAAATAATGCTATGATAGCTGCTTAAACGTTAAGTTATGATTGAATCGCCTCTTGTTACAGTTATGAAATAGTTTGATAACAAGCAGGAAATATTCATGGGCCTATAAACGACTATTTTTTTTTGTCTTCTGTAGGTTATGGATAAAATATGGTAATTCTTATGGTTTAATAAAAATAAATAGATTTTTGGAAATCACCAGGCGACCCCCCCTTTATTGTCCCACGATCCCTCGGGGGGTCCCGACCCCCACTTTGAGAACCACTGCCTTAAAGTACCAAAAATGTGTACCCTAAATGTACAAAATTGTACTATTAAGATTCCAATGTGCACCTGTAAGGTACAAAAGTGACATGTTTTGTAACTATATTTCTGATAGTATCCCATTTACTTACACTCAGGCTGTTCCAAACCTGCATTACTTTATTCTTCTTTAAAACACACAAGAAATACTTTAAATATTTCAGTGGATTATTGTCCACATAATGAAAGTCAATGAGGCGCAAAGTTCAACAGCATTCCTCAAAAAAAATGTTGCACAAATGCACACAGGTATGAATTTATTAGTATATTATGAAAGAATAATAATTTTTGGGGTGGACCATCCCTTTAATATACAATGAAGACATTTATTCTACATAAACAAAGAAACCCTCGTCCCATGTTGTGCACTTCCCCACTGAGAAAGCATGCCTATGTTATTAAGATAAGCATTATAAAACCCACAGGGGGTGAAGCCGGAAATCTGGGACATCAAATACAAACTACAATATCTAAAGGCTTGCAAATATGTCTTTCATGGAAAACATTCCATCAGCGTGAATGTTAACATGGTTGAAACTGCAGTTTTTGGTTTAGGAAAAGCTTTTTGTTGTGAACAGATTTTGCCCACCTGCCACTGAAACACTCCACCCAAATCCTCTCTGATCCCCCACAAACACCAGAGAGCGAGGAGATGGAAAGGGAGCAACAGAGAGAGACTTGCGTGGATCAAATGAATAGGGCATATTCTCAGACTATCCATACATTCTGCATCTTGATAGAATCTGGAGATTTGGACAGTTTTAAAGTGACTTGCAGCCTTGTTTTGATCTTTTTATCTTCTAACACACCATGTGATGCCTTGAAATACAACTATGGCAGGAATTTGACTTTGGCTTTTTAAGCTTTAAGTTGTTCTGACTCAACAATGCATGTATGCATGCGAATTTAGAGATTGCAAATAATACAACATAGTTTCCTGAGGTCTGATTTATAAAAACTGCACAGAAACCTTCCTAAAAGTGATCATACATCAGAATAAATGTATTAATGATTAGGGCTCATATGATAATTTAAAGTGGTTCAATTAAGTCAGTATTTAAGTTAAATATGTTCACTTCAAGTTTACTTACATCTGCGCACATTCCCCCATCAAGTTTGTTTTTTTAAATCACAACTTTTACATGGGAAGTGGTTTTGTGACGTTTATAAATGAGACCTCTGGTATATGTGTCCTAAAACCAGGTTATACAAAACCCATACCAAAAAAATATTCTCAGATCACACAAAAAGTAGAGGCTGACCAACTGATAGGTTTCTTCGACAAAACCTAAAACAAACTATTTTGGAAGAAAAAGGTCTTTTATTAGCTGCCGATCACACCGAAGGCGCTTTTACATTCTGTGAACGAAAGGTGCGCTTTTTATCTAGCTAGGCAATGACTGAATCAGCTGTGTATTGTGCGCGAGTGTTGCTGTTGATATTGATTTAATTTTACATTTAATAATATTGTGATATTGAAGATTTGTGAAGTCATACAGCTCCACATAACTCAAAACAGCAACACTAGTCTCTCCTCCATCTTCAAAAGTCTTCGTAGTCATCTTGACAACACAAACACTGCTGTCACCTCAGTGGAAACTCCGCCTCTGTTTTCATTTGATTGGAGAATGAAACGTGAGTGATGTAACGCGTTTTTTTTCGCTCAGAGTTGACTTGTTTTCAACTGCGGGCACACAGTGAGCAACAGCAAAAACGTGAGGCGCAGCAGGCGGTTAAAACGCGAGGCGTGCAGGGCGTAAAAGCAGCACGCAAAACACTTGCAGCTGTTAGTAAACCACTCAAAAAAGGCACCTTTCAACGCAGAAAGCACGGTCGGTGTGATCTGCTCCCGAATGCACTTTTACAATCCAAAAACACGCTATTTACGTCACTAGGCAATGATTGAATCAGCTGCGCATTGTGTCCGAGTGTTGCTGTTGATATTGTATTAATTGTAATATTTAATAATATTGTGATATTCAAGATTTGTAAAGTCATACAGCTCCACATAACTCAAAACAACTACTAGTCTCTCCTCCATCTTCAAAAGTCTCCGTAATCGTCTTGACAACACAAACACTGCAGTCACCTTAACAGAATCCCCGCCTTTGCTTTAATTTGATTGGAGAATGAAAAAGACGCGAGTGACGTAGAGTGCTTTTTCTGCTTAGAGTTGACTTGTTTTTAACTGCGAGCACACCACACACAATGGCAAAAACGCAAGGTGCAGCAGGCGGTAAAAATGCAAGGCGTGTAGGCCGCATTTGTAGTGCGCAAAACGATCACAGCCGTTAGTAAATCATTGAAAAAAAGGATGCCTCTCAATGCAAAAATCGGGTTATACCACATGTACGTAATAATCATGTACGCTCAGGGTCTAACAAACGAGTGACGTAGAGTGCTTTTTCTGCTTAGAGTTGACTTGTTTTTAACTGCGAGCACACCACACACAATGGCAAAAACGTGAGGTGCAGCAGGCGGTAAAAATGCAAGGTGAGCAGGGCACATAAAGAGCGTGCAAAACGCTCGCTGCCATTATAAACCACTCAAAAAAGGCGCCTCTCAACGTACAAAGCGCGGTCGGTGTGATTGGCCCCCGAACACACTTTTACGTTCCAAAAACATGAGGCGCACCACACTGCCTTTATTGTTGACAAGAAAAAAAAGCAAGGTGCACTTTTTTAGTCACTAGTCAATGACTGAATCAGCTGCGTATTGTCCGAGTGTTGCTGTTGATATTGTATTAATTTTAACATTTAATAATATTGTGATATTCAAGATTTGTCATACAGCTCCACATAACTCAAAACAGCAACACTAGTCTCTCCTCCATCTTCAAAAGTCTCCATAGTCGTCTTGACAACACAAACACTGCTATCACCTCAATACGCTTATTTCACGCGACCGCCATTTTAGAACACGAAAGTGAGGCTGCGGTGGGAAGAAAGCCGGAAGTATAGAATCAGCACTGTAAACATTGCAACAATATGCTATGTGCTATAAACCTCCAGCTGTTGCTGTGACTTTAAAATGCAGAAATGGTGTAAACATCACTTTAATATCATTCCGTTCAGTTTCATTTAAACAATTAAAAGCATATTAGGCGTCAAACAACATCACAATCTCTTTAAGAGTGATACACTTAAGTGTCCTCCCAGACTTCAGTCCAGGGCAGCAGGTAAACACCGTGGGGACGCTTCCCTGCTTCAGCCTATGTAACCCAGTGAGTGATAAAACACTGCAGTCCTCTGTAGCACATCTTCGTGTTGTCTTTAACAGTGTTGTCTCGGTACTGAAGTTTTAAAAACGTCAATTTCCCGCTAACATTTACGCGCCGCTGAGCACGCTCATAAACACCGCTGATTTGCCGTAGTATTCACCAGTGCTCAACAGAATGACTGTGAAGGTTATCAGCTTCCTGCTCTTCACAGATTGAAAACACACATAGACGGATATTGGAGCGTTTTAAAGCCGTGAAGATCAGTCGATTCATCAGCGGATCGCTCGTCTGTGTTTGCACTCAGTAAACAGCGGTGAGGTGAACTGATGACCTTCACAGCCAATCAGAGTGATTCCTGTTGAGCACGTGAACACAATGGCCAATCAGCGCTGTTTAAGAACTCCATGAACAGTGTCTTAAATGTTAACGAGAAATTGGCGTTTTTTTATATTTCATTACGGAAATTTTGTATCGTGACTAGTCTAATATAGTTAAAGACTCAGTTCATTAACTTGAGTTTGATGAATGGCATCTAAAATGTGTGTTTGGGAAAGAAAACGTTAGCTAAGTAGTGCCATTTCCCTTAACTTAGCTGAAAATGAGGTCAAATATCCCTTTTTATTTTCACTATTCATTCAGAACGGACCTTAGGGTCACTCGGAAGGCGCTGAAATCATAAATTTGTGTCATTTTCTATTCGCTGATAAGATATACAGCCAGGTACACAACATTCCTGTGTGACTCAGTCTATACTTTCGGGTTTCTTCCAACCGCAGCCTCGATTTCACTGTTAATAATGGCGGCCGCGTGAAATCAGTCTATGGAAACCCCACCTCTGCTTTCATTTGATTGGAGAATGAAAAAGACGCGAGTGACGTAGTGCGCTTTTTCTGCTCAGAGTTGACTTGTTTTCAACTGCGGGCGCACAGTGCGCAACGGCAAAAACGTGAGGCGCAGCAGGCGGTTAAAACGCGAGGCGTGCAGGCCGCATAAGCAGCGCGTAAACACTTGCAACCGTTAGTAAACCACCAACAAAGGTGCCTCTCAAAGCAAAAAGCGTGTTACACCACATGTACATAATAATCATATACGGTCAGAGTCTTATAAACATGTATAAAGGGCCCTACATATAAATAGATATGTTGTTCACAGGGATTAATCCCTTTATTCAACAGGGGTCGCCACAGTGGAATGAACCGCCAACTCATCCAGCATACGTTTTACACAGCGGACGCCCTTCCAGCTGCAACCCAGTACTGGGAAACACTTTCACATACACTACAGCCAATTTAGTTTATTCAATTCACCTATAGCACATGTCTTTGGACTGTGGGGGAAACCGCAGCACCTGGAGGAAACCCACGCCAACATGAGGAGAATATGCAAACTCCACACAGAAATGCCGACTGACCCAGTCGGGACTCGAACCAGTGACTTTCTTGTTTTGAGGCGACAGTGCTAACCACTGAGCCACCGTGTCGCCCCATTGAATATACAGTATGTTAATATAACAAAGTTCTCAAGTTACTGTTTTTGGTCAAATCCATCAGTTCAACTCTAACTAAGTGTCACATAATGGCAGCTTTAATAATACTCTTAACATGCACGTTATTATATGTATATATTTTTATGAACACTTTCAGTATCAGATAAAGTGTATTTCTTGCCTTATCAATGCATTGCTTTCTGGCACTGATTTTTATGGTGGAATCCAGCATATCGAGCTCCATAATTATACTGCCTACCTTTTGGAGCGCAGCGCTGCCGCCTTAGCAGTTTACTAGGGTTTGGAACAGAGCAACAGCGAGTGTGTAATACAGCCAAATGAAATCTAATCTCTGTCGAAGAGCTGTTAGTTCTCTTTGTGACTTGCACACATGCAGCGAGGATTATATTGGCTTCTTAAATAACTGCTGTACAATTACCAAAAAATAAAAAATAATAAAAAAATACACGGATCAGCAGAGTTGCATCACAACAGAAAAATCAAGCAGTGCTGTATCATGGCAACAGTGTCTACTTTATCCATCTGCAGAACTTTAAAGAACAAAAGAGAGCAAGACGGAGAGGCAGAAACAAAGGGGAAAGAGAGAGAATTTTCATAAATCCTTTGTGCCCGAGAGACTGCGACTAATCTAATACAAAAACCCTGTGGGACGTTTGGCTTCAACAAGCTTCTCTGGCTATCTGGGAATACATGTGTAAGCAATTTTATACATGACTACTAATACGAGAGCTCTTTGGAGGGAAACAAATTCATAAAAAGGGGGATATGAAGTGATTAAAAGCAGAATGCAGCGAAATGAAACATTACTTCAACTAATTTACTCTCCTCCTTGTTCTTAATGCTGTGTATACGGTTTTTATACCAGTACAGGCTCATAGGAAATACAAGCTTTGGCCTACATTTTAGTGAAATGTAAAATAGGTTTCTCCAGCTATGTTTTTTGGGTGTTTCAGATGATAAATACACTAGAGGGCAATATTGACCATATTCATGACAAATATTCTTTCTAAAAAAATTTAATTTAGCTGAAGAAAACAACCAAGACGACAAGCCAGTGGGTCTAACTGTCATTATAGACCTACTAAGGTATGGAGCCAGATCAGTCTCAAAAATATTAAATTTACAAAATACAATTTATAAATCCACAACAAAATTCACATTCACAAAATCAAATTCATAAATTCAAACCACGATTCAAAAACACACAAATCCAATTCTTAATCATGTTGAATTCAAAATACACAAATCCAATTCGTAAATTCAACATGATTCAAAATACACAAATCCAATTTGTAAATTCAAAACACGATTCAAAAACGCACTAATCCAATTCGTAAATTCAAAACATGATTCGAAAATACACAAATCCAATTTGTAAATTAAAAACACGATTCATAAATACACAAATCCAATTCATAAATTCAAAACAAAATTCATAAACACAAATCCAATTCGCGAATTCAAAACACGATTCATAAACACACAAATCCAATTCGTAAATTCAAAACACGATTCATAAACACAAATTCAATTCATAAATTCAAAACACGATTTATAAACACACAAATCCAATTCGTAAATTCAAAACACGATTTATAAACACACAAATCCAATTCGTAAATTCAAAACACGATTTATAAACACACAAATCCAATTCGTAAATTCAAAACACGATTTATAAACACACAAATCCAATTCGTAAATTCAAAACACGATTCATAAACACAAATCCAATTCGTAAATTCAAAACACGATTCATAAATACATAAATCTAACTCGTAAATTCAAAACACGATTCATAAACACACAAATCCAATTCGTAAATTCAAAACACGATTCATAAACGCACAAATCCAATTCGTAAATTCAAAACACGATTCATAAACGCACAAATCCAATTCATAAATTCAAAACACGATTCATAAATGCATAAATCTCCCTTATTGTGCAACAAATGTAAAAACTCTGAAGGTACACTGACACACTCATTCTGGTCATGCCATAAAATTAGTTCGTTTTGGCAGAACATTTTTAATTTTATATCTGAAGTATACAGGATTGATCTGTCACCAGAGCCAAAATTGGGCACTTTTGGAGACACCTCAGAAATAGGAGATAAATATATATCACAGGCAGTATCTTTTCCTGCCTAAATTTAAAACACAATTCATAAACACCCAAATCCAAATTGTAATTTCAAAACACGACTCATAAACGTACAAATCCAATTCATAAATTCAAAAAACGATTCATAAACACACAGATTCAATTTATAAACTCAAAACACAATTCCAAAATAACCAAGTTCAGTTCATTTGGGGAAAATATTTATGATTTTTACTTGTGAATTCACAAATTGTGTTTACAAATTAAAAAAATTGGATTTTGTAAATGTGAATTGTGCTGTGCATGAATGAATTTCATTTGGTAAATGTATTATTTCTGAGACTGATCTGGCTCCATACAAGGTTTAAAAAAAAAAAAAAAAAAAAAACATCTTTTAACCAACTTAAGATGGTCCTGACCTGGTTTCAAAGCACGTATAACACATTTGCCTCACAAGGACTGCAATGAAAACGTCTGAATAAGCTTTTTAGTGCTACGCCTTATATCTTTTTCTTCCCACCAGCGCAGCAGCCTTGATACATGCACACACATACAGAACATTCTTTCAGTATAATAACAAAAAAAAAACTTTGCAGTGCAATTAATAACCACTTCAGTAACCACTATTGAACCAGTCCAGAGGAGCTCTCAGCTTTGACACCATTTAATACATTTCTCTCAGCTCACATATTCAGACGTTTCACAACTTCTTCTTTTCTCCACTGCCAGCTGAATCCCCTTGGGGAAACCCATCACGCTGCTGTAATAAGGCTCTTTTTTTGGAGAAGCAGAGAGAGGGAGACTTGACGTTTCTTCATTATAGGAGGTAAACTTCAGAAGTGGGCTTTTCCAGCTCTGGGAAAACGAGTGAGGCGTTTTAACGAGAGGCGGCTGCAGATGTGCTGATGACTGCAGGCTTTGTGCTGGAGCTGCTGCGACTCGGGTTTCTGACACCTGAGCTTTCAGACCGCTACTATCTCTTTGAAATGTTACCTGCCGGTTAACGTGTCGCACACTAGCACTACTTAACTTCTGTGACAGGAGACACCACCGCACAGTAGCTAAAGATCCTGCAGTGAAACGCTTCCTGGTAGAATTTACTCATCTTCCATGGAATTAGTTTTGTACAGTATATACGTAAATTAGCAGTTTTCTGTATGTTTTTATTGTTTATTTTTGCTTTTGAATTGCATTATGGGAGCTTGGTCTTTCTTCACAACAACTTTTAACCTTAAAAAGTTGGAAAAAGTGACTTTTATTAATATTTTTAATAGTTTAAAGTGACGTATTGTCCGGGTTGGTGTTGTAAATTGTGGTGCAAATACCTTGTAATAAACTGCCAGTGCATGTTCTGCTATTTTACAGATTTATGCATTATTTCTTATACATTATATTATCTCAAACTACTGAAATGTCAATAAAAGTCACTTTGTTAAACTGTAGAGTTGAATGTTCAACATCAGAAGTCAACAGAGCAGAGATGAGAGTTTTGGCCATCCGTTTACATACCAAAAGTGTTTTGGTGGGTTGAAAATGCTAACTTTTGTACAATAAAAAAAAATGCTAGATTCCACACAATTTCTTCATGCTGTCCCAACACAAATCGATTAATTTAAGTGGATTGAACATAAAACAATTACACTCACCGGCCACTTTATTAGGTACACCTGTCCAACTGCTCGTTAACGCAAATTTCTAATCAGCCAATCACATGGCAGCAACTCAATGCATTTAGGCATGTATATACATGGTCAAGACGATCTGCTGCAGTTCAAGAATGGGGAAAAGCATCTCTGAACGCACAACACATCCAACCTTGAAGCGGATGGGCTACAGCAGCAGAAGAACACCCCAGGGTGCCACTCCTGTCAACTAAGAACAGGAAACTGAGGCTACAAATCACACAGGATCACCAAAATTGAGCAATAGAAGATTGGAAAAATGTTGCCTGGTCTGGTGAGTCTCGATTTCTGCTGCAATATTCGGATGGTAGGGTCAGAATTTGGTGTCCTCACCATGAAAACATGGATCCATCCTGACTTGTATCAACAGTTCAGGCTAGTGGTGGTGGTGTAATGATATGGGGGATATTTTCTTGGCACACTTTGGGTCCATTAGTACCAATTGAGCATTGTGTCAACACCACAGCCTAGCTGTGTATTGTTGCTGATCATGTCCATCCCTTTATGACCACAGTGTACCCATCTTCTGATGGTTACTTCGAGCATGATAACGCGCCATGTCATAAATCGCGAATCATCTCAGACTGGTTTCTTGAACATGACAATGAGTTTACTGTACTCAAATGGCCTCCACAGGCACCAGATCTCAATCCAATTGAGCACCTTTGGGATGTGGTGGAACGGGAGATTCGCATCATGGATGTGCAGCCGACAAATCTGCAGCAACTGCGTGATGCTATCATGTCAACATGGACCAAAAGGCAGTTCTGAAGGCAAAAGGGGGTCCAACCTGGTACTAGTAAGGTGTACCTAATAAAGTGGCCGGTGAGTGTAAGTTTCCCCCCTAAAAAAAGCTTAAAAAGTGTGTTGTTTCAACAAGCAGCAAAAGTCATTTTTTGAGTGCAAATGTGATTTAAAATGCAACTTAAAAAAAATACCTTCAGTATTGTCTATCTAAAATACAAAAACATGATTTTGTGAAAGCAGTGACATCATTATGAAGTCATTCAATAGGCCATTACCAACTCTGTGCCTGCCATACATAACAGCATTTTCAGTCAGTTTCACTGATCCATGTTGAACAGGGATCGTTTTGGCTTTCTTTTTAGGCATCTGAACACATTCAAAATATTCCGTTTTTTTAACATTGCTTTTAAAAAAGCACTAAATAAATGTAAATATCACATGCTACAGCATGGTACAAGCTTAATTGTGTGTTCAAAATAAAAGCCCAATGGTTTAACATTTAAAATTTCAAATGAAAATTGTAAAAGTATGCTGTGTCCCAATTCACATACTATCTGTACTAAATAGTAATCATGTTTTCTTAATTCGTTTGCGTTGAGAGAATTTGCAGCGTGTTTTCTCAATGTGTTTGTGTTGTGAGGATTTGCAACACGTATCTTTTATTAATTTGTTTCCGTTTTCGTAATTGCACGCGTTAAGCTCTCTCGACCACCATAATACGTCTACTGGTTAACAATATTTAGAAATCAAAATGGCAAAAAAAATATTTGTTTAAACTAAACACTATAAAATTCCACCACTTTATTTGAACTAATTTGCAGCAACGAATCAGCAACAAGACACCAGACTAAGGCTGCACAATATATCGTTTCAGTATCGATATCGCAATAGTCAAATCGCAGGACCTGCAATGTTGAGTCTGAATTAAAGCTGACCAGGAGCTACAGAACACGTGATTTCAAGTTTAACCATAATAGAGTGAAACTTCATATTATTATATGTGTTTTTATGGCCTGTGACTGAGCATTTCAAGAGAGTTTATACAATTTATATTAAAAAAAGGTGATGATGCCAACCATAGAGGACTTATAGGGCAACTCACACAAATAAATTATGAAGAAATAATCCCAACTATTTAGGAATTCCAGGACAAAACATACATTTAATACACAAATACACTTTATTAAAGGTGCAGTATGTAAGTTTGACTCCCAGTAGTTGAACTAGGCAGTGGCGCCTGCAGGCGTACGGCTGTACGCACTGTGCGTACCTATCATGAGAGCAGGCTCGGCGCCTTTCATTTAGGCTATTTATTCACTTATTTATTACTTTGCATTACTACTAATGCAGTAATATACTTTTTATAGTAGTAATAATATGCAGTTTCACTATTACTGATTTATCAATGATACCGTTTATTAACGCAGACGGATCATGGCTTCAGCTCCAAATGAGTGGATTAAATTATATTTTATTCTCCTTATTTCTTTCCGTTTTAATTAACATAATATAAATGTTTAAAGTTTTAGGTAAAGACGTCAAACTATGCCCACACATCAAAGCTAACTCACTATTCATATAACAGTCAAACCAGCATAACAGAGTCATCACGCTTCATTACCCAACCAATATCAGTGTTAAGAAAAAGTTAAATGTTACAATCTAATGTCATTTAAAAAAAATAGTAGCTAAATGTGCTACTTAGTTACATTTTAAGGCATAGGCTAGTGTAGCAAAACAGAGTGTGAGAGGTTGATCCGCGGCAAATCCACTCACTCACTCACTCACTCACACTATGTAGCCGACCTGTTTCATTTATATCTCTGTAAACTTGACTTCGCAGGCTGATCATCTTTAAACTCAAAAGTCCTTACTTCTGCTGCATAATGGGATGCTTCTTTTCACAACTGTTAATGTGTGGTTTAACGATTTGAAAATGAAAGCAAACCATTAAAAGGGTTCTGCGTTTTGTAAATGTTATAGCTTTTAATAATATTAATAATAATGAATATAATAAATTGTGATATTTATTATAGCGCGGACTGTGCAGTGTCCACTGTCCAACTAAATGTTTTTATTAGGCTATTAATCCCGAACTGAAAAACTAACGTGAAAATGACAGGCGGTTGCGTCTTTGCTAAAATTAATTTAACGGCAGATATCTTTAGCGTTTTTTTTTCCTTTAGAGCTCAAGAAAATTGTATTTAAAGAGTTAGTTAACCAAAACATGACTTGAACTAGGCTGCTCGCCTTCATGTCACGCACTTGTCTTTTTTTTTAGTTTTCTGAGTGATCCACTAGTCCAGTGAGTTTAGAGTGCGCCTCCGCCGCCGCGTGCGCGTTTTAAAGGCTATTTACAGGCGCACCCTGACAATCCAGTTCATGTTTTGGCACTGAAGCATATAGCGGACTGGTTTTGAACTTGAAGCACTTCACCTCAAATGTTATTCGTTCTTCTATCTTATAGTAGATAACTGACCAACAAAAATATTTAAACTAAGAGACAAACTATTCGAAATTCGTTTTAAAAGTATATATTTTCCAGGAAAAATATACAAATTATATTTTTGTTTGAGCCCATCTTCTAACTGTGTGGTTGGATGATTTTCGGTCAGTGGAAAGTAAGGATTTAATCATAGGTCATAATTTTAAAGATTGCGTCTTGAGCGTCTGATTTTCCTTGGTGCTGATGTGCTTTTATTACATTTAGGTTTCAAAGAAATATTAATATTAAAAAGAAAACAAATTATGTCGTAACGAATGCCCTTAAATAATGTAGCCTTTGGTAATAAACACATCATGTTTCTTGAGATGATTGGGGGGAAGGGGGCGGGGCGGTGCTGAATTTGTGCGTACCTTGGAATAAAATCCTGCAGGCGCTCCTGGAACTAGGTATTGCATTCCTGGATCAAAACACACGCAAGCGCAGGTTTCCAGATTGAGGACCAACTGGAGTTTGCCATCGAGCCTAAATGCTGATTTAAGGCTGATTTAAGTCGTGTTCTATATAAAAGCAACGGCACGCGATAGAAGTAATATTCTCCATATTAAAAGAAGTTTTTGTCCTAACTAACACCTGGAATTTATATTTTAGAAACGGCTTCTATTTCTCATAGCTGAGCAACAGAAAACTGACAATGATCACCTCAGGTACACCTCATGTGCTTTATTCAGTGTTAAAAGCTAATAATGTGAGTTTGAATGCCATTTTACATCACATTTATTGCCATACTACTGAAAGCAGCAGCAGATAGTTCACCTCAGATCTTGAAAATAAAATAAACCATTTGAAATTGAACTTCAGAACTGTGACTCAAAACCAACACATATGAGTGCTTCAGCATGTACATTTAATAATGTTAAAGAGGTTTAATATGCATTAATTAGATTCTAAACCTTACCATTTTGTGAGTGAGTGCATATTCTGTTCTTCTGAATGGCTGTATTTACATTTCTGTCATGTTTCATCTGGTGCAAACAGCCAAATTGCTTATCACTGCAAATCTTGTCAGGTAGTGTGTTGTTAGGACACAGGGTTACAATGTAACCTGCTCACCTAATGTTCACGTTCGTAATATTTATATTATTTGCTAATTGATAAACACATCATGTGGAACTCTGAATCTGCGTCTCATTTTGGAGTCTGCTACTGTCCACCGGAGGTCGCATTTCGATCACGGATGCATGCTTTGAGAGCCTTTCTGACAGAATGAATGAAATGCACGGTTTTCCACAAAAGCAACCCGGGGTGCTGAAATATAATTGGCTAAACTGACATAGGATGGGTTAAAAAAAAAAAACAAAGACAGACGTTAATGTAACGCACATTTTCAAAGCAGAATATCTGACTTTAGCACTGTTTTCCAGATAAACAAGAATGTTCTCTTGGCATGTTTCTTAAATATCTGCAAACATATTATGGTATTTTTATGCTTTAGAAGAGTCAAAAACTTACATACAGCATCTTTAAACGTGTACACCTAGACATCTAGGCATATGTCTGTATTAAATAACATATTTTTGAATGTAATGCAATAATGTGCACCTTTTGAAAAAATGCTTTGAATCAATAATAATTGTAAAAAGCGCTATACAAATAAACTTGAATTGAATTGAACTGAAAAAAAAAAATCTTACTTTTTGTCTTGTTTCTAGTCTAAAAATTGTCTACATTTCAAGTCAAAAACAAGATTATTTTACTTATTTTTACCCCATTGGCAGACAATTGTGCTTGTTTAAAGGAATAATTTCTTCTGAAGGTGAAACAAAACAATATTTTTATTTGATCTAAGAGATTTTTTAGACATCTGGACTAAAAATGAGAAAAAGCAACATAAGAGAAGCATTTATTGCTGTGTGATTATTCAATTTCTGTACCTGAATACTGTTAGATGCCCTGAAAAATTGTCAAACAGACCTATTCAATTGACCTTGTGAAACTGTATTTATATTGCAATATACAGTGTTGGGGAGTAACTAGTTACATGTAACGGCGTCACGTAATTTAATTACAAAATAAATGTAACAGTAATTCATTACAGTTACTGAGAAAAAA
Source organism: Danio kyathit (assembly GCA_903798195.1). Classification (NCBI taxonomy): domain Eukaryota; kingdom Metazoa; phylum Chordata; class Actinopteri; order Cypriniformes; family Danionidae; genus Danio; species Danio kyathit. The sequence continues at coordinate 11,347,389 of LR812535.1, forward strand.
TGTGTAATTAAATTAAAGTTATGAAACCGTTAAAGATTACAAATGGGGTCACATCTAAAAATACGCTTTAAAAATCTGGGATATGTTGAATAATAATAATCTGCTTTTTTTAGCTGTTTTTGATATGCACGATGCCTTCTGCTGATTGGTTTTCCGGTTTGAAATTGCGGCGCACCTCCTCTTTGTCGCTGAAAGCATTAGGCTACTACGACTAGCCACCATGGCGAGTGTTAAAAATGCATTTCATTGCTGGAAATTTAAAAATCATTTCACCCTGAAATCCAAAAAGGGCTCATATATAACAGTTCAGTGCAAAATTTGTTTGCGAGCTGTTAAAATACGTTCGACATCAAAGGCTTTAATGTTGAACCAGAGAAAGGCATCTGCAGGTATGTAACCTAGCCTTTCTTTATATTATATAAAAAGAAAATGGTTGTCATCATCTATACTGTAAATCATTTATAAATCAAAAAGCTTTTCAGTAGCGAAGATATTTTATTAGTGAAGTAGGGCAGTAGCATCCACACAAGCTACATTTACAGATCGCGGATCAATACGTGACGGCATCGACATTCACAGAGCTGTGAGGCCGGTGTCTAGCCGATTAAAGTAAATCCATATGATGCCGAGAATTACAATTTCTTCCTGTTTTTCGGTGATCGACAACAAACTTTTTGGTGCGTTACTGCCACCTCTTGCTCTGGTAGGTGACGTCACCAACCAATTAGGCTAACACTAGAAATTTGCTTGATGGAAAGATGACTGAGGGAGAGGAGGTCTATATATATATATACTGTAGTAAACGCTAAAGTATACTATGGAAATTAATATTAGTTTATGATACTATTGATACTACAGTATGTAGTGTAATTTATTAATGAAGAGTTGTGTATGTACAGTTGAAGTCAGAATTATTAGCCCCCCCCCCCCTGTTTATTTTTTTTTCCCCAATTTCTGTTTAACGGAGAGAAGATTGTTTCAACACATTCCTAAACATAATAGTTTTAATAACTCATCTCTAATAACTGATTTATTTTATCTTTGCCATGATGACAGTAAATAATATTTTACTAGATATTTTTCAAGACACTTCTATACAGCTTAAAGTGACATTTAAGGCTTAATTAACCTAGTTAATTTAACTAGGCAGGTTAGGGTAATTAGGCAAGTTATTGTATAACAATGGTTTGTTCTGTAGACAATCGAAAAAAATATATATAGCTTAAAGGGGCTAATAATATTGTCCCTAAATGGCTTTTAAAAATGAAATAAAACAAATAAGAGTTTCTCCAGAAGAAAAAATATTATCAGACATACTGTGAAAATTTTCTTGCTCTGTTAAACATCATTTGGGAAATATAAAAAAAAAAAAATTCAAAGGGGGGCTAATAATTCTGACTTCAACTGTATATAAATTAGGGCTGTCAAAATTAGCGCGTTAACGCATGCAATTAATTTGAAATATTTAACGCGTTAAAAAAAATTAACGCAATTAATGCAGTTGCAGTTTTTTTATTTCCTGTTGTGGCCGACGTGTTTTTAACGTGCAAAGAAATATGGATAAGACCAAGGAAAAGACTTTTAAAAGGAAAGTTTTAGTATAAAACTATTAATGTCGCATCACTAGGCTATCCAGCGTTTCCTCCAGAGTTTCATGCAATTTCGGGTGTTTCATTCTTATTCTTTAGACTTTAACTGCAGTTCAGCAGTTCACTTTCATTCAGCATCACATTGTTGATGCCTCGTGACAATTATTGGATGAAAATATGAAGTATGGACTGCTGGAAGAGTTTTAATGGAATTTGATACCGTATAGCGAACGGAAAGAAAAACTTCCGCATTTCGGGACTCGGGTTGTCCTTTAAGGTAATCAAAAATCGCTGCTTACATAGTAGACTCTTAATCAGAGTATTATTAATCATAAAATCGGAGTATTGGTGTCCATATAAATGTACTCAGTGAAAGTGCAAGATGATGTCGCAAGCTGTCAAAGACAGTCCATTCCTCTGCCTATAAGTTGATTCACTCTAAAAAAAAAAGGTTCATTGAGGTTCTATATAGAACCCTGGGGTTCTATGCTTGGCAAATAGAACCATTTACCCTAAAAATGGTTCTATTTAGAACCCTTTGAGTGCAAAGAACCTTTTTGATTAAAATGGTTCTATAATTTTTGATTTATTAGATAATTATTAAAGATTATAAAATAATTATAAGCTATAACACTGAGACAATGATTTTTGAGTCCAAACCTAATAAAATGATTGCTGTGGTCAAAAACCTAATCAATGTACAGTATGATGGAATTTTTTTTTTATGCAGGTTTGTACATTAGCATTTTATATATACTTAATATTTAACATTTTTGACAAATTATTTTGTGAAATAAATAAAATAACTAGTTTATTTAGACTGTGCAATACCACGTTGTTATGGTTTAATAATTTATTTAAAACTAATAATCATAAAAAAAGCCCTCTGGTCTCGTCGTCATTCCTATTGGTGGACTGGTGGTGAAGAAGAGCCTTGAGTCGAGAGTGACGGTTAATTTTTGAAAAGGAGAAGTCGAATATTTCAGCTTCATCATTCAGGTACGTTATTAATTTTAAAATATTATAATAATGAAATATTTCGATTATGAGGTAACGTTAATGTTTCTATTTGATAGAAAATCCCTTGTTATATGGTGATACAGACTGAATATGGGGGTTGGGAGTGACGTTTATATGGATAAATACTGTGCTTTACTGATGACCTCGATCGTCACCCTTGGGTTCAGAAATCTGCGTAAGTTGAATTTGCTCTGCTTTGTATTAGAAATAAGTTACAATCTCGCTTTATTTGTTTGTCAATATTAATTAAACTACCAATAACAATAACCAGGGCCGGCGCGTCCATTGAGGCGACCTAGGCGGCCGCCTAGAGCGGCATAATAATGAGGGCGGCAAACGCGCCCCGCCGCCCAACCCAACATACTGACTTTCATCCGCAACATCAACACAACACTGGCATAATAGGGGTCTGTCATAATAGTGAGGGCGGCAAACGCGCCCCGCCGCCCTATCTAACGTAGAGGTGTAATCGGGCCATAAAAATTAGGCCAGATGGGGTCCGAGCCCGACAGAATTCAACCCGAGCCCGACATTTTGATTGACAGCTTTATAAAGCCCGAACCCGTTAATAACCCGACATTATTCAAATGTGCACATGCACACAGCTCTTTTGCCTTTTTTCAAGAATGAGTCATTTATATGTTTTAACATAATTTATTCATAACAAACATAGGGTATAGGTCACTTGGAAGTCGGAACAAAGAAATAAAATAAGTCCTCTGTAACATCGTAACATCTCAGCACTCTAAATAGACCTAGGTACATACACCTAGCCTTTAAATTGGCCAACACACCAACGGAAAGAAGTCTTTCTTAACAAATTAAATTAAAATAAATTCTAAATGATGACTGGTATTTGGCAATAACGAAATTAAGATAAAGGCTCTGCGGCATTTCTTTTGCCACTTCTCTTCACAATCTGGCATTAAGGCGACGGGGAAGCTGAATAACGAACGAATAATGCCAACATTAGCCTGTATACTCTGTCTACATTATGATTTTATGGTTTAATAATATTTATTTACAATTTAAAAACCCTTTACTCACCAAGATTAGGCTATGTGCTTTTGTGCAGGTATTGAATCCACTGTAAATGGCTTTAGCGCAGTCCTGCACTCAGGATGCTGCGTACCGAATACCTTTCACTGCTGCTGCTACAGGCCGAGATGCAGAGTTCTGATCTGGCTAATTTTGCAAGTTTTGGGTAGGATTGTTTGTTCATCTTCTACCTGCCAAGAACATCTGTTTATTTTTCCATGACAGCAGTTTCAATGTAGCGAATGACCTCGTCCTCTTCCCTAACAGCTTGCTGTACATACATTGCTGTTTAGCGCTCTACCGTAATATGCAGTGTATGAGTGACCGCCAAAATACCTTGGCGGCTAGAATAACCTTTCCTTCTGGACTGGCGGCTGGCCTGACCACAGTCAAAAACCCGCTGGGTCCCGTCGGGTTCTGGCAAAGATCTTCAGCTCTAATCCAACGTACTGACGGTTTCACTTTCGTTTGAGGGGCGGCGTGATAGTGCTTTGCCTAGAGCGGCAGTTCGGCTTGCTCCGGCCCTGACAATAACACAGCCGTGTTATTTGAAGGCGAGCTTCGAGAGGGAGCGTGAATAAGCGCGTGCACATTGTTTTAACGGACATTTGATATGAGCCGATTTCCGCTTTTTTCCCCGCAAGTTTTTGCTTCACCACTGAACAAACGCTCACTTCTAGCTTGTTCGTGTGTGTTTTATCAGGGTTTGAGCTAAACTCTGCAAAGTAGTGGACACTACTGCCCACTGTTGAGACATTCGGGCTAGTCTGCATTAAAACCGCAAGGGCAGTGCAGCGCTTGTAACCGCACCGTGCACGCGCTGAATTCGTGACGATTCAATTCAGATCCATTCATCTTTATTTCTATAGCGCTTTTACAATGTAGATTGATGTGAATGATGTGCAATATATTGCTAATATATTATTGAATTATTGAAACCTTTTAAAGCCAAAACATATTTTAATAATCCATAGATGAAAGATCAGGTGTTATTTATGAAGGACATAAAAATGCAGGCTAAATGTATTTTGAAATATTGAACCTTGTTAAATATATATATTTAAAATTCATATTTTAATATATATCTTATTTGTCTTCAAACAGCCTGGAAACTGAACTGCATCATAAATTTTGTGCTCGGTATGTATCATTGTTTTAAAATCCAAACAAACTGTATTGTGGTAACTAAAATTAAATGAATATTATAAAATACATTAACATTGTATTCATGATTACAGAAAAGAGTCATGGAACCCATATTAAGTTCCCAACCTTGGCCTGCAGGACACAAGTAGCTTTAAAGAGGAAGGATCCCAGCTTAAAGAAGGACTCATGCCCCATCCATAATTTGACATCAACAAGCACACCTGGTAAATTATTGTATTTTATAACATGCATATTTCAGACTTGGTTGTTGGGTGCTGAAATAATATATCACAAAAATATTCTATTACTTATTGGTGCAGTTTTAATACAGTGAGAATATTAAGCTCATTGCTTATTAAAAAGTCTTGCAGAGAAAAATTTGTTTTAAAAGAAAGTGTAAATTTGCCTACAGGATACCTTGTTGGAATGTCTTCAAAACAAATTTAGAAATGAAAGGATTTCAGTGGTGAGCTCATCAATTATCTTGCAAATGAAGCAAAAATATGGGATCAAAAGGAAGTGAACTAGACTGAGGAACTTAACACAAGGCACGTTCAGTTCAATAAATTCTTTTTATGCCAAAGGTCGATTAATTCTGTGATTTAAATTCATATTTACACACTCTACAATGCTGTCTTCCTACCTCAGATTGTGATGGACCTGGAATGTGACACCAGTTACTCTTAAGTCAAGAACCGAAAGAAATACACTCTATTCCAGAGTACATATTATGGAGGAATTTGCAGAACTAATGGAGCAGTTTCTTCTTCTTGGAGTGCCACTGCTTGTGAGTAAACACTGTTACGTTGTGTGCCAAATAGATATGAAAAATCAGTGTATGTTACATTCTTATAGCTCATTTGGTAAAGCAATGCATTAGCAATGCCAAAGGTGTTCCAGGGCTCACATACTAATAATTGTATAGATTAAAGACAATCTTACTCCTTTGGATAAAAGTATCTGCCAAATATGATGTATGTTATTTGATATAGAGTTATTTTGTTTTGTTCCTATTCTAATTTTACTGTTTTATTTAATGTACCTACTGAATTCAGGTCACTCAGAAATGTACATTTCATGAAATTTTGTAACAAATGAATTGCAGATTGAATAGAAAATATATTACAGCTGTCTACACTGTATTTCTAATCAACTTTGTGCGCATCATGTTTCTTATTAAGCATTCGGTCTTGAAAAGGCATCACTGTATGGTATACAATTGAAACCTTGAGTTCAGGATGACTTTAAGGATCATGTATTGCTGAAAATGTGTCATTTGGAAACTTACACATGAAGTTAACAAAATATTTTGCATTTAGGATGCTGCATAGAAAGACTTGGTGAAGAACACAGAAAATCTTTAAAAGAAATTGCCCAAAAGAAGGGAAGGAAAGAAGGAAGTGCTACGTCAGCCTCATTGGACCAGCAGAAGAAACCACAGAAGGTAACTACACCCTATATCCCCCCAAACACAAACACACACACACACACACACACACACACTTTAATTATATTAATTATAACTGTAATTCTATTTGATGACTTATGGTTATTGGTTAAAAGTACTGAACATTAAAATATTGTTTTACAGAAAATCCAAAGGTCCTACACCAACCAGGATTCAACAGCTCTCCTGATTCTGTCAAGGCTTGAAGTGTCAGCATTACAATGGACAACACTCATTCGCTATCCTTCAGCTCAATCATTTATCAGAGGCACCACAGTGGAATGAATCACCAGTTACTTTGCCTTTCCAGCCGCAACCCAGCACTGGGAAACACCCATATACTCTCTCTTACACCTACACACATTCACTCACTATGGCGAGGTCACATATACTGTGAGCATGCCTTTGGACTGCAGGGCAAACCAAAGCACCCAGAGGAAACCCACACGACCACTGGGAGTACTTGCAAACTCCACACAGAAATGCCAGCTGGCCCAGTCGGGACTCGAAACAGTGACCTTGCTGTGAAGTGACAGTTCTACCCAGTGAGCCACTGTGCCACCCATGGACAAAACTATTTACATTATAAGAGAGACCGACAGACATGGACATGCTACAGGTTGTGGAATGGCTGTTCGCAGTGTTTTGTCTAATCATTTTGCAATGTTTTGTTTGCCATTAAACACTTTCTTTAATGACTTTCATTAAACATTATGTATTAAAATGGTTGTCGCCATGACCAATACATACATGTACCGTCAACTTGTTGAAATTGTAGTGTTATTTAATAGATGTTTTAATTATTTGTGTATTGTTTCTACTGTATATGCATTGTGATATATTTTTCTTCATTTTAGAGATGTTTGAAAGTTAAGTACTGTAATTGTTTAAACAGTAAACAAGCTTATGAAAGTTTATCAAAAGAGTCAAATTAGTAGAATTAGATTGTTGAATGCCATCAAGCTGTTAATGATGTTTACTAATTTAATAATGAAATGTAAAATGTTTAGAGGTAGATCTGCCATCTAATACAAAGTATGCAGAGGTGCAATTTTAAATATTATTAAAAAAATATTTGTATAAATGAATTGAATAAATTTAAACAATTTGAATTTTCTTGATTGGTTTTATTTTTTTATTCAATAATAAATAACATTAATTCAATAATAAATAAAAAGAACCCTTAATTGGTTCTAAATAGAACCATCTAACTTAAATTCAAAGAACCATTTGGTGTTCTATTTAATGAACCCCTAAAATGGTTCTATATAGAACCTTTTTGGGGTTCCATATATGAAGCGCTTGATAGAACCATTTTTGGTTCTATATAGAACCGTTTCTTTTAAGAGTGTATGTAAACTTGACTTTCAAGAAAAGTTTCTGAAACTTCTGTAATAAATACAGCTTTTCGTGATTAATCATGATTACAAAAAAAAGTGTGATTAATTAGTAAATTTTTTTAATCATTTGACAGCCCTAATATAAATATATACAATATAATGCTCATTCCTAAATATTTGCCTTTACTATAAATTACTATAGTATTTTTAATGTGTAACACCTGGTTTTATTGGATTTTTTAGTTTTTGCTGTTATATACTATAATTTGTTTCTGTTTAGTACAGCATATTATTTACAGTAAATAACTGAACTGAACAATGTTTTTGTTATAAGGTCTGGTTTTGTGCTGGCTGTACTTTAAAATTAAATTAATATAATCTTAATTCAAGTGATGAAAGATTTAGAAAGTCAAACAGTAAACAGAGCTACTGTAAGGTCACACTTGCTTGGTACAAACGCTTGAAAATGATTTAGTTAAAAAAATCCATTAGAAATGTAAAAGTAATCAAAAAGTAATCAGATGTAATCAGTTACTTTACTTTTATACAGTAAAGTAATTGAAAAGGTACACTACCTATTAAATTTTAAATAGGGTAATTTAATTTAATCTATTACATTTCCAAAGTAACCTCCCCAACACTGCGATATATAAATTAAATATCGCAATATCAGATTTTTCCAGTATCGTACAGCCCTGCACCAGATGACAACATTCAGAGGCCTACCAAAAAACTGATAAAAGAAATAAAGATGTAAAGCATTACAGCCACATTTCAGCAGCCTGTAGAGTCCATTTCACATCTGAGCACTACACCCTGTCAGAGCCCAAAAAAAAAAAACGACTCTCAGGCCCTTCCTCTTTGTACAACGTGTAGTTTACAACATCCCCGGAGGCACATTTTCCCTCCTCGGTTTCCTAACCGTGAGCCTAATTGATGAGTGAGGAAGAAAACGCCAGGCTGCCAGATCAACCGCATTCAGGAGTCCCAGCGAAGGGGTCCAGGAGCCAAATCCAAACTTTTATACGCTTCGAACATCAGAAACAAGTCAAGAGATGCCAAACCATGGTCTTTCAGCGGAATGGATGGAAAAGTTTCCCAGCGTTCAGGGATTACAGATTCGATTGCATGTATGTGCATATGTGATATGGGGTTTAAACAGTAATTTAGGTTCCTGCCCCATTAGAGGAGCATTGCATCATGATGACTGATGTCAACTTCAGCATGTGTTTCGGGGTAAATGCGCATTAGTTTCACCGGTTATTCGTTTGGGTTTTTTCTTTTTTTTTTTTTTATCTGCCTCTGATGACTCTCAAATGGGACCAATAAGAACATTTTGGGAAGCTGGAAAAACTTTCTCAGGAAACCCGAGATGACATCATTTATCACACATGCCCACACGCGATCGCATATTATATTCCAACAGCGCCTGACAAACAAGTAAAAGACGTGCCGAGATGTGCGCATTACTATAGTTTCAATGTTAGTTTTGTGGTTTTTGGACATGTTTTAAAGTCAGTTCTACTAGTACTGTGTAAGTATTGTGATATATATGGGTCAAGAAGATCTGCTGCAGTTCAAACTGAGCATCAGAATGGGGAGGAAAGATGATTTAGGTGAATTTGAACGTGGCATGGTTGTTGGCGCCAGACAGGCTGGTCTGAGTATTTCAGAGATTGCTGATCTACTGATGGGCTACAGCAGCAAAAGAGTCAGCTAAGAACAGGAAGCTGAGGCTACAATTCACAAAGACTCACCAAAATTGGACAACAGAAGATTGGAAAAATGTTGCCTGGTCTGATGAGTCTCGATTCCTGCTGCAACATTCAGATGGTAGGGTCAGAATTTGGCGTCAACAACATGAAAGCATGGATCCATCCTGCCTTGTAGCAATAGTTCAGGCTGGTGGTGGTTGTGGTGGTGTAATGGTGTGGGGGATATTTTCTAGACATACTTTGGGCCCATTAGTTCCAATTGAGCAACACTCAAACCTGAGTATTGATTCTTGAGTATTGTTGCTGACCATGTCCATCCCTTTATGACTTACCCATCTTCTGATGGCTACTTCCAGCAGGATAACACGCCATGTCATAAAGCGCGAATCAACTCACACTGGTTTCTTGAACATGACAATGAGTTCCCTGTACTCAAATGGCCTCCACAGTCACCAGAACTCAATCTAATAGAGCACCTTTGGGATGTGGGAGATTCGCATCATGGATGTGCAGCCAACAAATCTGTAGCAACTGCGTGATGCTATCATGTCAATATGGACCAAAATCTCTGAGGAATATTTCCAGTACCTTGTTGAATCTATGCCACGAAGGATTAAGACAGTTCTGAACACAAAAGGGTACTAGTAAGGTGTACCTATTAAAGTGGCCAGTAAGTGTATTTACTAACATAAACTAATCAACAGTTACAGCATTTATTAATCATAGTTCAACATTTAAATAAAATAAAATAAAATATAATAAAATATAATATAATATAATATAATTCATTCTTTCATTCATTCATTTTCTTTTTGGCTTAGTCCCTTTATTAATCCGGGGTCGCCACAGCGGAATGAACCACCAACTTATCCAGCATATGTTTTACGCAGCGGATGCCCTTCCAGCTGCAACCCATCACTGGGAAACATCCATACACACTCATACACTACAGACAATTTAGCGCATGTCTTTGGACTGTGGGGGAAACCGGAGCACCCGGAGGAAACCCACGCGAACACAGGGAGAACATGCAAACTCCACACAGAAACGCCAACTGACCCAGCCGAGGCTCCAACCAGCGACCTTCTTGCTGTGAGGCGATTGTGCTACCCACGGCGCCACCGTGCAGCCCATATAATATAATATATTTTAATAATAAAATAAAATAAAATATAAGAAATATAAGAAAATATTTTTAAAAAAATAATAAAATATATTTAATAAACATAATATAATATAATAAAATAAAATATAAAAAAACAAATATATAATATAATATAATATAACATAATATAATATAATAAATATAACATAGTAAAATATAATAAAATAAAAAATATATTATAACAACTATAAGAAAATATAATATAATATAATATAATATAATATAATAAAATAAAATATAATATAATATAATATAATATAATATAATATAATATAATATAAAATAATATAATATAAAATAATATAATAAATATAATATAATAAAATAAAATATAATATAATATAATATAATAAAATATAATATAATAAAATAAAAAATATATTATAATAAATATAATATAAGAAAATATAATATAATATAATATAATATAATTTAATATAATATAATAAATATAATATAAGAAAATAAAATATAATATAATATAATATAAAATAATATAAGAAAATAAAAAATATATTATAAGAAATATAAAATAATATAATATAATATAAGTGTTGCCATTACAGGAATAAATGTACATTTTAAAATATATTAAAAGTAAAAAAAGTTATTTTAATTTGAAATAAGTTAAAAATATTACAGATTTTACTGCATTTTGATCAAATAAATGCAGGTTTTGGTGAGACTTCTAACACCAGTGTAAAAAAACGTTACTGATATTTCCAGTACTTGGCAACACTATTTACAGTTTTAGTTTTGTATTCATCAAATTCCTATATCTACATTGGCATAACATAAAAATAACATGTATATATATGGTGATTCTCAGTATTCGCATTCAATCCCATCCCTGCACCATCACACTGCAACAGAAGTTTAGATAGGAGACATTTCAAGATTTCTTACCTTCGCAGATTCTGTCTAGTCTTTGCCGTTTGACCTTGTGTTTGTCAATCAAAGCCATGACAGCTTTTCTCAGCGTCTGTTTGCAGAGCTTAGGAAACTACAGCTCCCAGAATCCTCCAGTGGGCATAACGCCACCATATACCTGTAGAGAAACACAGGCAACATCAAAACCATTAATAATGATCATAAGAAATGTGCAAAAGCAATTTCATGCAACCTGAATTGTTTTTTTTGTTTTTTTTTTACTGTACTATTACTGTACTATTTTTCATTGCATTTTATTTTTGTTTCACTCTTGGGTGTAACACAGTAGCTCATTGCCTAAACAGCAAGGAGGTCGCAGGTTTGAGCCCCGGGGTCAGTTGGCATTTCTGTGTGGAGTTTGCATGTTCTCCCCATGTCCGCGTGGGTTACCTCCGGGTGCTCCGGTTTCCCCCACAAGTCCAAAGACATGTGCTATAGGTGAATTCATTTTCTTTTCGGCTTAGTTCCATTAATAATCTGTGGTTGCCACAGCGGAATGAACCGCCAACTTATCCAGCATATGTTTTACGCAGCGGATGCCCTTCCAGCCGCAACCCATCACTGGGATGGCTGTAGGTGAATTGAATAAACTAAATTGGCTGTTGTGTATGTGTGTGTGTGTGTGTGTGTGTGTGTGTGTGTGTGTGTGTGTGTGTGTGTGTGTGTGTGTGTGTGTGTGTGTGTGCCAGTACTGGGTTGCGGTTGGAAGGGCATCCACTGCATAAAACATATGCTGGGTAAGTTGGCGGTTCATTCCACTGTGGTGACCCCTGATGAATAAAGGGATTAAGTCAAAAGAAAATGAATGATTGTTTTGCTTAACTTTCCTGTTTATCCAATGTGGATATCGTGTAAAAGAACTGTTCTCTTTTACTGTATTCTTTTATAGTGTTAACTCATACAGTTTCTTGAAAAAAAAAGCCAACAATGATTCATACTCACAAAACAAGAACATTTACTGACATGCTGAAAGATATCATTCACATAGCAAAAGCATTAACAACCCTATATGTACAAATTTACAACACATGTACAAATAATAGCCTAATATTATTGAAAAACAATCTAAAATATGTACATGCCATATGTATTATAAATGTTTGAATTATAACTAGCGGCCATTGGAATCTTTTTTGGCTCGAGACTTCCAGTTTCATTCACTTCCATTGATTTTTAGACGTTCAAAATGGCTCATTATGCTGCATGATGTTGATATTTTCTTATTATATTATTCATCTTTTTATGTATAGTCATGAACACACTTGTTTTTAGAGCAAGTAGTTTGACCGTTTTCTGCGGTTTATTATTCCTTGTCATTTCTCCCATAGGAAACTGAACCGAATGTTGTAAAACAATCGCAAAAACGAGCGACTTCCGTATTGCAGAATATTATAGGTCAATAATAGGAATATAATTCAGTCTGGAGATAGTTCTATAACTCAGCAAATGGGATAGAAAATGAGATTTTAGCCACTAGAGGGAGCCATAACGCTATTCACAAGAGAATCAGACTCGGGCTTTATTTAATATGGACAAATGAACAAAACATGAAGTTATTTCACATTCATTGATAGCCTTAAGAGACCATCTAAACAACTGTAGCATTTAATTTGTTTAATGTGAACATTCACAACTCTCAAAATGCTAGATTATGATGTTCTTTTAATGGCATTTCCTAAAACATGCCCATTTTAAATTAATTTAATTGTATTACACTGGTGGGGGATGAGGAGATTCCTCTCAAACATGTGTAGAGCATTTTGAGTGTCCAGAATAGCACTATATAAATGTAAGGAACTATTATTATTATTATTACTACTATTATTATTATTAGTAGTAGTAGTATTACTACTATTATTATTACTATTATTGTTATTATTACTATTACTATTATTATTACTACTATTATTATTATTATTATTGTTATTATTATTATATTACTATTATTATTATTATTACTATTATTATTACTACTATTATTATTATTAGTATTATTACTATTATTATTATTATTATTACTACTACTACTATTATTATTATTACTACTATTATTATTATTACTATTATTATTAATATTAATATTATTTTTACTATTATTATTATTATTATTATTATTATCATTACTACTACTATTATTATTATTATTGGTATTAATATTATTTTTACTATTATTATTATTATTACTATTATTATTATTACTATTATTATTAATATTATTTTTACTATTATTATTATTATTATCATTACTACTACTATTATTATTATTATTATTATTAATATTATTTTTACTATTATTATTATTATTACCATTACTACTACTATTATTATTATTATTCATGATTAGGGATTTTTGAAACCAAACATTTGTGGTCAGGAAGTTTGGCATTTCTCTTTTGCTCTTTTGCATTTCTCTTTTGCTCATTGGGCTGCATCTATTTGACCCTTGCAGAGTACAGATATTTCTTACAGTGTATATCTTGGTTGGCAACCAAATACTGCAGGATCATGCCAAAAGTATGAATATGCTAAATATTTTAAATAAATTTTGGTCGCTGGTTTGAGCCCCGGGGTCAGTTGGCATTTCTGTGTGGAGTTTGCATGTTCGTGTAATTTTTTTTTGAGTGCGTGTTCAACAGAAGAAAGAAACTCAAATAAGTTTTGAACAAGAAATGGATGAGTAAATAATGACTTAATTTGCATTTTTGGGTGAACTATTCCTTCAACAAAAATTAAAATTGAACCTAAATAATCTAAGCTTAAAGTACACATGAAATCAAAACTAACCATGTTGATTTTGTTAGCTCACATTGCTAGTTTTGTGTTGAACAATTCATCTGTGCATGTCATTAAGAAAAAAAAACAGTTCGTCATTGTAATCTTTAATTGAAATCTGAAAATGCACTTCCTGTTTGTTTTCAGTTAAATTCTCAGATTACGTCTGTCTGAGGAATTGGGCGTGGCTAACACACTTAACCACGCCCCTCCAGCTGTCAGTTTTGAAAACAAACAGAAATGGTGCGGAGGAGGACGTGTCTGTTGTAATAACTCTCTTCAAACCCTTTTCCTGATCTTTCTGAATGAAATGCCTACTTTACTACATCCAATCAGCTCGCAGTAGAAAAAAAACAAACAACGGCCATGGTTTTCTCATTATTTCTTCAATATTCAATGTGCTCCGTTTTTCCAGCTTCTCCTTTGTTTTTTCGCGCATCACTCTCGCGTTTGTCAGTTTCTGACAGTATCGGGTTTCAAAAGCACGTCAATAATCAAGCGCACGTTATCAGGTCAAGAAGTTTGTTATTTCAAATATAGACGCGCGGCAAGCGCAGGCAAGAAAGCGAAAGCGCTCACGCTTCAGACTGGCTCGTAAAAAACTATGGGGCACAGTGTAAAATCTGCTCTTCTTTTTGGCTTTGTGGCTGTTCATCAAGACAACGACAAAGTTCATTTGATATATATAATTAGTAATTACGCCGTAATCTCTCTCGGCTGTGTATTAAAAACATGGCGGCTTCTTTGTTTTCATTCTGGCTTGTTGCGTGAGCGAATGACGCATCTCTGTAAACCAATAGCATTCAGCTGCGCGTCTAGCTCCGCCTTTTGGTACCCTTTCTTGTCTTTGGTACGGCCATAAAAGCGTACCGAATCAAACCGTACCGTACCACTCAGTGGATACGGGCCATAGTGGCGACTTGGAGGCTCAGTGGTTAGTAATGTTGCCTCACAGCAAGACGGTTGCTGGTTCGAGCCCCAGCTGGGTCAGTTGGCATTTCTGTGTGGAGTTTGCATGTTCTCCCCGTGTTCGCGTGGGTTTCCTCCGGGTGCTCCGGTTTCCCCCACAGTCCAAAGACATGTGCCGTAGGTGAATTGGGTAAGCTAAATTGTCCATAGTGTATGCGTGTATGTCCTGGTCTTCCAGGTTGGGGGTTGAGCGTTGGGCTAACAACCCACCTCAAAAAAACTAGGTGTTATGAAACACCAATATGGTGGGGCTAAATATCAACTTGGATATAAATGGTCCTGGGAGTAAAAGTAAAGCCTCGTTCACACTACATGACTTTATACATCGGCAGATCGCTGTGCCGTTTACACTACATGACTTGACTTTGTGTCTTTTAATTGCTGTGGTGTTCACACTATGCAACACTACATAAATGATCCACAAGAGGGGGGTCACACACTACATGGTCTGACAACAACTCAATCGCCAACAGCTCAGTCAAGCTACCAAACCACAGCCAATGAAAATTTGAGGGAGGAGCTGTCAGAAAAAGCTGAACACTATTGGCTGCTTGTGTGCTGATGACATCACTGACAGCGATTCAAGCTTTCAAGGGAGCATTTAAAAACATCATCAGTCAGCTGATGCATCAGCGGATCAATCACTCATCTGCAAGGTTCAAGTGGATAGATGTGGCTTTAACACTAAAACTACTGACGCAGTCAGAGAGTTTTTAATTTTTGTAATTTAATAGCTCTTTGAAATAAAACTAACATATCGATAACACACTGACGTTTCCTCAACACCTGTGTATTTCTTTCTAACATTGTTATTTTTTTAAACTACAAAACAGTAAAGAACTGAGCATTTCTACCTTTAATTACCATATTGGTCAAAATGACTGCATGCATGTCTGCTACTTTTCATTACTTTATGACTTTAAATATGCATGCATTTTTGCCTAGCAACTTCCTACTAACATAAACATAACTTTCTGAGAGCAAAAACATAAATTTACTTCAGATATATTTCAAAACAGCATATTCTGTGCCGGGAAATAGCTCCTGTTTGAAAGTGAAAGCGAGGCCCAGACCTTTGTGGGAGTTCTACTGTCCTGACTACATATTTATAGGCTGTATTACCAAAAAAGAGAATATTTTTAGGATAATGGTGTCACAAAATATGATGACAGACATTCAAAGCTTAATTTTAATATCTCAATAGAAGCTTTGAATGTAAATGTGACGTGACAATATGACGTCTTATATGAGAACATGACCAGTATGGTACTTCTAATAGTTACAGGATTCTAGTTCCTCTGTTAATATAGCCTATTCTCGTGTCTGTGTTAACGCAGAATGAAGCGAGTGCATCGATGCCCATTCTGGCCAATCACAGACGTTTCTGTTAAGCTCCTGGGCACAACGGCCATTCAGCTCATGCTGATATGCTCTCTAATTGGCTGCAGCTTGTCACTACATCTGACCACACGTAGGGGTCGAGTCGGCCGACTGCTCTGCAGTGTTGCCAGCTTAGCGACTTGTCGCTATATTTAGCGACTTTTCAGACCCCCCCCCCCCCAAGCGACAAATTTTCAAAAAAGCGACTAGCGACAAATCTAGCAACTTTTTTGTGTGTTACTGGAGATTTTTGTAGATTTTCATTTGTCCATACTGTACCGTTCCTACTCTTCTCAATGAGCTGATGCCGTCGGGCCCTCCCCCGCCTCAGAGCACTGACAGAAGCATTGACATACAGCAGTCTCTCCCACCTGCAGCCTGAGAGCAGATCACTTCTCTGCGTACCGACGGCAAATGATTTAGCACCGGTAGCGTGAAGGTATTTCCCTTGTACAGTCAAACCGATCTGCTTCTCTCTTATTTTAACAATTTAATTTGACCGTTTATTCTTTTCTTGTTCACAGAAACGGTAGAACGTGATGACGTCAGTAATATGCAAATTGACGTAATCTAGCGACTTTTAATGACTTTTCGGGCAGAGCTTAGCGCCTTTTCATTTAAAAAAATAGTTGGCAATAGTGCTGCTCTGGAATAATCAGCATGCTAGATATTGGATTTCCGTCTGCGAGGTGTCAGCGACGCCCAAGCAAGCCTCTTTGATGAGTTGTTCAGTAGTTCACACATAAAGACTGCCGAGCACCCCCAGATTTTTTCCCCGATCACAGCCCGATCTGTCGGCGAGCTCGTTAACTTCCAAATCGGGCTCAAATCAGGCTTAAAATCCTGTAGTGTGAACTAGGCTTAATTAACATTAACTAATGAAACCTTATTGTAAAGTGTGAACGCTTTTTTTGTATAAAAAAAAAAAATTGCATGCAGGACTGGCAGTCTCTCTCAATCAGAGCGGCAGCAGATCATGACACACACACACACACACATACAAAAAACAGACTTCCAGTCCCACGCTGAGACAAACTCACCAAGACGCATCTCGCTTCAGTGATTTAAGAACCGGTGCCCTCTCACTCAACCTGAAACTGATCAGAGCACGCGCCCCACACACACACACCACTCCATTTCAGCCATCCTGAAGGACAAATATCCACCCTCGGACATGAGAATACCCCTAGAGAAATGCATGATGGATCTTTCTCTAAAGAGTCTTTCACAGCAGATCGTTTTCAATTAAAAAAGGCATCCTGCATTTTCTCAATCCGCATCCTTCTCCTCCAATTCCATCTCTTCCTGATCGCTCTTTCAATGCATAAGCAGCATATCCGTGGCATTCATTGCTTTACCTTGGCCTTGGTTGTCTCATTATTTATTTTTTTAAATGCACAAACACATTCACACACACATTGTATACAATCGGTACACCAGGGGTCACACAGGTCAGCAAAGACTCATTTTCCCCCCCAGATGAATGCTGGTAATCTGAAAGGTCTGACCTGTTAAGGCAGCAACAATAGTCTGAGCATGAATAAGCGCACATTTCTTTAGCGCTGGTGTCACAGGAGGAGGTGAAAGAGAGGGAGAGAGAAAGAAGACCTTTCTGCAGCTCTTTAACACCTCCTGCACTGGAGAGCTTATTAGAGTCTAACAGCTTAACACACACATACTTACGCACACACACTTGTACAGCTATCTTTATAGGGACTTCCCATAGACTTAATGAGTTTTTTATGCTGTCGACTGTATATTCAATGCTCCCACCCCTAACAATTTTCCAAAAAAGGTCCAAATTGACTGGGTATGCCGTCCCCACAACATCAGGAAAACAAGGTACACAACCACACACAAAACGTACTCTCATTGCTATACTTGTGGGGACATGTGGTCCAGGAATACTATGTATACACAAAATTTAGTGGTACTCATTTACTTGTGGAGATATTTGGTTCCCATAACGTAAAGCATACAGGGTGTACACACACAATTTACTGGTATTTCTATACTTGTGGGGACATTTGGACCAAACAAATATTACCAAACGGTCCAAATTTACTGGTATTGCTATCCCCACAACGTCAGAAAAACAAGATACACAACCACACACAAAATGTACTCATGCTGCTATACTTGTGGGGACATTTGGTCCAGAATACTATGTATACACACACATTTACTGGTAATGCTATACTTATGGAGATATTTGGACCAAAAAGATATTACCAAAGGGTCTGAATTTACCGGTATTGCTATCCCCACAACGCCCTTAAAACAAAGTACACAACCACAAAATTTACTCACATTGCTATACTTGTGGGGACATTTGGTCCAGGAATACTATGTATACATACACATTTACTGGTATTGCTATACTTAAAGAGATATTTGGACCAAATTTTTTTTACCAAAAGGTCAAAACTGACTGGTATCTTTATCTCCACACGTCAGGAAAACAAGGTACACAACCACACACAAAATGTACTCATGCTGCTATACTTGTGGGGACATTTGGTCCAGGAATACTATGTATACACACACATTTACTGGTATTTCTATACTTGTGGGGGAATTTGGACCAAAACAATATTACCAAAATGTCAAAATTGACTGGTAATGCTATCCCCACAATGTCAGGAAAACAAGGTACACAACCACACACAAAATTAATTCACATTGATATACTTTTGGGTACATTTGGTCCAGAATACAATGTATACACAATTTAGTGGTATTGATTTACTTGGAGATATTCCCAAAACGTAAATAATAGTGTACACACACAATTAACTAGTATTTATACACTTGTGGGGACATTTAGACCCCAAAAAAATATTACTAAAAGGTCAAAATTAACAGGTACTGCCATCCCCACAATGTCAAGAAAACAAGGTACACAACCACACACAAAATGTACTCACACATGATTTATTGATTAATTAATTTACTAGTATTTCTATACTTTTGGGGACATTTGGACGAAAAAAAAATTACCAAAAAATCCAAATTTACTGGTATCGCTATCCCTACAACATCAGGAAAACAAAGTATGCAACCGCAAAATTTACTCACATTGGTTTACTTGTGGGGACATTTGGTGAAGGAATACAATGTATTCACAAACATTTACTGGTATTGCTATACTTGTAGAGACATTTGGTCCCCACAATGTAAGGAATGCAAGATACACATCTATCATATATACACTATCTACACATACATCTACATAATTTAAACTGTATAATATGTCCATAGTAAGTACATCTGTGTTTTATTTCTTATAATGCATGCATAACCTTAGTAGTTATCAACCCACCATATTTATATCCATAATACTACCTCTATTCTGTATATTGTAACATACAGTATGTACATATTATTTACATTTACTGCCCTTACTGCTCATATTTGCACACCGGTTAAATGCTAACTGCATTTCGTTACCATGTGCATGACGTGTAATGCCAATGAAGTTGAATCTAATTTAATCTAATACACACAAACAATTTACTGGTATTCCTATATTTGTGGGGACATACACACAACATATAAGGTACACACACAAAATTTACTAGTATTGCTATGTTCAGAAGGAACATTTTTTGTGATTTTCAGGAGCTCAGGGTACTTGCATACATACATGCATGCATACATATCAACACAAGAAGACAGGAAGACATTTAAATAAGTGTAAATTAAAGTAAACAATAAAAATGATGACTTTATAGGCATGGGACGATAACTGTTTTCAAGGTATACCGCGGTTTGGAAAAGTCAAGGTTTTAAAACCGTCAAAATTTTCTGCAATACCGTTCCTAAGGTATGTGTACGATTTTTTTATTAATGTTTTTTTTTTGTTTTTAGAACAACAGTCTCCAGCAGAAAAGATGACATTTTAAAATGGAAACAAATCAGTGTTTTTGAAACAAATGAAGACAGAAGTCAATAATTTATTTAGCCTTATTTATTTTATTTTACTGTTCCAAAATGTTTTAAATGTTAATGTTAAAATATACTGTCTTCAAAAGTGAAAAAAGTTTTAGTTTTTTACCCAGACATTTAAGAAGAATATATTTTAGATCAGTAATCACGATACCGCAAAACCGTGATATTTTTATCCAAGGTTATCATACCATCAGAATCTTTTACCGGCCCATGCCTACTTTATATATTTGCACACACATCTGGATGGTTTATGTGCAATATGTGCATTGTTGACTTTTTTTAACTGGTCAAATAAAGGGTTTAAAAAATATATTATATAGATAAAAATGTTTATATAAAAGGACATTTGGTCACCACAACAAAGAATACAAGACACACATACTGTACACACACACACACACACACACACAAATACAAATGTTTCAGGTATTGTTATAATTAACAATGGTATTATATTGTGGAGATATTTGGTCCACACAACGTAAAGAATAGAGGATACACACACAAAACTTACTGGTATTTCTATTTTTGTGGGGACATTTGGTCCCAATAACACAAGGAATAGTGGGTAACACACACATAAATGTTTCTGGCATCTTACATTCACGCTCAATCTCAAAAAACAAAAACAAAAAAAAAAAAGCATTTATGGGCTGAGTGGGCTTGACAAACCACCTGTAGAAACCTCCTTTTCTCTCTCTCTCTCTCTCTCTCTCTCTCTCTCTAAAAAAAATTATAAATACCGCCCATCTTCTAACTCCAGCTCTTAATTCACTGAGCACAAAACAGTTTCTTTGTATAATGAGCACTTGTGTGTATTGGCTCTTCTTGTTGAATTGCTGAATGCTTCTTAAAATGTAAGTCATTTCAGACAAAAGCATCTGCTAAATCACTAAATGTAAATGTATGGCATTGCTATACTTGCAGAGATATTTGGTCTCCACAACGTAAAGAATACGGTGACACACACACAAAAACTACTGGCATTTCTATACTTGAACGCACACACACACACACACACACACACACACACACACACACACACACACACACACACACACACACACACACACACACACACACACACAGTTTAATATGCCACTCTGTCAAAAGAAACCTTAGAGTTGTAGAGAACAGAGAGTCTGAACTCACTCGACCTAAAGCTCTGTCAAAATAATGATCGCTGATGGCAAAAGAAGACTGTAACTCCTTCTGTCTCAGGAGGCATCTGGAGGGAAAATGGTACGTTCACTTTCTGAAGGAAATGTGAGCAGTGCTATAATTCCAGGGTGATCTGAGTGGCTTTTTTTTTTTGGGTGGTTGTTTATTGGGACCAGCAAAAAGAGGGCATTGTTTCTACTCTCTGTAGTTTTTACTTTACACTCAGTAGTGGTGTGTCATTGGTTAGCACTGTCACCTCAGAGCAAGAAGGGCGGTGGTTCGAGTCCCGGCTAGGCCATTTGGCATTTCTGTATGGAATTTGTACGTTCTCCCCGTATTGGCGTGGGTTTCCTCTGGGTGCTCCCGTTTCCCCCACAGTCCAAAAGACATGCGCTTTAGGTGAATTAGATTAACTAAATTGCCCGTAGTGTATGTGAATGTGAGAATGTATGGGTATTTCCCAGTACTGGGTTGTAGCTGAAAGGGCATCCGCTGTGTAAAACATATTGTGGAATATTTAGCAGTTCATTTCGCTGTGGCGACCCCAGATTAATAAAGGGACTAAGCCGAAAAGAAAATTAATAAATGAATGAATAATTTGCCATATTATGCAGAGCATCGAATAATAAATTACAAGCATAAATAAATAAATAAACAGTGCTTTATTTTTTTCTAGAGAATCTAACAGTATTTAAGTACAGAAATCTAACAATTAAATGTAAAATAGCATGGTCATCATTGTATAAATAATCAAAAATAATCATCTTTTAATCTTTAATAAATAATATCATTGTTTGATTCACACATTGCGATATCAATAATATATTGTTCAGCCCTAGTTTGATGCATCCCTACTGTTGGATCAATTAAGCAACGAGACTCATGTAAAAGAGCTGCATGGAGTACAATAAGTGGTTATAGTTTGAGATGTAAATGCTGAAGTGGTTGATATACAGCAGTAGAAGTGAAAACAGCTTCGAGCGGCACAAAAACATCAGCTGTATCCACTTCAAACACTGCCTTTCTAAAAGCACTCCTGCACACAAAGCATGAATTACATCTGCTCCATTCACAAACCTGCTGCTTTGATACAGCTGCACCTGTAAGTGTGTTTGTGTGTGTGTGTTATGACAGCCGTATCACTCTACGTGATTGATGTTTGCGAATTTCGTTCCTCATGTTTATCCTGCACAATAGGCAGCGTTTACACTGACCTCACTGCATTTTAATATTCATTGGGCGTTATGCAAAACGGAGCTGTTATTGGAATGTTTTATTACACGTTGCTTTGATACAGCACTCTTTCAGTGGCAAACTCTCGTTCGCTTACTCTTATGTTGAGTTAGGCTTCACATGCAAAGCTGCTCTGGTCATGATATGATCCCAAAAAGGTTTAAGTAAAAGGAGATAATCAGTTGTTTGTACATAAATAAATTGGACTGGACAGAACATAAAAAAGGAAATAAATAATAAATATTTTTGAATAAAGAAATTGAGCATTAAAGCACAAATCGGCAGAACATAAAAAAAAAAATAAAAAAATAATATATATATATATATATATATATATATATATATATATATATATATATATATATATATATATATATATATATATATATATATATATATATATAAATGATAAAAGGTTTATAACATTAAGCAAAAATAAATAAATAAATATTAGTATAAAGAAATCTTGGACGGGACGGAACATTAAATAATGATATAAATAAATATTTTTGACTAATAATTAATAACATTAGGCACAAATGAACAGAACATAAAAAAAAAAAAAATTCTTTTGCCTAAAGGGCAGAACATAAAAAAATAAAATAAAATAATAATTTTTACAAGAAGTTTATAACTTTAAGCAAACATAAATAAATAAATATTAGCATAAATAAATACATAAATACTACCATAAATAAATTTTGGACACAACAGAACATAAACATTAATTAAATAAATATTTTTGACTAAAGAATTAATAACATTAAGAAGACATAAACAAACAAACAAACAAACAAATAAATAAATAAATAAATATTAGCATAAAGAAATCTTGGACAGAACAGAACATGAATAATTAAATAAATAAATATTTTTGACTAAAGAATTAATAACATTAAGAAGACATAAACAAACAAACAAACAAACAAACAAATAAATAAATAAATAAATAAATAAATAAATAAATAAATAAATAAATAAATAAATAAATAAATAAATAAATATTAGCATAAAGAAATCTTGGACAGAACAGAACATAAATAATTAAATAAATAAATAAATATTTTGACTGAAGAATTGATAACGTTAAGCAGACATAAACAAACAAACATATAAATAAAAATGTTGTTCTATCTGGTTCTCAAGTATGATTTTCTAGTAACCGTGCAATATTCTGCAATAACAGCACTCGTACAGCCTCCTCACCCTTCTGTTCTTCGCCACCCACATAGGGTGACAGCAGATCAATAAACTCACTACAGATTAACAAATATTGCAGGTGTTAGACAGCATAATGTACTTTTGAGGCTTTTTTTAGGCGAGAATGTAGTTGTTTAGATTGCAACTATGCAGTTTATTTATGAGGATAGTGGCTATTTTAAATATTTATAATTTCGGAGATACAGCGTGTCGGCATCCATCAGCCTGTCATACTGAGCAGAGCACAAACGGTTGGCGTTCCACCCCAAGATGGTGACAGAGACCGCATAATAAGCCCTTAGAGGAGAAAAACTCAGCGCAATTTCTAACTACAGCTGATCAAATCATTGCAGAAGAGGATCTAAGTGGATCTCTCTCTTTTATATGTTGTAGCGCTGTATTTATACCACAGTAATCTGGTAGTGTTTGCTTTACTTTGGCCTTTTTAGCGTTAATTATTGTGATCTCCCGATTGCAACAGAGAAATACTGGGAAATGTCTCTAGACTGATGGCATTTCATGCAGTTCAGTTCCTTATAATCTTAAAAAGTGAGCAAAATCACCTGTTTTGTCATCACTTTAGACATTACACTAGAGAATCATTCAAATACTAGCTCTAAAGTGACGTTGGTGAATTAGTAACGGCTTCTGCTGTTCTGACGTCAGCTGCAGATTAAATGAATGGCGGAAAAAAGTAGTTCCACATACAAAAGGGTTTTTAGACTCTCCGTTTGATTTTCTTTTTTATATACACTATTATGCTGTCGAACTGTTGTATAAACACATTATAACAATCATAGCAGTGCGATATGGCTGTATATTGTCCCTGGTGGGATACTAAAGCACGCAATATACAATATACACACACACACACACACACACTGTCTATATACATATATATTTATTTGTTTACTAAAAAAAAAAACAATTACGTAAAGTAAAAATGGACAGAACATAATTAAGTAAATCATTAAATAAATATTTTTGCCTAAAGAAATTTAGATCATTAAGCATGGATTTAATGAATAAATACATTATGATTTTTATGAAGCTGCTTGATTCACTTCTTCACATTTGTTTCACTTATATTGAATTAGAAACAATATTATTATAATACCAACATTCTCTCATAAATTTACTGAAGGTATTCTCCAAAAAATGTGCGTAACTGTTTTGATTTTGCTGAAGATTACTAGCCTTAACTACCAATGTTTTCAATATCAGTTAGTCATTTCTGTCTGAGATTCACCCGCTTACTCTAAAACTAAAAATCCTGAACAAAATGAGCAGTGAATTTCTGCTCTCTTCAGCGATTGCTCTCAAGACGTTTCCATCTTCACAAGCTCTGGACCACTTCGTTGAGGTGGCATTTAAAATATGCAGATAATTTCCTGCATATTTATTTGTGGCATTGAATAATTTCAAGCAATCACAAATTGTTTTCTGCCAGAGACCTTTAGAAATGCCAGCGCTCATCAAAGCAGCAGGACGGCTTCACTTCCTGCAACGCGTGCAGAGACAGAAGCCTGCTTTAAATCAGCTTCAGTAAAGTGTGTCGAAACACTGCCAGGTTATCTGAGGAGAGTCTAGAAGAACACGGAGAGCTGCTCAAGTGTGATAACAGATAAAGTGCCAGGTCTGTCGTTTTTAAACAACGTTCTGCAGATGCTAAAGAGTTTTGACCGCTTGACCTCGATCCCACAGCTAGTCTGTATCTCCTGAGGTTTCGCTTTCAGTTTGAGTCATAAACTCACTCTTCAAAACAGTGTGAGCTGTTTATGTCAGTCTCCTGTAGATCATACTAAGGTCTCAATAAGTGCTTGTTATACAGTGCATCCGGAAAGTACACAGAGCGCTTCACTTTTTCCACATTATTTTATGTTACAGCCTTATTTCAAAATTCTCCACACAATACCCCATAATGACAATGTGAAAAAAGATTTTTTTTAAATTGTTGCAAAGCTTGGCACACCTGTCTTTGGGAATTTTTGCCCATTCCTCTTTGCAGTACCTCTCAAGTTCTATCAGGTTGGATGGGAGGCAACAGTGTACAGCCATTTTCAGATCTCTCCAGAGATGTTCAATAGGATTTAGGTCTGGGCTCTGGCTGGGCCACTTAAGGACATTCACTAAGTTGTTGTGAAACCACTCCATTGTTATTTTGGCGGTGTGCTTTGGGTCATTGTCCTGCTGGAAGATGAACCGTCTCCCCAGTCTGAGGTCAAGAGCACTCTGAAGCAGGTTTTCATTCAGGATGTCTCTGTACATTGCTGCATGCATCTTTCCCTCTATCCTGACTAGTCTTCCAGTTCCTGCTGCTGAAAAACATCCCCACAGTATGATGCTGCCACCACCATGCTTCACTGTAGGGATGGTATTAGCCTGGTGATGAGCGGTGCCTAGTTTTCTCCAAATGTAACGCCTGGCATTCACTCCAAAGAGTTTAATTTTAGTCTCATCAGACCAGAGAATTTTGTTTCTTATGGTCTGAGAGTCCTTCAGACACCTTTTGGTAAATTCCAGGCAGGGAGAGGCTTCCGTCTGGCCACCCTACCATACAGGCCTGATTGGTGGATTGCTGCACAGATGGTTGTCCTTCTGTAAGGTTCTCCCAGTGTTGGAGATTTTGTTGCTAGATTTAGCAACTTTTCATACCACCCTAGCAACTTTTTTTTTTTTCCAAAAGGTACCTAGCAACAAATTTAACACTTTTTAACACTCATTTGGCTACTTTTAGCAATTTTTTAAAAGTGACTTAAAAGAGCAGTGGCTGCAGGCTTCACTCAGTAGAGTAAATTGCTAGCTCAGATTGTTTTTCATAACTGTTAATTTACTGATATTTGTTAACATGTATAATTGTTGGTAATTTAGGTAGCAATAAATTCCAATAGTGCTATAATTGTTGTCACTTGTGTTAATTTCACAAGTTAAAAAGAGTAAGTAATAAGTGTCTGTATTACTTTTACAAATAGTCAACTCTATTTTTCATACAAATCTAAATGAACATATTTCAAATAATGTTTTTGCTGAGATGGCCAGTCAATTTGAGTAAAGATTATTTTGTATACTACATAAAGATGTAGTTTTGAGTTGCGACTACACAATGACGTCATCACGCAAAGTAATATGTCATCTGGCAACATTCAGCTACTTTTCGGGCAGGCTTTAGCTACTTTTCATTGGAAATAGTTGGCAACACTGGGTTCTCCTCTCTCCACAGAAGAACGCTGGAGCTCAGACAGAGTGACCATCAGGTTATTGATCACCTCCCTGACTAAGGCCCTTCTCCCCCGATCACTCAGCTTAGATGGCCGGCCAGCTCTAGGAAGAGTCCTGGTGGTTACAAACATCTTCCACTTACGGATGATGGAGGTCACTGTGTTCACTAGAACTTTCAAAGCAGCAAAAATATTTCTGTAATTTTCCCCAGCATTGTGCCTCGAGACAATCCGGTCTCAGAGGTCTACAGACAATTCCTTTGTCTTCATGCTTGGTTTGTGCTTTGACATGCACTGTCAACCCTCGGACCTTATATAGACAGGTGTACAGGTGTTTCAAATCATGTTCAATCAACTGAATTTACCACAGGTGAACTCCAGTTAAGCTGCTGAAACATCTCAAGAATGATCAGTGGAATGTACCTGAGCTCAATTTAGAGCTTCATGACTACTGATGTACATGTGATTTTTCAGCTTTTTTATTTTTAATAAATTTGCAAAATCTTTTTTCACATTGTCATTATGGAGTATTGTGTGTAGAATTTTGAAATAAGGCTGTAACATTAAAAAAATGTGGAAAAAGTGAAGCGCTATGAATACTTTCCAGATGCACTGTATTTCAGCATGTAGTTGTACTGTAGATGACATTGACATGTGAATACGTTCATGTTTTCACTATTAAGCTAAACTTTAGCTTAATTTAAATAAAAATGTTTAAATTAAATAATATAATACAAATAAAACTGTAAATTAAAATGTGAATGTTTTTAAAAACCACTCTTAAATTTTAAATAATTATAATTATTATCATCAGGATAATATTGGCAAATGTCTAAATTAAGCAGCTGAAAGTTTATTTAAAGGGATAGTTCACCCACAAATTTAAATATGTCATCATTTACTTGTTTCAAACCTTTATGGATTTCTTTCTTCTGTTGAAATGAAAATTTACTCAGTCAAGTTGTTTCAGATGAGTTTCTTTCTTCTGTTGAACATTAAAGAAGATATTTTGAACAAAGATGAAAACCTGTAACCATTGACTTTCATCATAGGAAAATCAAATACTATGGAAGTCAATAGACAAATTATCATGTTTGTAAACATTCAGGATGCATGCGCAGCGAGGTTGCAGAAACAACCGGGAGCGCTAGCATTTACAGCGAGGGAATGACAGTGTTTCCTCTAGGATTTTTTTCCAGCTGTGGCGGCAGGCCTGGTAGACACAGATCTACCAACTACCTGTCACGTTATTTCAATAACAAATGTCATGAGCGCAGTACTACAAGTGGAGATCGCATTTATGTAATACAAGCATGCGAATCTCTTTGCTTGCGCGCCGATTTCCTCTGTTAGTGCACAATACTACTTGCACGCCCTCAAATACGCTGTTCAAGCGCAGATTTTCTTGTGCGCTCCCAAATAAACACTGCTGAAGTACGATTTAGTGCGTTTATGTAACAAGCGTGTCATTTATTAGATTTGATAGGAATATTTATAGTCGCGTCCAATTGACCTACAGAGCGACATTAATGCGTCCTGAAGTAAAGTGAAACGGATATAAACTCCAGGAAGATAAAGTCATATATTGTCATATTGTATGCAGAACCATAGACCTTTATCTGTCAAGTGTATATGGAAACTGTTCATTATAACTGAAAGCTACGTCGTGTTTGCTGGCCTCACGCATCACGCACCTGTCAGTCAGTCAGTCAGTCAGCATGTCACCTTAAAGCAGGGGTGCTCAACCCTGTTCCTGGCGATCGACCTTCCAGCTGATTTCAGCTCCAACTCTGATCAAACACACCTGAACCAATTATTTAGAACTTTAGGAGCACTTGATAATTACAGGCAGGTGTGTTTGATAAGGGCTGCAACTGAAAACTGCAGGAAGGTCGATCGCCAGGAATAGGGTTGAGCACCCCTGCCTTAAAGGGTTAAACAAATAGCGCACAGCACTTCTATGATTACAGAAAATTTTGCGCTGTTATAATTTACTTACCTTTTATACGTTTTGGTGCGATTATAACCCACTAATTAAAAAAAAAAAAAAACACGACTGAATGTTTTTGAATGAGAAGCTGTAATGTAGTCGTGGCGGGATGAATTTTGGTGTGGCGCCCCGCAGTGGAAGAATGAGGCTGCGTCCGAAACCGCATACTTCCATACTATACAGTACGCTTAAATCAGTATGCGAGCCGAGTAGTATGTCCGAATTCTTAGAATTCGAAAATCAGTATGCGAGAAGTACCCGGATGACTTACTACTTCCGGCGAGATTCTGAAGTGCGCATCCCATGGACGCTGCGCTATCCCATGATGCCCCGCGAGAGAATTTATGAATGGACGTGAAGCGACGCAACAGACGCAGGTAGATCACGTGACCATGACAAAATGGCGGATGTAGTACGTCCGAATTCCATTCATACTGCTCACATTCATACTGTATAGAACGTACTTTTCCAACGGCTGAGTAGTACGTTTAAATTCAAATGCAGTACCTACTGAGTAGTAGGCGGTTTCGGACGCAGCCTGAATGTAGCGGAAACCATGAATGACATCCGATGCGGTACAGAGTTTGTTGTTTGTTTGTGGTCTTAGAAATAATTTATATTGATTACATATTATATATGAGCAATTTCATGCAAATGTCAACCTTGCCATGAAAAAAGTTTAATTTTCGTCAAAATAGTGAAACCATTTCTGCGTTTTTTGTGTAGGCTTGTATTTTACAGTGCTTTAAACATACTCAAAAATATCTCTGTCAATGTTTTCAAAGTATTATATTTGATTTACAAAAGTCACACAAGTGGCAATTTCACATCTGTCACATCTATAACGGAGATGTCACATCCATAACCAAGCTTTTCCTTCATAATTGCAAAAATGTAAAATCAAATAAAATCAATCATGTTTGTTCTGTAGTGAGCCAACTCTTATCCTTTTGATTAGCATCATTTCTAATGGGTTGTGCAGTTTAATTCACAGAATTTCTACAAAGTATGTTGTATACTGTAAACTCTCAGACTTTTTTCGTCACATCCATAACGCACGTTTATTTTCCTCATTTAAAATATAAAAAAATGTTTACAGATTGATATTTTTCTGCTTCCAGTTGTTTTGGAAAATGTTTCCATATAATGTTAACATATACTTCCTCTGTCAATTTATGTTTTGAGATTTTACTGCAAATGTCACATCCATAACGCTGGAATTGCTCATATATTATTTACATAACGCTTTCAGCGTGTTATAACAGCTTGTCACCCAGTGATAAGCACACTTATTCTGCAAAAGTAACGTTAAAGTGAGCGGCGTGTCGGCGCCAGTGGTGTAGTGGTTAGTGCGTCGACACATGCACTCCGGTGCTCACGGCGACCCGAGTTCGATTCCATCTTGCGGTCCTATGCCGATCCTTCCCCTCTCTCTGCTCCCCATGCTTTCCTGTCGATTCTCTCTACTGTCCTTTCTAATAAAGGAGAAAACCCCGAAAAAATTATTATTTAAAAGTGAGCGGCGTTCGTCTGACAGGTCCATTTGCTATAGCATCCTCCCAACGGATATTGGATAATAAAAAATGGCCAAGCATCCAACCCGAAATATACAACCATCTTATTGAAACGCCAAGTGTTTTTACAAGAGAGAAGTTAAAGGCCTACAAGTCTTTAAATGCTTACAATTTTGTTCTGTGTGGTCATGTGCAAGAAATAATGTTCCATGATTATCAGATTCAAAACTATGTAGTGCTAAAAACCGAGGTTCTGCCTAACCAAAGACAAGAAGACGGAGCTGTACAATGTCGGAGTAATCGTCAACAAGCAAAACTGCATTCTGACAGCGAATTGCACATGTATGGCAGGGTATGTGAACTTACATAATTACATTTCATTCTAAACATTCAGTGTCCGCAGTTTAATTCACCATATTTTACTGTTTTTGCTGAAATCATTGCTGCTATCAAAAAAACGAGTAATGTGTGTGATTTAGCATAGCGTGAACTTATCTCATAGGAAATGAAAACTGCAGAGTCGAGCAATTTTAATTAGGTTCTCACTCCAGCTCCCTTTTAGCCAAAGACGTCTGCGGTTGGCATTAAAAGCAGTGTGATGTACGGTAAAAATTAAGCATCCTTCGAATTTGGCATCCTACCGCACAATGCGACATGTTTGCTATTGCAACCGGTCTCTTTTTGCAACTGGGAACCCTTGTGACGTCATGTGTGACGTAGGTTGGTAATTCCTCTATAGTTACAGGTTTTCAACATTCTTCAAAATATCTTCTTTACTGTTCAACAGAAGAAAGAAACTCATCTGAAACAACTTGACAGAGTAAATTTTAATTTTCAACTATCCCTTTAAGACTTTGAAACGACAACAAAAAAGCAACGTCAACAAAAATTGCTCCTTTCTCTTACAAACAGGATCCTCCTCAAGCAACATCAATCTCTCGACCTCACTCCCACATGTCTCTATCTCCAACTGAATCACTTTCTTTCTCAGTCATATCTCTAGCTTTCTTCCTCTCAGCGTAGGACAGAAACCTCCTCACGCACGTCACAAAAATACCACAAAAACACAACAAGAATAAGCAAGAGAAGCAGCATTTGTGATGTAACTGCAGAAACGGTGTGCAAAATGCCTCCCTGATGGCGGTATTGATCTATTGTAGTCGCAGCTCTAATGAGTTAAACATTTTGTCCGACCCCTCACAGTTGGAGTATAATAAAGGGGCCCCTTGTCTCTCTGACCCCTTCATAACACACTGAACTCAATGACCTGGCTTTGACTCTCACTCCTGGAGTCCAACTCTAATAACCTTAAGGCTGAATAAGATTGGAGAAAAAAACTGACATTGCAATATTTTCTTTAATACGTGACCCTGAACCACAAAATCATTGATGAAATGATGAATGGGTATATTTCTGGCAATAGTCAAAAATACATTATATGGGACAAAATTTGTGATTTTGGTTTATTTTATCATTATCATTAGACTATCAAGTAAAGATGATGTTCCATAAAGATATTTTATATGTTTTCCTACTGTAAATATATTAAAACTCAATTTTTGATTATTAATGTTCATTATATTTGTTCAACTTTAATGGGGATTTTCCCAAAATTTACACACACACACAAAAGGTTTGCTCTTTGTTCAGACTGCTTATTTAAAATGAGCTGAAATTGACCAACCTTGAATAATTGGATAGATATGGCTATTGATATTTATACATTGGGAAAAAAATCACTTATGCCATCAACTTAAATAAGGATATATTCCTGGGAAAATGGAGAAAAAGGGCGCTGTGTCAGTTGGCATTTCTGTGTGGAGTTTACACGTTCTCTCCGTGTTTGCGTGGGTTTCCTCCGGGTGCTCCGGTTTACCCCACAAGTCCAAAGACATGCGGTACGGGTGAATTGGGTAAGCTAAATTGTCTCTAGTGTATGTGTGTGAATGAGTGGGTGTCTGTGTTTCCCAGTGATGGGTTGCAGCTGGAAGGGCATCCGATGCGTAAAAACATGTGCTGAATAAGTTGGCGGTTCATTCCGCTGTGGAAACCCCTGATTAATAAAGGGACTAAGCCAAAAAGAAAATGAATGAATGTATTCTGTGTGTCTCACAGTGGCTCAGTGGTTTGCACTGTCGCCTCACAGCAAGAAGGTCGCTGGTTCAAGTCCCCGGCTGAGTCAGTTGGCATTTCTGTGTTGAGTTCACGTGGGTTTCCTCCGAGTGCTCCGGTTTCCCCCACAGTCCAAAGACATGCACTATAGGTGAATTGAATAAACTAAATTAGGCATAGTGTATGAGTGTGTTACCCAGTACTGGGTTGTGGCTGGAAGGACATCCGTTGTGTAAAACATATGCTGGATAAGTTGACAGTTCATTCCGCTGTGGCGACCCCAGATTAATAAAGGGACTAAGCCGAAAAGAAAATGAATGAATGAATAAAGGGACTAAGCCGAAGGAAAATGAATGAAAGATGAATGCATTATGTGTGTGATTATGTATATGCAGACCTGTAGCCAACCTATTAAAAGAGGTGGTTCTTTTTTCTCAAAAGTGGACCTTTTTGCAGTTATTCGATGTTCAAATACTGAATTTTAGTGGCATTTTAAGCACTACTGTAATTTGTGCTGGATTAGCTTGTCGGATGGTTATCATTACCACACTATTTTTACCACTATTTTTTGTTTACAAAAATGTATGTTTATTACGATGCACGATACAAAGCATTCTGCATGGCATCATCAGCTTTGCCAGAACGATCCATGCCTCCCACAAGTGATGCTTTGTACAAACACTGCAAAAGGGGCAAACTACCAAGCAGCCATAATGAGACATTCTCTTAAAGGCAAAATGTGTGCCCCTTCACCTGTAGGCAATGGATGACACCTCGAGGATGGGGAGTTAACAGTCACGTGGATGACTAGAAATCCAGCCCCTGATAGTGTGTTGCAGGTTGTCCACTGTAGTTGCAAGCAAAGCAAATGTGAGACTGGAAGATGTTCCTGTATGTCTGCAAATCTGTCCTGTACAGATTTATACCAGTGTCTCAATTGCGCAAATGTTTTCCAGGAAACAGAGGAACGAGCTATATGTGAAGATGGTTCTGATGATAGTGATAAGCATAGTAGTGATGAGTAAAGGTGATATGTGTCACATGTTAGTCGGATTTGAGCTGTAATGAAGCTGCTGTAAAATGTTTCATTTTTGGCGCTATTGAAAAATGTGTGCAGCAGTCCAGCATTTCAAGTCATTTTAGCCAACTTGGACCTAAAGCTGTTTTTATTTGTCATTTTGTGTTATTCCTAAGTGCCTACTGAACATTTTGATGAATAAAACATAACAAAAATGTTTGAGTTCAAATGTCTTCTTCAGTTTTACTTGGTGCCAATCTGTGAAATTAAAGTCAGAGAATTTTTTGTAAAAACTATTTTATGATCTTCATTTAAAATTGAGTAGATTAATGCACCAATAGTTGTCTCATATTTGTAGCTACATGTATGAATGTGGATTTGACATATATTTTGAGTTGATAAAATGCATATTAATAAAGTTACAGGCCAAACTAGCAGCATAAGATTTTCGTTTTTTGTTAATTCCTAATTATACACATTTTTGCTTTCTGACAAAAAACTGCAGTGTTTTTTGTGGAGAACGTTTAACATAAAATCTATAAGGGTGTTGTCTATCCAGAAATTCATGAAAAAAAGTAGTGCCCAGATGTGGGAACGAAAATCAATTTCTAGACACTTTTTCTAGGTTCACCTTATGTCCTATATTTACAAATGTCCATTTAAACTAAGTTATTAGATTTTTATATTTAATGTTATGAAATTAGAATTTTTGAAATATGAAAAAATACTTATATTTTAAATGCAAATTTATTATCATCCATTATAAATAACAAACACACAACAAAAATTGGGAATCTGTTAAATGGTTTTAAATTAAAACTGTAGCCCACGGTGTCCAAACTCGATCCTGGAGGGCCGGTGTCCAGGAGAGTTTAGCTCCAACTTGCTTCAACACACCTGCAAGGAAGTTTCTAGTATAGTTAGTAAGAGCTTGATTAGCTGGTTCAGGTGTGTTTGATTGAGGGTTGGAGCTAAACTCTCCTGGACACCGGCCCTCCAGGACCGAGTTTGGACACCCCTGCTGTAGCCTATAGGCAAAGAGCAAACTGGCCAGCTCATTTCCTCAGTCAGGATTTGACCATTTAAATAATAAAAGTTTTCTTTTATTGGTTATTCTTCTTAAATCCTTCTTCTATTGGTTATTTTCACAATTTATGATGGCATATGGTCAAACAATGGGACAAATGAGCTCATATAGGGGCCAAATTCTGGACTTTGTCAGAAGGGGGGTGGGTCTTTCGAACCACTCGAACCCCCCCTGCCTACGGGCCTGATATGTATATATATTTACAATGTATTCTGTGTAATACCTATGTGTACAATGAAGGTGGTCATTTGAGATTATTCTGGAAGGAATTATATTAGGACACAGATTCTCATCTTGGATGTAAATAGTCTTTTAATTTTTATAATTATTATTTTCTTTAGATTTGTATGCCTTTTTTCTTTTTATAATTTAACAAAATTTGAGTACTATGTATTGTTAGTACACCTGGCACTAATGTATGTCAATTGCATGTCATTTAAGGTCACACACTGAGATCCAAATATAACTTGAAATATTGTTTGATTGAACTCAAGTGAGTGTTAACAATAAACGTAAAATTATTTATAAAATAAATAAATAAAATTAGCTTTTTGGAGGACAACTTGATTGTTTTATGTTCAATCCACTTAAATTTGTAAAAAACTAATAAGGTAACTTAATTCCTTCATGTTGTCCCAACACAAACCGACCCAGCATTTTGTGTGTAATTTCAAATAGTTGCACGCAAGCCAAATATTATTCAGATCCTAACAAAGCCTACATCAATGAAAATATTATTTACTCAACTTTTAGATGATTTAAGCATCTTAATTAAAAAAATTACACTTATGACTGGTTTTGTTGTCCAGGGTTTATATACACTCACCGGCCACTTTATTAGGTACACTTTCCTAGTAACTGGTTGGACCCCCTTTTGCCTTCAGAACTGCCTTAATCCTTCGTGGCATAGATAACTGCAAAGATTAACCATAAAGTTACCAAAAAATTGTATCATTTGCATGTGTTTTAAAGCCTGTGACTGTGTACGCATTTCAAGCCAGTTTAAATCATTCAGGCACAGGGAATTTTATTTTTTGTATGTTCAAGAAAGATGAATTGTATTTATGTGCAGTATGAGGATTAAACAGCGTTATTTATTTAACATTTAACTATTCAATTTGTGTACCTGAATACTGTTAGACTTCCAAAAATACCATAAAGCATTTATTTAATTTGTAACTTTGCTTTACTGTATTTATCATTGCTTGTGATTTGGTTTATTATATTTTATGCAGATGCAGTCTACTACAAAATCATACTATTATTATCCAAAATATTCCTAAAGTTCATCCATTTCATGAGTTAAAATTATACTCAACATGGCGATAAAAATCACAATGTCAGTTTTTTCCAATATCGTGGAGCCCTAGTTGGAACTGAGCAGCCCTAAATAATGGATTCTGAAGGAAAGACTTGCTCTCCATGTCATCTCCGCATAATGATAAAGGCCAAGAGATTAATAGTCAAAATTAATCAGCAATATAGAGACACTTTGCCCAGTTTCTTCTCATCTGATCTCTAACTGAAGGGACATCTGCTGTAGTTGGAGAGGGCGAGGGGTTATTGTGCTCTTATCTGTCGCAGATAGCCTGTGGCCGCACGTAAATAAGGTCCATGAGAACCATTCAGTGAAGCTCAGTTGCACAATATATTGAAGATCTTATCAGCAGTGGTAGCGTTTCTCAAACATTCAACACTGGCCTGATTGAATCAGTATTGGAAACAGCAATGGGAATCTATTGGTACCACACGGTTTTATTTCAATCAATATTTGGGGTGTTGACTAGGGCTATTGTGGTTTTGCATTAAAATGTGCCATATACAGTTGAAGTCAGAATTATTAGCCCCCCTTTGAATTTTATTTTCTTTTTTAAATATTTCCCAAATGATGTTTAACAGAGCAATGAAAATTTTCACAGTATGTCTGATAATATTTTTCCTTCTAGAGAAAGTCTTATTGGTTTTATATCAGCTAGAATAAGAGCAGTTTAAAAAATTTTTTTAAACAATTTTAAGGTCAAAATTATTAGCCCCTTTAAGCTATATATTTTTTCGATAGTCTACAGAACAAACCATCATTATACAATAACTTGCCTAATTACCCTAACCTGCCTAGTTAACCTATTTAACCTAGTTAAGCCTTTAAATGTCACTTTAAGCTGTATAGAAGTGTCTTGAAAAATATCTAGTCAAATATTATTTACTGTCATCATGGCAAAGATAAAATAAATCAGTTATTAGAGATGAGTTATTAAAACTATTATGTTTAGAAATGTGTTAAAAAAATCTTCTCCGTTAAACAGAAATTGGGGAAAAAAATAAACGGAGGGGCTAATAATTCGAGGGGCTAATAATTCTTACTTCAACTGTAAATGATATTATTAGATTAGATTAGATTCAACTTTATTGTCATTACACATGTACAAGTACAAGGAAACGAAATGCAGAACGAAATAGAGAACGAAATCTCTACATTATAAATATAAAGTCAATTTAAGTCAATTTAAAGCGATAGTTCACCCAAAAATGAACATTTCCTCACCCTTTACTTACTCAAATAATTAACAAAAGTAACAAGATATGCTTAAGAATGTTGGAAAAAGCAGCCATTGACATCCATCGCATGAACAAAAAAATAGTATAGAAGTCAATGGCAGCTTTTTCCAACATTCTTCAGAGTATCTTACTTTGTGTTTAACAGAAGAAAGAAACATATAGATGTTTGAAAAATGTAAAGAGTGAGTAAATGATGACAGAATTTTACATTTTTGGGAGAACTATCCCTTTAAGTTCCACATCTGCACTTGTCAGTATTCGCATACTTATACTATGCCCTAAAAATAGGGATGGGCGATATGGCCTAAAATCCATATTGCGATATACATTGCAGCCTCTTGCGATAACGATATATATTGCGATATATAAATTATAATAGAACCATTTCAGAACAGGTTACAGAGACCCTTAGTAAAGCCAAACTGCTATTTTTTTTAAGAAATAAAGAAAGGTTGCATGTCATTTTGAAAACATTTATTGTGTAAAAGTAAAACTGTAATTAAATAACACAATGTTGCAGATAAATAAACTAAATGTAGTGCCTTTTAGAAAGAAAGACTTTTCTTTTAAGTCCTTGGTTCCTAAATGCCAAGTTGCAGAGAACAAAAAAAACTGGTGTCTTTTTAGTTAAGGAACTTACACTGTACTGAAAATACTTCCAGTATTAAAAAGTCAAATAAAATTGTGTATTGCAGATACTTTAAATAAAACACATTTCTAACCTGCAGCCTACAGTAACACATTTGATTTTAAACATTTTGTTCTCCTAATGAAATTAAAACTGGTGTCTTGATCTGCTCTTTCTCTCTCTCTCCCTCTCTCTCTGTCTGCTGTAGTGTTGGTGCTGCTGAGAGATTGAGACGCACCAGACAAAGTTTGCTTATAAAGTAATGGAAAAATGAATACAATTAATATCGAAAGCGAAAGCAGATTCTCGGACATGTCCGGGGAAAATGTATTGTCACCGGAAATAATGAGCTGGATCAGTCTATTTAGTCTTCGCGCTCTTCTGTATCCAGCGCGTCTCTGTGGGTCTGCATGCAGAGCATGCGAGTCTGTGGCAGAGTGTTCTCAGTTTCTTGCGAACACAGAACCGGGCCGCCCCAATAATATATCGGCCGCAGCCAAATGGTCGCACTGTTGTTTATTCAAGATGATGCGTTGCCGCCGGCTGCAGCTCGTTGCTCTTAATTTCGCGGGTAGATTGCGTCATCAAACATGCATTATCGCGATAGTGCAATAGAATTAGAATCTCTATCGTAGGCCAATTTTGTATTGTTTATATCGCATATCGTTTATATCGCCCATTACTACCTAAAAAGTATGTACTTTTTTGTGAAGGAAAAGTATATACTTTTGAGTGTGTAACAGAAAAGTATGCAAGCTTTGGCACATACTACATTCTCGTTAACAAACCGTTATGTTGCTTGGTTACGTCCCCTGTCAATCATCTCGACGTATCATCCACATGTCTGTCATATTTAATTACCTTCCTTATTGGAGAAGTAGCAGCAGCATAATCATTGCATTCGCATAAGTCATAAAGTCGAGTTCAATAAACAACATTGTCAACCTTGGTCACAATACCGATCGTAGATATATATTTTAGTGAACCCGCGAATTGCACATGCCCCAAACACATGCAGTGAACCGCGAGGCATGGATCAACCATAAACTTACATAGAATCGTATCAACATGGCTAAAAACTACCAAACGTTTAATACTTTCACAAGGCCAAATAAATAAAACAAAAATAAACAACTAGCATACCTTTCCAGAGCATCGTATCTAGTTATCGAAATGATCACACGGATGTCTTCTCTTCTTCTACTGCTACTAATGAACTATGATACTAATGAATCAGTGTCATGTATAATCAATCAATCAAAAGCCGCAGGTGATTTGTACAGCCCACTTGGAGTTCAAGTCCCACACATTTGGAGCTGCCCTGCCCATTTGGATCTGGATTTGGATCTCCAGTTATACCCAACTCGGATAATCTGCCATTCGCGAGTCTTTTATGCAGAGAAATATTATTTTTGGATAATAGTGCATTCAGAAGTTAATGTCCAAACATATCTTGATACAAGTTCACATTGTTGTTGCAGATTAAATGTAAAACCGAAAATGCAATTTAAATATTTTCCAGTTGGCTATTATTCATTCATTCATTCATTCATTCATTCATTCATTCATTTTCTTTTCGGTTAAGTCCCTTTATTAATCTGGGGTCGCCACAGCGGAATGAACTGCCAACTTATCCAGCATATGTTTTACGCGTCGGATGCCCTTCCAGCTGCAACCCAACACATGGAAACATCCATACACACTCATTCACACTCATACACTACGGACAATTTAGCCTTCCCAATTCACCTGTACCACATGTTTTTGAACTTAACCGCAGCACCCGGAGGAAAGGCTACATATTAATTAATAGTCATTCAAACAACTTTATCGACGCCTCTCTACTTAACGGGTGGTCTCGTGCGTCCACCATGTTTGTAGTTTATTTACACTTTTTACCCGAGTTTGTAGTAATCAAATTCATGTCCAATGCGCAATGTATTGTGGGCAATATTAACGGTTAGAGTATGAACGGTTCTACACTTCGAATTTTTACTGGAAACAGTAATCCATCTGGAAACCTTTAGCATACTCTTCAACATACTATGGTTTTGGACATACTAATTCTATTTTTCAAATACTATTTAGTAGGGATGTCCCGATCAGGTTTTTTTGCCCTCGAGTCAGAGTCCGAGTCATTTGATTTTGAGTAACTACTGATACCGAAAACTGATCCGATACTTCTATAATACATAAAAAACTAATAAAGAAGAGCAAAAAAAGAGATCCAGGATGTTCCTTATTTTTTTATTTAATTCACCTTATTTTAACATTCAACAACTCTTAACAAACAGAGCACTTCTGTGAGGTAGCTTGAACAAAAAAGTAATAACATAAATTCTTCACTTTTGGACTTTAGTGTAACAGTAAATATAAAATTATCTAATATAAAAGCAAACAGCACCTCAACTTGAAATACCCGACAGGCAATCTCAAGTTTACATATCTCACAGTTTGCTATGGCAATGTTGTCGTCATCAACTTTATAATACCTCCAGAGCACAGACATACTCGCGCTTTTCTAGCTGCTTCAGTGTTCGACTTTGCCGGCATTTATATATGAGATATAAACATACAGTTGAAGTCAGAATTATTCGCCCCCCTTTGAATTTTTTTTTCTTTTTTAAATATTTCCCAAATGATGTTTAACAGAGCAATGGAACTTTTAACAGTATGTCTGATAATATTTTTTCTTCTGGAAAAAGTCTTATTTGTTTTATTTCGGCTAGAATAAAAGCAGTTTTAATTTTTTAAACACCCTTTTAAGGTCAAAATTATTAGCCCCTTTAAGCTATATTTTTTCAATAGTCTACAGAACAAACCATCGTTATACAATAACTCGCCTAATTACCCTAACCTGCCTAGTTAACCTAATTAACCTAGTTAAGCCTTTAAATGTCACTTTAAGCTGTATAGAAGTGTCTTGAAAAATATCTAGCAAAATATTATTTACTGTCATCATGGCAAAGATAAAATAAATCAGTTATTAGAAATGAGTTATTAAAACTATTATGTTTAGAAATGTGTTGGAAAAATCTTCTCTCTATTAAAGAGAAATTGGGGGAAAAAAAATAAACAGGGGGGCTAATAATTCTGACTTCAACTGTATATATTCGAGTCCTGATCGGGAGGTAACGTCCGATTCCGATCGAGTCTGAAACCGCGTGATCGGGCCCGATTTCCAATCAGGTAACCGAATCTGGACATCCCTACTATTTAGGACGGATAGTATGCAAACTGGGACGCAGGATATGTTTATCTCAAACAGAATTAAAGGAGACCTATTATGCAAAAATCACAAGGGGTTTAAACAGTTGTGTTTCCATCCAAAGATGCAAATTAAATTTATGGATTATCGCATAAAAGACGTGCGAATAAAGCAGCGTTTCCATCCAATGAGCCAAAGAGAACAAATTCGTCACTTCCTGATTATCTGGCGCCAAATATCAAAAGTAAAAATGGCATTTGCTGTAGTAGGAGAAGCTGCGTGAATCTTTTCTGTATTTAATATATGAC
Organism: Danio kyathit; assembly: GCA_903798195.1. Classification (NCBI taxonomy): domain Eukaryota; kingdom Metazoa; phylum Chordata; class Actinopteri; order Cypriniformes; family Danionidae; genus Danio; species Danio kyathit. Next base: position 11,389,084 of record LR812535.1, read on the forward strand.
TTTTACTTAATAAATGCTGACACGCAATGAACAGCTCTTGACGCTCTTCTGGAGGTAATTAATAATATAATAACACTAATACTGAAATGGTTACGGCGTTTTAAAATGACCAAAACAACATTTTAGATGTTTCACAATGCGGTCAGCCTGCTGAAATGGTAAAAATGTATTCATTTTATTTTTTATAATCACACTCGTCTGCAGAAACACTTTGATTGACATTCTCCCTTTGCACGTGTCATCAGATAGGGAAAGCCCCGCCCATTAGTGACAATCTCTCCCTCATTAGCATAGGACGTTAGTCTTGTTTTTGAATCTGCCACTATGCTGACACATAGGCATTTGTGGCTCCGCCCTCTTTTGAAACAGCACAATCTCATTTGAATTTAAAGCGACAGTCACCAAAATGGCCCAATTAGCATCAAAGCCTAAAAGGGGTCAGTTTCAAAGAGTTTTTGAACATTATTTTTTAGGTCATTTGAGCAGAAACTACACCTACAGTCAATCATGAAATTATTCATACCCCTGGGGACTGTACACACTCTATACTTATTTTACATCTTGCAAAAAGGGGCATAATATAGGTCCCCTTAAATATTAGCTAGAACACACTGTAAAACCATCCATGTTAAATGAGCCGAACTCTCTTTTGTGTGGGTAAATCTAATCCTGCAGGGGTAGATTTGAATTTTACACCACGGATTACCTCCCTTGCCAAGCACACGGAGGGTCTCATGTCTGTCTGGGAGAAAACAGGAAGCAAAGCCTGTAGCATTTCCTCTACAAGCGACTCTGGCAGCAGAAAGAGATCATTTATGACCAGGAGCATCACTGACATACACAGCAATCACACACACACACACATACACACACACGACTCCTTTATTCTGCGCTACTTGTCAAAGTCTCTTCATAAACTCGCTCTTTAATAGAAAAGAAGGAAATCCAGTGAATTGAATGAATCTTTTCTTTGAGACGTTTGAGCCTGAATCTCATCACACGCTGATTGACAGCCAGATGCGTCCCTGAGATCCACACAAGCGGTGAAAGAAATAATACAAAAAAAAATAGGTTGAATTCTGCAGCTCTAGGCCGATGCTATGTTTCAATTTCATACCAATTACCTTCCTATCAGGTGCCGTCAGACATCCTTTCATTCTTCTGACTGTTGAGAAATCACACCGATACTATGCGCCATGCAGAACAGGCCACGTTAGTGTGTGTTAAACAAGGTAATAAACTGAGGAGAAATCATTAATATTCATCCTCTTGGAAGCACTCAAGTGAGCGTCGGTCTTTAAAATTCACAAGCTCCTAAAAACAAACACGTTTCACTTTTGTGCTCCGCTCACTGAGGAATGTCAACATTCACATGCTCAACAACACACACGAGTGTAAAAAGAGCTGCGCTGGATTCTGTTCATTGTGTTTTCATCGCCTCTGGGAGACAACACATGCTCACATGTTAAAGACACTAAACTGAAGGCAGAAACACAGACTTGGCATGTATTAAGTGATACAATGCTTCAGGCAATGAATGACGAGCATATGGAAAATATCAATTAAACATGATTCAGGGTAAGACTGCACCATATATTATTTCAGCATTGATATTACGATGTGATCATGTTGAGCATTTGAGATATGTATGAGGGTTTTAAAAGCATTCAGCCCTGAGAAACTGTACCGTTTGTAAGTTTAATAACTGTTATTTGTATTGAATTATTTCTAAAACAAAGACTATGCAGTATTATTTTACATTATTCAATTACTCCCGAATGACTCCTTGGAAAACAATAAAACAGTTTATTTCATTTGTGATTTTTTTTCTTTATTGCAATTTTCTGTGCTTGTAGATTGTTTATATGAGTAATATCACGCGTGTAGCAGTGCGATATGGCTGTATGTAGCGCTGGACAATAATTCGATATCAATATATATCGCGATAGAATTTTTTTCAATAACGATGATATGATTTTCATCATTTCCGATATTTCGATATAAATTTGCATATATATAAATATATATATTATTATTTATATAAGATCTTATACATGTATCACTTGTCACTGAGTGACGTTCAGTGCTCAGCCGTCAGAAAGAGCGTGATCTGATGTCACTTACGTGATGACGAACAACACAGACACGCTGCTAGCGCTCAGCATAGCAGTTGGTTAAGCTGCGCCGCAGAAAGTTTTAGCTACAAAATGAGTGCTCTGAATACAGATGCGAATGAACAAGCTTCCACAAGTAAGAATGCAGACGAAATAGTTGATAAGAAAGGAAAGACTAATGCAGTGGTGTGGAAGTGGTTCTGCTTTTTAAGTTCCGATATGCAATACACAATATATTGATCTCTATGCGCAGGCGGCAAAGAGACCGATCCTTAGGGACCGTCTACAAAGAGCAAAGCGCAAAAACCAATACTACAAAAGCTGTCAGTAATTTCCCTCTAACTCATTATACTGCCATCAAACTCAGATCACACGTCACTGCTGTCCTGCTGGTTAGACTACAACACTTATTTTTCTAAAAAACTATTTTGCATATTTTTTATGAATTTTTCTGAGAGCTTTATTTATTTGATAGTTTATTTCACATTTCTTGTTTGTATAGGCTAAATACAAATAAAAAGTGAACAATTTTTTTGTACTGTTTTTATTTTTAAAAAAAAGTTATAAGAGTCTGGAGGTATTATCGACTTTGCAAATTCACTTTGCAGACATTTGTAGGTACAGACATCCGTTGTGTGCGTTCTTGGCAGTTTTTCCTTTCTTTTTAATATTGTCTATATCGATATCGGAATTATATCGTATCGACTGAAATAAAAAAATATATCGTGATATAAATTTTTGCCATATCGTCCAGCCCTAGCTGTATGTATGCACTGGTGGGAGGCGTGCGTTGGCTCGAGGCTGCAGGCTGAGTGGCTTAGTGTCTCACTAGTGGTGATATAGAGCCATATCGCACTGCTACTCGCGTGATATTGCGTTTATACAACAGTTCGACAGCATAATCGTGTATATAAAAAAGAAAATCAAACACGGAGAGACTCAAAAATCCTTTTGTACAGGGAATTACTTTCTTCCGCCATTCATTCAAATCTGCAGCTGACGTCAGAACAGTAGAAACCGTTGCTACTTCACAAACGTCACTTTAGAGCAAGTATTAATTCTCTGAAGTGATGGCAATACAGGTGATTTTGCTCACATTTTAAGATTATAAGGCTGAACAGCATGAAATGCCATCAGTCTACAGAGATTTCCCAGTATTTCTGTTACAATCCGGAAATCACAATAATTAACCCTGAAAAAGCCAAAGCAAAGCAAACACTACCAGATTACTATGGTATAAATACTAGGGGTGTCAAAATTAATTGTTTCTTCGGTATCGTTTCAGTAATAATCATAACCGATTACGTACTGACGTCATTTTTCTCATATGCGATATGTCGCCGTAGCTTACTATGGCGAGGGAGGCGAGCGTGAGTAATTAAAACGCTCCAACTATTTAAAAATGCAGAAGCTGTGCACAATTTCACTGCGTGTGTGTTTGCTGGACAGTCTTTTACTGACACTTACAGCAGAAGCCCCTATTTCACTGCCATTGAGAGATTGAAAGTAAACTCCATTTCTCTCTCTCACTCACTGGCGCCCATTTTACTGGCTGGCGTGACTTTTCCTCTCCTCTCGGCTGTTACAGCAATACTTCTGGATACAGACATAAGCGTGCAAGTTTTCTCTATCGCGTCTATCATGGATCAGCTGTGATCGACGCTGCAGTGTTGCCAGATGTAGCTGACTGATTCCAGCCCAAAAACTATCCAAAACTCGCCGAAATGGCTATCCAAAACTGCCCAATCTGGCAACACTGTGCCACTGCCGTTTATCAGTGTCACTCATCGGTGAACAGCGCCTGTAAAGTAAAATATAAAATTGTGTATGGAAAGCATCGTCAATGCACCGTGATGCACCGAGATATCGAATTGAACCAAATCGATGGCATGATAATCATAACCGAACTGTGAGACCAGTGTAGGTTCACACCTCTAATAAATACAGTACTAGAACATACAAAAGAGAGAGATCGACTTACAGTGTCACTTACCAGTTTTATAATGATTTGATCAGGTGTAGTTTGAAATTTACGCTAAGATTTTCTCCTCTAAGGGCTTATAATGTGGTCTCTGTCGCCATCTTGTGGCGGAACATCAACTATCTTTGCTCTGCTCAGTATGACAGGCTGAATGCCGCCGATTTGCTGAATCTCCGAAATTATAAATATTTAAAATAGGAACTATACTTAGAAATAAACTGCAGAGTTGCAATCCAAACAACTACAATCTTGCCTAAAAAAAGCCTCACAAGTACATTATTTTGCCCAACAGCTGCAATATTTGTCAAATTGTAGTGAGTTTATTGATCTGCTGTCACTCTATGTGGGTGGAGTAATATACAAGGGGGGTTTCCTCGTGAGATCAGGCAAAAAAATTTAAAAAATAATAAATTTAATTAAATATATATTTTTATTTCAAATGTTGTTTCGAAAGTTCCTTTCATTAAAAAAAGGAAAAAGCAACATGGTTTATACAAAAATATTATAACAATAGTATAACAACGATTGATCATAATAGACAATCATCAAATTAAATTGAATTCAGAAGCATCATGTGACACTGGATGCTAAAAAATTTGTAAATGTAATAATAACATTTAAATTGTGTTTATAATCGAATAATTACAGTTTGGTGAGCGTAAGAGACTTTTTTTTTTGACTGAAAGTGTATGTTGTCATAAAGACAAAAAACATAATGCAGACAAAAAAATATTGTATGTATGTGGGCAGTGAATTGCATTTTGACTAAGGCTGCACGATATTGGAAAAAATCTGACATTGCGACATTTTGTTTTGCCGTGATGTACAGATGAAGTCAGAAATATTAGCCCCCCCTTAGAATTTTTTTTCTTTTTAAATATTTTCTAAGTGATGTTTAACAGAGCAAGGAACTTTTTACAGTATGTCTGATAATATTTTTTCTTCAGGAGAATGTCTTATTTGTTTTATTTCGGCTAGAATAAAAGCAGTTTTTAATTTTTTTTAAACCCATTTCAAAATTATTTGCCCCTTTAAGCAATTTTTTTTTCCGATAGTCTACAGAACAAACCATCATTATACAATAACATGCCTAATTACTCTAACCTGCCTAGTTAACCTAATGAACCTAGTTAACCCTTTAAATGTCACTTCAAGCTGTATAGAAGTGTCTTGAAAAATATCTAGTCATAAATTGTTTTCTGTCATCATAGCAAAGATAAAATAAATCAGTTAATAGAAATGAGTTATTAAAACTATTATGTTTAAAAATGTGTTGAAAAAATCTATCCGTTAAACAGAAATTGGGGGAAAAAAATAAATAGGGGGCTAATAATTCAGGTGGGCTAATAATTCTGACTTCAACTATATTGCGATATGGATATACTTTCACCAGATGATTTGAATAGCTCTATTTGAAAAGATTTCATTAATTTAAATCGACTGTTTTGATCAAGTCTTTTTCATGCAGTGCATCTGCACAAATACTAATACATAGCAAAATAAATAAGCAAACAGTGCTTTATGGTTTGTATTCAAGTACAGAAATTTAACAATCAAATGTAAAATAGCATGTACATCAATGTATAAAAAAACAATCAAAATAATAATATCTTCTAATCTTTAATAAATAATCTAGTCCTGCTATGTGACCATTGCGGATATACACATTGCCATATCGATGCTCAAACGATATAATGTTCAGCTCTAAATTTAACTCATTTGTACCGATATCTTTTAGCAGCTCTGTTACATAAATAAGTCTTGTTGTTTTATGACACAATAAATGAGATATATGGTGTTATATATGAAGGTACACTGTTAGCAAACAGACCAATCTCATTTCACACTTCAAGCATAATATTGTGTCTGCTCAACAGAATACAGGATGTTTACTAACCACATCTATTATCTAACAGCAATAAGATTACTGCAATATGGACATTACTTTAACACAAGCACCTCTGACAGATCACAGATTACTTCCTGATTCTAACACTTAGACAAGCATTTACATACTATGAAGACCGAATTAATGCATGTCCACACCATCAGTCCATCAACCAAACCATTTAAATAGATGCTGTGAAAACTTGACACAACTTGAGGATCAAATGAAACAAATCAGTCAAATAATAGACATTCAATTCATTTGCTGAGAGTATATTTCAGGCACCCACCACAGAAAAAATTAAACAATGTGGGGAATATAAGTATTGAACACGTCACCCTTTTTCTCAGAAAACATATTTCTAAACGTGCTGCTGACTTGAAAATGTCCCCGGATGTTGATGACAACAAAAAGAAATCCATATATGCAAAGAAAACAAATCTAATTAGTTTACAAATGAAGTTATGTGTATAATATTAAGGGCCCTATTTTAACGATCTAGGCGCAAAGTCTAAAGCGCAGGGCACAAAAGCATTAAGGGCATGTCAGAATCCACTTTTGCTATTTTTGCTCTTAATGAGTTATAGGTGTGTTTTGAGTATAAACCAATCAGCGTCTCATCTCTCATTCCCTTTAAGAGTCAGTTGCGTCGTGCCATAGCGCATTTGCCATTTACATGGCGGACTTTGTAAGTGGAAAAACTGAGCGCTTCACTAGGGAGAAAACAGTTAAACAGACCATCTGCAGCGCAAGAATGAGAGAATGAGCCTCCTCTTTCTTTACTTTCACTTTCACTCTGGTGGATAAGGAAACGTGTTGTAGGCACAGACATCCATTAGCCTATACATAATTTTGTTTGTTAAGCGCAAAGATTTGTTTCAAAACTATTTCTAAATTCAGTTCTAATTTCCAGCAAATGAATAAATGAACAACAATAACGAAGTTATATCCAAATGTTGTTTCGAAAGTTCCTTTCATTAAAAAAAAAAAGGAAAAAGCAACATGGTTTATACAAAAATATTATAACAATAGTATAACAACGATTGATCATAATAGACAATCATCAAATTTAATTGAATTCAGAAGCATCATGTGACACTGGATGCTAAAAAATTTGTAAATGTAATAATAACATTTAAATTGTGTTTATAATCGAATAATTACAGTTTGGTGAGCGTAAGAGACTTTTTTTTTTGACTGAAAGTGTATCTTGTCATAAATACACAAAACAAAATGCAGACAAAAAAATATTGTATGTATGTGGGCAGTGAATTGCATTTTGACTAAGGCTGCACGATATTGGAAAAAATCTGACATTGCGACATTTTGTTTTGTCGTGATGTACAAATGAAGTCAGAAACACATGCTATGCCCCATATGGTCTAAAAGCTGACAGGTGAGCAAATCTAAGCTTGTTTTTAATAAAACAAATATAAATATGCATATAATAAATAATACTGCTAAAAATAATAACATTATACAAAAGCAAATTGTCATGAATAAACTGAAAAAGCCCCCCAAAATGAAGGCATGAAGGCAGTAGTTTTTATATTTATGTAGGCTAGAAAGTAATGATTTTTGTAATATTTTAATCCTTTAATTCTTTTTTATTTGTTATTTTTGTGTATTGCTCTACATCCTGTGTGTATTAAGCAATGTTTAAGCAAGGCGCACATGCTGCGTTCACACCAGACACGGAACGTGCGGATAAATTGCGATATTCGCGCGCAAATAGCCGCGTGAACATTTGAGTTTACTCGCTTCATTCGCGCGTCAAATTCACTTTAGAACAGACACGGATTCGCGTCATGGACAGGGCTTCTGTCTGCCCAGTGACTGTAGCTTCGTTGCTAAATGGCTAACATGGATTTTATTGAGAAAATAACTGCGTTTATGTGCTTTTATGAAGGTTGAAAAACAGTGTCGATACGTTTGGAGCAGTGTCTGAGTCCACTAGATACTTTCAGAGGTGCACCCAGTTCTGTGAGCTCATAAACTCCTCCAGAAGCTTAACCTGGATGACGGAGGCTTTCAGCGGTGCTTCTGACTGAGCCGAGCCCAGTTTGATGAACTGTTGTCAGTGTGTCGGCTGGAGGATTTCCCCCGGGACACCAACAACAGGTGCTACGTCACAATCATGCCCCCACAAGAGCAAGCTCCTGATTGGTTAACGGGGCGCAAATGTCCGCAGAAGTTAAGATTTTTGAACTCGAGCGATTCGCGAGATTTGCCGTTAAGCGCGTCAAATGCGCAAAACGCTCAATTTGTGCCGCGCCATCCGCGCGTATCGCGCCGCAAGATGCCTATTCGCGCGTTTGCATTGACTTAACATGTAAATCACTCGCGCTTGACGCTTCTTCCGCGTCTGGTGTGAACGCAGCATAACGCACTCTGTGCAGGACTTTAGCCCTCCTCTTAGCTGGTCTATTAAACGGTCTATTCTAGTTTATCAAAATAACAACGCACCAGCAATGCGCCTCAACACACCTCCTTTTTTAGACCAGAACGCCTATGGGCACACATATGAGCGCAAATGCATTTGCAATTTAAACAGTGTGGTGCAAAACATCAAAATGACTCTTGCGTTGAGCTGAAACTAGCAAACAACAATTGCGTCGCGCCTTGCGCCAGATGTATGATCTGCCTGAAAGGATGCAGAGAAAAAAAGTATTGAACACATGAATAAAGCGAGGTGTAGAAAAGCAGTAAAAGCCCAGACAGCAGCTGAAATCTCTCAGTAGTTCTTCAGCAACCCTCTGCCCTTCCTCAGTGTAAATGAATATCAGCTGCTTCAGTCCAACATCTACATTATCAGGAGAATGAAGATGAAACCAGGGTGGACATTTTAGCAAGACAATGATCCAAAACACAGCGAAGGAAACTCTCAAATGCTTTTAAAGAAAGAAAATCAAACTGTAGAATGGCCCAGCCAATCACCTGACTTGAATCCAATAAAAAAAATACAAATTAAAGCTCAGATGTGATAGACGAGACCCACAGAACCGAGCTCTTCAAGGAGGTCTTGGTACGCTTTTTTGGTCCGCTTTTGGTGCGCACTCGAGTACGATTGCTACATTCACACCTGCCCAAACGAACCATACCAAAAGGGAAAACGAATTCATCGCGATTCATCCGAACTAAATGTAGGTGTGAAAGCACACTTATAGTGATTACTATGACCAATAGTAATTTGTTTGTCTACTATGGAAGCGCCAGCAACCAGCATTCTTCAAAATATCTTCTTTTGTGTTCAACAGAAGGAAGTCAAATAAGCTTTGAACAAGTGAAGGGTGAGTAAATGATAGAAGTTGTCATTTTTGGGTGAACTATCCCTTTAAGGAAAGGTCTGTACAATAAACACTGGCTCGCCACTTGATATCCAATGTAAACCCACTCGAGAATCACTGATCCAAAGTACATCTGTGTCCTCCTGAGCAACATATGAATGAACTCACACATTCCCTCGACACACCTGACCAACAGGATGCCATAAATATTAAAGAAGCCCTTTGCATTTTCCTGTCTGACTCTAATAAATGTCTTCCTGCTTCAAATGCTGCCATGTACACTATGATTCAGTGTGTGATGTGTGAGCGCTTCAGGGCGAGAGAGAGAGAAAGAGAGTGAGCAAGAGAGAGCGAGAGACACTTTAAAAACACTTTAACATTAAAACCTCAAAGAGCAAAGATCAATTATTACAAAACATGGCAAAACACTATCCGATCACCAAGAATCACCAATTAAATAATACACTCTCCTCTTCATATAGCATACATATGGCTTTATTCGTGCACTATTCAAATTTAAAATTCAAGTAAATTCCCTGTGAGTGGATACAATTTACAGCGGGGAAAATAAGTATTGAACCCGTCATGTTTTTTCCTGGAAATAATAAATCTAAAGGAGCTGTTGACATGGAATTGAACCAGATTTTGGTTCAAAAAATAAAATAAAAATAAAATAAAATCAGAAAAATTAGTTCTGTGTAATAACAATGAAATGACAAAAGTAGAAAGTACTAAACTACTGAAACATATTTAATTCTTTATATAAAAGGCTTGTTTGGTGATGGCAGCTTAAAGACGCCTCTCATATGGAGAATGAAGTCACATGCATTGCTCAGGTGTGAGTATTTCACAGACTTCAACAGAGTGTAAAAATCTTGATGGTTCTGTGGGTCTTGTCTATCAAATCTGAGCTTTAATTTGTATTTTATATTGGATTCAAGTCAGGTGATTGGCTGGGCCATTCTACAGCTTCATTTTCTTTTTCTGAAAGCATTTGAGAGTTTCCTTGGCTGCGTTTTGGATCATTGTTTTGCTAAAATGTCCAGCCTGGTTTCATCTTCATCCTCCTGATAATGTAGATGTTGGACTGAAGCAGCTGATATTCATTTACACTGAGGAAAGGCAGAAGGTTGGTGAGGAACTACTGAGAGATTTCAGCTGCTGTCTGGGCTTTCACTGCCTTTCTACACCTCCCTTTCTTCATGTGTTCAACACTTTTTCCCTGCGTCATTTGATTTTATTATCCATGACTTAATTTGTAAACTAATTTGATTTTGGTTTTCTTTGCATATATGGATTTTTTTGGTTGTTACCAACATCCGGTGAAAATTTCAAGTCAACGGCACCTTGAGAAATATGTTTTCTGAGAAAAATGATGACACGTTCAATACTTATTTTCCCCGCTGTAAATTCCATTGATATAATTCATATTACATTCTGATCTAAATTGTATTTTTTATTTGTATTATGGTATTATTTAACATCAGCAATTAAATAATACCATTCCCTCTTCACATAGCATCCGCAAGTCTTCATTCATGCATTATTTACATTTCAAATTTAACTAAGTTCCCTGTGAGTAGACACCATTTATAATCCATTCTCATCCTGGATTTAACCAAGGCAATAAAAGATGTCAAATCACCTTCAAAAGCCCTTCTACGAGCTTTCCAAATTGATTGTTTAGCTTTACCAACAACAAAAATTCGTCAAAGTACATCTCTCATCCTATGTTCTTTAGAATATGTCCACCCATAAATAAAATTTTACCATATTTTGAACAGAAAATCATTCACTTAAAACAATTCTTCAAACAAACTACATTTCAGCATCATCAACAAAATATTTACTCATCCATATACACCTAAAACAACAAACGTATTTAACCGATTCGAAATGGAGCGGGATGAAGTGCAAGCTATTAAAAATAAAACCCAAGTTTCCAAGTGTTGCTTCTAACAAAGCAAACAGTGGTATCAATCTGGGACATTCATTCATTCTTCTTCGGCTTAATCCCTTATTTATTAGGGGTTGCCACCGCGGAATGAACCGCAAACTTTTCCAGCATATGTTTTACACAGCGGATGCCCTTCCAGCTGCAACCAAGTACTGGGAAACACCCAAACACACTCGTACACTTCGGCTAATTTAGTTCTTTGGACTCTGGGGGAAACCTGAGCACCCGGAGGAAACCCACGCCAACACGGGGAGAACATAGCTCCACACAGTAATGGCAACTGACCCAGCCGAGACTCAAGCCAGCGACCTTCTTGCTGTGAGGCGACAGTGCTAACCACTGAGCCACCATGCCACCCTGGAACATTCAATAAAAACACAATGGGGAGAGCGAGAAAGACAGAGATTTAGTATTATTACTGTTTTATCCTAAAATGTTGATTGGTAAATGTACAGATTATTCTGATTTATTTTTTTTACTACTATTTACGGTGTTTACTGTATATACTATGTTAACTATATATATGTTCCTTTAAATGTAAACTTTATAAAGCTTGTCAACACATTTGCCATGCCAATAAAGCAATTATTGTTGAATTGAGAGAGAGAGAGAGAGAGAGAGAGAGAGAGAGAGAGAGAGAGAGAGAGAGAGAGAGAGAGAGAGAATTCTCAGCGGGGAATGTAATGGACATGTTAGAAATCAAGGTCTCGGGTCATCAAAGCCATACATGCATCCTACTGAGAATACACAACTGCTTAGGAGTAACACCATGCATTATTTACACACGCTCCATATCCTATTAGAAATGATTATGTTGGATTTGATAGTTCGTAGAGTTAAGCTTGTAAAAGTAACATATAGGTTTTCCTTCGGGCATCGGTGCCTCCTTGAAAGGGCCCTTGACAAAGCCCTTAGAAACAGCAGATGTCCTGGTAGAGAACATCTGTACACACCCCCTCTGCTCCACACAGACAAAGGGGCATCTCCCTAACACAAACACATTGGGGTAAAGTTGGTTTTATATTCGTACTTTCAGACTTTCTCCTTAATAATATAAATTTAGAAAGTATTTATGCTAATTCTAAATGGTGAGATTATATTAGCGGCTAATGACTATCAAACGTTGTTTAGATTCGATTAAATAGTGCTTATGTTGTAAGTCATCCACTGTAAACAAATTCAGTCATGTTGTCTGAACTAAATGGATTAGGTTAACTTAACAGATACAAGTAGTTCGAACATAAAACGATTAAGTTGTCCACAAAAAACCTCAAGAAATGTGTTGTTTCAGCTCACTTTTAAATATGTAGTTTGAACAAGCAGCACAATCATGTTTATGGGTGTACTTACGTTCCATGAATATTAAAAGTAGCATGGTAAACAATATAGGGAGCGTGTCACAAGTTGTCACCGTTCAAATATGAACGAATGTGCGAATACAAAACCAACTTTACCTCAAACACAAACACACACAACTATTCTGTAGTCTTAAAAAAGTCAGGAATCTTCAAGTAAACACTGCAAATCTGTAAAAGTATGTATGTAGCAAGTTGAGCAACATGACTAAACTTTTAAATTCCATCAAAATAAGAATTGTCGACACCTTTTTCATAGTTAACTATTACTTAATAAATAAACACTACCTTTAATGTTGAGTCTAAATGTGTATTTTCATAAACACTGACTGCCCTGTGCTAATGCAGCCAGTAAAGATAGCACACATCGGTGTTCTTAATACATTGTTTTCACGTCATCAGAAGAATAGAATGCATTCTATCGACGTAGCCAAAGATCAAAGAGCCAAACGTATCATCATCCATTTGCAACTATTTGAGCCGCTGAGTGGCTCAAGATGTCCTCGGATATAAGAAACACTGAGAGAAAAGCCCACCCATCCCTTCCATGTCGCAGGCGAATAAACACACACATGGACGAACACACCGCGCAGCACCAGCCGCGGCTCCTTAAACAAACAACCGGCGAGTTTTTACATCTTACCTGGTGTAAACGTCTACGTATGTACACAGATATCGGCTCCGTATATCCATTAAGAATCAATCCGCTTCTCAAACGCGCGTAAAAGCGTTCATGATTAATGACTCACCTTTTAAAAAACGCTACAAAACTTAATCCAGCGTGTCCCAAAACTGAATATCTGATTATGATGTTTGGCTTTAGGTGATTGAAATAACTTACAGATGTGGCTCAGTGTTTGGTTCTGAGCGACTGGAGGTGGTTTACTGGGTTTTTAAAAAAATAAATAAAATAGGAGGTGATTCGGAGACTATGGTGCACTACGTTTCATCTTTTCCCCAGTTGCAAGGATTGAGATGTCTCTGTTTTCCTTTTCTTTTTTCTCTATCTTTTTTTGAAAGAGGCGGGGCTTTGGATTGAGCTGACCAATGGCGGGACGGGAAGCGCGATGCCACGCCCACATCTAGTGCATTTGCACTGGTCAGTTTGACCACGGCAGGCCTGCAGACCACTAGCATTGATCGCTATCTCACAGTAGTCAACATTCCCTTTTATTTGACCCCTAGTGTTCATTTTTAGACTTTTGTGAGAGCACATTTCCTGTCTGTCATCATTTTAGGCTGTCAAACAATTTGATTTAATTTGAATTCAGTGCAGTCTACTGAATACTATAGTAAGTTAAAGTGAATAGCTACAGTGTTTTTGAACCATACTAAAGTAAATATTATAGCACATTTCTCTGTCAGAATTCTACATCAAACAATTCGATTTGATTTGAATTCAATGCAACCAAAAATCAATGTATGAAATGTAAATAACGCATTTTCTGTCTGTCATCATTTTAGACTATATTCGATTTAATTTGAATTTCATTCATTCATTCATTCATTTTTTTTCGGCGTAGTCCCTTTATTAATATGGGGTCGCCCCAGCAGAATGAACCGTCAACTTATCCAGCTTATGTTTTAAGCAGTGGATGCCCTTCCAGCTGCAACCCATCCCTAACTGTTATTCTAAATTAAGACTTTAAATTAATTGTGTTAAATGTATCTTAATTAATGTAATTATGCCATAAAATATAAAACTACCCCCATGAAAAATACTAGTTAAGTAAGTAAATAACCTACTACAGTGTTTTTGAAACACACTATAGTGTGCTAGAGACTTTTCTGTCTGTCATTATTTTAAGTTATGTCAAACAATTTGATTTACTTTTAATTCAGTGCAATCTGATTTACATAATTAAACTGTTAATCTAAATTAAGAGTATAAATTAATTGAGTAAATGTACCTTAATTATGCAATTGTGCTATAAAATGTACAACTGCCCACATGAAAGATACTATAGTAATTAAATAAGTAAATAACCTACCGCAGTGTTTTTGAACCATACTATAGTGAATACCACAGCACATTTTTCTGTCTGTCATCATTTTAGGCTATATTTGATTTAATTAGAATTCAGTGTAATCTGATTTACATAATTAAATTGTTCATTTAAATGAAGACTGTAAATTAATTGTGTGAAATGTACCTTAATTAATGCAATTGTTCTGTAAAATGTAAAACTACCCACATAAAAAATACTATAGTAGTTAACTAAGTAAATAGCCTACTACAGTGTTTTTGAACCATACTATAGTAAATACTATAGTGCATTTTTCTGTCATCATTTTAGACTGTCAAATAATTTTGAATTCAGTGCAGTCTGATTTATATAATTAAATTGTTCATTTAAATGAAGACTATAAATTAATTGTGTGAAATGTACCTTAATTAATGCAATTGTTCTATAAAATGTAAAACTACCCACATAAAAAATACTATAGTAGTTAACTAAGTAAATAGCCTACCACAGTGTTTTAAACCATACTATAGTAAATACTAGAGACTTTCTGTCTGTCATTATTTTAAGTTATGTCAAACAATCTGATTTACATAAATAAACTGTTAATCTAAATTAAGAGTATAAATTAATTGAGTAAATGTACCTTAATTAATGCAGCCATGAAATGTAAAACTACCCACATGAAAGATACTATAGTAATTAAATAAGTAAATAACCTACCGCAGTGTTTTTGAACCATACTATAGTGAATACCACAGCACATTTTTCTGTCTGTCATCATTTTAGGCTATATTTGATTTAATTAGAATTCAGTGCAGTCTTATTTACATAATTAAACTGTTCATCTAAATGAAGACTATAAATTAATTGTATGACATTTACCTTAATTAATGCAGTTGTGCTATAAAATGTACAACTGCCCACATGAAAGATACTGTAATTAAATAAGTAAACAGCCCATATTAAATGACTATAGTATTAATATAGTAGTAATATACTATAATAATAATAATAATATTAGTAGTATGTCAATATTGATAGTAAAAAAAGAAATTAGCCTTCATTTGTTAGTCAACACTAATACTGAATTATTTACTCTGACCTTTGAGTCATGTTCTCATTTTAGAAATGTTAATATTAATTTCATAAGTGACAGTGGTTCGTCACATCATTCAGCTGGATGGGGGTGAGCTTCAGGTCAGACCGTATAACTTATTTTTACAAGACAGCCACTTTGTCACCCTGTTGAGTGGCTAATAAATACAAACACTTTCACTAATTGACAATCAAAGAAAGCAGATATGGGCTCTGGACCGATGTACAGTTGAAGTCAAAATTATTTACTGATTGAAACATGTATGATTATATGGTGTCATGGTTTTGTAATAAAAAAGTGGTTATAATGGGTGTCAATGGGGCAAAAACAGCCACTAACAGTAAATTAGGGAGAAAAACTGAAAATTTTATGCACAATATTATGTGTTTTTTTCACCAAATCAGTGACATCATTTGTGAACTTGGCGATTTTTTTTTTTAATTTAGTAGGTTGAGTAGGACTGAGGCTAATTATGCAAAAAAATTTGAAACAATATTTATCTGATGCATACTTACAGCAGTTTAATCTTGCTGTTTTCATCTTGAACATAACGAATGGGTAAATTTGAACAGTGCACCAGTGTTAAGCAATATAATTTTTTTGATTGTCTACAGAACAAACCATTGTTATACAATGACTTGCCTAATTACCTTAACTTGCCTAATTAACCTAGTTAAGCCTTTAAATGTCACCTTAAGCTGAAAACTAGTGTCTTGAACAACATCTAGTAAAATATTATGTACTGTCATCATGACAAATAAAAGAAATCAGTAATTAGAAATGAGTTATTAAAACTATTATTTTTAGAAATGTGTTGAAAAAATCTTCTTTCCGTTAAACAGGAACTGGGGAAAATGTGAATGTGTATGTATATGTGAATCTAAAGATGTTGTAATTCAAATGAAGATATTGTATTTTAAAAATATGTAAGAATATGCAAAGAAATGCAGCACAAAAGGAGCGGTTTTATATATACAGTTGAAGTCAGAATTATTAGCCCCCTTTGACTTTTTTTTCTTTTTTGAATATTTCCCAAATGATGATTAACAGAGCAAGAAAATTTTCACAGTATGTCTGATAATATTTTTTCTTCTGGAGAAAGTCTTATTTGATTTATTTCAGCTAGAATAAAAGCAGTTTTTAATTTTTTTAAAGCGATTTTAAAATTGAATTATTTTTAATTTTTAATATTAAATTATTATTAATTAAATTATTATTTAAGCTATATTTTTTTCGATAGTTTACAGAACAAACCATTGTTATACAATAACTTGCCTAATTACCCTAACCTGCCTATAGTTAACCTCATTAACCTAGTTAAGCCTTTAAATGTCACTTTAAGCTGTATAGAAGTGTCTTGAAAAATATCTAGGAAAATATTATTTACTGTGATTATGACAAAGATAAAATAAATCAGTTATTAGAGATGAGTTATTAAAACTATTATGTTTAGAAATGTGTTGAAAAAATCTTCTCTCCGTTGAACAGAAACAGAAACTCTGACTAACTGACTAACTCTAACTCTGACTTCAACTGTATATATATACAGTGAGGGAAATAAGTATTTAATCACACTGTGATTTTTCAAGATCTCCTACTTAGAAATCATGGAGGGGTCTAGAATTTTCAGTATAGGTGCAATTCCACTGTGAGAGTCAAAATCTAAAAATAAAAATGCAGAAATCACATTGTATGACTTTTTAACAATTTATTTGTAAATTACTGTGTGAAATAAGTATTTGATCACTTGCTTTTCAGCCAAATTTCTGACCCTCAAAGACCTGTTATTTTGCTTTACAATAGTCCAGCTACACTCTGCTCATGATTCTAATTTAGTAGCACTTGTTTGAGGTCACTAGCTGTCATAAAGACACCTATGCACCCCACAATCAGTCAAAAGTCTAGGTAGCAACATGGCCAAAACCAAAGAGCTGTCAAAAGACACAATAGATGAAAGTGTAGCCTTTCATAAAGCTGAAACTGCTACGGGGCAATTGCCAAGAAAGAGCAACTGTTGGAGCAATTGTCAGAAAATGGAAGAGGCTAATGATGACTGTCAATGTCCTTCAGACTGGGGCCCCACGGAAGATCTCTCCTCGTGGGGTATTAATGATGCCAAGAATGGTCTAGAATCAGTCCAGAATTATGCGGGAGGAGCTGATCAATGCCGTGAAGAGAGCTAGGACCACTGTTTTCAAGGGTACTATCAGTAATACAGTAAGATGTCATGTTTTAAAACCATGCATCGCACGGAAGGTTCCCCTGCTTAAGTTAGCCCATGTCAAGACCCATCTGAAGTTTGCCAGAGACCATCTGGATGGTCCAGAGTATTAATGGGAGAAAGTCCTGTGGTCAGATGAGACCAAAGTAAAACTTTTTGGTCTTAACTCTATTCACCAAATTTGGAGGAAGAAGAATGATGTGTATCATCCCAATAATACCATACCTACAGTGAAGCATGGGGCTGGAAGCATCATGCTCTGGAGTGTTTTTCTGCACAGGGGACAGAATGACTGCACTGTATTAAGGAGAGGATGAACGTGGCCATGTATTGTGAGATATTGGGCAAAAACCTCCTTCCCTCAGTCAGAGCATTAAAGATGCGTCGTGGCTGGGTCTTCCAACATGACAATGACCCAAATCACACAGCCAGGAAAACCAAGGAGTGGCTTCGTAAGAAGCATAAAAAGGTTTTGGAGTGGTCTAGCCAGTCTCCAGATCTAAATCCAATCTAAAATCTTTGGAGGGAGCTGAAACTCCATGTTGCTCAGCGACAGCCCTGAAACCTGACAGATCTAGAGAAGATCAGTGGGCAAAATCCCTCCTTCAGTGTGTGCAAACCTGGTGAAGAACTACAGGAACCCTCTGACCTCTGTAATTGTTAACAAAGGCTTCAGTACTAAATATTTAAAATGCTTGACTCAAGTGATCAAATACTTATTTCACACAGTAATTTACAAATAAATTGTTAAAAAATTACTCGTTTATATATAAGTATATATACTTTTACTCGTTTTTGAAATGCACTTCATAATAAGAATATACAATTTTCATGAAGGGGTGACTCAATAGTTAGCACTGTCACATCACAACAAGAATGTTGCTGGTTCGAGTCCCGGCTGGACCAGTTGGCATTTCTGTGTGGAGTTTGCATGTTCTCCCCGTGTTGGCGTGGGTTTCCTCCGGGTGCTCCTGTTTCCCCCACAAGTTCAAAGACATGCGCTATAGGGGAATTGAATGAACTACATTGGCCGTAGAGTACGAGTGTGTGTGAATACGAGAGTGTGTGGGTGTTTCCCAGTACTGGGTTGCAGCTGGAAGGGCATCCGCTTTGTAAAAGATATGTTGGAATAGTTAGCAATTCATTCATGATAAATCAGGGACTAAGCCGAAGGAAAATGAATGAATTTTCAAGGAAACATTTTTTGTTGAACACACACATTTATCCTTACAAATCCTTCACATCTTTTATTTCTCTCTCCCATCTCGGCCTGTAGCATCCACACATAACACACTGTTAATGTTCATTTTATTTTGGTTTTATAACTGACTTTAAAAAATAAGAAAAGATGTTATGGACGAGGATTTAATGTATTGATAATGATATATTGCATCAAATGTGTATTTAATAAAGCTGTTAACCCCCCCTCTCTCCCTCCTCTTACATACATTTCCCCAAAATCAGCACTTTTAGATTCTGCCTCTCTGGGCACAAAACTGCTTATTTCAGATTCATTTCCCTCCTACGGTTAGTGTTTGGCTCTTTTCTTTACAGTATCTGGACGTATAAACACTGATTTGCCTGTCAAGAACTCGGCTGAATACAGTTCACTATGTATTATTTGTATACCTCATGTCCTCCAGGGAAGGAAGCAATTGCATTTTGTTTCACTCAACAGTAATATATATTTCAAGCTTGTAACTTTTATAACATGATTAATTATCCTCAACAGCCAACAGGAGTCTGTAACCAACTGTCCCCTTGCACACATGCACTTTCACATTCAATCACTGCATACACAGTGAACCATTTTAGTAAATGACACAGTATTTAACTGTATTATGCACTGTATTTTACTGTAAGGCAGTTATGCGGTATGTTAGCGTATTTTAAAGTTGCACTGTGAAAATTACTGTATATTTTACAGTAAAGATATACAATACTGTAAATATATATAGAGCATGATAAATGTTGCTGTAAATGTAAATACATTATCTTTCCGTAATGGATTTACAGTAAGTTACTGTAAATTCTACAGGATATTGTTAACAGTGTATGTATGCTTTTAAAGCACATTATTCATTCTCTGCTGGAGTTTACACAACAGTTTTTAACATTTACACATTTATGTACATAGAAACCTTTTGCATTAGTATTATTTATTTAATAGTTTATGCTTATGTTTACTTTTTTGCATGCCTATTTTGTTAAATAGGTATACCTTATTGGCACTGGCAAAGTTTTAGTAAAAACGACAACACAATATTTATTACACTTTATGAGTTCACTAATTATAAGTTTACAATTTGATGTAGCATTCATTAACATAGTGCTGTAAATAATATACAGTATAATATACTTTACTATAGTATGGTTCGAAAAGGACTATAGTACTCACTATAAATTACTAGAGTATTTTTTTCATGTGGGTAGACAGCAATGTAAACACTTTAATATATACAGTAGGTATACCTTATTGGCATTCACTCTGGACAGCAAAGTTAAAAATTTCATTGTACATGGAGCCTGTTCCTTACTGTGCATATGACAATAAACACTGGATTTTGAATCTTGTATCTATCACACAATTAATAAAGACTTAGAAATGTTTAACTGGCATTTAATTAAATGCAATTAACACACTGAATAAATAGTAATGTTATTATTTTTCCAAGCCAATTAACACTTGTCTTACCTTCTTTAGGTTTACATTTCAATATGGAATAATACACATAGAGAAATAAATATATATAAAAACCAGACAACAATTGATCGGTCTGGCCTTAAAACCTTCAAACGTTGAGTTTTTAAAATGTAAACCACTATCCACACCTATCCACACTATCCCTATCCTTAAAGAACCTATTTTGCAAAAATCACTTTTACAAGGGATTTAAACCCAGCTGTGTGGCAAGAGTCTGTGAATATAACCAGCTTCTAATTCATTCATTCATTTTCCTTCGGTTTAGTCTCTATTTCGGAGGTCGCCACAGCGAATGAACCGCCAACTATTCCGGCATATATTTTACGCAGCAGATGCCCTTCCAGCTGCAACCCAGTACTGGGAAACACCCATACACTCTCACATTCACACAAACTCATACACTACGGCCAATTTTTGTTTACCTAATTCACCTATAGTGCATGCCTTTAGACTGTGTGGTAAACCGGAGAAATCCCACGCCGACACGTTAAGAACATCCACACAGAAATGCCAACTGGCCCAGCCAGGACTCAAACCAGCGAGCTTCTTGCTGTGAGGCCACAGTGCTAACCTCTAAACGACCGTGCCACCCAGTTTCTAAAAGTAAAAAAATATTAATTAGATTTTTTATAATCCCACTTGATAAAAACAGTCTGCAGAAACACTTTGATTGACATTCTCCTTTAGTACGTGTCATCAGAGGGCGAAAGCCCCGCCCATTAATGACAATCTCTCCCTCATTAGCATAGGAAGTTAGTCTTGTTTTTTAATCTGCCACTATGCTGACACACAGGCATTTGTAGCTCCGCCCTCTTTTGAAAGCACAATCTCATTTAAACTTAAAGTGACAGTCACCACAAATGGCACAATCTTGACCAAAGCCTAAAAGGGGGCAGTTTCAAAGAGTTTTAAAACTTGTATTTTGAGCTGAAACTTCACATGCACACTATTGGGACATCAGAGACTTATTTTACATCTTGTAAAAAGAGGCATAATAGGTCCCCTTTAAAGGTGCTGTATGTAAGTTTTTGACTCTTCTAAAGCATAAAAATACCATAATATGTTTGCAGGTATTTAAGAAACATCCCAAGTGAACATACTTGTTTAACTGAAAAACAATGCTGAAGTCAGATATTCTGCTTTGAAAATGGTTTTTCCGTGCCGGAACGCTGTCTTTGTTTAGGTAAAGTTAACCTGCAGAATACCAGTTTAGCCAATTATAATTCAGCACTCCGGGTTGCCTTGTTGGAAAACAGCGTATTTCATTCATTCATTCAGAAAGACTCTGAAAGCATGCGTCCGTGACCGAAATGGACAGTATCAGACGTCGAAATGAGACAGATTCAGTTCCACATGAGGTTATTAATTAGCAAATGATATAAACATTACGAACGTAAACATTAGGTGAGCAGGTTACATTGTAATCTCGTGTCCTAACAACACACAAACAGCAGTTTAGCTGTTTGCACCAGACGAAACATGACAGAAATGTAAATACAGCCATTCAGAAGCACAGAATATGCACTCACTCACGAAACGGTAAGGTTTAGAATCCATTCAAACTCACATTGTTAGCATTTAGCACTGAATAAAACACACGAGGCTTACCTGAGGTGCACTGTCATAGGTTTCACATGTTGAGCTGTGAGAAAATGAAACCGTTTCTAATATCTCAATTCGAGGTGTTGGTTAGAACTAAAACTCCTTTTTATATGGAAAATATTCCCTCTATCGCGTGTTGTTGATTTTATTTAGAACACAGGTTTAAATCACTCGCTCCTGTACTCAATCTGGCATCCCACGCGTGCGTTTATTTTGATCTAGGAGTGCAATACCCAGTTCAACCACTGGGTGTCAAACTTACATACTGCACCTTTAACGAAATAGTTCACTCAATAATGAAATTTACCACAAAATGTGTCTTACATTGAGACAGAGATTAGTGAAGAAGTTGCGGACAATACACATTTGGCAGCCAGATTTGAGTTTGTAATAAAATAAAAATGAGAAACATTTCTGTTACAGAAAACATCAATCTGCTTCAAAAACCATGTGTTAAGCTCCTGCCGGAGTATGGGTTAGTTTCACGACGGATAATAATACTATATAAAATTGAATGAATGAATTTGCCATATAAGGGTGTGTTACGCGGGTCTGTGTTTTATTTTATTTATTTAATTTGTTGCGGCTGTATGCTTGTGCCTATTTGAGTTGTAGGTGGAGTTTCACATGGCACTTCCAGGATTGGTTGACGCTGGTGACGTCACCGGGATTTTTTGTATTTAAGGCTGCCGGCAATGGCGGCTCACTCTCGCTCTCTCTTTCTCTCCCTCTCTCACCGTTTGGTAGTGGCCTGCGCTCGGGCGGTCTGGCTGGCGGCGGTCCGCGGGCCAGGATTGGTCTACATGTCGCACTCTTTACGGCATGGGTGATTAACCCTGTTCCTGGCGATCGACCTTCCTGCAGATTTCAGCTCCTACCTTGATTAAACACACCTGAACCAATTAATTAGAACCTGAGGAGCACTTGATAATTACAGGCAGGTGTGTTTGATATGGGCTGCAACTGAAAACTGCAGGAAGGTCGATCTCCAGGAATAGGGTTGAGCACCCCTGCTTAGGGTTTCGGTTCTAGTTAACTTTTTTTGATTCTTTAATTTTCCCAATGTGTTCTCTAGTTTGTTTATTTTGATACTTTGTTTTTCGTAGCAGGTAGTGGATTATTTTTCATAGGCACATTTTTGTATTTATTTAGTTTAGTGAAGGAAAGCAGTGGCCCGGAAGACTCACCCGTTTAGATTCCTTTTTTCGGGAGGAATAGGTAAGATCTGTCCATTTTAAAACGGTTGTAGTCAGGGATCTGTTTTCTTAGTTACCCTACCTGTCTACATGATTTTGTTATATTCTGTTGTATCTTTTGAAACATTTTGATTTATCGAGAATAAAAGATTTATTGACGGGACCTCAATCAATTAATTCAAGTGTCTGTGTCCATTATGTTTCGGCTCAAACCTTGAGGTTGACATGCGAGCCAGTTTTGGGCCGTAACAGGGTGACATAATGGCTCAGTGGTTAGCACTGTCGCCTCACAGCAAGAAGGCAGTTTTACTAGTTTGAGTCCCCGATGGATCAGTTGGCATTTCTGTATGGAGTTTGCATGTTCTCCCCTTGTTGGTGTGGGTTTCCTCTGGGTGCTCCGGTTTCCATCACAGTCCAAAGACATGCGTTATAGGTGAATTGAATAAACTAAATTGGCCGTAGTGTATGTGTGAGAATGTGAGTGTGTATGGGTGTTTACCAGTAATGAGTTTCGGCTAGAAGGGCATCCGCTGCCTAAAACATATGCTGGAATAGTTGGCGGTTCATTCCTCTGTGGTGACCCCTGATAAATAAAGGGACTAAGCCGAAGAAAAATGAATGAATGAATGAATGAATTTGTTTTATTTAAAAAGCTAAAAACTGATCCTAATGAAACCACACCATCACACTTCTTTTACTTGTTTCAGTGCCACAATAACATTTTCTAGTCCACTGGTGCTTTTATTTCCCATCTCTCTAGTCATAACTCAAAGTGAATTGTAAAATGTGACACACTTGAGTGAACCGGCGCAGCAGCAAGAACTGACTTTTTACACTGTGCACTTCTGTGTGTGTGTGTGTGTTCTGATCTATTCACAGTGATGCACTATGCTCCTCTACGGATGTGAGCAATCTTTAACAATGACTTATTCTAATGCAGCAGCCCTCTCCACCTCATTTGAATGAATATTTCATCACAATGAAGGTTTATTCTGCTGTGTGCCGGGTCTCCTGCAGCCATTTCTCAAGGTTAGACAGAGTTATCGTAGGGCCAAGCTGAAAAAAACACAAGGATGTGTGGCTGACAGACAACAGTGAGCGATATCTCACAATAACAGCATCAAGGAAAAGATGCTGTCGACAGAAGAAAACATAACCAAATTATGCCCTGTGAATTATAATGACTAGAAATCAAAGGTAGGGTTTTAAACAGCAGATCACACGCGCATCGTAACGTAACTGTAGACTGAATTAATTTATAGTACAAAGAAGCATTTGTTTACACTTGTCTAGGGAAAAAAAGGCTAATTAGAGTGTTAAGATGCACTAATTATTTCATCAGCGGAGAACGGTGTGGGTCTGAATTATTGGTCTTGACCTCTCATGTAAAACATGCCAGGCTGTTTCATTAATTCATTATCTGGCAATATTAATTATAACGAGGCCAGTGAAATGAAGTGATTAGGTTGGAATGCCCTTAAGTTAAGGATGCGATTCTGAAATGATTTATGCTGATTAATCTACTCTATTAACTCATAATGCATTCTAATGTTCTAATGTACCTTGACATCCGGCGATCCTTTCATAAAAACCTTGTCATTAAAACATTGGCTGCCATACCAATGTGACAGGTTTGAATAAATGAAACTGTAACCACCTTTTGAAAAGTATAACCAGTTTGCGTGAAATCAAAACGTACAGTGTTTATTTTAAAAGATTTCTTCACTGAACAATTAAAATGTATTTATTTTGGTAATCTTCAATTAAAGTCTGACCATATGTGCTTCTGTGTTTGGAGTGGCTCTTTCTCTGTTGGTGTCAGTTTGACGCTTCAGCCGCAATATTCTTAACCACCCCCTCTTACAGTTAGTTGCAATGAGGGAATGATGCACAAAAAGAAAGCCCTGCCTCCTACTCAATATTCAATTTTAGTTGGAGAAACATCAACATACTGAAATAAAAGTGTCAGCAATCTCTGTTTCATGCTGACTTTAACTTAGGAAATTCTCGTTATTGTCTAACATTGCTCCAACAAATAGCACCATCCCATCGCCCTTCTATCTCTCCAACCTGCTTCCTGTCTAAATACTGTCCTATCCTAATAAATGCAAAAAACGGCAATAGATGAATAAAAAATTCAATCTAATACTGATACCGGTGGCCATTTAGTGAACTGCAGCCACTGAGTTTTTGCTTATGGTTACAAAACAACATATAAGAGACTACTGAATGTGATTCAGTGTTATGATATACTCTTGACATGGCCATAACTTTGTCACTTATGATTTTTCTGAGATTTTCAATCAGGGTTAGTTCAGGACTTTAGGCTGGCCATTTCATTATTTCAATGTTTTCGGCTTCAAGGAACTGCTTTACTGTGTTTAGGGTTCACTGTCCAGCATGAAAATCGATTTGGATTCAGAACATCCACCAAACCATCAAACTTCCTGTTCCACCTTTTACTGATTTCTTTACACATGTTGGGTTCAGTCTTTCCCCATTTTTTGGGGGTCTTGAATGAGTTTGTGACATTGTAGAGATGCAATATTTTAGAAATCACAAATTTGTAAAAGCTCACTTTAGCCACAATATTCTTAAACACACCCATGGGCGTTGCTAGGCCTATTTTAGGGGTCTGTAGCCCCCTTATATTTCTACTCAGCCCCCCTAAAAATTAAAATTACACTACATTATCGCCTCAGTCCCCTTTAAATTTGATGAGAAAATGGTGGCAGAATTCGGCTCCTCCCCCTCTTTTGTTTTTCATTTGATCAGCAAACCACAGCCGTGGACAGCGAGAGAACGAGGTGTGTGTTTATTGATAAATTGTTATAATATCTGCTTATTTGCAGTTCTTTGATGTATCACCTGTATCCCAATATCACGGAGGAGCAGTCGGGTTTTCTCGGCGTTCACCTCATCATAACAGCTGTTTCCTCCAGCAAAAAATGTAACTCTTAACGAACATATCGCTATTTTAATTTCAAAATGAACTACCAATATTAAACACTTTACAGTTCGTGTGGCATTAACTATAACATACAGTCTTGCACAGGAAGGATTAAAAACAGTGACAGAACCACTTAGAGAATGTACTCGTTTTTACTGTCACTGACAGTGACATCAAGTGTTGTCTAGTATTAAAAAACAATACTTCTTATTTATTATTATCATTCAGATTGTGAAATATGTGAATTAGCCTGTAAGTTAAAAATATATATATTTATATGCGTGTCATTTAGAAAAGTGGCAGTTTATTTATTTAATACATGGAAACAATAAATGCACTTGAATATAGAAAGTGGTTTTTACTACAGTAAACAGGGGGGTTGAGTCTATTTGGCTTATTCAGAACTCAAATGGTTATGCCTGTCTATGTAATACAGTGGAATACTAGTATACAACCCATATTAAACAAACATTTTTAAGTGTATTACTATTAAATTACTACTTATAAATGTATATATATATATATATATATATATATATATATATATATATATATATATATATATATATATATATATATATATATATATATATATATAAAATGTTTACCTTATAAGGAGCTGAGCCCCCCTAAAATGAAAATCCTAAAATCGCCCCTGTCTACGCCCCTCATACGGTTAAGTGCAGTGAGGGAATGATGCATAAATTTTTTTTTAAATTTTAGCTGGAAAAACACCAACATACAGAAGTAAAAGTATTATTTTAACATTTTCTGTTTCATGCGGACTTTAAATGTAGAATTAGGAAATTCTCGTTATTGTCTAACATTGCTCCAGCAAATAGCACCATCCCAATCGCCCTTCTATCTCTCCAACTTTCCTTCCTGTCTAAATACTGTCCTATCCTAATAAATGCAAAATATGGCAATAGATGAATAAAAAATTCAATCTAATACTGACATCGGTGGCCATTTAGTGAACTGCAGCCACTAAGTCTTTGCTTATGCTCACAAAACAACATATAAAAAACTACTGAATGTGATTCAGTGTTATAAAATACCTTCGACATGGCCTTAACTTTGTATTTTTCTGGGATTTTTAATCAGGTTTGAATCGGGACTCTGGGTTGGCCATTTGATTATTTCAATGTTTTCTGCTTCAAGGAAATGCTTTATCTGCTTTGCTGTGGCTCACTGTCCTGCATGAAAATTGCTTTTTGATTGAGCGATGAATGCAGTGAAAGAATCCCATGTTACTAAAGGAGCTTAACAAATATTTGCATTTACTCTGCCATTTAGAACATTTCCCAAACCATCAAATTTCCTGTTCCACCTTTCACTGAATTCTTTACACATGTTGGGTTCACTTTTTCCCCAGTTCGATGACGAATGTTTTTCACTTGCTTTCATCACTAAAGTGTATTTTAGAGTAGTTCTCTGTCCACACAACATGTTCCTCAGCAAATGTTAGTTTAGTTTTTTGATTCTTTCTGCTGATGAGAACTTTGGACAATCAGAGTGGGCTTTCAGTCCAACGTCTCTTTAACATCAAGATACTGCACATCAACATACAGATCTTCAGCCGGTTCATCTTAGACCTGGCAAGCAACTCCAGATGCAGTGTTAACGCGATTAGCCACTGAGAATCTCCATATCTCTTTTTTGTTTGTTTTTTTGTGTGGATGAACAGCCTTTTTGGGGGGTTTGAATGAGTTTGTGACATCATAGAGATACAACAGTCTAGAAATGACAGATTTGGAAAAACAAACTTCTCTTGCTATTGCTAAAAGGGTCGTTCCTTTATACTTTTTGATTAGTAACATGCATTGCTAATACGTTAATTTGGACAGCATTAAAGGCAATTTTCTCATCAATTTTTATATTTCTTTGAACCTTTAAATTTCAGATTTTCAAATAGTTGCATCTCAGCCACATATTGTCCCATAACAACAAACCAAACATCAAGGGCAAGCTTATTTATTCAGCTTTCAGGTGATGTATACATCTGAATTTCAGAAAATTTACAATAACGGCTGGTTTTGTGTTACAGGATCAAAATATGCTTACAAAAACTGCTTTTTTCACTCTTGTTATATGAATAACTATAAATAGGACTAAGCAGTTGCCTCAAAATTTAGGAAAATGTAGGTGATGTCTAATTTTGATCTGCACAAGCTCTTCAGTTCAGATGAGGTGAACTAAATATAAGCACATTAAAACTACACAGCTTATTAGTAGTTTATTAAGAAACTATATTTTACATTGAACTCTTTGGATCTGGGTATAGTTTTAATCAATCCCTTTTTTTCTATAACACATTGAGGTTACAGTACACTTTGCTCTTTCGACATTCTGTAAGCATTCACTTGGAAGTGCTTTTGATTTTCCCAGCAAAACAGTCTAGAGTCCTTCACATAAAATCAGTTTAAAATCAGGCTTTTATAAACAACTTAGAAGTCAGGGAAGGTCACATTTTTAAACCTTTGCTACAAGCTGTTCATACACTGCTGATGAAAAGCGTTTGAAACACGTCAATTCATAATATGTGAATTTAAAAAGAATATATACGTATTTCCTCATCAAACAGGCTCAGATGTGTTTTGAAATATAATCAACAATGTTTTACAACAAATAAAACAAAACAAAAATAACTAAGTAACCACAAATTAACCAAGGTTTTGCACTAATCATATTTGTAGTAAAAATGTTCTTATACAAATGATCATCAATACATAAAAAAATACATAATTCATTCTTACCATAATAAAATCATGGTTCATTTTCATAAGTGTTTGTTGGCGTGAACTGACTGCTTTGATTGTCAGTACAATCAAATATGGTTCTGCACTAACCATATTTGTAGTTTAAATGATAATCAATACACAAAAATACATCATTAATTCAGTCTTACTATGATAAAAGCATTGTTCCTTTTCATAAGTGTTTGTTAGCATGTACTGACCGTTATAAAGTAGCAGTATGGTTCCGCACTAATCATATTTGTAGTAAAATGTTCTTAAATGAGGATCAATATACAAAAATACATAATTAATACACTCTTACTATAATAAAACCATGGTTCATTATTATAGGTGTTTGTTAGTGTGTTCTGACCCTTTTAAAGTGGCAGTACAATCAAATATGGTTCTGCACTAACCATATTTGTTTTTATACATATAATAATTATCCACAACAATATATTTTTAATTCACTCTTACTATAATAAAATCAATACACAAAAATACATGGTTAATTCATTTTTACTATAATAAAACTGTGGTTCCTTTTCATAAGTGTTTTTTAGTGTGTACTGACCCTTATAAAGTAGCAGTATAATTAAAAATGGTTTCACACTAACCATATTTGTAGTAAAAATTATCGTAAATAATAATCAATACACAAAAATACATGATTAATTCACTCTTACTATAAGAAAACCATGGTTTCTTTTCATAAGTGTTAGTTGGCGTGAACTGACCCCTTTTAAAGTGGCAGTACAATCAAATATGGTTCCGCACTAACCATATTTGTAGTTAAAATGATAATCAATACACAAAAATACATGATTAATTCACTCTTACTATAATAAAACTGTGGTTCCTTTTCATAAGTGTTTGTTAATGTGTACTGACCCTTATAAAGTAGCAGTACAATCAAATATGGTTCTGCACTAATGATATTTGAAGTAAAAATATTTTTAAATGATAATCAATACACAAAAATACATAATTAATTCAGTTTTTACTAAACCATGGTTCATTTTCATAAGTGTTTGTTATCATGTACTGACCCTTGTAAAGGGGCAAAACAATCAAATATGGCTCCGCACTAACCATATTTGTAGTTAAAATGATAATCAATACACAAAAATACATGATTAATTCACTCTTACTATAATAAAACCATGGTTTCTTTTCATAAGTGTTAGTTGGCGTGAACTGACCCCTTTTAAAGTGGCAGTACAATCAAATATGGTTCCGCACTAACCATATTTGTAGTTAAAATGATAATCAATACACAAAAATACATGATTAATTCACTCTTACTATAATAAAACTGTGGTTCCTTTTCATAAGTGTTTGTTAATGTGTACTGACCCTTATAAAGTAGCAGTACAATCAAATATGGTTCTGCACTAATGATATTTGAAGTAAAAATATTTTTAAATGATAATCAATACACAAAAATACATAATTAATTCAGTTTTTACTAAACCATGGTTCATTTTCATAAGTGTTTGTTATCATGTACTGACCCTTGTAAAGGGGCAAAACAATCAAATATGGCTCCGCACTAACCATATTTGTAGTTAAAATGATAATCAATACACAAAAAATACATGATTAATTCACTCTTACTATAATAAAACCATGGTTTCTTTTCATAAGTGTTTGTTAGCGTGAACTGACCCCTTGTAAAGTGGCAGTACAATCAATTATGGTTCCGCACTAACCATATTTGTAGTTAAAATGATAATCAATACACAAAAAATACATGATTAATTCACTCTTACTATAATAAAACCATGGTTTCTTTTCATAAGTGTTTGTTAGTGTGTACTGACCCTTTTAAAGTGGCAGTACAATCAAATATGGTTCCGCACTAACCACATTGAAGTAAAAAAGTTCTAAAATAATAATCAATACACAAAAATACATAATTAATTCACTCTTTACTATAATAAAACCATGGTTCATTTTCATAAGTGTTAGTTAGCATGCACTGACTGCTTTTAAGTGGCAGGACAATCAAAGATGGTTTCGCACTAACCATAGTTGTAGTTAAAATGATAATCAATACACAAAAATACATGATTAATTCATTTTTACTATAATAAAACTGTGGTTCCTTTTCGTAAGTGTTTGTTATCATGTACTGACCCTTGTAAAGTGGCAAAACAATCAAATATGGGTCTGCACTAACCATATTTGTAGGTAAAATGATAATCAATACACAAAAAATACATGATTAATTCACTCTTACTATAATAAAATCAATACACCAAAATACATGGTTAATTCATTTTTACTATAATAAAACTGTGGTTCCTTTTCATAAGTGTTTGTTAATGTGTACTGACCCTTATAAAGTAGCAGTACAATCAAATATGGTTCTGCACTAATGATATTTGAAGTAAAAATATTTTTAAATGATAATCAATACACAAAAATACATCATTAATTCAGTCTTTACTATAATAAAACCATGGTTCATTTTCATAAGTGTTTGTTATCATGTACTGACCCTTGTAAAGAGGCAAAACAATCAAATATGACTCAGCACTAACCATATTTGTAGTTAAAATAATAATCAATACACAAAAATACATAATTAATTCACTCTTTACTATAATAAAACCATGGTTCATTTTCATAAGTGTTAGTTAGCATGCACTGACTGCTTTTAAGTGGCAGGACAATCAAAGATGGTTTCGCACTAACCATAGTTGTAGTTAAAATGATAATCAATACACAAAAATACATGATTAATTCATTTTTACTATAATAAAACTGTGGTTCCTTTTCATAAGTGTTAGTTGGCGTGAACTGACCCCTTTTAAAGTGGCAGTACAATCAAATATGGTTCCGCACTAACCATATTTGTAGTTAAAATGATAATCAATACACAAAAATACATGATTAATTCACTCTTACTATAATAAAACTGTGGTTCCTTTTCATAAGTGTTTGTTAATGTGTACTGACCCTTATAAAGTAGCAGTACAATCAAATATGGTTCTGCACTAATGATATTTGAAGTAAAAATATTTTTAAATGATAATCAATACACAAAAATACATAATTAATTCAGTTTTTACTAAACCATGGTTCATTTTCATAAGTGTTTGTTATCATGTACTGACCCTTGTAAAGGGGCAAAACAATCAAATATGGCTCCGCACTAACCATATTTGTAGTTAAAATGATAATCAATACACAAAAAATACATGATTAATTCACTCTTACTATAATAAAACCATGGTTTCTTTTCATAAGTGTTTGTTAGCGTGAACTGACCCCTTGTAAAGTGGCAGTACAATCAATTATGGTTCCGCACTAACCATATTTGTAGTTAAAATGATAATCAATACACAAAAAATACATGATTAATTCACTCTTACTATAATAAAACCATGGTTTCTTTTCATAAGTGTTTGTTAGTGTGTACTGACCCTTTTAAAGTGGCAGTACAATCAAATATGGTTCCGCACTAACCACATTGAAGTAAAAAAGTTCTAAAATAATAATCAATACACAAAAATACATAATTAATTCACTCTTTACTATAATAAAACCATGGTTCATTTTCATAAGTGTTAGTTAGCATGCACTGACTGCTTTTAAGTGGCAGGACAATCAAAGATGGTTTCGCACTAACCATAGTTGTAGTTAAAATGATAATCAATACACAAAAATACATGATTAATTCATTTTTACTATAATAAAACTGTGGTTCCTTTTCGTAAGTGTTTGTTATCATGTACTGACCCTTGTAAAGTGGCAAAACAATCAAATATGGGTCTGCACTAACCATATTTGTAGGTAAAATGATAATCAATACACAAAAAATACATGATTAATTCACTCTTACTATAATAAAATCAATACACCAAAATACATGGTTAATTCATTTTTACTATAATAAAACTGTGGTTCCTTTTCATAAGTGTTTGTTAATGTGTACTGACCCTTATAAAGTAGCAGTACAATCAAATATGGTTCTGCACTAATGATATTTGAAGTAAAAATATTTTTAAATGATAATCAATACACAAAAATACATCATTAATTCAGTCTTTACTATAATAAAACCATGGTTCATTTTCATAAGTGTTAGTTATCATGTACTGACCCTTGTAAAGAGGCAAAACAATCAAATATGACTCAGCACTAACCATATTTGTAGTTAAAATAATAATCAATACACAAAAATACATGATTAATTCACTCTTACTATAATAAAACCATGGTTCCTTTTCATAAGTGTTTGTTAGTGTGTACTGACCCTTATAAAGTAGCAGTACAATCAAAAATGGTTTCACACTAACCATATTTGTAGTAAAAATGATCGTAAATAATAATCAATACACAAAAATACATCATTAATTCACTCTTACTATAATAAAACCATGGTTACTTTTCATAAGTGTTTGTTATCATGTACTGACCCTTGTAAAGTGGCAAAACAATCAAATATGGTTCCGCACTAACCACATTTGTAGTTAAAATGATAATCAATACACAAAAATACATGATTAATTCACTCTTACTATAATAAAACCATGGTTCATTTTCATAAGTGTTTGTTAGCATGCACTGACCCCTTTTAAAGTGGCAGTACAATCAAAGATGAATCTCAATGAGATGCAATTCTTTGATCTCGACCGGGTTATTCTGCATTCAATTCTGCAAAATCCATCAGCTCGTGTCCTGCAATCTATTTTTCAACAGACAGAATCGCACTGGGCTTTCAGTGAATAGACAAATCATATTAAGATCAGCTTTTAGCATTCGAAACAACAAAGACTATCAGTCTGCCCAGCGCAAGTCAGACAATATTAAAAGAACAGACAACGTTAAGAGAATTCTCTGTGCCATCGCCATGGCAACATGTTTTTTTCCTTCTCAGGCTTATCTTTCATGAATAGGTTATGAAAGAAATGTAACGTGTAAAACTTCATTACCGTCAAAAAAATAAATACTTAATTGCTCTGTCTTTTTTTTTTTTGGCTTGCATTTGTGAATAAAGAGAGCGATTCCCCCCCAAATATCTGGATATGTTGTTAAAGAAGATCTGGATTGTCTTTTCCAGGTGCACGCAGACAGAGATACAGCTGCCGTTTCAAATGCAACACCTGCTGGAAGAAGATGGCAATCTTACGCTCTGTCTTTGAAGCTGAGATAATGTAACGCCGCTCACTGTTTAATCTCTTTCAAAGGCAGAAATTCTGAGCTCCAGTCTAAACGTCACACTTCCCTGCAAAGAGTTTTTTTATATACACTTATATCCACACAGCAAGGGCGTAGATTTGTAAAATTTAAATGTAACTTCACTTTTAAAATGTAAAGTTAAAAGAATGTCTGACAAAAGGGTAGTTTAATATAGACGTCCGTTTACTGAGGGTTTATTTGTGCATAATCACTTACCACCACATCTGAACACATTTTTGCAAGTATAATATTGCCATTTATGCACTTTAAGCTAAAAGATGACTTTACGTGTCCATGTTCTTTTCCTTCTCTGAGCGTGCAAACAGAACAGCACATGTGCTATTTTGGACTTAAAAAAAAAACTTTAATAAATAAATCTAATACAATTAGTAATAAAAACAACATTAAATCAAGCATGTCTTATGGTGCAAATGTAAATTTACATGATTTTACTTAGACAAGGAATGAATTGAAGTCAGAAGTATTAGCCCCCCTGTTTATTTTTCCCCCCAATTTCTGTTTAACGGAGAGAAGATTTTTTTCAGCACATTTCTAAACATAATAGTTTTAATAACTCATTTTTATTAACTGATTTATTTTATCTTTGCCATGATGACAGTAAATAATATTTTACTAGATATTTTTCAAGACACTTCTATACAGCTTAAAATGACATTTAAAGGCTTAACTAGGTTAATTAGGTTAACTAGGCAGGTTAGGGTAATTAGGCAAGTTATTGTATAATGATGGTTTGTTCTGTAGAGTATTGAAAAAAAATGCTTAAAGGAGCTAATAATTTTGACCTTAAAATGGCTTTAAAAAAATTAAAAACTGCTTTTATTCTAGCCGAAATAAAACAAATAAGACTTTCTCCAGAAGAAAAAACATTATCAGACATACTGTGAAAATTTCCTTGCTCTGTTAAACATCATTTGGGAAATATTAAAAAAAGAAAAAAAGGGGGTTTAATAATTCTGATTTCAACTGTATATAACCATAAAATAACAATTTTACCTCGATTGCTTTTTTTATAATCGTTGTGGAGGCCAAAATCGAAACAAATGTTTTATTAATTGCACATGCATGCTTACTATTATGGTGGACTTGTAGCGAACTTGACTTCAAGTGACTGACACTTTTCTTTGAAATGTAGCTGCTTATGTCCATGTCTCACCTGAGTCTTGCACAGTAAGCCTGACTGGAAAATTTCGACAAAGAATTATTTTAATTTGGAGGCGATTAAATTATTGGTTGGGATGTTTTAAAAATCTGTGGATATTGGTGGGGACACGTGCCCTCCGTCCATGCTAATTCTACTATTTCACACAGATCCCCTTTACTCACTTTGAACCACGTCAGGTGAGTAAAATGCTACATTGAACAGCAATTTAATTTAGTGATGTTTTAAATATTCCCATAATAGAGATATTATTACAAAGAAGAGATGTTTAATGTTTTTTGGTAACACTTTTTAATCACGCATGAACTTGCATTAACTAACAATGAGAAATAGATTTAAATTTTTATTAACATTAAGAAAATTCATCTGTTCATTTTTAGTTTGTTACAGTCACTTCAGTAATGTGTTAGTAAATGTTAAATTAACATTAATGAAGATTAATAAATGCTTTTCTATATGATCCCTCTGAGCCAAATAATGAGAAAGAACCAAATCTCCTACCACAGCTATGCTGATGACACTCAGATCTACTTAGCCTTACTGCCTAATGACTACAGCCCTATTGACACCCTCTGCCAATGCATTGATGAAATGAACAGTTGGATATGCCAAAACTTTCTTCAGTTGAACAAAGAGAAAACTGAAGTCATTGCGTTTGAGAACAGAGATGAGGTTTTCAAGGTGAATGCGTACCTTGGCTCTAAAGGTCAAACAACAAAAAATAAGGTCAAGAATCTTGGTGTGACTCTGGAGTCAGATCTGAGTTTCAATAGTCATGTCAAAGCAGTTAGTAAATCAGCATACTATCATCTCAAAAACATTGCAAGAATTAGATGCTTTATTTCCAGTGAAGACTTAGAGAAACTTGTTCTTGCTTTTATCAGCAGCAGGGTGGATTACTGTAACGGCCTCCTCACGGGCCTTCCCAAAAAGACAGTCAGACAGTTGCAGCTCATCCAGAACGCTGCGGCCAGGATTCTGACCAGAACCAGGAAATCAGAGCACATCACACCTGTCCTCAGGTCTTTACACTGGCTCTACATTCAGAATAGATTTGAAAGTATTACTACTTGTCAATAAATCACTAAATGGCCTACGACCTCAATACATTACAGATATGCTCACTGAATACAAACCTAGAAGAACACTCAGATCTCTAGGATCATATAAATTAGTAATTCCAAGAGTTCAGTCAAAGCAGGGTGAATCGGCTTTCAGCTACTACGCCCCTCGCTGCTGGAATCAGCTTCCAGAAATGATCAGATGTGCTCCAACATTAGGCACATTCAAATCCAGACTGAAAACACATCTGTTTAGCTGTGCCTTTACTGAATGAGCACTGTGCTACGTCTGACAAATCGCACTATTATGTTTTTCTCTTCTTTTTCATTCTTTTACAACCTGTTTAAACATATTTTTATCTGTTTTTTATTATCTGTTTTTATGTTTTCTTACACTTGTCTTTTTTATTCCTTTTTTATTTTATTTTTTAAAGCACTTTGAATTGCCACTGTGTATGAAATGTGCTATATAAATAAACTTGCCTTGCCTTGCCTTGCCTAGAACTAATTTCATTATTATTCATTTTTTTTCCTTTGGCTTAGTCCCTTTATTCATCAGGGGTCGCCACAGCTGAATGAACCGCCAACTTATCCAGCATATGTTTTACACAGCGGATGCCCCTCCAGCTGCAACCCAGTACTGGGAAAAACACCCACACACTCTCACATTCACACACATACACTATGGCCAACTTAGTTTCTTCAATTCAACTATAGTGCATGTCTTTGGACTGCAGACCTTCTTGCTGTGAGGCAACAGTGCTAACCACTGAGCCACCGTGCTGCCCTAATTTCATTATTAGTTCATGTTAACTTATTTATGTTAATTATTATTTATGTTAACCAAAGGGGCGACATGGTGGCGCAGTGGGTAGCACAATCGCCAGTTGGCATTTCTGTTTGGAGTTTGCATGTTCTCCCCGTGTTGGCGTGGGTTTCCTCCGGGTGCTCCGGTTTCCCCCACAAGTCCAAAGACATGCGGTATAGGTGAATTGGGTAGGCTAAATTGTCCGTAGTGTATGAGAGTGAAGGAGTGTGTATGGATGTTTCCCAGTGATGGGCTGCAGCTGGAAGGACATCAGCTGCGTAAAACATATGCTGGATAAGTTGGTGGCTCATTCCGCTGTGGCGACCCCAGATTAATAAAGGGACTAAGCCGAAAAGAAAATGAATGAATATAAATATATAAAAAACAAAAAATGTTGAGAATAAAATAAAAGTTGTTTTCACATTATACAGTATAAAACATTTACATTTATATACTTCACAATATTGTTTATTTCACAACATCAGGTTAAAATAAATGATATTATTTCTTTGATATGATATAATATACATATATATATAATTTTATTTCATGTATGTTTATTTTATTTCAAGTAATTAAACTGTTTCAAGTGTAATGTTTTTATTTATTTCATTATAATCCCCATAAAAATAACAAAAATAACAAATTCTGACTAAGTTTCTTTTGTCATATTATACAGTATTTGGCATTTAACCCTTTACAGCATCAAACCCTTCAGATTTTATGACGGCACAAACACAATATTGACAGAGAGTACACTGACCTCTGCTGGTCAAATAGCACACTTATTAGGAAATTCATGTTCAGCAGCGTCATAATAATCATTAACTGCGTTCTGACCGTCTCTGGATCAGGTAGTTAATGAGTGGTTAGCCTCTGCTAGTACATTTAAAGGAGTGAACTGTTTAGCATCATCCCTCCCAAACCACATAAAACACTGATCAGCCTGATCTGCAGCGTTCACCTGAGACCTTGCCGAGTGATCTCTGGGGAAACGCCTCCTGATTGTGTCTTCTCTGCTCTCTGTTTGCTGTCTGGGCAGGAAGTCCTTCTGATAAACTGAGTTTTCCCACTTTACTGCAGTAACCGGACTCGGGGTGTCATGAGGATGATGGCGCAGGCTGTAATGAGAGTTATGCTGGCGACGCTCATCCAGACATTTCTTACGGCCTGAACCCTTTATGAACACACACACAAAAATATATACAAGATATAATAGGCATAATCACTCTTCATTGTATTATATAATGACAAACTCACCTGGTCATACACATCAATACAGTGCTGCAGTGCTGTGCGGTTATCATGCATGGATAATGGATATTCTCTGCCCATTGTTTTCTGTGACAACAACAACAAAACACTCAATATGGGTGTGTTTCTTGAAAAAAATGAGAGTGCAGTAAACATTAATTTATTGCAGAATCTGGTAAAAGAAAGTAAGTGTGTAGATGGACATATAGTACTAATCTGGTTACTGTATTGTAAACTGACATGTCTGCATTCAATAATGCAATATATTGTGGTAATATACGTGCTTAATATTGTTATAAAATGTATTGAATAATACTTAATATTCAAACTACCTAATATGCCCCCATTTAAAAGATATAAATTAAAGCCTCAGCTGTCTCTTTGAAACTGTCCCTTTTAGGCTTTGATCCTAATTGTGCCATTTTAGTGACTGTCACTTTAAATTCAAATGAGACTCTTCAAAAGAGGGCGGAGCTAAAATGCCTGTGTGTCAGCGTAGTGGCAGATTCAAAAACAAGACTAACATCCTATGCAAATAAGGGAGAGATCATCACTAGTGGGCGGGGCTTTCCCCCTCTGATGACACGTACAAAGGGAGAATGTCAATCAAAGTGTTTCAGCAGGTTGTTTTTAAGAAGTGTGAATATAAAAAATACAATTAATAATGTTTTACTATTAGAAGCTGGTTATGTTCACAGACTGTTGCCACACAACTGTGTTTAAACCCCTTATAAAAGTGATTTTTGCACAATAGGTCCCCTTTAAAGAGTTGTATTGCCAGTGGTGTTAATCACAGCACTGAATACTTCAAGTCTTAAAGAGCCCCTATTATACATTAAATAGGGTCATATTTTGGTTGTAAGGGTCTACAACAACAGTCTAATATGCATGCAAGGTCAAAAAACACTTTCATGGCCTTATAATCTGCATTTATTTGTACCTAATTTTCCCAGCGA
Organism: Danio kyathit; assembly: GCA_903798195.1. Lineage (NCBI taxonomy): Eukaryota > Metazoa > Chordata > Actinopteri > Cypriniformes > Danionidae > Danio > Danio kyathit. The sequence goes on from LR812535.1 coordinate 11,428,589, forward strand.
CTCCCATATGAATCGTTCAGTGATTCATTTGTTCCCAAACCCCTCCTTAGCGCGAAGCTAATCTGCGCTGATTGGACCGATGACAGCCTGTTCCAATTGGTCGACAGCGTTCAGCACGAGACAGAGTGAAATGCCCAGCACAGCTTATCAACAATATAGAAGTAGTCAGAGTGCATACACGCTTCATATTAGTGTAAGGCGTGGATTTCGGCAGTGGGTGAATGTAAATACAGACGATCGGCTTGAAAATACAGACGACTAACTATTTTATTAAGCAAAAACTCCAAGAACTGGGGAGGAAATCGACACGAGTCTCCTAGCCTGTCACACTCTACCTCAGTGTTGCCAGATGTAGCTGACTGATTCCAGCCTAAAAACTATCCAAAACCCGCCAAAATGCAAAAAAAAACCGCCCACTCATCTGGAAAACACGGTTGTGACAGTCGCAAAAAACATGATAAGTGTTTACACCCGCACAATCGAGTTAAAAACAGTCCAATTGAACGGGAAACTGCCCAATCTGGCAACTCTGCTCTACCTGCTCTTTTTTCACACACACACAGACACACACACACATTACCCTCCTCCTCAGAGGACACAACAATCCACTGAAAAAAAAAAAACAATTGTTTTGTAATCTTCTTTACTGTTAACGTCAGTTTGACAGCTTCAGCTGCAATAGTCTTAACCATGCCCCTCTTACTGTTAGTATGCAATGTATGTTAACATAAATTAAAATAATCTGACAATGAAAACAACTTAATCTTAGGTGATGCTCATTTTTAGCTGACGTTTAAGAACTCATTAAAAAGCCATGGCTGTTTTATTTTAAAGAGCTAATAGCTAATTAAGTTCAGAAGATATTTCTCATTATCTAAAGTTTACTAATGAGACTCTGTTGTAAAGTGTCAACTATTGTATTTTCCCTTTGCAATTGAAATAAATCATTTCATTAGTTTGAAATCATTTGTTTCCTTCAAAACATTGTCATTAGTAGCTTACCTTCTCAGGATTGATAAATATTTTGGGATATCGCTGCTCTGCTGGTTTCAGTGGTTGGGAAACAGCATGTGCCAATGCTGAACCTGTGCTGGTGCAGAGAGTCTGTGAAAAACCAGTGTGGATAAACTGGAAAATAAGAGCAGACAGACTGGTCAATCGATTAATCGACTCAGCTAACAAAAATATATGTAACCATGGACCAACAAAACAGTCATAAATGTCTTAGGATAGGGATAGAACAATATGTGGAAATGAAAATCTGGAATACGAGAGTTAAAAAAATCTAAATATTAAAAAAATCATATTTTTTCCATTTAGTTTTCTGAATGAAGTGCTTAGCAAAACAGATTTAGCAACACAGATTCAGCATGAAAGGAAAATCCATTTTGACCCATACTCTGGCTATTCCCATAGCTATTTCTAAAATATGACAGTGCAATGTAAACATTCTGTTTTGGAAAAATAATTTCTGAATGTGTATTTCTGCAAAACACAAATGTATATTTTCTGTGTTAACATTTTGAGAACATTAATAAAGACCAGAAACTTTTACTGAAAGTTTTACTTTAACTTACGTTTGTTCATGTAACTAATATATTATCAAAATATTTTATTAAAGTTCTTGTTAAGTTCTAGAAATGTTATTTCTTAACGACTGGATAATTTTGAATGAATGTTGCGTTCATAACGTTGACTGACAGTTAGTACCAAATTAGGCTAAGTTCTGATAATGTGAACTGTTACCTGAAAAGAAAGAAAGAAAGAAAGAAAGAAAGAAAGAAAGAAAGAAAGAAAGAAAGAAAGAAAGAAAGAAAGAAAGAAAGAAAGAAAGAAAGAAAGAAAGGCGACAACGATGTAGGGGAGAGCGGGGCACAAAGTAACACTTTTTGGTTTTGGCCAAATGAACATAGTAATGAGTTTAGACAAACCATTTGTTTTTTTCCAATAACACACAAGCCTCTCCTACAAATGAGCACTGGTTCTATGATCGCCGAACTTATAGTTTCTGTGCAGTATTGCCAAAAGTGGCAGGAGTATAAATGTTACTATTTACCCCACCTGCGGGGCAAGTTGTAACAGACAGGGGGTTAGTTGTAACACATGCTTAAAAAGGCAGATTTTACACAATTAATTTAAATCCAGTTTACTTTAAATAGTAGCTATATTTCCTCAGTACTTAGCTCAATTTATTTTTATTCTACATAGCACAGCATGTTTATTTATTTATTTATTTATTAAATAAACACATTTGGATTTATTTGGATTAGTATCCATTATTATACAACGCATTTATTTGTAGTATTAGCAATAAATATATTTTTTTTGTCTATTAAAAAATATTTTCTATTAAAAAACATTTTATTTAAAAAGTTTTTAACATTACACTCAAAATTCAAAAATGATTTTGTTAGTTTAATTGGTGTCCAACAGTGTGTGGTTTAATTGTAACACCCTGTTACAACTAACCCCGCTGTGTCATGTTTTCCTCAAAACTGGCTAGCAGCAGTCACTGTGTTTTTTTTTTACATCTTTAAAAATGGTTTCATCTTTTGGCCTAGAAGACGGTAATCACAACAATATAAGATTTTACGTAAATACCTTTGAAGAATTTTTTTTATAAAAAAATATCGAGTATAATAAAAAAAACTTTTATGCTGCAAAAATGGTTTCTCCTGTGTTTTTCATCCAAATTTCTGCCGACACTGTAGTAAAAACCTCGGAAGCATGCCAAGGTTAACCCTGAGCAAATAACGTGTTACATTTTACCCCACGTTACTTTGTGCCTCGCGCTCCCCTATAAATCTATAACACTTACAGGAAAGGGTTAAATTTCGGTTCTCTTACCCAATTTCCACTCGTGTTCTTATTGAAGTATCTTTTGCCTCCTTTATCCATTGCGTGAATTTTAATATAAACAGTAAATTGTATTTCTCCCAACGTCATTGACGCGACGGCCTGTAGGTGAACTCAGGTGAGAGCTGTGATTTCTGTAACCATAGCAACAGATCACACATATACACACACACACACGCAAACACACACGCCATTCCGACAGAGCTGTGCGCTGAAAATAAACGAACCAACCAACAAACAAAACCCCATATATTTAGAAATATCGAAAATATCTAATATCAAATATACGATTTAAAATAACATAAACGAACCTATATTTATGAGTATTACATAGTCTATACATCTATACATTGCGTAAACAGTACACTGGTATTATTGTTAAAAACACAGTAGCAGTTCTAATGTTTTTAACCTGCCTTGATGTGTATTAATTTAATGAATGTTTAAAATATAATTAATATATATATTTAACTCACAACAATTTATAATATATATCTAATAATATATTTAATTATATAACAATATTGAAAATATCTAGTTTATATGGTTAACGAACTCAAATATCATCCATTAAAATATTTATCTAAAACACACCGTCTATATATGATTTAAAATGCAAATTTATGTAACACACAACAACATTAATATATTCAAATAATCCTTCAATGTATGAATAGCTATTTGTTTACACATTTCTACAAGTTTCTAGAAAGTGGCGATGTGACGTCACGACCCCTTCCGGGTGAGAGGTGCAGCAAGTTTGGAGTGCTCTGTGAGAGGCTTCCAGCTGACAAGACATTGGATTTCTCTCGAGAACATCGTTTATTTGTATTTGTACAGTGAGCGAAGTGTTGTCGATTAATCTGACAGACGTCGATATGTCACAATAATATCGATATTTAGGATGAAACGCGAGAAATATCTTAAAGAAGCGACATGCTGTTCTGTGTAGTGCTGTAGTGGATGTGATGCATGTTGTCAATATGGCAGATTTATGATCAGGTTCGGTTTATAAAAGTGGAATAATAATCGACTGTGTGGGTTTGAAACGTTACCTTGGCGTGATTCGTGGTTTTGTGGAGCTTCTGGATGGATGAGTGTGCTGAATATGAGCTCTCAGGATAAGACAGACACAGATCTCAGACAGGAGGAGGATCACAGCAGCTCTGAAGACAACAAACAGGTCTGATGTAGTCTGTGTTTTACTGTAACATGATAATGCAGCACTGTAAGATACTGGCAGTGGAGTAAGACGATGCCTGCTGGCATACTCAAGCATTTCTCTCACTGGCCTGTTGCACTGACCATGTGTGTGTGTTTATTAAGTTAAAGTTGGTTTTATATTTGTACATTCGTTCATTTTAACGGTCCCTTTATTGTTTACCATGCTTCTTTGAATATTGGGTCTTAAATAGCATTTACGTATGACTTAAAAACAGCATTAGCACTGTTTAATTGACTGAGAACAATGTATTTTGATAGTCATTGGCTAATAATATGATTTCACTATTTACAATTGCAAAGGATACTTTTCTGATATTGTATTATTAAGGATAATGTCCAAATGTGAGAATAAAAAAGCAACTTCACCCAAACTGTGTGTGCTTACGACTGCATGATATTGGAAAAAACTGACATTGCAATGTTTAGTTTTTCATTGAGGTAAAGCTGGTTTTGTATTCCCACATTCATTATTAAACTGTGACACATGTGAACGCTTGTCGTGCGCTCTTTATATTGTTTACCACGCTACTTTGAATATTCGATTCAAAATGGCATGTAAGTATGACTTAAAAACAACATAAGCACTATTTAATTGCCTGTGAATAGCCACAGACATATCACCCTGCAGCCCAAGACCGGTTACTCACTGAAGCTAAGCAGGGCTGAGCCTGGTCAGTACCTGGATGGGAGACCACATGGGAAAACTAGGTTGCTGTTGGAAGTGGTGTTAGAGAGGCCAGCAGGGGGCGCTCATCCTGCGGTCTGTGTGAGTCCTAATGCCCCAGTAAAAGTGAAGGGGACACTACACTGTCAGAGGGTGCCGTCTTTCGGATGAGACGTTAAAACCGAGGTCCTGACTCTCTGTGGTCATTAAAAATCCCATGGCACTTCTCGTAAAGAGTCCTGGCCAAAGTCTCTCACTTACCCATCATGGCCTCCTAATCATCCTCATCCACCGAATTGGCTCTATCACTGTCTCTTCACTCCACCAATAGCTGCACTGGTGCCGTTGTCCTGTGGCTGCCGTTGCATCATCCAAGTGGTGGTGGTGTGAAGAGACCCCCTCATGGTTTTGGCGCGCTTTGGGTGTATAGCCATACACAATAAATGTGCGATATAAATACACATTACATCACATTACTGTGAATTATGTATTTTGATAGTCATTGGCTGCTAATATGATTTCACTATTTAGAATTTGCAAAGAATACTTTTCTGGAATTATATTATTAAGGACAAAGTCTAAAACCAATTTTACCTCAGTTGTTTTTTTTTTACGATACATGTTGTGATACGAGTATAAAATTACAAGAAGCTTTAAACAACTCTATTTGGGAAAAATTCATAATTTTACATTGATAGGGTGTGCATCTGGATATAATATAATAAACAACCCATCAGGCACGCAACGTCATAAGATGTTAATATAAGGTTAGATTTAGGTGGTGACGTCAGGTGACCAAAATTGAATGTCTAGCCTTTGTCTAAGGACAATCTTATTCTGATGTCCAATAATGACATCAAATGGCGTTGATGGTTGTTTTTAGGTTGTGTTGGAGAGTGATCAAAATCCAACATTGAGCCACCTATCTTAAACCAACGTCATATTGACGTCAAATGCTGACATTTATTCGTCAGGTATGGCAACCAAAATCCAACGTCTGATAGACGTCATAGTGGTAACATCCACACAACGTCAAGCTGTAACATCATTAGACGTTGATATTCGGTTGATTTTAGGTTGTGTTGGAAAGTGACCAAAATCCAACGCTGAGCCAACATCTTAAACCAACGTCATATTGACGTAAAATACTGACATTTATTTGTCAGGTCTGGCAACCAAAATCCAGCGTCTGATAGACATAGTGGTAACATCCACACAACGTCAAGCTGTAACATCATTAGACGTTGATATTTGGTTGATTTTAGGTTGGACGTTGGACATCGACGTTGACCTGACGTCAACCCAATTTTAATTTCTAAACAAAACTGCAACATCCCCACAACATTCGGGTACAACGTCAATCTGACATCATGTTGACGTCCTGTGCCTGCTGGGAAATGACAAGCATAAGTGAATGCAATAGAACAAAGATACAAATATAAACTCCATTTTCTTGGAAAGTTTAACTGCGTTGAGGTGCAGAAATTAAATAATTTGAAGTAAAATAATGCTGTATACAGTAGTCAACATTTGAAGGGGATCGAATCCTTTCATCAAAACTATTCAACAACACCCATTCTTGTCTTTGGGATGATTTTGAAAACCTTTTTGAACAACTTCAAATATTGACTACTACATTCTTCATTGTACAAATAATCAAATTGATCTTTGTTAAAGCTACATATTGTATAATTTCTTGTGCCCAAATGATTACAATTTGCTTGACATCCTACAGACTCACAGTCTTTAAAAAAGTTCATTATAATCCCAACTCGACATTGCAGATCTTGCAATGTGATCATTGCAGATTCACACATTTGATATCAATGTTAAAATGATATATTGTGCAGACCTAGTGTGTGTGTTTATGCTAAATAATGTTCATGGTGAAGTCTAGATGGGATACAGCTGCAGATACTCACATCAATATAGCATCTTTTGACTGTACAACAATTATTCATAGTTTTACATTACTGTGAGGGGTAGATTTAGGGTAGGGGTAGACGTTAATAAAATACAGTTAATAGGTAATTTAATAAAATAATATGAATAATACTCTGTATAATTACTGTTTTACATTACTGTGAGGGTTGGGGTAGACGTTAATAAAATACAATTAATGGGTAATTTAATTATTAATATGAATAATATTCTGTAGAATTACTGTTTTTACATTACTTTAAGGGTAGGGGTACACATCAATAAAATATATTTTAATAAATAATATGAATAATACTGTTTTTTACCTTACTGTAAGGGCTGGGTTTAGGGTTGGAGTTGGAGTAGACGTTAGGGGAAGGTGTTAATAAAATACAATTAATGGGTAATATAAGAAATCATTTTAATAATTTTTGTTTACTTCGTTTACTAATATATATATATATATATATATATATATATATATATATATATATATATATATATATATATATATATATATATATATATATATATATATATATATATGTATATATATATATATATATATATATATTGTCAGAACATTTTGTTAAAGTTCTTATTAAGTTATAGAAATGCTTTTTTTAACATTTAAAATGTTTTATAACTTTTATTATTACGGGTACATAACATTAATAAAATAAATAATAAAAATAAATTAAATGTCCATCTTAAACAAGACCGGATTTTGAGAATGGGAACTGTTACCTGAAAAGAAAGAAAGAAGTAAATGTTTTAGTACATGTAAAAGGTATATTTTAGTACATATTTTCCTGATAATAATACTTTTTACAGCATTTTAATGCAATCATTTAAAATGCAATATATAGGAAAAGAGAATGAAACTAACTTCTCTCCCCATATATGTGTGTATACTGTATATTTTGTGACATCTAGCAATATATTTATTGTATATGCAATATTTGTGTTCAAGGAGGGGGTTATTTGTCTGGGCAACAATGAAGTGAAAAGCCGTGCGGTAGTGAAGTACTCTGCTGCTCCTCCTCCCTCCTCCTATGCATTACTACAAGAGAAGACCGACCTCAAGCTGCCACCAGCAAACTGGTTGCGTGAAAATGCTCAGCTAGGACCCGCAGGGACCACCATACTCGGATCCAGCCGGAAAAGCAAACCCTTCTCCAGGTATGACTGATAAATGAATCATATATACATGTGAGATATTCATTTTTATAGATATAGAAACATTTAAAATTTTAATGTGGATACATTAAATATGTCAAATAATGTTTCTAAAAATAATAATGATATAAAAGAAATAATCTTTCATCCTAATTAAACATAACAGACATATTTATGTAAAAATGGAACCGCACATTTATTGTGACCTGTACTTGTGCAAAATGTAGAAAACAATACATGATTAAACAAAGTTCTAATAGAAAGACTTAAAATGGCAACTTATTATTGTTTAATTAGTTATAAATGATTCTTGTTTTTAAAATATGCCTAAATTTGTCACTTATTTTGAATTGTAGTTTTGGGATGGCGTATGATTTCATCGACTGCATAGGCGATGATGTCGATGTTGTGTCTGATTCAGAGGTGAGTATGTTATATTGTTATGTGTATATAACACAATAAATAAACGATTCAGCTTAGTTATTAAATGGTTTTCAAAAGTGGTCAAGTCAGATGATAGTGGCGTTATAAGGTCATATTTTTGTATAATGACAATAAAGAATATAACTATGTTGTTAACCCGAGTAAACCAGCTGTGTAAATTTCATATATATTTAATGAATAACGCTTAATAAAATGATTTATTTACAATATAATTAGCTGTTTTGGCTTCAGTAAGAAATTAAATAATATAATTAAATCAATCATCATATTAGAATGATTTCTGAATTATAATGTGGCACTGACGACTGGAATAATGATGTTGAAACTGAAGCTTTGACATCACAATTTTGGCAATAATATTGTATTTTTTTTTTATGCAGACTCGGCATGAGATTTTTTTTTAAATAATCAAAATGTTTTAAAAACAATCTACAATAAATGTTTTTTTTTTTTTTTTTTTTTTACTTTATCAGAACATCAAGAAGCTTTTGAAGATCCCCTACAGTAAGTCTCATGTCAGTATGGCTGTTCATAGAGTTGGCAGCACTTTACTGTTAGATGAACTGGACATTCAGGAGCTCTTCATGAGGTCATCACAGGTAATCATCACACTGGAAAAAGGCCAGATTTACTAATAGCTTGCACCAGCACAAACTGTCCTTTTCAGGATTTACTTAACACACACAGTGATTAATTAGCACTGAAAAGGCATGAACTGTTATTTTTGTCTGATTTATTGAATATGCATTTGTAGGAGTTACCCCTTCAGACACAAATTTTATGGGAGGAGAGTACTGAAATGAATCTTAAAATTGAATTAAACTAATGTTTGCAATCTTCTATTTACTTGTATTGAGCCATTACTCAATTACAGTACTATGATGGCTTATTTCCAACCGAAGAGGAATATTGAGTTGGGGGCGGGGTTTTATTTTTGTGCTCCTTCAATTACTCGCAGCAAATTAACAAAAGGGGTTAAGCATAATTTATCCAGGCAGTCAAACTGACATCATCAGGGAAGAACTGCTGTTTCAGAGTGAAAGCAAATGGCTATGTTTGGATTAAAGATTACCAAAACAAATCTTTTTTTTTTTGCAGATTTGCAGAGAATAAATGTTCACCTTAAGACTAACAATGTGCGCTAGATTGTATATTTTGATTTCATGTACACTTTCAGCTCTATAAAATATAAAACAGGGTTTTTAGGCCATGTCAGGTTTCACAAATTCAACATATCCTACCAAATACCCAGGGTCAGTTCATAATGCCTTCATTTTTTTGTAATTGCACATTTTTCCACAAAAACTCGTATGGACAGTATGGGGATTGCTATTTACAGTGCATCCGGAAAGTATTCATAGCACTTCACTTTTTCCAATTTTTTTATGTTACAGCCTTATTCCAAAATGGATCAATTTCATTTATTTCCTCAATTCTACACATAATACCCCATAATGACAATGTGAAAAAAGATTTGTTGAAATTGTTGCAAATTTATTAAAAATAAAAAAGCTGAAAAATCAGATGTACATCAGTATTCACAGCCTTTGCTCAATACTTTGTTGATGCACCTTTGGCAGCAAAAGTCTTTTTGAATATGCTGCCACAAGCTTGGCACACCTGTCTTTGGGAATTTTTGCCCATTCCTCTTTGCAGTACCTCTCAAGTTCTATCAGGTTGGATGGGAAGCGACGGTGTACAGCCATTTTCAGATCTCTCCAGAGATGTTCAATAGGATTTCGGTCTGGGCTCTGGCTGGGCCACTCAAAGACATTCACCGAGTTGTTGTGAAGCCACTTCATTGATATTTTGGCGGTGTGCTTTGGGTCATTGTCCTGCTGGAAAATGAACTGTCTCCCCAGTCTGAGGTCAAGAGCACTCTGAAGCAGGTTTTCATTTAGGATGTCTCTGTACATTGCTGCATGCATCTTTTCCTCTATCCTGACTAGTCTTCCAGTTCCTGCTGCTGAAAATCATTCCCACAGCATGATGCTGCCACCACCATGCTTCACTGTAGGGATGTATTAGCCTGGTGATGAGCGGTGCCTGGTTTTTTCTAAACATAACGCCTGGCATTCACTCCAAAGAGTTCAATTTTAGTCTCATCAGACCAAAGTATTTTGTTTCTTATGGTCTGAGAGTCCTTCAGATGCCTTTTGTCAAATTCCAGGCGGGGAGTGGCTTCCGTCTGGCCACTCTACCATACAGGCCTCATTGGTGGATTGCTGCACAGATGGTTGTCTTTCTGTAAGGTTCTTCTCTCTCCACAGAAGAACGCTGGAGCTCAGACAGAGTGACCATCAGGTTATTGATCATCTCCCTGACTAAGGCCCTTCTTCCTCAATCACTCAGCTTAGATGGCCGGCCAGCTCTAGGAAGCGTCCTGGTGGTTCCAAACATCTTCCACTTATGGATGATGGAGGCCACTGTGCTCATTGGAACAGAGCAGCAGAAATTTTTCTGTAACCTTCCCCAGCCTTGTGCCTCGAGACAATCCTGTCTCGGAGGTCTACAGACAATTCCTTTGTCTTCATACTTGGTTTGTGCTTTGACATGCACTATCAACCCTGAGACCTTGGCTGTTTCTCAATATGCATTCTTCAGCGATCTTGTGTCCTCGTGTCCTTGTGTAACGTCATCATCAAAACCAAAGTTCAGGCCCAATACTCAAGACCGCAAGAACAGAGGACACGTGAAACTTCCCGAATGTGTTCTTGATTTGGAGGACGCATGGATGCAGACTTAAGCACCGGACTCGCTCTAGAAGTCCCAGAAGTCATTGCGACTGGAGGTGGGAAGCGCTGTGTTTTATACATATTTATTATTAAAGTTCAGAGATATCACTTATTTGTCTCAGGAGTTTCTTTAAATGAAATGGTGAAAGTAAACATTACCATGAAAATCCTAATAAAGGAATAAACACATTAAGGATGTTTATATGCTGAAATTCGTATTAAAATCTGTTTTATTTATATTGTGCAACGTATATTTGTAAAGTCTTCATGCATAGTATATATATTGAAAAGGGGAAAAACAATAAATCGTTGTATGAATGCTGTAATGTTAAATAATGTTTGGTTAAAGATGCGCGAGGGTCATGTGACCATCAGGAAGAACCAGGGAAGAACGCAGAATCTCATTTCTCAGAGGATGCGTTCTCTGTCTTAGCGCTCTCCCGAGTTTGTTTTTCTGAGGTGACCTAGCAATACCGGACTTGTTCGAGTCTGTTCTCTGCGTTCTTGGAATTGAGAAACAGCCCTTATATAGACAGGTATATGCCTTTTCAAATCATGTCCAATCAACTGAATTTACCAGAGGTGAACTCCAATTAAGCTGCTGAAACATCTCAAGAATGATCAGTGAAAACAGAATGTACCTGAGCTCAATTTAGAGCTGTACGGCAAAGGCTGTGAATGCTTATGTACATGTGATCTTTCAGGTTTTTATTTTTAATAATTTGCAACAATTTCAAAAAATCTTTTTTCACATTGTCATTATGGGGTATTGTGTGTAGAATTGAGGAAATAAATGAATTTAATCCATTTTGCAATAAGGCTGTACCATAAAAAAATGTGGAAAAAGTAAAGTGCTAGGAATACTTTCCGGATGCACTGTAGGAATATTCCTTTTCCACAGCTGATAAGCAAAGGTTCTTCTTATGTGCCAAAGCCCTGATTTGCATTGTGCTTGGTATATTACATTGGTTGATATGTAAATAAGATGTTATGTCGGTGTTCTTTAATTTGCATGTTGCCAGTAAATCATCTGCAGTAATTTCCACAACGATCTGCTCTGTTTTGGACTTGGGCTCTCATGCTAATTTGCATAGTTCACTAAATCTGGCCCTAGATCTCATTCAGGCCTCTATGTGCATCTCCATTTTACCTTTAAAGGACAATCCACCAATTCTTGAAGCAAGGAGCTGAGTTATAGAGTAGTACAACATTTATATATGCTGTTTAAAGTGTTAATAGTGTGTATACCATCCTAAAGATTATTTAAAATGAATATACCATTGCGTCTACTTTCTAGACTGGTGACTGGACGTGGCTGAAGGAGTTTTACCAGCGTCTTATTGACCAAAAGTGGCAGAGAAAGAAGAAAAGTAAAGAGCACTGGAATGAGAAGGCCATCCTCTCTAAATTTCTCTATTACAGGTCAGTAATAGAGACTTCACACCGATTCCATCCTACAAAAGCATTGATAAGTCAAATGATTACATTGACTTACAGCCACAATGCTCTTCTGTGTTGCAGTATTAACAGTGATGGGACTGCAGTGTCTGTGCCGTCAGATACAGACCAAACAGGAGACGAGGGTTGTGGGGCAGGAACTGATGGACCCTCTTGGCCTGCGACTTTCAGCAGCTCCACCACTGATTCAGAGGAGTCTGCACTGCCTAAAGAGGTGTGTTCAGCTCTCATCTGCTTCTCATTTCTTTAATGTTTCTGAAGTTTAATCTGGATCACTCGTGTCTTTTCAGGAGCAGGTGGACACATACGCTTTAGGTCACGTGTCGTCGGTTCCCAAAGAACAGAATCTACCCACGCTGTTTAATGAAGGAGAAAACAGTCAGGTAATGGCATTTATCCAACATTCAAAGTCATACTGTGCACCTAAAATTGTGAGGGATAATTTGCTCACCTACAAGTAGTTCCAAACTTTTATGAGTTTCTTTTTTCCTGTTGAATTCAAAAGACACTGTTTGGAAAATTGGTTGGAAACCAGTAAACATTGACATCCATAGTAGGAAAAACAAATACTATGGAAGTCAATGCTTACTGTTTTCCAGACTTCTTCCAAATATCTTCTTTTGTGTTCAGAAAGAAACTCAAATAGGTTTTAAATAAGTGGATCATCATTTTTATTTTTGGGTGAACTAACCCTTTAATGCCAAAGAATTATAATATGTATATAGGCCCAATCCCAATTCTACCCCTTCGCCCTTCCTCTTAACTTAATGGTGTCCCATTTCTCTTTAGCTTAAAGCGTAGGGCTAAGGAGAAGGGGTAGATACCCCTTCGAACTGAGATTTTTCAGGACCACACTTAAAACCAAGGGGTAAGAAAATTTCCCAGAATACACCAGCCACAGCGGCAGGATAGCTGCACCCGGAAGTCAGGAGATCCACAAATTAGTATTTTTGTCATTATTACAATTTTTTACAACAAACAAGCACATGTTTTAATATATTCATAACCGCGTTCGTGCTTTACTGTCATGCTTAAAAAAACCCGCTGAAATAAAAACCGATAAATTTCGCTATCTATAATCCATAATAATAACACTTGTATAGTAGTCCCACAACATTCTGACACTCGATGACACAAATACCCTGTCAGAAATGTCTAGTGGCTGGGAATGAGCTTTGCTATAATGTTTGTTGTGAATGAGTGTCTGCTATAATGTTAATGTTGTTTTTTGAGTGTTTTATATAGATGAATATGGCCACGGTGTAAATGCACAGTATAGTTAAGATCTTATTGCCACATTAGATCGTTATGATAACATGATATTGTTGCCTTCAGTGATTAATGCATACCAAAAAATAATGCAACTGGTATAACTACAGCAGTCGCGATCGTCTGATTTCATATGAAGCAAGAAATCGCGACAACATATGATGACGTGTGCAGGTGCTGTAGTGGTGTCCCATTTCTTAGGGGTAAATTTTTAAGCCCTTCCACTTCAGACTCTGTTTCAAGGGCAAACGGGAAGGGGTAGGGGTAGAAAAATAGAATTGGGATTGGGCCATAGATATATATTTCCAAAATGATATGTTTTATTTGATTTGATTTGATTTGATTTATTAATTTTCGAACAAAAAAATCATACATAAAATATCTTCAACAAAAAAAAAAAAAAAAAAAAATTATTTCATGTTTTATTTTTGTTTTATTTTCATTTGTTTATGTTTTATTTCATTATATGTTTTGGTATGATATATGTTTTGTTAATTATATATTGTAAATAAACCCAGAACCACATTGTACATCACAATTTGTGTATGTATTTGTATTTTGAACTGATTATCTTTTAATCACACTCTCTCAGGGTTTGAGGAATGACTTTGTCCGAAATATTTTATGGACATTTGAGGACATCCACATGCTTGTGGGATCAAATATGCCAATTTTCGGAGGTGGACGATACCCAGCAGTCAGTTTACGTCTCAGGTTAGAGTACAACATTTGTTTAGTTTTCTGTTCATTTTTTTTCATGGTATTGACCTTATTCTTCAATGCGGAAGTGCGCTCGTTTTTGCGATTGTTTTAGAACTTCCGTTTCAGTTGCCTATGGGAGAAATGACTAGGAATAATAAACGGCAGAAAACGGTCAAACTACTCGCTCTACAAACAAGTGTTTGCATGATTATACAGACAAAATAGAATAATATAATAAGAAAACCTCAGTTTGCAACATCAAGCAGCAGAACGACCTGTTTTTAACGTCTAAAAATGAATGGAAGTGAATAAGACCGGAAGACTCGAGCCAAAATAATTCAAATGGCTGCGCCCACTCGTATGCGGAGAATAAGGTGAATAAATATGTTATTATAAATTACATTGGAAGGCTAAACCTAAATGTTTGCAGTCAGTGAGATTTTTTTAGAATATATGCATGTTTATTAATCGAGGCCACAAAAAAATTGCCAAAAGTGACATTAAAAGTGGTACAAAATCTTACAAAAGATTTTTATTTAAAATAAATGCCTTTCTTTTAAAGTTATTGTTCAGGAAAAATCCTGTCAAAAAATGAATCGCAGTTTTCACAAAATGATTTTCTTTTTCTTCGAGTGTCCAATCATCATATGAATCAGGATTAATGATTCTGGAAATTAAACTTTACTAACACAAGAATAAATGCCATTCTTAAATACTGTAATACAGAAAACAATCATTTTAAATAGTAAAAGTTTTAGATTAGTAAGAATAATACATTTGCTGTATTTTAATTAAATCAAACACAGCCTTCATGCACATGAGAAAAAAATCTTACTGACTCACCACAAGCTTTTGAAATGGAAAGGTGTATATATGTATATTAATTCTGTATTTATAGGGGACCTATTATGCACCTTTTTACAAAATGTAAAATCAGTTTCTGATGTCCCTAGAGCAGGGATGGGCAAACTTGATCCTGGAGGGCCGGTGTCCCTGCAGACTTTTGCTCCAACACTAGTCAAACACACCTGAACACACTAATCAGTGTCTTCAAGATAACTAGAAAGCTGCAGGCAGGTGTGTTTGATTAGGGTTGGAGCAAAAGTCTGCAGGGACACCGGCCCTCCAGGATCAAGTTTGCCCATCCCTGCCCTAGAGTGTGTGTATGTGCATTTTCAGCTCTAAAATACCACACAAATAATGTTTAATAACTCTTTTGAATCTGCCTCTTTTAGGCTTTGTTTCTAATCGTGCCATTTTGGTGACTGTCGTTTTAAATTCAAATGAGACTGTTGCTGCGTGCCAATTCGCATACTTATACTACGACCTAAAAGTATGTACTTTTTTGTGGACGAAAAATATATACTTTTGAGTGTGTAACAGAAAAGTATGCAAGCTTTGAGACATACTACTTCCTCGTTTCACAGATCGTTGTGTTGCTTAGTTAAGAGCCCTGTCAATCATCCACATTTCTGTCGTATTTAATTTCCTACCTTATTGGAGAAGCAGCAGCAGGATAATCTCCCATTCACGAGTCTTTCATGCAGAGAAATCTCCTCAGGTCTTTGGATAATTCTGCATTCAGACGGTAATGTCCAAACACGTCTTTATATAAGTTCAGTATTGTTGTTGCAGATGAAATATAACACAGACAGCGGTATTTAAATATTCTCCAGTGGGCTAGATATTAATTAACAGTCATACAAACATCTTTACCGAAGCCTCTCTGCTTGACGGTTGGTCTCGCGCGTCCATCATGTTTGTAGTTTGTTTATACTTTTCACCCGCGTTTTGTAGTTCTAATCGAATTCACGTCCAACGCGCAATGTACTGTGGGCAATGTCAGCGGTTAGAGTATGGACGCTTCTACACTTAAAATTTTGACCGGAAATAGTAAACCATCCGGGAGTTTTTGGCATACTCTTTTCAACATACTACGATTTGGGACATACTAATTCTATTTTCACATACTATTTAGGACGGATAGTATTCGGATTGGGACGCAGCATGTGCTTTTTCAAAAGAGGGCGGAGCTACAAATGCCTATCTGTCAGCATATTGGCAGATTAAAAAAAAAACTAATGTCCTATGCTAATGAGGAAGAGATCGTCATTAATGGGCGGGGCTTTCTTCCTCTGATGGCACTTACAAAGAGAGAATGTCAATCAAAGTGTGTCTGTTTTTATGAAGTGTGATTATAAAAAAAATAAAATTAATACATTTTTACCATTAGAAGCCGGTTATGTTCACACACTGTTGCCACACAACTGTGTTTAAACCCCTTATAAAAGTGATTCTTTGCATAGTAGATCCCCTTTAATTGTTCTAATTATACCTCATTGTAACAGGGACAACAACAAACCAATCAACGTTCTCACAGGAATTGATTACTGGCTGGATAATTTGATGTGTAACGTACCAGAGCTGGTCATGTGCTTTCACGTCAATGGCATTGTTCAGGTAAGAACATTAAATCCACCTGTTACATTCATGCACTTGTTGATGTTCAATAATATTCAATCAATCAATCATGCAATCAAGCAATCAATCGTGATAAAGCACTTTAAAAACCCAAAGTGCTAATAACTCTGTTTGTGTACAGAAATATGAAATGATAAAAACAGAGGACATCCCCAATTTAGAGAACTCCACATTCTCCACACGAGTTGTGAAAGACATTGCACAAAATATCCTGTCATTCCTGAAGTCAAACTGTACCAAAGAAGGACACACGTACTGGCTCTTCAAGGGTAGGTAGCTAACATGTTGATGTTTGTTATCAACTGTTACATCCAGTGGGCATACAAGGTGGCTTTTTAAATTATAAATACCCATGTGTTCATTTATCCAGCCAGTGGGAGTGACATTGTAAAGCTGTACGACCTCACTACACTGTGTGAAGAAGCGACCGAGGAGAAATGCCAGAATCCTTTCACACTTCCAGTAGCCGTGCTTCTCTACAAGTATGTATTCATTAGCACTAGCGCTGTCAGCAGATTAACATATTGAAACGTTGCATTGACATATTTTAAACCATAATATAGTACAGTGTTTTCTCTAGGATTTTTTCCAGCTGTGGCGGCAGGCCTTTTGATCTACCAACTACCTTTGGCGTTATTTCAATGACAAATGTCGTGACGCAGTACTACAAGTCGAGATCTGATTTGTGTAATACGAGCATTCAGATCTTTTTGCTTGCGCTAGGATTTCCTCTGTTCGTGCCACAAACTTCTTGGACGCCCTCAAATATACGCTGCTCAAGTGCAATTTAGCGCGTTTACGTAGTTAATATGTCTCCAACCTTTATTCAATTTCCTAGGAATATTTATGAATGTCTCCAATAGACCTACAGAGCGACATTAATGCGTCCTGAAGTAAAGTGAAATGGCTATAAACTCCAGCAAGATAAAATCTTTGTTTGTTGTATGCAGAGCCATAGACCTTTATCTATACAGTATAATTATGGAAACTGTGTTCATCCTAACTGAAAGCTATACGCCGTGTTTGTTAGCCTCACGCATCACACACCTGTCAGTCAGTCAGCCAGCCAGTCAGTCAGCATGTCACCTTAAAGGGTTAAACAAATAACGCACAGCACTACTACGGTTACAGAAAAGTTTGCACTGTTATAATTCACTTACCTTTTAATACGTTTTGGTACGATTATAACCCGCTATTTAAAAAAAAAAAACGACATTGTTTTGAATGAGAAGCTGTAATGTAGCTGTGGCGGGATGAATTTTGACGTGGCGCACAGCCATGGAAAAATGAATGTAGCGGAAACCTTGTAGTAGTAGTAGTGTTACATCACAAAGCATTGCGATATTATGCGATATTGATGTTGAGTACAGCGATACTGATATTTATTGCCATTTAACATTTGCCTCAAAAATAAAATAAATAATGTAGTGATCATACTAAAATATACAGGTAAATATATATATATTTTAGACCGGGCGCTGACTGACAGCTGATAATAAAAGAGCGCTCTTTTCTCTTTTCATAAATCAAAAATAATCAGTGTTTTCAATCACAAGTGACTTGTTTTAGGTTTCAAATGCCGAAATACACAGTAGTAGCAGAACAACCCTTTACAGTTCATGAAATACACCACAGTTGTCTGTAAAAAGGGCAGTAATCAAATTAAGCATAATCTGACAACGTGCTTCATACAGTATAAACATTGTGTGCATAATTTTGTGCTGTCCCTATCTGTACTTTTGCGCATGTGGGTCAGTTTAGGATCATGATCTGTTCACACTGCAAATCTGATATTGGCCACATTTATAACAACAATGTGAACAGCTATGCAAAAAAATCAGATCTAAGAAAAAATCAGATTTGAGCACTAAGCCTTGCAGTGTGTAAACAGCCTAACGCCCCATTCACACGGGGCGTCAGCTTCAACGCTTCCCAATAACTTTGAATGGGTGACGTCAGGCGTTGTCGAACTGCATTGTGGATCCGTCGGCGCCGCTTCAGAGGCGTTGCTCGCTGCAGAAGTTGGGACTTGCTCAACTTTTCAAGCGCCGACGGAAGCGTCAGCCAATCAGATCACTGTATGCAAATACACCAGCTCAGACAGTGGCCTATTGCTGACTAATTTCATTGGCTGACACTGCTATGACGATCGCGTCATCCCCAACTTCAGACACGCCCTCTATCAAGCGTTGACTCTGACGCCCCCGTGTGAATGGGGCGTTATGGGCGTGACTTTCTCCTCTGATGACACGTGCAAAGGGAGAATGTCAATCAAAGTGTTTCTGCAGACTGTTTTTGTGGTGCAATTATAAAAAAATAAAATGAATACATTTTTTACTATTAGAAGCTGGTTAAATTCACAGACCTTAATAGGTCCCCTTTAAAAATTCTTACACAGTCACAGGCCTTAAAAACACACACAATTGATGAGCTTTCGCTTTATTACGGTTAAACTGAAATGACTCCACAATTGCACCTGATATACTGTAATCCCACATTGACATTGCGCATTCTGCAATGTGACTATTGTGAATGTGCACATTGCGATATCAATGCTAAAACAATATAATAATAGTGGGTGTCTAAACTGATATTTTGTATGACAGAGTGGCCAGCAACATGATGCTAAAGAAGAGCCAAAACAGGAAGATCTATGGGACAATCAGAACTCTACTGCTCAACTGTATTAAACTGTTGGATGAGGACAGACATCCACAGGTATGTATCTTCATTATATCACTTATTACGATTTTCAGGTGTGTTTGCATGATTTCCGACCGTTTCTTTGCGTTTGCTGGTGCAGATCATCGCTTCGGCTCACTACATGCTGGCCGAACTGTTTCAGCTGGATGACGTGAGCGAAGACGAAGGCAACGGGGAGTCGCTGAGAGGAGGAGGATCTGAAGACAGCTACAGTGATGAAGATGAGGAGGATGAGGAGGAAGATGAAGACGAGAGATGCTCCTACAGCACGGCCTCTGAACCGCAGCACGACTCCAAAGCTGTGGCCATCATCAAGTCTGTCGGAGAGCTGTCGGTTCCAGAGAAATACAAGAGCACGCATCAGATCAGAGTACGAGATTGATTCAATTGACCTTTCGCTAAGCCCCGCCCTTCTCAGTTACTGTTGTTAGCCTGTCAAGCTTTCGTGCCTGGCATGTCTATTACAATATGTATGCGCCGGTGTCAGACATTCCCATGGATATATTTAGTCATTTTTGGCGAACAGGTGAGATATTTGAGAAAGCCAGACAAAAAAGGACTGCAGTATGCATTACAGGGGTATATTCACGACATAATAGACAACCGATTAGAAAATAATTTAGTCAAAATTGACGATAGGTTAGCCTAGCCGCCTCATATGCTGAGCATTCAACAGCTTAGTTCATGCACAGCAGGAGAGGTGAAATTTAAAGATAATCTAATAATAACTAATTAAACTGTGATTTCTTTTTTTGTCAAAAAGCCTGATAGATTAATTGTTGTGCAATGAAATATAGCGTTACTAACCAACGAGAAAACACGCATGGACAGTGCTTCTACATAATTCATTCATAGAAAAGCCCAGAAAGGGGAAATTGATGCATTTGTGCCAAACATTAGCATCATTGAACCATAACAATTAACGGAGAGAAGATCTTTTCAACACATTTCTAAACATAATAGTTTTAATAACTCATTTCTAATAACTGATTTCTTTTATCTCTGTCATGATGACAGTAAATAATATTTTACTAGATATTTTTCAAGACACTTCTATACAGCTTAAAGTGACATTTAAAGGCTTAACTAGGTTAATTAGGTTAACTAGGCAGGTTAGGGTAATTAGGCAAGTTATTGTATAACGATGATTTGTTCTGTAAACTATCAATAAAAAATATAGCTTTAAGGGGCTAATAATTTTGACCTTAAAATGGGTTTTAAAAAAATAAAAACTGCTTTTATTCTAGTCAAAATAAAACAAATAAGACTTTCTCCAGAAGAAAAAATATTATCAGACATACTGTGAAAATTTCCTTGCTCTGTTAAACATCATTTGGGAAATATTTAAAAAAGAAAAAAAATTCAAAGGGGGCTAATAATTCTGACTTAAACTGTATATCTGTCAGTTTCTATTCTAATTTGCAGTTAAGTAGAAAAAAAATAAATGAATTGAAATGCAAATCAAAGTATAAACAGCAGAAGTGAACAAATAGATTTTCCCTACCAGCAAATATTAATCCGACACCAAATATAAAAGCAGACAGTAACCCGCTATAACATCGTCACCAATGACTACATCTCCAAAAGATCGACGAAGACATCAGTGAATTGTAGCTCTGACATGGACATAAGGGATATAAATTACTGTAAAACAGCTGCGGGTGAAGTATATTGATCGCAAGTGCTCAGTTTGTGAGGACATCTCTGTTTTGTTCTGTTGATATGTAATCCAAATATTCGTAGCTTGAAACAGATGGAAATATAACTGGGTTGTGCTCGCTCTTACAGCTATTGCGAGGGCTTAAATGGAGCAGTGCTCATAACATCAAGCGAAAAAGAAAAAGACAGCTATGAAACATAACTTGATTTGAATTTTTGTCGGAAACACAGTTTAGGTCTGTTTAGGGTAAGAGGTGTGTGAGTTATTGCCGTCTATCACTGAATGTGTCAGGAATATCGAAAACAAAACCAACTTTTTTAGTGCCCCTCATAGAGCTTGATCCACGCTGGCATTTCTCCTCTTGGGTTTTAGGATTTGGAAAGGGAAAAAAATTCCACCACTCTGTCCAAACTTTTAGGATACCGGGTATCAGATTTGCACAATCCATATGCACAACGCTTTGGCTTGTTTCCCTCGCTGGAAAGCTTGACAGACCTCCTGCGTGTAGCTACGGTTGCTAAGCCACGATTGGTGTGTGGCGGTTTGCGGGTTTCAATTAGCGAAGGGTCAATTCTGTTCTTTTTTTTTTTATTAATTGTTTTTCGACAAAGTACATACAGCAGGTTTAACAATAACCATGAAAAAAAAACTAAAAGTGCCAAACTGAGATTAAATATACATGTATGTATACATTATGTGAGGTGTCAGTATGTGAGTGTTATGTGCATTGAATGTACGTCTCTAAATTGTGTATGAGTTTTGACTTTGGAAAGGAGAATTTAAAGAGAGGAGGAAATTAAATGATAAGAAATTACAATAAAGAAAAGAAAAAAACATGAATAATGACAGAAAGCATGGTTGTGTGTGGAAGAGCACATGGGTTTAGTTTAGGGCAATTGAAATATATTAAAATATTGAAGAAATGGATTCCAGATGTTGGTAAAGGACATATTTTTTACATTTGAATGTAATACGTGGGAGTATATTCTATAACGAGATTGGTCCAGTGGTTAATATGAATGCATTTTTAGTTTTCCAGTTTATTAAAATGGTTTTGTTGGCGATATGAGGGAAATTAAAATATGTGTTTTTACACTTGCAAGGAAGATTATCAGTTTCTGTGATGTTGCTAGGTGATTTAGTGCAAGTTCAGACAGCTTATATTTAATAATACAGTAGTCAACATGTGAAGTGGATCCAAAAATGTTTTCTCAAATTGTCCTAAGACAAGAATGCGTGTTGTTTAATGGTTTTAGGACAACTTTGATGAAAGGTTTTAAACCACTTCAAATGTTGACTACTGTATATAATGGATAAACAACAAACAGCATTGAAAGTTTTTTGTTGTCCACCTTGCATGAATTTGCTCAATTTAAAAAACAATATTAACAATGGGCAACGCAGTGGCAAAGTAGGTAGTGCTGTCGCTTCACAGCAAGAAGGTCGCTGGTTGGAGCCTCGGCTGGGTCAGTTGGCGTTTCTGTGTGGAGTTTGCATGTTCTCCCTGCGTTTGCGTTGGTTTCCTCTGGGTGCTTCGGTTTCCCCCACAGTCCAAAGACATGTGGTACAGGTGAATTGGGTAGGCTAAATTGTCCGTAGTGTATGAGTGTGAATGAGTGTGTGTGGATGTTTGCCAGAGATGGGTTGCAGCTGGAAGGGCGTACGCTACTTAAAACAAATGCTGGATAAGTTGGCGGTTCATTCTGCTGTGGTGACCCCAGGTTAATAAAGGGACTAAGCTGAAAAGAAAATGAATGAATATTAACAATGTTCTGCCTCTCCTTCCAGCCAAACTTTGGATATCCTGTGTCACAAGACAAGGAGGAGAAGTGCCGACTGGTTCTCAGCTACATTCTGAAAGTGAGACTTTCATGTGCATTTCCTTTTTTGTTTTTCTGTAGAGTGAAAAGAACGCTTTATCTGTCTGTCTGTCTCTCTAACTGATTGCAAATCATTCATAAAATAATCCCTTACAAACTGTATATCATTTAAAAGATAAAATAATTAATTTTTCATAGTTGATTTTTGATTCACAGTACCTTAACGATAGACCTAATGATAGTAATTTTTAGTGGTGTAACGGATCACAAATTTCACGGTTCGGATCAATACAAATGGTACAAAACAGTACTGCAAGAAACTTTTGGTTTTAACAAACAGAACTTAGAACCTGTAATTTTATTAAAAGTAAAATGAAGAAATAATCAGCTGAATAAAAATCAATAGTAAAATATTCAGTACTGTGAAAAATTCACTGTTACTACTACTGTTGCTGATAACGCTAAATGTAAAAATCTAACATAATTTGTACAACCCATATTTATTTTTAGTCTCATTTTCAATAAATGATTCAGTTATTTACTCATAAAACATAAAATGTTTCATTGCTAGATGTGTCATTTTCGAAGAACTATTCAACGACATATTTTTTATCGCTGGTTGTCGCCACCTACTGGTTAAATAATGTAAATGTTGCCTACAACTTTAATTTTTGAGCGTCGAGTTAAATTACGGTGATTTTAATCTTTACCATAAACATCAATGGTTTTATCTAAACTATAAACTGTTGTCCCAGTACTTCTGTGTTATTTGACTGTTTGTAAACTAGGACTGAATCTCTTTCTTGATTTTTGCGTTTTTCAAACACAGATTTGAATGCAGCAATTTGAAGGATTAATAAACATGCGAATTACCATCATTTATAATTTATGTTGTGTGGGTGTTGAGATCCTGATCTTTTAATGATTAATCGTCCAGCTTACACTGAATGCATTAATGCAGGCTAAACAAGTAGTGACAGAAAACACCTTTAATAACCTAAGAAACCCACCACATCCTGAATAACCAAACACAACTTCAATCATCATTATATTTAACAGGAAAACCTAAATGCTATCATACATGTTAATTTAATGACACAAGAAGCGATCTCTCTGTGATCGTTACAAATTTAGGATTAATCTACAAGTAAAAAAAATGAATTAATCTGCGGGTCACGTGTGTTCCGAACCGTGGTTTGTGATCCGTACGAATCACAGATCAACCGTGATCCATTACACCCCTAGTTATTTTTGATTTAGACAGTACTAAGCAATAGTAATTTATTAATTTTCAACAAGATAACTCATCAAAGCCATTTCAGACCATTTTGCTACAACAAACTAAATGTAAAATCATGATAGAAACATCTGTTAATTTTCATGGCAAGAGTTATAGAAATAATGAGTTTTATATTTTGAGGAAAGAAGGTCTGAAAATATGATTACAGATTATCGGTTTGTGATTCTGTGCCAACTATAACATATTATGGGTTCTTTTATGTTCATCTACAGGGAGTGCAGAATTATTAGGCAAGTTGTATTTTTGAGGATTAATTTTATTATTGAACAACAACCATGTTCTCAATGAACCCAAAAAACTCATTAATATCAAAGCTGAATATTTTTGGAAGTAGTTTTTAGTTTGTTTTTAGTTTGAGCTATTTTAGGAGGATATCTGTGTGTGCAGGTGACTATTACTATGCATAATTATTAGGCAACTTAACAAAAAAACAAATATATACCCATTTCAATTATTTATTTTCACCAGTGAAACCAATATAACATCTCAACATTCACAAATATACATTTCTGACATTCAAAAACAAAACAAAAACAAATCAGTGACCAATATAGCCACCTTTCTTTGCAAGGACACTCAAAAGCCTGCCATCCATGGATTCTGTCAGTGTTTTGATCTGTTCACCATCAACATTGCGTGCAGCAGCAACCACAGCCTCCCAGACACTGTTCAGAGAGGTGTACTGTTTTCCCTCCTTGTAAATCTCACATTTGATGATGGACCACAGGTTCTCTATGGGGTTCAGGTCAGGTGAACAAGAAGGCCCTGTCATTAGTTTTTCTTCTTTTAGACCCTTTCTTGCCAGCCACGCTGTGGAATACTTGGACGCGTGTGATGGAGCATTGTCCTGCATGAAAATCATGTTTTTCTTGAAGGATGCAGACTTCTTCCTGTACCACTGCTTGAAGATGTCTTCCAGAAACTGGCAGTAGGACTGGGAGTTGAGCTTGACTCCATCCTCAACCCGAAAAGGCCTCACAAGCTCATCTTTGATGATACCAGCCCAAACCAGTACTCCACCTCCACCTCCTGGCGTCTGAGTCGGACTGGAGCTCTCTGCCCTTTACCGATCCAGCCACGGGCCCATCAAGACTCACTCTCATTTCATCAGTCCATAAAACCTTAGAAAAATCAGTCTTGAGATATTTCTTGGCCCAGTCTTGACGTTTCAGCTTGTGTGTCTTCTTCAGTGGTGGTCGTTTTTTTAGCCTTTCTTACCGTGGCCATGTCTCTAAGTATTGCACACCTTGTGCTTTTGGGCACTCCAGTGATGTTGCAGCTCTGAAATATGGCAAAACAGGTGGCAAGTGGCATCTTGGCAGCTGCACGCTTGACTTTTCTCAGTTTATGGGCAGTTATTTTGCGCCTTGGTTTTTCCACACGCTTCTTGCGACCCTGTTGACTATTTTGAATGAAACGCTTGATTGTTCGATGATCACGCTTCAGAAGCTTGGCAATTTTAAGAGTGCTGCATCCTTCTGCAAGATATCTCACTATTTTTGACTTTTCTGAGCCTGTCAAGTCCTTCTTTTGACCCATTTTGCCAAAGGAAGTTGCCTAATAATTATGCACACCCGATATAGGGTGTTGATGTCATTAGACCACACCCCTTCTCATTACAGAAATGCACATCACCTAATATGCTTAATTGGTAGTAGGCTTTCGAGCCTATACAGCTTGGAGTAAGACAACATGCATAAAGAGGATGATGTGGTCAAAATACTCATTTGCCTAATAATTCTGCACTGCCTGTATTTGTCTGTCTGTCTATCTAAAAGTTAAAAAAGTGATTTTATTTATGCATACAATATATATAGGCGCCAACAAAGTCACAATAACATCTCAGAATGACACCAAAATCTCCTAATGACACAACAGAGTTAAATTTTTTATAATGAAATGATTCAATGATTTTTGAACAAATCGATTGAATGAATGATTCTGCAAAGACAGAACATTAATGTGTGGTGGTTTTTAATTTGTATTTTTTATTTTTAAAATCCCAAAATCTAAAACTTACCTAAAATGCAAAATTTAAAGTTAAAATAAGAAAAATAAGCAGCATCTCCTCATCGATGACTACCACATAAAAAACATGCATGTCTCGTAGTTTATTATGTTGTTATTATTACTTATCCTTTCCTTTCAGAGCTCCTCAGTGGGACTCGATAGCTCAGATACAAAAACTACATGTCGACCAAAGCATTTTTGCACAGCTGAAAATATCTATGAGTACTTCTCCAACTGTTTACGTTAAATGGACCCTCAAAACCTTGCCACACTGCTGGATTTCTAAAAAATGTGGCACTTCCATTGACAACAACTGAAAAAATATGCTCTGCTCAGGGGGAAAAAAACGATTCAGCGGACATGTGCCCTAGAATTGTAATGTCTGTGTGTGTGTGTGTGTGTGTGTGTGTGTGTGTGTGTGTGTGTGTGTGTGTGTGTGTGTGTGTGTGTGTGTGTAGGGTCTGAAAGCAGTGGACAGCAGCATAAAGAAAGAGAGTGACCTTCCTGCAGCGGACCCCAGCACACCCATCCCACTAAAATATGAGGAAAGAAGTCCGAATGGAGCTAGAGAGGTGGAGCAGGAGATTGCTTTACTTCTGGACAGAGGTCAGTAATGCTTTCCATTCATTACTCAAGAAATGATTTCTCTTCCACTAAGTGATAGTTTTATCTTCAGATCAATTACTGATCAAGATCAGTTATTGTTTATCAAATATTGTTTATTTTGGGTTATATAGTTGGCCCATGTAATGAGGAGCTGAAGGTGCCGACACGCTCCGGGATGTTACCAGGCACATGGCAGCATCGCATGAAACTCCAGCTGTTCCTGAAAGCATCAAAAGCGTATTACGTTTTGTCAGATGCTGCAACGAACCTGCTGAAGTATGGCCGGGCACTGCGCTACATCAAACTGGCTCTGCAGTGCCACGGTAAGAACAAATAATAGTTTTCAGTCAGTTTGATATATACAGTGCTCAGCATATATCATTTTTAATAGGAAGCTATACAATATTATATTTGTGCATGTACATTAGATTGGTCAGTACTGAAGCCAAATCTGGAGTTTATCTAACAAAATAGATAACGGTCTAAAAAGATAACGGTCCAAAAACTAGTGCACCCAAATTTATATGTTATAGAAAAAATATGAAATACAAATTTTAAAAAAAGGAAAAATTTGTTGAAATTTTGTAGGTTGTAATTAATTTTTTGCAAACTATTGCTTCAATTTAATTGTATTATCTTTGAATTTCTAAATATGTTTGATGACTAAAATAATATTTTAATAAATATATCTGTTTAATAAATCTGATTTGTTTTAATGCACCAAAATACATTGCCTATATTCACTGAGAAATGGATAAAAATATTCATTTTCAAAATGTGGTGTACTCAATTATACTGAGCACTGTATTTAATATACAGTTGAAGTCAGAATTATTAGACCCCCTGTTTATTTTTGTCCCCAATTTTTGTTTATCGGAGAGAAGATATTCTTAACACATTTCTAATCATAATAGTTTTAATAACTCATTTCTAATAACTGATATATTTTATCTTTGTCATGATGACAGTACATAATATTTTACTAGATATTTTTCAAGACACTTCTACACAGCTTAAAGTGACATTTAAAGGCTTAACTAGGTTAATTTTGTTAACTAGGCAGGTTAGGGTAATTAGGCAAGTTATTGTATAACGATGGTTTGTTCTGTAGACTTTTGAAAACAAATATAGCTTAAAGGGGCTAATTTTGACCTTAAAATGTTTATTAAAAAAAATTAAAAACTGCTTTTATTCTAGCCAAAATAAAACAAATAAGACTTGATCCAGAAAAAAAATATTATCAGGCATACTGTGAAAATTTTCTTTTTAAAAGATTTAAAAAAAGAAAAAAAAATTGAAGGGGGGCTAATAATTTTGACTTCAACTGTATATATACAGTTGAAGTATTAGATTATATGAATTATTAGCCTTTATTATATTATTAGCAAAATTATTAGCAGTTTTAGGGCATAGTGTTTCTGTTTCAGCAAAGTTATAATGCACTAGGTCAGTTGAAAAGGAGTGATTATCTGAATTAATGAATGCAGTTTCTCAATTGTAGTCCTGAGTTTTCTTTGGGAATGTGCATTTGACAATATCCCAAATTTAAATCATTCCTATTTAGGAGGTCAAGGGCTTGTTGAGTTGTACTAGGGGTGTGTTGTTGTTGCATACACATGCAATTTCCTCTCCATCTGTTTAAATTCACAAACATCACCAGCATAATTTTAAGTTGTTGTTTTTTGTGTGCTTTTGACATAACCTTGTGTGTATTTAACAATTGATGTTTGATATTCTTGTGATACGCCATCTGTCACCTGTCTTTTTGTGCACTCCATTGGTGACTGTGCGTGTTTAGAAAAATATTATTCATTCATTCATTCATTCAAAAGCCCTGCAGAGTTTAGTTCCAGCCCTGCTTCAACACTCCTATCTGTAGGTATCAAACAAGCCTAACGCGCTCAATTAGTTTGATCAAGTGTGTTTAATTAGGGTTGGAACTAAACTGTGCAGAGCTCCGGCCCTCCAGGAACTGGCTTTGACACCTGTGGTTTAGTCCCTTATTCATCAGGGGTCGCCACAGCTTAATGAACCACCAACTTATCCAGCATATGTTTTACACAGCGGATGCCCTTCCAGACGCAACCCAGTGCTGGGAAACACCCAAACACTTTTACATTCACACACATACACTACGAGCAATTGAATTTATTCAATTCAGATATACCGCATGTTTTTGGACTTGTGGGGGAAACCGGAGCACCTGGAGGAAACCCACGCCAACACGGGGAGAACATGCAAACTCCACACAGAAACGCTAATTGGCCCAGCTGGAACTCGAACCAGCGACCTTCTTGCTGTGAGGCAACAGCGCTAACCACTAAGCCACCATTAGAAAAATATAAGGAATGTGTAAACTATGCTAGATCAGGGTTGCCAGGTTTTTACTACAAAACTAGCCCAATGGCCAGTCAAAAGTCTAACCTAATAATATCAAATCTCAAAATATTCCATCCCCCATTCATAAAATACATAGTTTTACATCACTGTATAGACTTATGAATGGTCTCTATAATAAAATAATTGTATATTAGTGATTATAAAGATTATTTCAAATTGACAGCACAGCTGGCATGGTGTTTATATATATATATATATATATATATATATATATATATATATATATATATATATATATATATATATATACATACATACATACATGCATGCATACAGTTGAAGTCAGAATTATTAGCCCCCTTTGAATTTTTATTTCTTTTTTAAATATTTCCCAAATGATGTTTATTAGAGCAAGGAGATTTTCACAGTATGTCTGATAATATTTTTTCTTCTGGAAAAAAGTCTTATTTGATTTATTTCAGCTAGAATAAAAGCAGTTTTTAATTTTTTTAAGAACCATTTTAAGGTCAATATTATTAGCTCCTTAAGCTATTTTTTTTCCGATTGTATACAGAATAAACCATCATTATACAATAACTTGCCTAATTACCCTAACCTGCCTAGTTAACCTAATTAACCTAGTTAAGCCTTTAAATGTCACTTTAAGCTGTATAGAGGTGTCTTGAAAAATATCTAGTAAAATATTATGTACTGTCAACATAGCAAAGATAAAATAAATCAGTCATTAGAAATGAGTTATTAAAATTATTATGTTTAGAAATGTGTTGAAAAAAATCGTCTCTTCGTTAAACAGAAATTGGGGGGGGGCTAATAATTCTGACTTGAACTGTATATATACATATAGATATAGATTCAAGAAATTAATCACATTTTAAATTGACTGACTTTCTTTTGTAAATTACATATACTTTGAAGTTATTATTTAGCAATATTCCTTGATATTTATGTCAGTATGTTAACAGAGAAACAAAAATAGCCATACTTAATGTGACAAAGGAGACATCCAAAACATGCAGTGTTAGTGGTCCTCCAGGAACGTGGTTAAGAAAGACTGCTGTAAACTATTGCACTTACTCCGTTTTATCATCCTAGCACAGTTTTTATCTCTGGTAGAATAGAAATGTGATGTATTTCAATGCAACCATATAAATATAATTGATGCACAATTTTAACCCGCATAAAACAAAACAAAACCTATGGCAAGTTAAAAGGTGCCCAATTCCATGGGAGAACTGTGGACTTTGCAACCCTGTGCTGGAGTAATTGAGGCACAGACTGTAAAGGCTCCACGCTGTTATGGAAGTGGGGCGTTGAGCAGCAGCTAATTTGCATTTTAAGAGACACACAAAAAGGAGCATGATATTTTAAATAATTCATAAGGTATTTTTGAGCTGAAATTTCACATAAGACACCTAAGGCTTGTAAGAAAGGTATAATATGACTCCTTTAAAATTATGTTTTACAAAATTAAAACCATTCAAACCTGATCTGTATATGATTTGTTCCTTTGTAGATGCATACTGCTCCATTAGTGGCGGTCTCCACGCACAGGTGCTTCTTTTCCACTGCCAGTGTTTGTCTCTGTGCGGAGATGTTCAGCTCATGTTGGCCCAGAATGCCTCAAACAGAGCTGCGTATCTGGAGGAGTACAGCTATCAGACCAAAGATGACCAGGAGATCCTCCACTGCCTGCACCGCGAGAGCTCCTGCCAAGGTCTGTATTCAAAAATCATGTCATAACAATTGCCTGTAGAACCAAAAACATTTTTAAAATATGTAATATTGTATATAATATGCAATGTAATGTGAGTGCTGGGGATAAGCTGCTACAGAAGCATTATTAGACTAATTAATATCAAAGAAAAACAGCACATCAGTAATATGGGAATATCTTGGTTTCAAAACCAGGTAATTTGTAAGAGCTGTCACAGAACAAGGAAATACAACAACCAGCACCTAAAAAAGTACCACAGGCGGTAACATAGTCTTGCTAAAAGGTCAACTACAAGTAGGGGTGTCAAAATGAATTGTTTCTTCTGTGCACCGCAATGCAGACGCGGACAATTCGGTATCGGTTCAGTAATAATCATAACCAGTTATTATGTACTGACGTCATTTATCTCATATGCGCTATATTGTTTGTATTAAAGGACAAAATTGTATTACAAATAGTATATAAATATATTTATACATTTCAATTAGGGCTGTCAATTGATTAAAAAAATTCACTAATTAATCACACTTTATTTTGTAATTAATTGAAATTTTAATTTTGTAATTAATTAAAATGATTAATCACAAAAAGCCGTATTTATTACAGAAATAAAAACACAGGCATGTAAGTGCCATTTGAATTTCAAAACAATCAAAGCCAATTACAAACAAAAATGATTTCCATGTTGGATTCTAAGTGGACTACAAAAAAATCCAAAATACAGGCATTGCAAATATGGAAAATTATAACAATAATAAAGTATTGAATACAGACAATTGGATCATTGTAAAGTTGTATTGCGAGTTGAGAACATTAATTATAAAGTAGAAACAATTTTGCTTAGTTCTCCTTAACATTTAGCCAGTTGCTAAGACAGTCCAGTCTATTGACATTATCGGGGGACAATGTGGCCAAGGGGTACATCAAAGGCACGTACCAAAGACTATAGACTTCTTATAGGGACTTTGGTCACACCATCTCTAAACATTTAATTCTAAACAGCTTTGAGGGATACGGACACCGCAAAGACTATAGAATACATATAGAATGCCTTAAAGAGACTTTGGACACAGTCAGCGATGTCAGGCGTTTGCTCTTTTTGCTAGGAAACCCACACACAGGCAACGCGCGCAGTACAGCGCACTCGGTGAGTGACTCCTCAACCTCCTCAGTGATATTTTAACACGCACGATCGCGTTCATAAAATTTGCTTAAACTAAGCGTTCTAAAGTATGGCTGTATTTTACAAGTAAGGATTCCGACACAGCAACGTGAAGCAGACGCTTAACAAATGTGTAGGGGGGAAACACGTCAAACTTAATGAAACATTTGAGGGCGCATGGAATCAACTTAAAGGTGAGGAATGGACTGTCTTTGACAGCTTGCAACATCATCTGGCACTTTCACTGAGTACATTTACATGGACACCAATACCATGTAACCATTTACATGGACACCAATTTATGATTAAGATAATACTCTGATTAAGAGTCTACCATGTAAGCAGCGATTTTTGATTACCTTAAAGGACCCCCCGAGTCCCGAAATGCGGAGGTTTTTCTTTCCGTTCGCCATGCGGTATCAAATTCCATTAAAACAACACTCTTCCAGCAGTCCATACTTCATATTTTCATCCAATTATTGTCACGAGGCATGAACAATATGTTGCTGAATGAAAGTGAACTGCAGTTAAAGTCTAAAGATCAAAAATGAAACACCTGAAATTGCATGAAACTCTGGAGGAAACGCTGGATAGCCTGGTGATGCGACAATAATTGTTTTATACTGAAACTTTCCTTCTAAAAGCGCTTCCTTGGTCTTATCCATATTTCTTTGCACGTTAAACACACGTCGGCCACAACAGGAAATAAAAAAAACTGCAACTGCATTAATTTTTTTTAACGCGTTATTTATATTAAAAAACGTCGCTGGGTCGAACCTCGGCTGGGCTGGGTCAGTTGGCGTTTCTGTGTGGAGTTTGCATGTTCTCCCTGCGTTCGCGTGGGTTTCCTCCGGGTGCTCCGGTTTCCCCCACAGTCCAAAGACATGCGGTACAGGTGAATTGGGTAAGCTAAATTGTCCGTAGTGTATGAGTGTGAATGTGTGTGTGTGGAAATTCCCAGAGATGGGTTGCGGCTGGAAGGGCATCCGCTGCGTAAAATCGTGCTGGATAAGTTGGTGGTTCATTCCACTGTGGCGACCCCGCAAGGGACAAAGCCGACAAGAAAATGAATGAATGAATTTATATTAAAACTATATAATATATATATATATATATATTAAAACTAAATAATATTTCAAATTAATTGCGTGCGTTAACGCGCTAATTTTGACAGCCCTAATTTTAATACAAGAATTGCTGTGCTGTGAAGAAAATATAAAATTGTTTATGGAAAGTATCATCAATGCACCGAGATATCGAATTTGAATCTATGGCATGATAATCGTAACCGAACCGTGAGACCAGTGTAGGTTCACACCTCTAACGAGTACTGCCATTGACACTCAATCTAGTAGCAAGCAACAGCAAAGAATTTCAGAGATGTTTGCTAATATAAGTTTCTATCTTTTTTTTTAACTAACAGAAGCTTCAATACAGATTATTGAGCTGAAGCTTGACTACAAAATTACATCGTAAATCAAATCGAAATCGCAATATCTGGCAAGAAAAATCGCGATTAGATATTTTCCCCAAATTGCACAGCCCTAGTTTGTTCTGTAGCCAATAATAATAATAAAAAAACATGTCTCAAGGGGGCCACTTATATTGACCTTTTAAATTATTTTTATACCACCCAAACTAAAAGAAACTAGACTTTCTCCAGGAGAAAAATATAATAGGAAATACTGTAAAAAATGTCCCTGCTCAGTTAAAATTCACGTACGAAATGTTTGGAAAAATAATAGAAATTTCACAGGAGGTTGAATAATTTTGTCTGAAACTAATTTATTTTTTGTATTTTCTGGCTGTAGACACAAAACTGATTATGCCATGTTCATTCAATTATGGTGCATTCATATAGTCACAATATAAGGCTACGTTTACACTGCAGGCAAATGTGGACCGAATCTGATTTCTTTGCCCACATTAGTACTAGAAAAACAATCATTTAGAGTTTATAAAAAAAGACACAGCGGTTATCTGTGGAAATATCCACAATCATATTAAACATAAACTGACAACTTCTTTATTCACTTCATACAATATACACGTTGTGTGCATAATTAGACATTTATGTGTTGTGCGTAACTGTACTTTTGCGTATGTGGATCAGTTTAGGACAATGATCTGTTCACACTGGAAATTTGATATTGGCCACATTTATAACAACAGTGTGAACAGGTATGCAAACAAATCAGATCTGAGAAAAAAAATTTGAGGACTAAGCATTGCAGTGTAAACATAGCTTAAGACACAATATCTGAAAAAAGCTAACTGTTATAGTCTTTTAGCTCGTAGTATAGCATTCAAAATTTGACCTTACGTAACCAGAAGTTTCTGTGTTTTGTCTCTCAGCCTTCAGCATGGCCACTGATCTGGCCCTGGACCCTGAGTACCAGCTTATCGTCAGCTGCAAGTGTTATGAAGCCGCTCATGATCTTTTGACGTCAGGAATCCTGAAAGACCAGGCACAGGAGCAGCTGGGTCAGGTGCTGAAACGTCTTGGGAACATCCGAAACGAGATGGGCGTTTTCTACATGAACCAGGCTGCGGCCATGCAGGCAGAGAAAGAAGGAGGTAGGGGCTACCTGGTTTGCTGTTAGATTTAATTTGTGTTTACACTTGGCGGGTCTGATTAATTTAAAACACTGATGTGAGTGATATGGTGTGGTTCATTTGAATGTGTGTGTATGTGTGCAGGGTGTCTGCAGGGTCTTAAATTTACTAAAATATTGTATGTAATGTTGTAGGTCTTAAATCACTTTAAACAGGTCTTAATGTTTCTATGACCCTATCTAAATGGACCCTTTTCACGTTTCTGGGTTTCTCAGTAGCGGAAGTCGGGGTAAATTTAGAGCGCAGTGAATGGGAGAGTACATCAAATCATTTTTTTTACAATCCTATTATTGAAGTAATAAAAGGAAAACTCCGCAATGGTGTTGTCAAGACCAGTAATGGGAATAACGATGCTATAAATAAATGATGTTACTAACATCGATACTTTTTTCAGTAACGAGTAATCAAATGAATTACAATGCCATTACCATTACTGACAATAAAATGCGCGTTACTATAATTAAGATCACTGAAGGGGTTTTCATGCGAGCAGCGTCTCTCTTTAAGCCATAGGACCTCTCTTTCTCTGGGGTCTGTGTGTGTTCGGGGCTGGGGCAGGACACATAACCAACCAGTGATGTTGATTGGTGTGTCTGTGAACGTGGTATAACTGAGAACATGATGATTGGCTTAGATGGAGTACATTTCCATCGTTTGCCAATCAGAGGCAGAGTAGTGCGGGTGTTCACACGAGCACACGCACAGTCAGTCACACACACACACACACACACACACACACACACACACACACACACACACACACACACACACACACACACGAAAAAAAGAGTCTCTCTGCGTCGATGACAATTCTATGAAGCGGCTCACGTCGTTACATGCCGCCACAAAATGAGTGGCTATGCAGGTGATAACGTGAGCTCTGCTACCAGAGGAGGAGATGAAGCCACAGCGTCAAAGCAAATAAAACTTTTTTTCCTCAACCACAAGCACTTATTACTCAGTAGAGGTGTGAACCTACACTGGTCTCACGGTTCGGTTCGGTTACGATTATCATGCCATCGATTCGGTTCAATTCGATATCTCGGTGCATCACGGTGCATTGACGATTCTTTCCTTACACAGTTTTATATTTTCTTCACAGCACAGCAATTCTTGTATTAAAATGTGTAAATATATTTATATACTATTTGTAAAACAATTTTGTCCTTTAATACAAAGTCAGATATATAAACTGTACCTTTAAACAAGACCATTTTGAGGGATGTAAACAAAAACAATGGTCCTAACGTATTTCCTGTTTTACATTTTTAATTTCCATTGCTTCTGAGAATCCAAAAAGGTCCACATATTGATAAATAGTGTTATGACTGCTGATTTAAAATCAAGTTATGATTGAATTGCCTCTTGTTACAGTTAGGAAATAGTTTAAAGTCAAGCAGGAAATGTTCATGGGCCAATGACATGACCACATTGAAATGGTCTATAGCAAATAAACAAATATAAATATCCCGCTCGCTTTCTACCAAGTTATTTCTTACACCCCTTTGATTGGTCACGCGCGCAACAGAAAGGGGAGGGCTGCCATTGGCTCTTACACGCCTGCGCTCTTCACAGATGCGCTCATGGGCCAGTGAGAGAGAAATGGAGATTACTTTCATTCTCTTAATCGCCGTGAAATAGGGGCTTTTGCTGTAAGTGTCAGTGAAACAGTGTTCAAACACACACGCAGTGAAATTGTGCACAGTTTCAGAGTTTTTGCGTAGTTAGAGCGTTGTAAATACTCGCACTCGCCTCCCTCGCCATAGTAAGCTACGGCGTCATAGCGCATGTGAGATAAATGACGTCAGTATAATAACCGGTTATGATTATTACTGAACCGATACCGAATTGTCCGCGCCTGCATCGCGGTGCACCGAAGAAACGATTAATTTTGACACCCCTATTACTCAGACAGAATTCAACAAAATAATATCTAGATATATAGATGAGGACATGCTGCCATCGACTCTCACATTGTCCCACAACAACATTAAAATAGTGTAGATTACTGTACAAAGTTTTAGATTTATTTTATAGTTTTATTTATTTTATCATTTTATAGACAAATTAGCTACCAAATATATAGCTACCTGGTGGGGACACTGACCTGGGCCAACGGTTACATACATTTAGTTTATTATAGTTTTTAAAACATGTCAATTTAATTTAAAAAAAGATGCGTTATGTTGACAAAAAGTATACAACTAGGGTTTGCTAAGAAATACTTAAATTAGAAATCTTTTGATGAGGCAAGTTGTAATCTTTCATGGGATTCCATTAGAAAAAATCCTTAGTGTTTAGCCCTGTAGTCTGAAATTTAATTCAGACTGGCCATAAAAAGGGTATTAAATAGTCTTAAATTTGACTTGACGAACCTGCAGTAATATGGAGTTGGAAATATGCCAAAACAATCTGAATTTGAGTTGTGTTCATTTGAATAATTAACAATTGTAATTTAAAAAAACTAAATATATTATTTATTTGCTTTGGAATTTTTTTTTTGAATTTTAATTTCTTAACTTGAATATTGAACATCTGAGATTTAAGACAACTGAATTTTTGATCACCCCTGAACTACTTTGTGCGATCTGAATTTCACAATCTGAATTTCTGGTTTTGAAGTTTAGAATATTCAAGTCGAGTCGAGCTTTAATGTCATTCCGCTACATGTGTGGACATACAGAGGAACAAAATGACGTGTCTCGCAGGACAACAGTGCTACATAAATTAATCATAAATACAAACACAACACTGGACATAAGAGCTTTTTAAATATATATATATATATGCATAACTAACATATACTACAAGATGCTTAACTATACACATAAGACAGGCTGTACAAGTAATTTTACATGAGACTGAACAATGTTGTGCAGGATATTGTGCAAGAGAGGTATTTAAAGTTTAATATTGTGCAAGAGTTATTTAAGGTTGAAACAAGCCGTGATTGAGTCCTTGTAAGATGGAGTTTAGATAAAGTGTCAGGTGCGTAAGAGAGAAGAGTGTTTCTACAGGTGGTTTATCAAGCCCACTCACTTGAATAAATCACAATTTGAAATGCACTATGTTTCCAAAAGACATGGAGTGATTAGGAAAGTGTCTATAGAGGAATTACCAACCTACGTCACACAGGTTCAACTGCGCATACCGGTTGCAAAAAAAAGACCGTTTGCACTAGCAAACATGTCGCGTTGTGCGATAGGATGCCAAATTCGAAAATAGAAAACTTAACTTTTACCGTACACCGCACTGCTTTTAATGCCAACCGCAGACATCTTTGGCTAACAGCCATCAGAAGAGCTAAATGAGGACTCGACTCTTAAAAATGCTTAAGAATGCAGTTGTTTTGCTTGTTGATGATTACAATAAGTTAGTTTCAATAAGATAGTTGTATATTTCGGGTTGGATGCTTGGCCATTTCGTCTTATCCAATATCCATTGGGAGGGTGCTATCGCAAATGGACCTGTCAGACGAACGCCGCTCACTTTAACGTCAATTTTGCCGAATAAATCTGCTTATCATTGGGTGACAAGCTGTTATAATATGCTAAGAGCATTATGTAAATAATGTATTTAATATGTAATCAATATAACTTATCTCTAATACAACAACAAACTCTGTACCGCATCAGATGTCATTCCCTCGCTGTTAATGCTAGCGCTCCCGGTTTTTTTCTGCAACCTCGCTGAGCGCGCATCCTGAATGTTTACAAACATGGTAATTCGTCTATAGTGCAAAGGTGCAACCTGGTGCAAGAGTCAGAGAGATGAGAGGGTGTCTTTTCTACAGGGGGTTTGTTATGCCCACTCACCTGTATGGGATATACTGACTGGAGTTGAGGGCTCTAACAGCCTGTGGGAACAAGCTGTTGAGCAGTCTAGCTGAGCAGGCTCTAATACTTCAAAACCTTCCTCTAATACCTACTAAACCTGATGGCAGCAGCTGAAAGTGACTGTGGAAGGGATGGGTAGAGTCTTTCACAATACTGCTAGCTTTGTGAAAACCGTGAAAGGAAAATGTCCTGAATGGAGGATAGAGGGGCACCGATGATCTTTTCAGCCGTGTTTACGCTGGAGGGTCTTGCGGTCGGCAGCACTGCAGCTCTCGTACCAGATAGTGATGCAGCTGGTCAGCACGCTCTCAATGGTTCCCTTGTAGAATTAGATTTTTCAGAATTTTTTCATCTTGAAAACTTGAAACTGTATTTTTACAAACTGGATATCTGCAGTCTATGAATTCAGAAATAAAAAATCTGAAATTTGAAAATATGTCTATAAAAATCGGACTTAAAAAAGTTAAAAATAGTTAAATCTAATTAAAATTAAGAAATTCAAATTCAAAACAATTTTCAAAGGCATATAATATTTAGTTTAATAAAATTACAATTGTTATTCATTCAAATTCAGATTGTTTTGGCATATTTTAAGCTCCATACAGAAACCCTGTGTGTGTGCGTGCGTGCGTGTGTGTATGTGTCTGTGTGCGCACCTAACAAGTAGATTGAAAACACCTAATAGATGGGTCTTGGCCCACTTTCAAACTAACTTAGGTGCATTTTGGCTGAAAAATGAATGCAACGCAGAGCAAAGACATCAACATAAAAATTAAAAACAGGACACCTGTCAGATGTGACCATAAAACAAGTGCTCAAGCAAATCAGAATTTTTTGGTCAGTCACAAAGAGCTCAATACATGCATCAGAAACAAATCTCCATGCAGCAGATCTCTTTATTTATGAGTGAATTTCTGATGCTGCTTTCACTCCTTTACAAATGTAAGCTTCTTATTTTAAACAGATCAAAATACTGTCACCAGTGTATGCACAAAAAAACGAGCATGTTTAGCCCAGCACACAGCATTGTTGTGTTGCAAAGTGTACGTCATAAAACCTTTTTCTTGTTTTGTATTTTCAGCGTTAGGTCGTAAAACAGACTGTAGGAATGCTAAGCAAACCAGGACTAAAAGTGTAATTTTCTTTTCTGGTCTGGACCAGAAGAACCCAGAAAAGCAAGCTACAAGTGCGGAAACACCCTTAAAAAAACAAGCAATGCTTTGTCCAAAAACATGTTTGTGAAGTGCATCTTTCTCTTCCTCCAGTGCGCAGGAGTGTGTGTGTGGCCGAGCAGGAGCTGTGGAAGAAGAGTTTCTCGTGTTTTGAGAAGGGCATGCAGTATTTTAGTGCTATTTCAGACTTGGTGAACACGGCTCTGCTGCTGTGTAACATCGGCCGTCTCATGCGCATCTGTGCTCAGGCTCACTGCGTCATCACTTCAGAGCAGAGCAGAGGAGAGTTTTCACCTGAAGAGACTCTTTATTACAACAAGGTCAGTCACACACACACGCCGTCTTTAGATCCTAATTATTCATTGTGAATCATATTGTTATTTATTAATAATGATTGTTATCAGGGTGCGAATTATACATAGAAGATCGGGGATCATTACTTTTTTTGTAATGTAGTGTAATACATGCTTCAGTGAGTCACATTTATGTATCTATTAAATTACATAATAATAAAACATCTTAGTTTTCAGCGTTTAGGGGATGTTTAGTGTAGATGTTTTCTATGTCTTTCTTTTCTTTTTCATTCTTTTATCACCTGTTTTAACACATTTTAATCTGTTTATCTGTTTTTATCATTTTTAAATTCTTTTAATCATTTTTATTTTGTTGTGTCTTTTATTCCTGTTTATGTAAAGCTCTTTGAATTACTATTGTGTATGAAATGTGCTATATAAACAAACCTGCCTTGCCTAGTCAGGCCTACAGTGTACCTTTATTGGCTATTTCAGAGGTTACTGTTGGTCATGCATTTACAGTTGTATAAACCATTATGGGGTGGACAAATGTATATTTTTATTATCTATTATTTTAATGATTAATATTATTATTTAAGGGCTGACCCCCTATATATCTTGTTTTGACATCCTTCAGCGTAGATCGAGCATCAATTAGTGGGGTTAATCCTCCCACAAACCCTCCTGTAATTTACACCCTTACTTTACACACCTTACTTTAAGATTGTTTATATTTAAACAATCTACAAAGATTGGCTGCGTCCGAAACCGCATACTTCCATACTATACAGTACGCTAAAATCAGTATGCGAGCCGAGTAGTATGTCCGAATTCATAGAATTCGAAAATCAGTATGCGAGCAGTACCCGGATGACTTACTACTTCCGGCGAGATTCTGAAGTGCGCATCCCATGGACGCTGCGCTATCCCATGATGCCCCGCGAGAGAATTCATGAATGGAAGTGAAGCGACGCAACTGACGCAGGTCGGTCACGTGACCATGACAAAATGGCGGATGTAGTACGTCCGAATTCATTTCATACTGCTCACATTCATACTGTATAGAACGTACTTTTCTAACGGCCGAGTAGTACGTTTAAATTCAAATGCAGTACCTACTGAGTAGTAGGCGGTTTCGGACGCAGCCATTGTAATTATTCAGTATTTAATAATAATTCCTTGTGTACATGGACAAAAAAAGGCTTGCATTAAGATTAGGGATGCACCGATACCTTTTTTTTGGATCTGATCCTGAGAACAAAATCGAGTATCGACCAATACAGATCCGATCCCTATACTGTGCTGTTTTCTTTTTTTTTTCTATTTTTTTTTTTAAATAATACAGTTTCTATAGTTCTAGTGATAAACTCAAATAATATATCTTCTTTAGTAAAAATAACAGACCCATAGGCCTACTGTATATGACAGACGACACAATCTAACTTAAAACATGATGCTTGCTGTAAACTAGGCTACATTATTTTAGCATTCGTTATGACATTGGTCTGTTGTGGTCCAGCTTATGTTCCCTTTTTTAATATTAAGATTTTTCTTTGAAATCTGTAATAAGCTACCACTATTGACCCTAATCGTTGGTAAAATAGCCAGTCTTTTAGCAAAGTGAAATTTTTTTTCTGCAGGTTTGGCCTAAACTCGCCACGAGTGAGATGGAGTAACTGAAAGCATGTCTGAAAAATTATTTTTTGTCTGAAAAATTATCTTTTCGACCTTCTTGCTGTGAGGCGACAGCACTACCTACTGCGTCACCCATGTATCATTCAGTATAATAAAAAGTGGATGTGGAGTGTGTTATTATTCATAATAATGATAATATGAATAACAACAACAACTTATAGTTTTATTCATATAATTTATTTATTTAATATTTTGTGCATGTACCTTTTATATAATATTATATTAATTTAATTAATACTACTACTGCTACTACTAAAATAATAATAGTAATATGTTAATTGTTATTATTTATTTGTTAAGTTATTGTTATTATTATTATTATTACTACATATTTTATA
Organism: Danio kyathit; assembly: GCA_903798195.1. NCBI lineage: Eukaryota > Metazoa > Chordata > Actinopteri > Cypriniformes > Danionidae > Danio > Danio kyathit. Next base: position 11,470,807 of record LR812535.1, read on the forward strand.
TAATATTTGGGCCCTAATACTACTATCTAAATTAATATGATTAACAATTTAATAATAAAATACCCTTATCTTCTAATAGAAATGACTATGTATCTTTCAGAATAATAAAAAGTGCATGTGGAATTTATTATTATTATTATTCTCATTAGTAAGGACTTACTAATGAGAAATCATTAATAATAATAATAATATTAATAATAATAATATAATTGATAATAACAAGAACAACAACAAAATATTAATTAATTTATTTAATATTTTGTGTATGTACCTTTTATATAATATTATATTAAGATAAATAATACTACTACTGTTACTACTAAAAATAATAATAGTAATATATTAATTACAAATATATATTTATTATTACTATTATTATTAATGATTTCTCATTAGTAAGTCCTTTGGATACAATTGTCTGCAAAATAAATTCATGTAAATTCAATAAATCGACAATAATAAAGTAGAAATGCTCTTTCTCTCCATCACCAGGCCATAGATTACTATCAGAGAGCGCTGAAGGCTCTGGGCTGCAGAGAGAGTCACTCCGCCGTCTGGGACTCGGTCAACTGGGAACTGTCCACAACCTATTTCACACTGGCCACACTCCTGCAGGATTACGCTCCACTGTCCCGCAAAGCACAGGAGCAGGTACTACACAAATAAACACACCACATGTGTCTGTACACACTGCTGAATTGAGCAGATCCACATGCATGTAACGTGTTTCAGATCGAGAGGGAAGTGACCGAGACCATGATGAAGTCTCTGAGATACTGTGACCTGCAGACTGAATCCGCTCGCCAGCCGCTTTACCAGTACAGGGCAGCCACAATCCACCACAGACTGGCTTCAATGTACCACAGCTGCTACCGCAATCAGGTACATCAGCACATGTTTGAAGAGGAATGCCTACATAGTTATCAATAAGAATTAAAGGGGTCATCAACTGCCTTTTTTATTTATTTCATTCTGTTCTGTGAGGTTAATGTAATATAATGGTATGGTTTTTTTTTTTAAAGTTTCACAGGACAGCCGATGTACTTCATAAATGCTGCTGTAAATACATTTAAAGGGATTAAAGGGAAATTAAAACTGTCATGATTTACTAACCCTTAAGAAGAAAGCTGAAAACCTGTAACCATTGACTTCTATAGTACTTGTTTTTCCTACTATGAAAGTCTGAGGTCTTTGAGAGGTTTGTGTCGGGGTACAGTGCAGGGTATGTGACTACTGTGTGCACTCATAAGTTAAAATTGCCCATTAGCCAGATTGGCTTCAGTATAAGGTGTTTTTAGACTAATGAGCAGGGCCAGACAGACTCCGCGGACTCATTGACCTCTAATGTGTCAATAGATCAAACTCATTTCTCAGTTCCAAACCACTTTAACATGTTCTCACATGGGTTTTTCCTCTCCTTTTTTTCCCTCTGCGTCAGGTTGGAGATGAGAGTGATCGTAAGCAGCACAAAGCTCTGGCAGAGCAGCACTACAGTAAAGCCGTGCGTCTCTTTGTGAATCTGAGTGACGCTCCGTGTGAACTGCTCCGCACACTTCTGGAGAGAGTGGCCTTCGCTGAGTTCACCATGGCAGGTGAGAAAGAAACACACACCACACAAATATAAGCAATGAGAGGTTGACCACCGGTAGAAACACTCTTCTCTCTATTGGCCCGTTTCCACTGAGTGGTGCGGTACGGTATGGTTCTGTACCGGTTACCTTTACCAGGCTTGAGTCTCCACTACCAATGGTACCCTTTTAGGACAGAAAGCTGCAGTCGACGTCATTCTTGCTCGAGGAAAAGTCAAAGTAAAGCTCTACAAGTCGTTCACATATCATATGAGAAGCACTTCTCACAAAACAGATGCTTTATACACATAAATACTTGTGTATACATGTTCATTACTAACTTTTCTATGAACATGATTTGATTATAACTGAAGATCAATGACAGTGCGAAATAGCCTACTGTAACGTCTGCGATTATATTAAATAAATAAATAAATGAACATATATGAACACAGCCCCTTACAGTCTCCGATATGTTACCAATTACAGAAAAACTACACACAGCATACATTTAGTCCTTACTTGGGTTCAAAAACAACACAAAATATAGCCCACAGTCAGTGCAAACCTCTCATCTGTATCTTTAATTTTCAGCAGCATATGTAACCTCTGTTAGAAAGTAATTCTGTCATTCTGATTCATATAATAGTCTTAAAGGTGATGATAATAGTTAAACATGGCAGTTTGTTCATGTTTTAGGTTGCTGAAAGAATCATTTTCACCTTTATTTTTTCCGGCTTCTCCTTTGTTTTTTCGCAATTCACTCTCGCGTTTATCCCTTTCTGAAAGAATCGGACATCAGAAGCACTTCAATAATCACGCGCACGTTATTATCATCAGCTCAAGAAGTTCGTTATTTCAAATATAGATGCGTGGCGAGCGCTAGGCATGGGCCGGTATAAGATTCTGACGGTATGATAACCTTGGATAAAAATATCACGGTTTCACGGTATTACGGTATTGTGATTACTGCTCTAAAATATATTCTTTTTAAATGTCTGGGTAAAAAACTAAAAGTTTTTCCCCTTTGAAATTGAAATTAGATATTTTGGAACGATAAACATGTCAGACTAAATAATTCAAATGAATCATTGACTTCTGCTGTCTTCATTAGTTTCTAAAACACAGATTTCTTTACAATTTAAAATGACATCTTTGGATATTTTTTTCTGCTGGAGGAACTGTTGTCTTAAAAAACAAAAAAAAAGTAAATAAAATATATCACATACCTTAAAAACGGTATTACAGAAATCTTTGACGGTATTAAAACCTTGACTTTTCCAAACCGCGGTATACCTTGAAAACGGTTTTTGTCACATGGCTAGCGAGCACACACCAGCTCTCTGGAGAAAGTGAAACCGCTTGCGCTTTTAGACGGAGGACATACGGCCCATTCAGCTCTTCTTCTTGGCTTTGTGGCTGTTCATCAAGATGACGACAAGGTTTGTTTGAGCTTGGGTCGACCATAACTCGTTATTATGTGTATATATTATCACGGTGTAATGTGTATTTAAAAATGGCGCTTCCTTTGTTTTCATTCTCCTGCCTTGTTTCGCGCGCTAGTGATGTTTGTCTGTAAACCAATAGCGTTCAGCTGTGCGTCTCGCTCTGCCTTTTGGTACCCTTTTGATGTGCTGGGTATAGACATTGGAAAGGGTACCCAAAAAGTGGTACGGTACACTTTTTGGTACCTTTTGACAGTGGAAACGGCCATTAAACTGTACCAAACTGTATCACTCAAAGGAAAACAAGCCATATATGCACCAAATACTTTTCTTAAACTCCATCTTACAAGGACTCAGTGAGGAAAACAATGTTTACTTGTAAATGTACCACAAATCATGAGGCACTACTTTCTCAACCTTAAAGGGCCATGAAACCCCCCTGTCTCAGCAGGGTGTTTTCACACCTCTAGTTTGGAAAAAGTCAGGAAAGTGGGCGTGTCCAGCTCTGTTTAGATGGGAGTCTCCGGGGAGGGAAAGAGGGAAGGATTTGCAAATATGGGTGTTTCCGTTTGGGCACGCAGACGCAGGAGAGAAAGACAGTGACTGTTTACATGGACATCAGTAATCGAATTACTTGCCAAATTTTTAATTTGTCGACTTTAACTGCAGTTTGACACTTTCACTTTTTATTCAGGAACATTTCCTGCATGTCGCCCGTGACAAACGAGATATTGAATGCGAGGAACTGCTGGAGAGTGGAGTTTTAATGTAATGTTTGATACCGCACGCCGAATGGGAGAAAAAAATCCTCCGCATTTCTCAGTAAGATGCACTCGGTAGGCAGCGTCAGAAAGCCGTGTGTGTATAGACTATGCTGTCACAAAATGCGGTGAAAATTCTACACGACGGTCAATATTTGATTGCTGTGTTTACATTCGGAGAGCAGCATTTACAGCGGATCTTTCAGTCTATAATATTGTACTATAATATTGCAGTGATATTAACATAGTGTAAACTTAGTAACTAAATCATTTTGACTGAGGTATGTCTTTAAAAACTGAAAGAGCACTGCTGACGATACTAGCTAACTTTGCCATCTGAATGAACAAACAAAGGGCACTGATCGCACACACTTACCAAATCTGTAGAGACAGGACAATCAAACTGGAACTGTGTCTTTTTTTTAAAAGGAGACGAGCGGCAAATCCGGATTTCATCATTTCCAGATGCGAACAGCTCTCGGGTAAAAATGTTCCTTACAAACGCATTTCTGTCGCGTGCACTGTAATCCACATGTGAGTCCAGCAGCGCTCTCACAGCGGGAAAAAGAAAACAAAACCTTCGTTGCAGCACAAGCACATTAATAAACGCAGAACACTAATAAATGCAATACTGATGATCCATGTCTCCAAATTCTTGTTCTTTCACTTGTTTTGGCAACACAGCATGGCGTCTCTCTGTCGTCTGAACACTTTAACAGGTAAAACCTCTCCGAAGCTATCATGCATATATTAATGAAGTTGCGCCGCATACACAACAGAGCGCGCTGATTGGTTTGAACAAAATCTTTCTCATGAATTAATGCCGCACACTCAGAGACGTCACAATGTTCTCATAGGGACAGACAACCACTCTCCACGCTGTATTTACACGCAAGTATCTCATGGCCGTGACGCAGCTTCAAAAATTCGTTTCAAACCGGAAAAACGAATTTGCTCAAAATAACGCAAAAACAACCAATTTTCACTTTTTAGTGCAATATATGTGCTCTAATAGTGTTTATAGCAGCGTGGGACACATATATGACTGTCAACAGCTCAAAAAATGTGTTTTGGTGTTTCGTGACCCTTTAAATACCTCTTTTGCACAAAATGTTGCACAATATTGTTTCTGGTTTACATGAAGTACTCGTATAGTGTGTCTTAAGTTATGTTTATAGTTAAAAATGTACAGTATGTGTATAGTTACTGTAGATTACTGCTCCGGTATGTTAGATATGTATAGGTTTTAAAAAATTGCTCTTGCATGCAGTGTTGTTTATCGTCATGATTATGTTGTTTGTTTATGTAGCACCGTGGTCCTGCGAGACACAATATTTTGTTCCACTTTATGTCTACACATGTAGCAGAATGACAACAAAGCTCAGCTTGACTTGATAATGGCACACGGGCTGGATGTCATATGATGTGCTTGTGCATTTCAGGTCAGAACAGCAGTGCTGTGAAACTAAAGACTCTGACGGGAGCTCTGGAGATCATGTGTGAAACACGGCATGCGTTCAGACTCATTCATAAAGAGCTGCTGGAGCAACAAGAAAATGTAAATACATACTGCTAATTTGTGTTATAATACTATTAGAAAATTATTATTATATTATTTATATTATATTTTCGTCTAATTAAGTCCCTTTGATTAAAGTGTCTTAAATTAAGAATATTATATAGTAAATCTTTATTTGGTTTACATATCATATTCCTGTTAACCATTAATAAAGCATTAATTAATGGAATTATGAACCTTATTGTAGTGTACACTACTTCAACATTGTCACTAACATTTGCTTATTATTTGTTCATGTTAACTTGTGCATTAACTAATGTATTAACACAAAAATATATGCTTAGTTTACAAATCAGATTTAGTATTACTGAATAAATGTGTTGTTCATTGTGAGGTCATGCTATCTAATCCATGAACAAATGCATTAGTGTATGTGTAAGTAAACAATAACTAATTAGGTTGTTAATATAAAGTGGTGCATAAAAATGAGCAAGTTAACATTAACAAAGATTATGTAATGCTAAATAATAGTCATTGTGCACCATTAGCAACAATAACATATCTCTAACAAGTGTTTAGTTAACATTACCAATAATAAGTAAGGCTAAACAGATGTGTTGTTCACTGTTAATTCATGTTAGCTAATGCATTAGATGTTTATAGCCTTGATACTGCTTTTTTAAAAAGACAAAGATATTTTAGGTTTTCCTCTTACAAAAATTATAAATAAATCTATAAATGATAGTACTTTTCCCTCTGCTTTAAAATCTGCAATAATAACACCAATATATAAATCAGGTGACAAACAGCAAACTAGCAGTTATCGGCCTATAAGCATCCTACCAGTTGTATCAAAAGTGGTTGAAAAAATTTGGCTCATTTAGATAGAAATTCTCTCTTACATCCCATGCAGTTTGGTTTTAGAAAAATACATTCAACTGAGACAGCTTGCTGTTACTTTTTAGAAACGATAAAGACAAATTTAGATAAAGGGGGGGTGGTGGGAGCAGTCTTTCTTGACTTACGTAAGGCATTTGATACTGTTAATCATGATATTTTAATTAACAAATTAAACAATTACGATATTTCAAAGCAAACACTAAATTGTATAAAATCGTACTTGAGTGGTCGAAGTCAATGTGTTCAGGTTAACAATTTTAAATCTACCAAATTAAAATCTACCTTTAAACCAGTTAAATTAGGAGTGCCTCAGGGATCTATTTTAGTACCTTTACTTTTTAGTATTTATATAAATGATTTACCAGCTATATGCATTGATGCTGATTTATTAATGTACGCTGATGATGCTGTGCTTTACACTTATGGAAAAAAATCCAACAGAAGTTGCTATTAAATTAACAAATGAAATGCAAAATGTTTTAAAATGGTTGCAAAATTCAAATCTCACCTTAAATGTTGAAAAAACTGTATCCATGTGTTTCTCAAATAGGTATAAAGTTGGAAATGTTTTAGAAATTTTTATAAATGGGCAAAGTATTAAAAATGTCACTGAATTCAAATATTTAGGCATCATGTTGGACTCAAACCCTAATTTTAAAACTCATATTAAAAAACTTGATACCACACCGAGATTCAATCTAAGACATTTGAAACATATCAGAGATTCTCTGACTTATGAGGCCTCTGGTATGTATTTAAATACTATGATTGTTCCACATTTGTTGTACTGTATAACGAGCTGGTCTCAGGCATGTTAATCATCTTTAACTCCGTTGGAATCATTATACAAGAGAGCACTTAAAATTCATGATAAAAAGCCTCGTTTGTACCATCACTGCAATATCTTAAAAAGTCATAGTCTCTTAAGCTTTGATAATATTATTAAAATTTCCAATATTTGTTTTGTTTTTAATATTATTCACAATCTTTCTGCTTCATCGTTAAATTTTTTTTTAAAATTCTAAATTAGAGAAAACATCGCGAACGACACGTTCTATGGTAAGAGGGGAATGTATTGTGCCTAGACGTAAGACCTCTTTTGGTCAATATTCTTTTATTTATGAAGTCACAAATCTATGGAATTCTCTCCCCAACAGAAATAATCACATGTACAAATTATAAGATGTTTTCACACCTGACTGGTGGTGGTTTTTGTCAAATCAGATTTGTACACACTGAGTGAGATGTTTTCTAATTTGTTAGTGTTTATATGCGATTATGCCTGTATGTTTTAAACTGACTTTTTAATTAATTGGATATTATTGTTTTAATTTTTACCTGTCCAGGGACTGCAGGTGGAAAATAGCAATCCTGCTACAACCTGGTACAATGCATCTTTCCTCTCTGAGGTTAATGTAATTTTTGTGCATTGTCCTGTTAAATAAATAAATTCAATTCAATTAACTAATGCACCCTAATTGTAAAGTGTTACCTTTATTTGTATTATTATTATTATTTTAGTAATAATCATAATTTTCAATAAAGTTCCTTTGGATTAAAGTGTCCTATATTAAGATTACTATATTAGTATTAGTATTAGTATTATATTAGTAGTTTTTAGTCTCTTGGATGGAAATGCTTTAAATTCTTTATTATTACACATATTTTTTTCATTCTATTATCATTGTTATTAAAATTATTATTGTTTTCTTAATAATAATAATAATTATTATTATTATAATAATAACTATTGTAATAATTGGTGAGTTGCCAATTGAACACTTCTGTGTTGTATGTTGACAGATAACGACGGCTGAAGACAAACCTGAAGAAGTCCATGAGGCTTCAGAGAGTTCCTCTTCCTCTGAGCTGAACACAGAAGAGGTGGTGAAGTTAATTGGCATCTTCGAGCCCAGTTTCTCCTTCCTGTTACTGCAAGTGATTAAACTCAGCTCTGCAAGCAAACGAAAACTCAGGTCTGAGATACTAAAACTTGACTCTTCTAAAGCATAAAAATACCATAATATGTTTGCAGATATTTGAGAAACATGCTAAGTGAATGTATTTGTTGATCTGAAAAACAATGCTAAAGTCAGTTATTCTGCTTAGAAAAATGTGCGTTCTGTGTGAGAATGTCTGCCTTTATTTTGCTCTGTGTAACACCGGCCACTGCGAGCCTACCCAATTATATTTCGGCACTCCTGGTTGCCTTGCTGGATACATTACGTATTTCATTTCAGTCATAAAGGCTTTCTCAATATATGCGGCTCTGGTCAAAAATGCAACCTCCGGAGGACAGTAGCAGCCTCCAAAATGAGATGCAGATTCAGAATTGAGAGTTTTTAATTAGCAAATAATACAAATATTACCAAAAAAAAAAATAGCTGAGCAGCTTAAAGTGTCAGGCTGAATCATCAGGCACACTCACTCCTGTTGGTTTCATCAATCTGGCAACCTGCGTAATGTGTTGAGTCGTCGTCGGATGAAAAAATAAAACGCTCTCCAATATTTAGAATTTGGACTGCAGACTGCATGATTTTCAAAGTAGTCATGTCACAGATGTTTTCACACTGCATGACTATCTGGGTTAGCGTTCTGTCTGTGCTGTGTTCACACTGTAGGATGGATCGGCGACAGGAGATTTCACTCTGCATGATTTTAAAATAGGAAGAATCACCGACAACTTTGTCCAAACTACGTCTTACATCTGAACACATGCGAGAAGTGACATGGAAACAACGCGAGGTCACTTAATGTATCTTTCGTTATTAACTACATGATGGAAAAAGTAGGCTTTAGCTTTAGAAAATGTACTTATGTTGCTCACCTGGCTTTCGAAGAGAATTAGCAATTTCTCCTAAACTTTTTTTTACTTTTCGACCCGATTGTGACATTGATCAGATGACACGTAAAACAGACACAGTGCTCCTGCCAAATTTACACTAGTTTTTTTTTCCATTTCTTGGGTCCAAATAAACTGAAAATGAGCGCTTTTAACTTCTCCCCCAGCCTCCCGCTGGCCTGCAGATAGCCATACTAGTAAATGCTGCTCTCTCTCATTGGCTGTAGGTGATCGCTGATGGTATTTTTAGTCAAAACTCATTTCACACAGCATGATTTGAATTGCCGACAGCTCCAGATATTTAGCATGCCAAGTATCTTGTGGGTGTCGGTGACTCATTGGCGATTCTCTCTGATGGCGTCCTAGATAGTTCACATTGTGTAATTGTTACTCGTGTGAACGAGCACTGATTTACCTGTGATTTCAGGCATTTGTCGGCGATTTATCAAAACCTGTCGGCGAGTCAAACTCAGGGCTAATATCATGCAATCTGATCTCGGCATAAGCAAAATAAAATTATTTGTCCCTTTGTTCATCAGGGGTCGCCACAGCGGAATGAACCGTCAACTTATCCAGCATATATTTTACACAGCAGATGCTCTTTCAGCAGCAGCCCAGCACTGGGAAACACCCATACACTCTCGCATTCACACACATACGTACACTATGGCCAATTTAGCTTATTCAATTCACCTATAGTGCATGTATTTGTACTGTGGGGGAAACCAGAGCACCCAGAGGAAACCCACGCCAACACGGGGAGAACATGCAAACTCCACACAGAAATACTAACTGACCTAGCCGGGACTCGAACCAGTGACCTTCTTGCTCTAAGGTGACAGTGCTTCCCACCGAGCCACCATGCCGCCTTAAAACTGAATATACTGTTTTTAAATGTTCTATATAAATATTTTTTATATAAAGGGCCAAAAAACAGATATCATTGAGAGACGTGGGCCGAACGTAAATATACCAAACGATATTACATTAAAGAGGGCAACGCAGTGGCACTGGGTCAGTTGGCGTTTCTGTGTGGAGTTTGCATGTTCTCCCTGCGTTCGCATGGGTTTCCTCCGGGTGCTCCGGTTTCCCCCACAGTCCAAAGACATGCGGTACAGGTGAATTGGGTAGGCTAAATTGTCCGTAGTGTATGAGTGTGAATGAGTGTGTGGATGTTTCCCAGAGATGGGTTGCGGTTGGAAGAGCATCCGCTGCGTAAAATCGTGCTGGATAAGATGGCGGTTCATTCCGCTGTGTCAACCCCGGATTAATAAAGGGACTAAGCCGAAAAAAAAATTAATGAATGAATGAATTACATTAAATTACATTAAATTACATGGGTAATTATTTCATAGGATTTAAATAGAAAACATTACTTTAAATTGTATTGACTAATGCAGTATAACATTTAAAATGGTAACTTACTGCAATAAAAACATGAACAATCACATTTATAACACGGTGGAATTCAATGCTGAATACACTAGTGAAGCAGAATCTGCCTTTGCCTTGATTTGTCCTCTATCCGTCGGAGGACAGTATTAAACTACATCTGATTAATTTCACACCCTTTAATTGAAACATTTAATTTCAGTTAGCTTTTAATAATAAAGCAAGCAAACAAACAAAAGGTTCATTAGATTTGAAATGACAATCTCTAAACCAGGCGTGCCCAAACTCGGTCCTGGAGGGCCGGTGTCCTGCATATTTTAGTTCCAACCCCAATTAAACACACCTGAACCAGCTAATCAAGCTCTTTCTAGGTATACAAAATTTTCCAGGAAGGTGTGTTAAATGAAGTTTGAGCTAAACTATACAGGACACCGGCCCTCCAGGACCGATTTTGGACACCCATGTTCTAAACCAGGGATGTCAAACTCCTGGAGGGCCGCAGCCCTGCAGTTTAGTTCCAACCCTAATTAAACACACCTGATCAAACTAATTGAGTCCTTCAGGCTTGTTTAAAACCTACCAGTAAGTGTGTTGAAGCAGGGTTGGAACTAAACTGTGCAGGGCTGCGGCCCTCCAGGAATTGAGTTTGACATCCCTGCTCTAAACCATCCCTATCATTCTTTCTCTCTTCTCAGATGGGATGGCGGGCCCTAGTTTGGGCATCTCTGATTTATAGTGTATTATCATATGCACTTACTCTGTGATGTATTGTTTTCCTATGCAGCGGTAAAGAAGAGGAGCAGGTGAAGATCTACAAGAATGTCTATTCTCGTCTCTTACGGGCCGAAAAGTCTGTTCCACTCATTCAGCGGGTTTCACTTTTCCTGGAGCTGCTGGATCAGCTGAGTCCACCATCTGGAAGTGAAGAACCAAGATCATCATCATCATCCTGAGAATAAAAACCAGCTGGCTTGATCAATCTACAAGATTCTTCAGCCACATGAACCTATCAATGCCAAGCATGCCACAGTTTCAAGCTGAATCAGTCGTGCTTTCACATGAGCAAGTGACTTTGAATCAAAATGTGAAGTATGACCCTCACCAGCAGTGTCTTTCTTATGCCCACCACATTGTGCTGGACTCTTATTGAGATTTCTTTTTCTTTAATGAAAACATTGTGATAATAAACCTAAATTGTGCAGTTGTTTGTATAGCAGATATTTATTGTCAATGCGACAATATGTGAATCTGTGGTATCGTTTTACACACTTTTTATTGGGAAGCACACTTACAGGCTTTTTTTTCCCACTTATGCATAAATAAGCTCATGAAAAAATGCAGGTTTTTGAATTTAAAATGTGCAATAATTTAGCAAAGGTCAATGCAACAAGGGTGATGATCCAGATACAGTATTTGCGAATGATTGTGATGGCTTGGCTTATCAAAGTCTTTAATAAATTTCCAAGCTACTCAAAGTGCCATCATTATTCACACACACACACAGACACGCCCACCCACCCTTTTCAATAAATATAACTGAAAAGTCATACTTGTGTTTTGACATTTCGTCACCTTGGAATTAGGGTTGCACGGTTTACTGGTACTATGGTAGTATCGCGATACTATGGCTCCAAAATACTGGCGGTGCCACTGTAGTTTGTAAACAGTAGTATCGTCATTAATGGTTTCTCTACAATAGATAATGTTGCATGTGGAAAAGTCACTAAAATGCTCACATGTTTGTGCAACAATAGACCATTTTATTCATTTATTTATTTATTTTTTAAGATTTATTTTGGCCTTTTTGCCTTTATTAGATAGGACAGTATTTAGACAGGAAGTGAAGTTGGAGAGAGAGGGGGGGAGGGGGGGGGGGGGGGGGGGGGGGGGGTAGGGAAATGTCCTCAAGCCGGGATTCGAACTCGGGACGCCCTGACGTGCTATTGCACCATATGTCGGCGCGCTATCCACTAGGTTATTGCGCTGTCAGACCATTTTATTTTAATAGTCTGTGGAGCCCTTTTAAGGTTGCAAAACTACGTAGAATTCACACCTTTTATGGTAGCCTACTGCACGTTTTCTAACGATTCAGTTCAAACGTGCATCTGAATCGGTTCATTTCTGCTCCTGTTAATATGTTTTAATAGCTACAACAACCGCAACAATCTCTTTAAAAGAACGACTCACAAAGTGAAATTTTTAATTACTTTGGATTGTTACCTGATAAAAAACTAGATGAAAAACTTAAAATAGCAACAGGAAACATTGAAATTTTTTTTTGAGCACTTCATAAAGCCTAATTTTGTTGGAAAAAATGCTCTTTTACAACCAATTTCATTTGGTATAATTTGTATCTTTATTTTAATGTATTGTTTGGTGGTCAGTTATCTACAAAATAAACAAAAAGAATGAATTTTAGGTGAAGTGAGGTGCAAATAATACTTTTTTTTCCTTAAGGGAATTATGAATTACATTTAAGTAGGCCAGAAATATAGTATTTCTGGCAATTTTCTTTATAATTTAAATTATGAATTATAGTATCACAATATGACTTGGTATCGTTATACTTCAGCTGGTATAGTATCGTAAGATTAATAATAATTAATGGTATCACAACAACCCTACTTGGAATTATAAGGTTCTATCTGCGTTCTAAATGATTTTGAGATATTGAGCTTCAAAGAATCTGGATTCCATATAGCAAACGATATGTGTGTAAAAGTTCTCTTTCATACATTAACATGACAGAGACCCTGAATGTACTCTAAATGTTAATTATCGATTCTCTTACATGTGCAAATTGGGGTAAAAAAAAAACAGGGCAAATGAAGATAGAAACTTATTGTTTTAAAAAGTCATTTTCCGCTTGGAATTATAAGGTTCTATCAGGCAGATCATTCATTGAAGCATTACTTTTCAAGAAATACAATCAGTCTGCTTATTAATTTCATAAAAAAAAAAAAAAAACTGGTGTTGTAACAATATGTTGATGTTTGAGAAAGTTAATTTTGCTTTCTATAACATTTCTTTTTAAGTTTTAGGATGAATATTTTTTCTTGTTCAAATTAAGCATACAAGGCTGTGCTAAATATTTTGTCCAGTGCAGATGTTCATTTTATGTAATTAATATGGTCATATTTATTGAATTATATACTTTATATGAATTATTGAATTATACGCACCATGAATTAAATTAAGTTTTTGCCTTTCAAAGCTTAATATCAAATTTAAATACTTTAAAAGAAAACAGACAATGTGCAAATGAGTTGTTTAACAAAGTTTAATAAACACTGAAAATGTTATACTGACTATATATACACAAATAAAAATATTTCACATTTAATATATTAAATTTTTTTAATAACCGTTTCTTTTCCAACAATGTAAAATTTAACATTTCATCTCAATGTCAAAAAATGCCTCTAAATCATCACAATTACTTCTTTTTAGTTTCAGGTTTCTTCTCAATTTTGAGAGCCCGGCGAAATGACAAAGAAAGCTGATCATGATTGGTCCTCGTGCATGCATTTGAAATGCTGATTGGCTCACAGAAAGAACCTTATAGAGACAAGCTAGAGTTCGACTTTGTAGATAAAACATTTTTTGTTTTTTAAATAAAAAGTCTTACAATGTAAACAACCTATAAAAAGCATCACATAAAGTAAATAAGTTGTCATTTAATAAGAATATGTGAATAACTCAATTTTGATAAAAAATAATGTCAGGTAGAACCTTATTATTCAATGGTGACGATTTATTGAAGTGGATTTTTATTTTCTAAGTGAAGTTTATTTATAAACTAATTTCGAGAGGATCATGTGCTTATGATTGCTTGCAGCCAGCCCCGCATTATTCAATATATGATTCACCAATCAGACGATTCCTAAGCCACTATAAATACCCTAAGTTCGATATAACAGCCATCTTCGTTTTGAAGAATCCCCCCTTCCACCCCTACTCCTCCTCCTTTCCTAGATGGGTGGCACGGTGGCCCGGTGGTTACCACTGTTGCCTCACAGCAAGAACGTCACTGGTTCTAGTCCTTACCAAGCCAGCCGACGTTTCTGTGCGGAGTTTACACGTTCTCCCCGTGCTCACGTGGGTTTCCCCCGGTTCCTCCCACCGTCCAAAAACATGCAACTTAAGTTAATTGACTAATCCAAATCGGCACCATAGACATGCTCCTAAGTAAGTAGTTATCTCTTAAGAGCAATCACTATCTGTTCATTAGCTACTACAGCAGGGGAGTTCTCGAGATCTTCCTGAGCTCAAACTCCCCTCTCGCCTTGCAAACGGGAGGGAGCCCCGGGCTCGAGGATCTTATGAGCTCAGGGCTCTCTCCCGGGACAGCATGCCAAACAAGCTTTATAATTAATCATCAGCTAAGTGTGAACTTTTGAAAGCTATGTTAAAATACTAAGGATGCTCCAATCGACCATGTTTATACTTACTTTTGGCGACTCACATGAGTGATGGTCTCTTTGTTGCAAGTGCTTTGTATATCCAGTGTTTTGAGCTGCTGTGATGCAAGCTGAGCGATCGCCCCTATCTAGTGTCCAACCTAATGATTTCTCCCGAAAGCTCCGCAAGTCTCCCACATATATATAGTGGCTCTGTGACACCGGCAATTTAGTTAAAAAAAAACCCCAGAAATCATGATGACGAGAGTGAATTGGCAAGACAACAGATCACGAGAGGCACAGTGATTTTCTAAGCATTACATTTGTTAGGTTAAATTAATAGAGCTGTAACTACTGCAAATATCTATTATTTTCTTATTTCTAAATGGTGTAAGAAACATGTTTAAAAGATTTAATGCAGCATCCTTAATGTATTCTCTTAGGTAAGGTGAGATCCCCAATTAAGTATGATACTTAAAGTGAAAATGTTCTTAATGCATTATAAAGCTTGAAGCATCAGAATCGGTACTCTGTATCGGCCGATCACCATAACAAGGAATCGGTACTCGGTATTGGCTGTAAAAATCCTGATTGGAGCATCCTTAAAAAATACATTTAATTGGGTGAGTGATACAAATCTGCCATTATATGTCTTTGAAAACAGGTGATATGTTAAGGCAAGGGGTCATAAAAGAGCACGAGGGGCTACAATGCAGAACAATCTGTGTAAATACAGACAGAAAAGCATGAAATGTATACAACATAAGTTGAAACTGTCATGTATGTTTGAAAAGACACACTGTATGGGAGAGTCCAGTTTAGATGTTTGAAAACATAAACACTAGTCGTGATTGCCAAATTTGAACTATACATGATAAAACAGATATAAATACATTAGATCTGTACATTATAAGGGCCAAAAAGAAGAGCGGGCTTTGAATTGGGGTCATAAAGGAGTAGCTTGGGGAGGCCTGTTGAACCAGAAACCCGCTGTGAAAACACAAAGGTGGAAGGAAGCTAGGATAAAGGGTTCAGCAAAGTTGAGGGACTTCAGATTGTCCTGGGGAAAGACTATAGATGGGTGTGCTCTGGACATCTTGGCTTTATTTGAATATCCAATAAAGTCTATTCTTCTGATATTCATAACCTGCAGACTGATTTTAGTTAGAAACCACGACATTATCAAATATAACTATTAGGTTAATTTTACACCTGCATTGTTTACTATATGGCATCTAAAATATTGAAATCTCCTGTTGTTACGTTTTATCCTTGCTTTTTTAGTATTTTCACGACGTTTTTACCTTTTTTGAATAAAGTCCACGGTTTTTGACCGAAAAACACCATTGGGTTTATGTGTTATTTAATAAATCTTCTCCAAACTACGCTTAAAACATTACTTTTTAGTCAGTGGCGTCGTGTTTTAACACTCTCAATGGATAGTTCACTTCATTAATTAATAGCAACACCTGTTATTATCAAAATAAATGTATTTTATGTATTATAATAATGGTATTCAATAAACATTTTGGGCATACAGATGATAAAAAAGTACAATAATAAATTTGTAACCTTATAACGTGTAGTTTCATCGGCATATGTGGATTTATAAACGAATAATGAACTTTTTTCTGAGAAACTGAGGGACAGTGTCCTTCTCAAGATGGCCTTTCGATGTTGACACTTTCAGCAAGAGCATTATGGGAGCCTACTGACGTCGCTTTCACTGACCAATCAGCGTCCTCTAATGTTTCCGCAGCAAGAACTTTGGCGCGCCGCTTTGAAAGAATTACCTTATCAATGAAAAAAGACGATCAAAAGTACTGATCAGCTTTTTAAACCCGATGTGAAGAGATCAACAAGGAGGTTTGTTATAGCACTACAGCTGTGCGCGCGGGCGTAGTGTTTGTCAGTCATTAGATGCGCGTAAATCTGTGGTAAACTGCTGTAGTGATCCTGCTGAAAGTGGACAGGATGACGTCCACAAAAGAGATCAAACGTAAGTTGTAATTTATAATAATATTTTATTAATAATTTTTTAAAGATCAGTTCAATATCTGTGTTTTATTGCCATATTATTGCAAATACTAGTGAAAAATAGGAATTTTTATGTATCCCACAACATCCAGACATCTTGTTTGTATGTTTGTTTACACTCATAACGATATGTCAGTTGGATTTTTTGTCTATATATAATATATTTTTAATTTAAG
The DNA here is from genome assembly GCA_903798195.1 of Danio kyathit. NCBI lineage: Eukaryota > Metazoa > Chordata > Actinopteri > Cypriniformes > Danionidae > Danio > Danio kyathit. The sequence continues at coordinate 11,487,847 of LR812535.1, forward strand.
TGCTTATTTAATGTGATATTTATTTTTGTTTATTTTTTAAAGGGTTTATATGTTTCTTTAAACCGCAATAATTCAGTTAAATTAAAACGTTATTAAAATTAAACGTTACAAAATGCGTATGTGTAAACTATGCAAGCATTTTAAAATATTTGTAAGTTATATATTTATCTTGACGTTTTATTCTGTGTTTATTAGCGTAATATTTATTTATTGATTAAAATAATTTATTAAATGTATAAAGTTATTATTGATGAAATTAAATCTTATATATTTAAATGATTAAAATCTGACATATTGACAAAATATAGTTGTCTGAAGGAAAGTGTGAAAAGTATAAAGATGTAAAATGATAATTACTTATTATTTATTCATACTTAGTTCACTGTGATTCATAAGTAGAGTTTTTAACATGTCTCAGTTTAATTTATTCATTAATTCATTTTCTTTTCGGCTTAGTCCCTTTATTAATCTGGGGTCGCCACGGCGGAATGAACTGTCAACTTATCCAGAATATGTTTATTATGCAGCGCATGCCCTTCCAGCTGCAACACATCACTGGGAAACATTCATATTCGCACATTTACACACACACTACCCAATTCACCTATAGCGCATGTCTTTGGACTGTGGGGGAAACCGGCGAACATGCAAACTCCACACAGAAATGCCGACTGACGCAGCCGAGGCTCGAATCAGCGACCTTCTTGCTGTGAGGCGATCATGCTACCCACTGCGCCACCGTGACTCCAATTTACTTTATTGTTATGTAATATTTTTATTCATTTTCCTTCGGCTTAGTCCCTTTTTTCATCAGGGGTCACCACAGCGGAATGAACAGCCAACTTATCCAGCATATGTTTTTACCTAGCGGATGCACTTCTAGCTGCAACCCTGTACTGGGAATCACCCATACACACCCATACACACACATTTCAATGTGGTCATGTCATTGGCCCATGATCATTTCCTGCTTGTTATCAAACTATTTTATAACTGTAACAAGAGGCAGTTCAATCAAAACCTAATGTTAAAACAGCTTTTATGACATTATTTATCAATATATGGCTCTTTTTGGGTTCTCGGAAGCTATAGAAATAAAAAATGTAAAACAGGAAATACGTTGGGACCATTGTTTTTGTTTACATCCCTCGAAATGGTCTTTGGACTGTGGAGGAAACCAGAGCACCTGGAGGAAACCCACGCCAACATGGGGAGAACATGCAAACTCCACACAGAAATGCCAACTGACCCAGCTAGGACTAAAACCAGATAGCTTCTTGCTGTGAAGCGACAATGCTAACAACTGAGCCACCGTGTCGCCGCTATATACTATTATAGTTTAGTAAAATAAATCATTATTGTGAATAGGTCTATTTTTAAGAAAATATATAAATAGTAGAGCTATTTTTATTATTAGCATGAGCACATAAGCTACATTCATCTCTTCATATGTTTGCAGAACTGCAGAAGGCTAAGAGTAAAGCCCAAAGCAGCAATAACCTGAAAGAAGAAGCCAGTTTGTGCAATCAACTGGGGGAGGTTTACGCTAAAACAGGTAAGATGGACTTAAGTATCAAGCACTTAGTACATTTAAAGGGACAGTTTGCCCAGTAATGAAAATTTCTTCATCATTTACTTGCACTCAAATGTTTTCAAACTTGTATGATTTGTTTTCTTCTGTTGAACACAAAATAAGATATTCTGAAGAATGTTGGGGGAAGCAACCATTGACATGCATAGGAACAAACATACTACTGCTGTTATTTTTCTTTCGTTATTCAGTATATCTTTTTCTGTGTTCAACAGAAGAAAGAAACTCAAACAGGTGATAGAAATGATGATGACAGAATAAATAAATGATGACGGAATTTTCACTTTTGGTTGAACTATTGACTTGGAAAACTGATATACACTCACTGGCCACTTTATTAGGTACACCTGTCCAACTGCTTGTTAACGCAAATTTCTAATCAGCCAATCACATGGCAGCAACTCAATGCATTTAGGCATGCAGACATGGTTAAGACGATCTGCTGCAGTTCAAACCGAGCATCAGAATGGGGAAGAAAGGGGATTTAAGTAACTTTGAATGTGGCATGGTTGTTGGTGCCAGACAGGCTGAGTATTTCAGAAACTGCTGATCTACTGGGATTTTCACACACAACCATCTCTAGGGTTTACAGAGAATGGTCCGAAAAATAGAAAATATCCAGTGAGCAGCAGTTCTGTGGGTGCAAATGCCTTGTTGATGCCAGAGGTCAGATGAGAATGGCCAGACTTGTTCTAGCTGATAGAAAGGCAACAGAAACTCAAATAACCACTCGTTACAACCGAGGTCTGCAGAAGAGCATGGAACTACAGCAGCAGAAGACCACACCGGGTGCCACTGCTGTCAGCTAAGAACAGGATACTGAGGCTACAATTGGCACAGGCTCACCAAAATTGGACAATAGAAGATTGGAAAAGCCTTGCCTGGTCTGATGAGTCTCAATTTCTGCTGCGACATTCGGATGGTAGGGTCTGAATTTGGCATCAACAACATGAAAGCATGGATCCATCCTGCCTTGTATCAACAGTTCAGACTGGTGGTGGTGTAATGGTGTGGGGGATATTTTCTTGGCTCACTTTGAGCCCATTATTAGTAGCAATTGAGTATCGTGTCAACGCCACAGCCTACCTGAGTATTGTTGCTGACCACATCCATCCCTTTATGACCACAGTGTACCATCTTCTGATGGCTACTTCCAGCAGGATAACGCGCCATGTCATAAAGCGTGAATCATCTCAGACTGGTTTCCTGAACATGACAATGAGTTCACTGTACTTAAATGGCCTCCACAGTCACCAGAGGTCATTCTAATAGAGCACCTTTGGGATATGGTGGAACGGGAGATTTGCATCAGGGATATGCAGCCGACGAATCTGCAGCAACTGCGTTATGCTGTCCTGTAAATATGGACCAAAATCTTTGAGGAATATTTCCAGTACCTTGTTTAATCTATGCCACAATGATTTAAGGCAAAAGGGGGTCCAACTCGGTAATAGTAAGATGTACCTGATAAAGTGGCCAATGAGTGTAAATTTCTAAGTAAAAAAATGAAATGAAGATAAGATCTTCCAAGTATCAAGATTAAGCATTTTATTGCTACAGCAAGACCAGCAGCAAGAGACAGTTGATCAAGAATCTGCCCAAGCATTCTGAACGCAGCATTCGTATATGTTTTCTTTATCTGCGCCTGTGTTCTTATCTTGAGTTATTTCCCCACTTCTCAGAGTCTCCACAATTAAAACTTACAATTAGTTCTTTGACTGCAACTGGTCTCATCCAAACCAATGGTTTCTGATACTATATCAAAACATATTTTACTGCTTAGTTGTTCTCATCTGCCTGCCACCATTATCTCTCTCCTCTTCCCGGCAGATGCCGTCTGTGGTTAAACTCCTTTTCAAACTATGGCAAGTCTCATGGTCATTTTCCAACAGATAATGTGTTTTCTCTTGGGAAAATACAGACTCCAATGTACTATATTCTAATGCTTTACACTTTTAACAGTTAAAGTTATTATATATAAACATAATTAGCCTGCAGTTGTATAGTATATAGGTGATGTCTATGTGTACATATTTAATGAAGTGTATTTGTGTACTTTTTCCTTGCACATAATCATCATAAAATTAAGGATATTCCTCCAAACTTTCCCTTTAATAACATTAGTCTGGACTCTTAACCCAAACCCTAAATAAGTTTCTCTATGAACTATCATCTTGATAATTATGTGCATTATTATGAATGAATGTATTATGAGGTAATCAGCCAGACTTTTGTTTTTCCAGGTGACTATCAAGCTGCTATCGAAGAGCATCGGCAGGAATTAGCGCTGTCTGAAATTTTGCATGATGTGATTGGATCTGCTGTGGCCAACAGAAAGATTGGAGAGTGCTATGCAGAACTGGGAAACATCGAAGCTGCTCTGAAGGTTTGGAAATTTATGTTTACATTTGCATTTATGCAATTGGCAGACACTTCATTAGTTCTTGCTTTCTCTGGTAATTGAACACAGAACCCTTTGGCTTTTCTAGCACCTACAAATTAAAAAAAAAACACACCTACTAGGTATGAAAAATCATACCAAAATACCATTATTTGTTTAAAAAATGTAGTGCGAGAGAAAGTGTTTGTTCTACTACTCAGAATATGAGTAAAAAGTAGTACTCAACAGTAGTATTAGTGAAAATTATTTGACCATATATCCTGCAAAATAATAATGTTGCTTACAACTTTTTAAGGGTGTTTAAGTGAGTTAAATTACTTGGCATTCATGTACTTTAAAATGTTTAAAAAACTTAACTTAATTAATTAGTGTGATTTCACTAAGACAAGGACATGTTCCTGGATCAATATCTAATGGCCCGTTTCCACTGAGTGGTACGGTACGGTTCGGTACGCTTTTATGGCCATTTATCGGGACGGGTCACCTTTATCAGGCTTGCGTTTCCACTGCCTAAAGGGTACCAAGGGTACCCTTTTGTTGGGCGTGGTGTACGACAGAAAGTTTTAGTCGACGTTATTCTCGCTCGAGGAAATGTTAAAGTAAAGCTGTACGGGTCTTTCACATATCATATGAGAAGCACTTCTCACAAAAGAGATGCTTTATACACATTGTTACGAGTAGTTGTTGTGGTGTAGTGTGTGTGGTGTTTTCTCTCTCTCTTTCTCTTTCGCTCTCGCTTTCTCTCGTTCTCTTTCTCTCGCTCTCTCTTTGAATTATTCGCAGGTGCAGCGGATTAGCCTATCGGATCACGATTGGCGCTTGGATTGGCGGCGGCTGTATTTAAACCCTCAGAGAGCATGGATTCAGCGGCTCCCCGCTCTCTCTCTCTCTCTCTCTCTCTCTCTCTCTCTCTCTCTCTTGATCCCTTGTTGGTCTAATTCTCTGTGGAGATATTGTTGTTTAAGTGATACAAAATGAGTGTTTGTTACTGATATCTCTAATATGGCATTTTGTGAGCTGCCGATGTGACATTGTACATTCTAACCGGAGAAACCCGATTTTCTGTCTCCCTGTCTGCTTGGAGCATGGTAGGGAGGTTTGGTGCCTTCTGTTTATTATTTTCGTTTTCTCCTGTGTTGTTAGTTTAGGGAGGTAAGTTTCTGTATTTTATTTTATTATCTGTTTTCCAGGGAAGTTTGCTCTAATTTAGTTAGTTTTGTTTATTGTCATTTATTTTGGCTAATCCCTCCCGATGTTATTTTTGCTCCTTTATATTCTGTAAAATAAATTCTATTTTCTTGTTAATTCTCAGTGGTTGTGTTTTTGGTTCATATTACGAGGAGAGAGAGTGCGGGGGCACCAGGGAGTATATTTTTAATCCCTGTTAACTTGTTACGTTTTGGTTAAACTTCTTTTTGATTAAGGATTTTTAATTTAATTCGTAACAACATAAATACTTGTGTTTAAATGTTCATTACTAACTTTTCTATGAACATGAGTTGATTATAACTGCAGATCAATGACAGTGCGAAACAGCCTACTGTAACATCTGCAATTATATACAATAAATAAATTAACATATATGAACACATACAGACCCTTACAGTCTCCGATATGTTACCAATTACAGGAAAACTACACACAGCAGACATTTAGCCCTTATTTGAGTTCAAAAACAACACACAATATACAGCCCACAGTCAGTGCAAACCTCTCATCTGTGTCTTTAATCTTCACCAGCACATGGAACCTCTGTTAGAAAGTAATTCTGTCATTCCGAGTTCATAATAGTCCAAAAGGTGATGATAATAGTTAAACATGGCAGTTTGTTCATGTTTATGTTGCTGAAAGAATCATTATTAATAATTGTTATGGGTCAATGATTCTACCATTCGGCACACATCCATTTCTTGTTGTTCTTTCTTTGAAGAAATTCTGTAGAAGCAAAGCTCAGCTGTGTCTGCTAGTTGGTTAGTAACGTTAAACCTTATTGCACAACAATTATCTGTTTTTTCACTCGGCCCGTGACTTGGCGGTCAGCGGGAGACAGTAATGTTTTGCCTGCCAGGGGGGTGTTCCCCTAATGGTTTGACGACACGTGAAAATGATCAATTACAGTCATTTGAGTTTTTGTAATTTGTTACTTTATACCGCTGATTGGTTTGTCATTCTGACATACTTTTTCTCTTTCAGCACCAGAGGCTTCATCTGAATCTGGCTCGATCTGTCCATGATGCAGCAGAGGAACAGAGGGCTCTGGCCACTATCGGACGGACATACCTGTTCCTCTTTGATTCCGACCAATCAGCGAATAGCTTAAAACATGCTGAAGATGCATTCAAGAAGAGTCTGGCCATCGTAGATGAACGCCTTGAAGGTTAAATCATTTTTTTAGCATGTGACTGATGCATTTCAAATTACATTCTCTCTTCAGGTTTCAGGGTTTCCAATGGGTCGTGGAATTACTGGAATATTGAAAGGTCTATTTCAGTCATTATAAGTCAGGAGCTTTTTTACATTTTTTTTTCTTTTGTCCAAATCATGGAATATCAGGGATTTTTGTTAACATTACCACTTAACATGTTTGTTTCCTTTTGATCAAAATGTACATTTTCTAGATATATCTTGTTTTTGTCGTCCATGTCATGGATTATCAGGGATTTATATTTGTCATTTAAAATATTTGTCTTCATTCATTCATTCATTCATTCATTCATTCATTCATTCATTCATTCATTCATTCATTCATTCATTCATTTTCGTTCGCTTTTCCTGGGCTGGGTCATGGGGGCAGCAGTCTTAGGAGAGAACTCCAGACTACCCTCTCCCCAGACACTTCTTCCAGCTCCTCCGGGGGGATCCCAAGGCGTTCCCAGGCCAGCCGAGAGACATAGTCCCTCCAGCGTGTCCTTGGTCTTTCCCAAGGCCTCCTGCCGGTGGGACATGCCTGGAACACCTCCCTAGGTAGGCATCCAGGAGGCATCCGAAACACGATGCCTGAGCCACCTCATCTGACTTCTCTCGATGTGGAGGAGCAGCAGCTTAACTCCTAGCTCCTCCTGGGTGACAGAGCTCCTCACCCTATCCATAAGGGTGCGCCCTGCCACCCTGCGAAGGAAACTCATTTAGGCTGATTGTATCCGAGAGCTTGTCCTTTCGGTCATGACCTTTGGTGAGAGTAGGAACATAGATTGACCGGTAAATCGAGAGCTTTCCCTTTCGGCACAGCTCTTTCTTTACCACAACAGACCGGTACATCAACCGCGCTACTGCTGCCGCTGCACCAATCCACTTGTCAATCTCACGCTCCATCCTTCCCTCACTCTTGACATAAGCCATAAGATACTTGAACTCCTCCAACTAGGGTAAGGACTTTCCTCCAACCTGGAAATGGCAAACCACCTTTTTCCAGTGGAGCACCATGGCCTCACACTTGGAGGTGCTGATTCTCATTCTAGCCGCGTCACACTTGGCAGCAAACCACCCCAGTGGATGCTGAAGGTCCATGTTCGAAGAAGCTAACAGAACAACATTGTCTGCGAATAACAGATGAAATCCTGTGGTGCCCGAACCGGACCCCCTCCAGCCCAAGACTGCGCTTTGAAATTCTGTCCATAAAAATTATGAACAGAATTGGTGACAAGGGGCGGTCCAACATGCACTGGGAACAATTCTGACTTATTGCCGGCAATGCAAACCAGAATCCTGCTCTGTTCATACAGGGACGAGACAGCCTTTAACAAAGCGCCTCTAACCCCATACTCCCAGAGCACCCTCCACAGAATGCCACGAGGGACACGGTCGAATGCCTTCTCCAAGTCCACAAAACACATGTGGACTGGTTGGGCATACTTCCATGAACCCTCGAGCACGATGGTGAGGGTATAAGGCTGGTCCAGTGTACCACGGCCTGGACGAAAACCGCATTGTTCCTCCTGGATCCTAGGTTCAACCATCAGCCTGATCCTCCTCTCCAGGAAGATATTTGTTTTCATTTTAACAAAATTTAAATTCTCTACACATATCTTGTTTCTGATCACATTGTTTTACACGTTTTGCCTATTGTTATGGCTAGGCTTTGTTTTCTGTGGCTATTTTTTACTTTTCCTACTTGTCATAGGGAATTCAATTAAATCAAATGCAGTCTTCAAGCTATATGTTAACTTGGGGAAAAAATGCAAGGACATTTCAAGAGCTTAAAATGACCACTCCAAAGACTGGGTTTTAGTCAGTGTGCTATTGTTTCTTTTAATTTTTTTTTCAAAATCTGAAGTGAATTATGCATTGTTGCTCTCATAACTGTTAATAAATTCATGAAAATGATATTCAAGCTATTTTAATATCTTTCAAAAGCATAACTGCTCGTTTTTTTTTCATTATAGGCCATGGAAATTCAGCTTTTTAGTCAGTAAAAGTCAGGGAATTTGATATTTGGCTAAGAGCTGGAACCCATAAGTTTGCACTACAAATAACCCATACATACTGTATAGTAAAAATTGAGTAAGAAACATGTTTAGCTTTGTGCTTTGTTTTTTATCTGTAATAAAAATACACTCCAAAAAAGTGACTTGCTGAAACAACAAAATTTTTGAGTTCTTTTGGGACAACTTTTATGTTCAATCCACTTAAATTTGTTAGGTTAATTTAATCGATTTGTGTTGGGACAACATAAATGAATTGTGTGGAACCCTGCATTTTTAATAGTGTAACATTATGCTTGGTATTTTAACATGACATTAGTATCACAAGCATATCTGTGGCCAAAACTCTTTTGAGTACACTGTGTGTTTTTTTTTTTTTAATTTTTACTTCCCAGAGCAGTGGGGGTCTGGACCATCTGGGGGGATCGTGGGACAATGCGAGGGGGGCGCTTGGTGATTTCCAAAAGTCAAATAAATTTTATTAAACTATTAGAATTACCATATTTGATCCATAACCCACAGAAGATAAAAATAGTAGTTAATAGTTACATTAAAAAAGCAACAACATGCAACTAAAAAGCCATCAGCCTTTAAATTTAATTTCACAAGGTTGTGTGTTTATGTTAGATTAACAACACAGCAAGAGCGTCAGCTGCAGCAGATTGATTTTACAGCACCAGATTAAACATTCTGACACCTTTATGGCTATCAAATATGTTAAATATAAATACAGGCCACAGCTGAACATTGAGGATGATCTCTAAGTGGCTGTCTCCAACGTTAAACCAAGAATAGACTTATACTGAATACATTGTGCCTGGCTGCCAGTCTCATTAGTTGAGTTTAATATTAATTAAACAAATTAATAAATGACTATATAAATTATAGCCTATGGTTGTTAGACTGTTGGACTTTTTTGTGTTGTCAATATGCTCGTTTTTATATAGGCCTAATGCAACATTTGTTTATTTATAACCACCTCAGAGGAATGTAGGGTTCGCAAGTCACTGGCATTGTTATTTTGGGGGTCGTGGGCTGAAAAGTTTGAAAACCCCTGTCTTAGAGTACAGTAATATTCAGCATACATCCGGAAGCCTTGTTATGAGTTTTTGAGGTCAGTTATGGTCTGCCAAAAGTAATTTGTTAATCCTAATAATTTTCCTTTTAATATTAAATGGAAGCATTTTGAGAAGAATAATGACAACATCTTGTATCTATTTTTTTATTTAAACAATTCACTCATATTTTTTTACTGTTTACCAGATATTGCTTTTATAATTCACGCAATGTATTGTGGGATATAGGAAAAAGGGGTAACATTTTACAATAATAGTCTGTTCGTATTAGTTATAGGTGCTGTATGTAAGTTTTGACTCTTCTGAAGCATAAAAATACCATAATATATTTGCAGATATTTAAGAAACATGATAAGTGAACGTTCTTTTTTATCTGGAAAACAATGCTGAAGTCAGATATTTTGCTTTGTGCCGTAAAGCCTGTCTTTGTTTTGGTTCTTTTAACTCGCCCAATGCCAGTTTAGTTAATTTTTCAGAACCCCTGGTTGCCTTGTTGGAAAACCGCGTATTTCATTCCATTACTCAGGAAGGATCTCAAAGCATGCGTCTGTGACCGAAATGCGACCTGGTGGACAGTAGCAGACTCTGAAATGACGCATATTCACAGAGTTCCACATGAGGTGGTTATTAATTAGCACATAACATAAACATTAGGAACGTGAACATTAGGTAAGCAGGTTACATTGTAACCCCGTGTCCTAACAGCACGCTAAGTGACGAGATTTGCAGTGATAAGCAATTTGGTTATTTTTCACCAGACGTAACACGACAGAAAAGTAAACACAGGCATTCAGAAGAACAGAATATGCACTCACTCACGAAATGGTAAGGTTTATAATCTAATTAATGCATATTAAACCTCTAACATTATTAAATGTAGATGCTGAATCACTGATATTTGTTAGTTTGAGTCACAGTTCTGAAGTTCAATTTCAAACTGTTTATTTTATTTTCAAGATCTTAGTATCTGCTGCTGCTTTCAGTAGTATGGCAATAAATGTGATGTAAAATGGCATTCAAACTCACATTATAAGCATTTAACACTGACTAAAGCACAGGAGATGTACCTGAGGTGATCATCGTCAGTTTTCTGTTGTTCAGCTGCAAGAAATAGAAGCCGTTTCTAAAATATAAATTTAAGGTGTTGGTTAGGACAAAAACTCCTTTTAATATGGAGAATATTCCTTCTGTTGTGTGCCGTTGCTTTTATTTAGAACACAAATTAAATCAGCCTTTAGGCTCGAGAGTCTGGCAACCTGCGCTTGCGAGTGTTTTGATCCAGGAATGCAATACCTAGTTCAACCACTGGGTGTCAAACTTACATACTGCAACTTTAATGTATTAACCATTATTTACCAACACAAACAAACAATTAGTAATACATTTATTACAAATCTTTGTTAACATTAGGTAATGTTATTTAAGTTAAACACATTAGTTCATGATAACTCACAGTGCATTAACAAATATTAACAAGCACAACGTTGGATTTTAATAATGCATTAGTTAATGTTTAACTGTGATTAATTAATGCTTTACTATATTATTCATACTTGGTTAATGTTAGTAAATGCATTAACTAATGGACCATTATTTTAAAGTGTTACAGTAAAAGGTGTATGTATTTAAAGTGAAATATTATAGCTCGTATGTGGTGTGTATGCTTTGCTGATCTGGTTGTTTGCTGTATAATCATTTCTTTTTCTCCGTGTGATGTGCTTCTGCAGGTACTGTCTCCCCTCGAGAGATCAGTGAAATGAAGGCTCGTCTGCTGCTCAATCTGGGCTGTGTGTATGATGGCATGAAGGAGCCGCAGCGCTGCAGTGACCTCATAAGACAGAGCATCTACATCGCAGAGTAAGAAACTTTGATTATGAAATGAGCACTGTTAGTGGTTTTAGAATTTAATGTTAGAGGGATAGTTCCCCCAAAGATGAAGATTTACTCACACTCAAGTGGTGTTTTTTTCTGCTGAACACAGAAGAAGATGTTCTGAAGAATGTTGGAAACCATTGACTTCTATAGTAGAAAAAAACATACTGTGGAAAGCAATGGGTACTGGTTTACAACATTCTTTAAAGTATCTTCTTTAGTGTTCAACAGAGTACGGAGTTTTAAACAGGTTTGAAACAAGGGGAGGATGAGTAAACGATGACCGAATTTTCACGGTGGCTCAGTGGTTAGCACTGTCGCCTCACAACAAGAAGGTTGCTGGTTCGAGTCCCAGCTGGGCCAGTTGGCATTTCTGAGTGGAGTTTGCATGTTCTCCCCGTGTTGGCCTGGGTTTCCTCCCACAGTCCCGTTTGGGTGTTTCCTAGTAATGGGTTGCGGCTAGAAGGGAATCAACTGCGTAAAACATATGCTGGAGTAGTTGGCGGATCATGCCGCTGTGGCGACCCCGGATAAATAAGGGACTAAGCCGAAGAAAAATGAATCTATAAATGAATAAATTTTCTATATTCATGTTTTTGGGAAAACTGTGATACACTAACATTTTAGAAAGATAATAGTATTAAGAAAATCATATGAATAAATAATATGCCTAGCATACTTGCCGTTAATATTTGTGTTGTAGTCATTTTTTAAAGGTGTATTTTGTTGATTTCAAATGTAAATTTTTGGTTGTAATTTTTTTTTTTTCAATTTGAATGTGAACATCATAAAGGCATGAAAAAATGGAGACGGCAGCAAAGAGCATACCAAGAGTCGACACACTAACAGCCACGAGATGCCGCTACTGTCACGCGGTGGCCATTTTAGAATGAAAATTCCAATAGAACAACAGCACAGATAACTAACGTTAGACAGAATGAATTACAATATTGAGTTAAATATCAGTTAAAATATTTATTTTAAATATTAAAATATAAATTTTAAATATTATATATTCATACACCCCCATTGAAAAGCAACAATATCTCAATGAAAAGAAAACAATTACCAAAATGTTGTCAAGACTAAAGGCGTACTCTCACTTTGCTATTCGAACCGTGCCCAGGCCAGTTTCCCGGATCGTTTGAGAAGTGTGGGTGCTCTGAATCGGGCTCAGGCATGGTTCACTTGGCCGGCCCTGGCCCGATTGGAAGAGGTGTGCCAGAGCACGGTTCACTTGGGTTCAGGCGCGGTACGCTTGTGTGTGAGTCAGTGTTGCCATATTGGAAATGTGAAAGTATCGTATCAGAACCTCAAAATTACCGTATTTGGAGGAAAATTATCGTACACTAGTCAAACGGAGAGTATACAGCTATTATCTAGACAAATAGCGTTTTGACACAATGTGCAAATTACCACAATACGTAAAAAAAAACAAAAAAACTAACTTGGGTTACCTTAGTGGGAAGGTTCAAACTCCACCTCCGAGTCACTGTCATTGAATATCTGCGTGTGTTGTCAGATGTTGAGGGATTCATTTTGCGGTACAAATTGGATGCCTACATGGAGCGCAACATAGTGCTGGTTGGCTTGAAAGCAGTGCACCCTCCCGAATTTTTACCACACTAGTCTGAGGTGTGCACGAGCCCATCCAGAGGATCTGTAATGAGCCGATCTCGTGGCTTTGTTTTGATGAGATTAACTTTGGAAAAGCACGTTCGCATGATGCATTTGAATGGGGAAAAACCAAGCGGCAACCTCCCGCTTTCCCTCGGGAAGCCAATACGGAAGTAACTAAAACTGCAATTCATCGACTCGCCTTGGGGGGCTGGCTCCATGAAGTCCAAGGGCTTTCTTTCTGCATTGGTAAATTGGCCATTTTTACAGCTGATAAAAACATGTTTACAGCCTGGTACAAACGATGGCTTTGATGCATATAGCTATGATTACCCTTCATGACAACTCTGAGGGGGGTGAATTTTTTTATAACTCATCCGTTTCGTTTTTATTAGGTTATATTAAGTTTGCATAATTAAGGGCGTGGCCACTTGAGTGACAGCTAGCCCTCGCTGCTCGCTGTCTCGTCACCTCAGCTGATTCTGGCTAATTAGCCGCTGAGCTCGGCAAATAAATCGTGTATTTGTTTTGTTTAATGTTTCTTTACACCTTCATTTGCCTTTTGGAATTATTTCCTGCAATTATCAGATGATATGGCATGATGTGTGGATTTAATTGTGCTTACAAACCGTTCAAGTTGCCTTCATTTCACAGGTGAGTGAAATGATATACTTCTATACCATCTCTATAAATGTATTTGTTTTATTTAAGATCATTTATCATTTATAATGTTCTTCAGAGCTGTAATGCACTCCAGAATCTGACAGATTGATTAGCTGTAGGCTATAAAACAGTCATCTGAAGCGTTGTCATACAGTGTTAGTGCTGGATTTTATAAACAGCCTTGCATTTCCTAACACAGACTATATCTGAAGTGTTTGATAGTAATTCGCGTTTTCCTCCTGTCGAAAAACGTCATAAGAACAATGTTTAGTGGCTCAATGTGTTACAACAGTGTTTTTAAAAGTCTAAACACTTTATTGATATAGTGTACAACCAAGCACATGTGGTCAGAACACAAACGAGTCACAGGTAATGAAGTATTAAGCGTTCTCCCAAAGTAATAAATCTGTTTTAATCCAGGTCTAAGCAAAAGGCTTAGAATCAAGCATGCGTCTGTAACTCCGCTCACTCTCCGCCTCTTTGCCCTTATTTGGTATGCCGCGTTCGGTGCGATGACGCGCTAACAAAATGGCGACGGTTGGCCGCGCCTACTTGTGGCTTCTTTTGCAGTGTTCAGAAACCTATGGGTGACGTCACGGATACTACGTCCATATCTTTTACAGTCTATGGGAAAAACGAGAACATCAAGGGCAAACTCTCCTGTTCTTCTCACCTTTCTTTTCAGCACACCTTTTTAAAACTTCACTGCTTAAACGACCGACCTCAACCTGAAAACGACTGATTAAAGCATGGCCGCGCACAGCAGGAATGTTAACTTGTGAGAGAGAGCCATTCTCCACGTTGATTGGCTAAGAAGATATAACGTAAGATGAGATAGAAACTACAGTCATTGGATAGAAAACGTGTCTAACTTCACTTTCTCCTCACAGACAGCAGACACAAGATGCAGATATCAATAAGTATAGAAGTCTGAGATTACAATGAAACTCATTTTAAATGAAATAAAATTCTGAAATTATCAATTTTTTTTATTATTGATCATATGTTGTACAGAGGTCGAAATTATCGTACAAATACGATTATTATCGTACATCTGGCCACACTGGTGTGAGTGCAAAACGCGCCTGAGCCCGAAACTGAAAGCAAGACGTGACTTTTAAGGAACTGTTTGATATGCGTTTATTAATCATCCGTACTGTTCAATGAACGCAAACTGTTGTAGTTTACGAAGACGCAAACCCCTCACTGCACGACAGCTGCACCTTCAGCAAACCTCCTAATTCCTGCAGCAAGAGGACTTTATGATTGTTTATGAGCGTCAAAAGTGGCTGATCTGTTCAGTGAAATATTTGACTGCGTGTCACCGCATATCAAACGACTTAAACCATATTACTAAAGAAATCTCCACTGTGCTGAGCAAAAGCGCTTCTTAAACTGAGCAGCGCATCATCGATGACGTAAGCGTGCCCAGGCCCGAATGTAATGTTAGTGCGGGCCGTCGGGGGAGACGGGAGCGGGGACAAGCGTGCTTTGGCCCGGTTCAAGGCAACTGTACATAGTGTGAGTATGCCCTAAGGGTTGCCTTGAACCAGAGATTTCTTTAGTTATATGGTTTAAGTCGTTTGATATGCGGTGACGCAGTCAAGTATTTCGCCGAACAGATCAGCCACTTTTGACGCTCATAAACAATCATAAAGTCCTCGTGCTGCAGGAATTAGAAGGTTTGCTGAAGGTGCAGCTGTCGTGCAGTGAGGGCTTTGCATCTTAAAAAACTACGACAGTTTGCGTTCATTGAGCAGTAAGAATGATTAACTAATCCATATCAAACAGTCCCTTAAAAGTAACATCTCGCTTTCAGTTTTGAGCTATGGTTTCGGGCTCAGGTGCGTTTTGCACCCACACACAAGCGTACCGCGCCAAAGCCCAAGTGAACCGCGCTCTGGCACACCTCTTCCAACCGGACCAGGGCCGCCCAAGTGAACCGTGCCTGAGCATAATTCAGAGCACTCACACTTCTCAAACGATCCAGGAAACGGGCCTAGGTACGGGTACGCCCTAAGTTTAATATAATATCTGTTTAACTTGTGACATGAAAGTACGGTTAACAAAATAACTTAAATTACTAATTTTTTTAGTTTTACTTAAATTAGAGTGATGCAAAAATGAGTGTACCCCACATCTAAAACTATCTAGTTTGTATGGCCTCCGTGATTTTTAATGACAGCACCAAGACTTCTAGGCATGGGATGAACAAGTTGGCTACATTTTGCAACATCTATCTTTTCCATTCTTCAAAAATGACCCTCTTTTAGAGTTGATCAAAGAGATGCTCAACTTAATGTCTCTTCAGAATTCCCTGTGTTTAATTGGATTCAGATCAGGAGACATATTTATAATAATATAATATATTAACATAGATGTGTGTGTGAGTGTGTGTGTGTGTGTGTGTATACGATACATTTGTGTGTCAAAATTCAATCATTTTGGACAAAGTGGCTTTTCGCATAAAAGCTTTATTAGTAGAAAAATACTATATACTATTATAACATAATACTGCACAAAAAGTGTACTGCCAGTCTATTATCAACATCCCATTTTGAAAATCATGTTAATTTAATTTAACGTGTCAGTATTAATTTATACTATGCCAGTGTGTAAACTATTACATTAATTTCACCTAAAAGTGACAGTTCCAAGAAAATAAGTATAGTTAAAATATAAACATGAAGTCTGTAAAATAAACTAATAAAAGTGCTGATGATTGTGATAGTAAGTGTTGTATTGTCGGCTTTCAGGTTGTATCTCAGCTTTAATGCGCTTTTTAAATAAATAAATAAAAAACAAAAGCAGGTGTTTGCCATCGCAACAGCAATAAGATCCAATAGACGGCTCATCGCTTTCACTCCAAAGTGAAGGAATACGGGGCTGTTGCTGGGCGCTGCTGTTGCAATGGAACGTTCTATTGAGTGTGGCCTCTTGGTGATTCTAAGCTCTTTGACGTCAGTAAGCCAGAAGAACAGAAGTTGGTTGGACACATTTTTTTAACCACTTCCTGTATTGTTTGAAATTGATAGATTATTGTTTTATAATGAATTGATTTGACGCATTTTTTATTGGTAAATTTCCTGTTTTATGAACGAGAACTGAATAAAAGCAAAAGGAGTGAAGTGCGTTCGGGAAAACAAAGCCCGCAACCATATTTTGTCCTTACTACTCGCCCAAAAGGCCTTGATTGGGTAGATAATCTTCTTTCATTCTAGACTGTCACACTCTTGCTCATCAACATCATCCTCTTCCTGTGAAACATAAATTTATTGTTAACTTGCAAAACTGTTATTGCAAATCTCCTCAAATATACAGTCGAAGTCAAAATTATTCGCCCTTCTGTGAATTTTTTTTCTTTTTTTAATATTTCCCAAATGATGTTTAACAGAGCAAGACATTTTTCACAGTATTTCCTATAATGTTTTTTCTTCTGGAGAAAGTCTTATTTGTTTTATGTCGGCTGGAATAAAAGCAATAAAAAAAATTTAAAACCATTTTCAGGTCAAAATTATTTTTTTCTGTTGTCTACAAAACAAACCACCATTATACAATGATGTGCCTAATTACCCTAAGTTGTCTAATTAACCTAGTTAAACCTTTAAATGTTACATAAAGCTGAAGAGTATCTTGAAAAAAATATCTAGAAATATTCTGTATTAGAAATGTCATTAGAAATGAGTTATTAAAACTATTATATTTAGAAATGTGTTGAAAAAAATATTTTCGCTAAACAGAAATTGGGGAAAAACATATACAGGGGGGGCTAATAATTCAGGAGGGCTAATAATTCAGACTTCAACAGTCTGTCTTTTTAAATATTGAATGTTATGTCTGACCTATTTTTTTCCAGGAAGAACAACCTTTTAGAAGATCTGTATCGTGCCAACTTCAACCTGGGCAGCATTCACTTCCGAAATGGGCAGCATTCGCGCGCCATGCGTTGTTTCGAGCAGTCCAAAGAATGTGCTCGTAAAATGAAGGACAAGTTCAGTGAGAGCGAGTGCTTCCATAGCATCGGCAAGGTGAGGATCTCTCCACCTCTCCAAACAGCAGCTTGTGTTGATCAGCATTCCTGCCTCTTTAAATGTGAAACACTTACCCCCGGTTTCACAAACAAGGTTTAAGGCTAGTCATGGATTAAATTGCATGTTTGAGCTGTCTCAACTAAAACTAACTTGCAGTGAGATGTCTTAAAATATGTCAGTGTCATTTTTTTGTCTCCAGGTGCACACCAGTAATGTATTTTTCTAAGGCTGTTTTTATAAATGTGGCTTAAATAGCCTAATTTAAATAAATGTGGCTTAATTTAACTAAGGTCTAGTCCTGGCTTAAGCTAAACCCTGTTTGTGAAACTGGGCCTTAAAGTTCACATGAACTAGAAGCTGCGACCGTTTTCGTATTCGTATTCGTTTCGTATTGTGACGCAGTTCCTAGAGAAACTGAATATTAAATGAGAAAACAGTGGGAGTGGCTTGTGTTTTCTACTGCGAGTAGATTGGATGTAGTAAAGTAGGCATTTCATTCAGAAAGATCGGGAAAAGGGTTTGGGGAGAGTTATTATAACCTAACAGACACCTCCTTCTCACTATTTATGTTTGTTGTCAAAACTGACAATTGGAGGGGCGTGGTTAAGTATGTTAGCCACACCCAATAGACGGACGTAATCTGAGAATTTAACTGAAAACAAACATTTGTGTATTTTCAGATTTCATTTAAAGATTACAAGGGCAAACTATTAGTTTTTTCTTAATGACATGCACAGATGAATTGTTCACCACAAAACTAGCAATGTGAGCTAACAAAATCAATATGGTTAGTTTTGATTTCATTTGTACTTTAAACACACTTGCAGCCAATAAACAGTAAGGGGTGTGTCTAGTAACTAGTAAAGGGGCGTGGTCTTCTGTTATGGGCATGTATGTTTCTTGGGCATTTTGGGCAGTTTGCTTATCCTAGAGGTGAATAGATTAAATTGAACTTGATGAGTTTTTAACTAATATGCTATATATATATATATACATACAGTCAGGGCTTTACATTAAAACCCGCCAAATGCAGGTAGATTTCAGCTCTGGCGGGTTAGACAGACACCTCCACTAGCCATTTGGAAATCGTTTTTAAATTGTAGTTTTCTTAAAAGCAGGGTTTGAAAATAAGCATGGCCCAATATTCGTGCAAATGTGATCTTAGAATTGAGAAGCAGCACGACTGACTGACAAAAATAACTGTTCGCGCAAGCAGAAAGGTAAATACAGAATGAGAGGATGATCACTCGCGCGGACAGATGATGTGATGCGCACGACTGTTAAAAAGCGCGTGCGCTCCCGTTTACTTGCGCGAAGCAACCGTGCCTAGAGGAAGTGCAACTGGTGTGGTCGGTTCCCTTTGAAATAGACTGGACAAAGAGCGATGATCATGCACCCACAGTCCTGCTGCTTTCAAGAGCTCAAGATAAAAAAAATAAATACACATATTCTTTTGTAAGCAGCAGCAGTCACTGCTTTCATTTGAATGATTCTTTGAACAGATTATTAACAGTCCTAAATTAACCATGTGCACATGATCATCCTTTCATTATCAAACACGGTATGTTTCACCTGCTTTTTTTTGCTTACATTTATTTTTGTTAATATGGTTTAATTATATATTTTTGCAATAACATTGCTTTAATGGGAGATTACTCCCGGTTTATGTGTAGTTAACTGGTGATCTCGGACTATTAGCCAGGACAGATTACCCTGCATATTTTAGATACATGACAATAACTCTTTTTTTAAAGTAATGTTTTTTTAAAGGAAAGTTTTGTTGAATTAAAAAGTGCACCTATACAGCTATATTTTCCTTGTTTTGACACATTAAAAAATTGTGGCTAAGAAATACTTTTTTGGTGTGTTCAGAGATAAATTTGGTAAATCCTTAATTTTGAGCCCTGAAAAGTCATGTGAAATAAAAACTGATTGCATTGCGACACAACCCATTTGCTCATGCACACTGAGCAAGCTAATACACAATACACACAAGAAGTTAAATGAATAAGAAGGCATGTGGACATAACACATCTAAATCAAGTCATTTTAGCATGTCAAAGTCAAATTTATGCATATAAGATTTATTTTCCCAACAACAAAAGTGTGGCTAGTAAAAATGGCGAGTGGCTAGTAATGTTGGAAATCCACTAGCCACAGTGGCTGGTGATCAAAAAAGTTAATGTTAAGCCCTGTATACAGTATATATATATATATATAAATATATAAATACAGTATATATGTATATGTATGTATATGTATACATGTATGCGGTCTGTGTGTGTATATATGTATAATTAATTTGCATACAATTCTTGCATGAAAATCTGAATGTTTCTTTGTTTCTTTTTTGACATATTCGAGTTAAATGTTCTACTAAAAAAGTAAAAAATAATCACATTTATAATCTGGCAAATTATGTATAAACATACCCTTTTAGTAAAAATCTTATGAATCTATATGAATAAATATTAAACTTATTTTTAAAATAAATAAATAAAACTACTAAAAGTGCTGCTGAAGTCTAGATTTATAGCTTGAATTGACATCTATATACTAAAACGGTTTAGATGCAATAGGATGAAAAAATACTTCAAAAAAAAAAAAAGAGAGCCATCTACCTGCAGTTTCCTCCCTTAATGTGTGTTTATTCTCTGTTTTGTGTGTTTAGATTTTGCTTCATCTTGGTGACTTTGCGGCGGCGCGGCGTTCTCTGAAGAAAGCCTTCTGTCTGGGCTCCCAGCAGCTGTCTGATCGCGAGGCCGTCAAGAAAGATTTCAGACACGGTGAGATTAAGAAGATCTGTGAGTGACACTCGACATCGGTTGACAGATTTGAGCAGATCAGGAGATCTAAGAGCGGTTTATCTCTTAAAGCTGCAGAGCTTAAAGCTGAACACTGATCTGTCTGAGCTCAATGGAGAGCTTGCAGTTGTAAAATGCTAAATCAAAGCACTATAGTAACAGTGTTAGCTGACAATCTGTCTGATAGAGAGAGGAGTGTTTCTACAGGTGGTTTGTAAAGCCCTGCCTCGTGAAGGTGAGTGGGCTTGACAAACTACCCGTAGAAACACTCTTCTCTCTGTGTTAGTGGTGTAGCGGCTCACAAATCTCATGGCTCGGATCACACTTCGGTTTTTTGAGTCACAGATCGGAGCATTTTTCAGATCAGCAATAAAGGGAGGACTATGGTTTCAACAAACATAACTTAGAATCTGTAATTTTATTAAAAAATAAAAATCAAGAAATAACCAGCTAAATAAAAAATGATCTTCACAATTGCTAAATGTGTTAATCTAACATTATAATCTTGTACAACACATCATATTTATATTTAAGTGTCATTTTCAATTAATGATTCAATAATTCACTCATAAAACTTTGTGTTTCATTATAGGGGTCTTATTTTTGAAAAACTATTCAGTGACATAATTTTGATGGTTGTTTGTCGCCACTTATTGGTTAAACAATGTAATTACTACAACATTCACAAGCGTCAAGTTCCATTAAACGGTGATTTTAATCTTTACCACAAACATCAGGGTTTATATCTGAACTATAAACTGTTCTCCCAGTATGTCTGCTATTTAGATTGTTTGTGACTAACTGAAGTGTCAAAACTAGAGATGCACCAATATGGATTTTTTGGCCAATATCGATAACCGTAACTCTTAGGATTTGGAGGCCGATAACCCTTATATTTGCAGGTAAGTATAAATATTTCAAAATGTTATATTTTTATACAGTAAACAACTGATTTTATTTTAAAAACTTCATAAAAGTTTGAACTGATCTTATAAACTGAACGTTTGAAATAATCTTATATAGCCTACTCAAAGCAAAAAAAAAAGCAATAATGTCAAAATTGCAAGGTGAATTTATAGACCTATATTCACAATTTCACGTAAATCAGCATGCCCAAAATAAATTGTTTCCTTTTCTTCGCATAGCAAATTAACACGCAACTTGACTGTTGCATAAAAATAATTTGTTAAATAACAAAATGGGATTTGATTAACTAACAAGTAAAATAAATATAGTTGAAGTAAAATGAAAATGAAAGAGCTAAGGACTGAAACCAGCTCAAATGTTCCTGAATAAAACATGTTACTGTAATGTACATACAGTTGAAGTCAGAATTATTAGCCCCCCTTTGAATTTTTTTTTTCTTTTTTAAATATTTCCCAAATTATATTTAACAGAGCAAGGACATTTTCACAGTATGTCTGATAATATTTTTCTTCTGGAGAAAGTCTTATTTGTTTTATTTCAGCTAGAATAAAAGCAGTTTTACATTTTTTAAAAACCATTTTAAGGCCAAAATTATCAGCCCCTTTAAGCTATATATTTTTTTTCGATACGTCACCTTTAATTTAACTTTCAATTCATCTTTATTTGTATAGCGCTTTTACAATGTAGATTGTGTCAAAGCAGCTTCACATAGAATATTATAGTAAATTGAAACAGTGTCAGTTCAGATTTCAGTTTTTAAGTTCACTTCAGTTTAGCTCAGTTCAGTGTGGTTTAATAATAACTACTGAGTCCAAACACTGAAGAGCAAATCCATCGATGCGCAGCTCTACAGATCCAGAACCATGCAAGCCAGTGGCGACAGCGGCGAGGAAAAAACTTCACCAATTGGCAAAAGTGAAGAATTAAAAAACCTCGAGAGAAACCTGGCTCAGTTGGGCACAACCATTTCTCCTATGGCCAAACGTCTTGTGCAGAGCTGCAGTCTAGGCTACCGGAGGCTGGAGAACGCTGGACCTCAGCGAAGACTCGTCTGTCCCTAGAGCGTCACAGGAATCAGTCTCATGCTCTCCACTCCTCCATGACCACCACAGCAGCTGCTCAGGAAAGGCCTGGTCCAGGATTATGGAAACCTAATCCCGTCGCTGGTCTTGCGGGTCTAGTTAACCCTTTAAATGTCACTTTAAGCTGTATAGAAGTGTCTTGAAAAATATCTAGTCAAATATTATTTACTGTCATCATGACAAAGATAAAATAAATCAGTTATTAGAAATAAGTTATTAAAACTATTATGTTTAGAAATGTGCTGAAAAAAATCTTCTCTCCGTTAAATAGAAATTGGGGAAAAAAAAATAAACGGGGGCTACTAATTCAGGGGGGCTAATAATTCTGACTTCAACTGTATGGACAAACATGTAAGGTCCAAAAAAAGCGCTTTGAGAGGTGTTTCGACAATTCAGAGTCACACGAAAAGCTAAATACAGATAGTATTACTTTAGAAAATGCGGCATAAATTTGTCCCATTTGGTGTTTTAGATTCTTTTGAACACATGTAGCTGCTGCTTGTCAATCAATCAACGCTTCTGTTTGTTATTGTTGTCAATTGGGGGAAAAATGATCATTGAAAGGTTTATGATAAACCGCTGTGAGTTTGAAACTTTAACTGCAGGCGCTGTGTGATGCGTGTGCATGCGAAGCGAAGTCTGATTTTGATACAGCACCTGAGCAATAAGCATATATGACTTTATGACAAACACAGAGCATAATATAAAGACAGAATGTGGTGGACGGTTGAGAATCCCTATGCTGGATTCAGTGACTGGCACACCTCTCCACCTGCTGCTGTTTGGGCTGCTGTGAAGGCTTTGTCGGCTCATTGTGTGTGCTTGTTGATAACCATCACGTACGCTTGTTAAAATCATTATAAACATGCCGATTAAACTGAATACAATCTTACATCAACAACACATGGCAAGCAACATGTTGATAAGAACAAATAATCATATTAGATTACAAACATCCCAATGAGTTGTTTAGCACACGTGCATTGCTGCTGTTATGTTTACACATGTAATATTTCCTGAGGAGATTTTAACCAAAATACACAATTGACACTTAATCAGAAAGAGCTTTATTGCCAGGTATGTTCACACATACGAGGAATTTGTTTTCGTGACAGAGCTTCTACAGTGCAACAGAATTACAGACAGGACTAAAAAACAGATAAATATATTGAGATGGATTGCCTGAGGGAAGAATCTGTTTCTGTGTCGGGCTGTTCTGGTGCGCAGTGCTCTGTAGCGTCGACCAGAAGGTAAAAGTTCAAACAGGCAGTGTGCTGGGTGTGAGCGGTCAAGAGTGATTTTAGCAGCCCTTCTGCTCGCTCTGGATAAGTACAGTTCTTGGAGAGTAGGGAGGGTTGTACCAATGATTCGCTCAGCAGTACGAACTATTCGACGTAGTATTCGGAGGTTGGATTTGGTAGCTGAGCCAAACCAGACAGTTATTGATGCGCAGATGACTGAGTCAATGATGGAGGTGTGTTTTAGCAGCTCCTTTGGGAGGTTGAACTTCCTCAGCTGACGAAGAAAGTACAGCCTCTGTTGAGCTTTTTTGACAATGGAGTCAATGTGAGTGTCCCACTTCAGGTCCTGAGAGATGGTGGTGCCCAGGAACCTGAATGACTCCACTGCTGCCACAATGCTGTCCATGATGCTCAGTGGGGGGAGAGCAGGGGGGTTTCTCCTGAAGTCATCTCCACTGTTTTGAGCGTGTTCAGCTCCAGGTTGTTGTGACTACACCAGACAGCCAACTCCTTAACCTCCTATCTGTAAGCAGACTCGTCACTGTCCTGAATGAGGCCGATAAGTGTGGTGTCATCTGCAAACTTTAGGAGCTTGACAGAGGAGTCCTTTGAAGTGCAGTCATTCATGTACTGGGAGAAAAGCAGTGGGGAGAGGACACACCCCTGGGGGGTGCCAGTGCTAATTGTGCGGGCACTGGATGAGAATTTTCCCAGCTTTACCAGCTGCTGCCTGTCCATTAGTAAGCGGACAGGCAGCATATCTACAATCAAACATATCTACAATGATAAGGAATACGGTTACTAACTGAGTTATCAATGCACAGCAATACCACACAAAGAAAGTCTAAACAAGTTCGACCCACGCATGCGCGAGGCAGGCAGATCTGTACAATTATATTCCGGATCATGGGTTGTGATCAGTACGGAATAACCTTGATTTGTTACACCCCTACTCTGTATTTACCAGACACTTTTCTTAAACTCCATCATACAAGGACTCAATAAGGTTTACTTGTGAATGTGCCAAAAGTCACATTGCACTACTTACTTTTTTAACCTTAAATACCTCTTTTGCACAAAATGTGTAGTGTATAGTATGTACAGTATATGTATAGTTAGATTACCGCTGCAGTATGTTAGTTATGTATAGGTTTAAAAATGGCTCTTACGTTCAATGTTGTGTTTATATTTATGATTATGTTTAGTTATGTAGCACAGTGGTCCTGCGAGCCACAACATTTTGTTCCACTTTATGTCCACACATGTAGTGCAATGACAATAAAGCTGAACTTGACCTGATGAAGAGTGCGTGTTTGCAGCAATCCGAGGATGTCAGCTGGAGCAGACGGCAGCAGAAGTGACCCAGAAGTTTTCCCATGAGGCTTTGGATCTGTCGGAGCAGTTGGGAGATCTGTACTGTAAAGTGGGCTGCTATAGCAAAGCTCTGGAAGCGTATCAGACTCAAGTAAGAACATGTACAGTGCTTTCAAAAACTATAACTATATATTTTTTGTTTTTCTTACTGGAATTAAATGTTTTACTTTTTTTGTTTTACACTGGGGGTCGAAATGATGTTTGGTTTGTATGCTCACCAACGATGAATTTACTGGGTTGAGAATACAGAAACATTTTTTAATTGATTTTATTTGGATATATATTTTAAATATGTTTTAATAATTTTCTTAGTTATTCCTATTATGGCAAAGCTGAATTGTCTGCCTCATTACTTGACTTTTATGCATCACATGATCCTTTAAATTATGATTTAATGTTCAATTATTTTTATGCAGTGCATCCGGTAAGTATTCATAGCGCTTCACTTTTTCCACATTTTTTTAATGTTACAGCCTTATTCCAAAATGTTTCCAAAATATTTCCTCAACATTCTACACATAATACCCCATAATGACAATGTGAAAAAAGAGTTTTTGAAATTGTTGTTAATTTATTAAATATAGAAAACCTGAAAAATCACATGTACATCAGTATTCACAGCCTTTGCCGTGCAGCTCTAAATTGAGCTCAGGTACATTCTGTTTCCACTGATCATTCTTGAGATGTTTCAGCAGCTTAATTGGAGTTCACCTGTGGTAAATTCAGTTGATTGGACATGATTTGAAAAGGCATACACCTGTCTATATAAGGTCTCAGGGTTGACAGTGCATGTCAAAGCACAAACCAAGCATGAAGACAAAGGAATTGTCTGTAGACCTCCGAGACAGGATTGTCTCGGCACAAGGCTTGGGAAGGTTACAGAAACATTTCTCCTGCTCTGAAAGTTCCAATGAGCACACTGACCTCCATCATCCATAAGTGGAAGATGTTTGGAGCCACCAGGACTCTTCCTAGAGCTGGCCGGCCATCTAATTTGAGTGTTAGGGGGAGAAGGGCCTTAGTCAGGGAGGTGATCAATAACCCGATGGTCACTCTATCTGAGCTCCAGTGTCCTTCTCTGGAGGGAGGAGAACCTTACAACAATTACCTGTGCAGCAATCCACCAATCAGGCCTGTATGGTAGAGTGGCCAGACGGAAGCCTCTCCCCGCCTGGAATTTGCCAAAAGGCATCTGAAGGACTCTCAGACCATAAGAAACAAAATTCTCTTGTCTGATGAGATTAAAATTGAACTGTTTGGAGTGAATGCCAGGCGTTACGTTTGGAGAAAACCAGGCACCGCTCATCACCGCTAATACCATCCCTACAGTGAAGCATGGTGGTGGCAGCATCATGCTGTGGGGATGTTTTTCAGCAGCAGGAACTGGAAGACTAGTCAGGATAGAGGGAAAGATGAATGCAGAAATGTACAGAGACATCCTGAATGAAAACCTGCTTCAGAGTGCTCTTGAACTCAGACTGGGGCGACGGTTCATCTTCCAGCAGGACCATGACCCAAAGCACACCACCAAAATATCAATGGAGTGGTTTCACAACAACTCAGTGAATGTCATTGAGTGGCCCAGCCAGAGCTCAGACCTAAATCCTATTGAACATCTCTGGAGAGATCTGAAAATGGCTGTACACCGTCACTTCTCATCCAACCTAATAGAGCTTGAGAGGTACTGCAAAGAGGAGGAATGGGCAAAAATTCCCAAAGACAGGTGTGCCAAGCTTGTGGCAACATATTCAAAAAGACTTGAGGCTGTAATGGCTGCCAAAGGTGCATCAACAAAGTATTGAGCAAAGGCTGTGAATACTGATGTACATGTGATTTTTCAGGTGTTTTATTTTTAATAAATTTACAACAATTTCAAAAACTCTTTTTTCACATTGTCATTATGGGGTATTGTGTGGAGAATGTTGAGGAAATAAATGAATTTAATCCATTTTGGAATAAGACTGTAACATAAAAAAGTGAAGCTCTATGAATACTTTCTGGATACACTGTATATTGCTAGTTCCCAGGAAACTATTAGTCTTGTTTTTATCAATGTTGGAAATGTTTTTGCTGCCTAATGTTTCAGTAGAAACCCTGAAATATTTTTTTCAGGATTCTTTGATGTATAAAATATTTAAAAGAACAGCATTTTTTAAATAGAAAAAATGTGTTTTGCGTTATAAATACATTTACAGCCAATTGAAACAATTAAATGCATCTTTGTTTAATAAAAGTATTATTTGTAAAAAAAATGTAACCTTCAATATTTTAAATGGCGTGCTTCATTTAAAAAATAATCAACTGTTTTAAAGTTTAATAATAAAAAAATCAACATTTATTAGAACGATTTCTGAAGGATCATGTAAAACTCAAGACTGGAGAATTTAGGCTGAAACATTTCAGCTTTGCATCCCAGGAATAAATGACATGAAATTATATACAAATAAACAAATTGGTTTAATCTGAAAAAAATATTATACAATATTACATGTTCTATATGAAATACATTAAATAAAGCATCATTGGTGTGCATAAAAAAATTAATTAATTGTATTTACAAAACATAATATTAATATCAAAAATAAAATGGTAATTAAAAAAAAAACAATTATTCCAAAATATGTATTTAAGTCATGTATTATATATTGTGAGCATATTAAAAAAGTTCTCTGCTCGTGTGTTTGTGTATTAGCTGGCGTGTGCAGAAGCTTTAGCGAAACCTGCTCGTGAGTTAGCTGTCATTCACGTGTCTCTGGCGGCCACTTACACAGACTTACGACAGCATCACAGGGCTGTGGAGCATTACAAACAAGAATTACAGCTGAGGAAAGGAAACCCTAAAGAGGTAACAAACCCTATTACACCATCACATGCTGCTGAATCCTCTGCTACAGTGTCTTCTGTTTGTGTGTTTCAGGAGTGTGAGACGTGGTTGAACATGGCTGCTTGTCAGGAGGAGATGTGTCAGTCTATGGAGACCCTCGATCACTGTTTTACTTCTGCTCTGAACTGTGCTGAGAAATCAGGACTAAACAAGCTACAGGTTTGTTAAAGTCTGCGTGACCCAGAAGTTGCTGAGACTTTTATTTTAGTGTGTTGCTGTACTTCCAGCAGGGGGGCTAATAATTCAGGAGGGCTAATAATTCTTACTTCAACTATATGTGTAAAAAAAAAAAAAGGAACGTTTTAAAGGAACATAGCAAAGTATTAAGGTTTAAAAGGATAGTTTATCCAAAAATGAACATTTATTCAGCGTTTACTCATCCTCAAGTGGTTCCAACACTTTTAAAAGTTTATTACTTTCTGTGGAAATCAAAAGAAGATATTTTGACGAATGTTGATGAAGCCATGAACAGAGAACTCTGAGCTGCTAATAAAGGGCTGCCAATTAACTATTACCCATTAGTGCCCTTGAGGAAGACACTTAATTGGATAGTTGACCCAAAAATGAATATTCTGTCATTATTTAGTCACACTTTATTTGTTTCAAACATTTGAGTTTCTTCTGTTGAACACAAAAGAAGATATTTAGAGGAATGTTGGAAACCTGTATCCCATGACTTCTATAGTATTTGCTTTTCCTACTATGGAAGTTAACGGTCGCAGGTTTTCATATAGATTTTCTTTTGTGTTCAACAGAATAAAGAAGCTAATAGAAATGGGTTGGATATATTTCAGACAGAAGACCGGATTTTGTTGCAATAAATAAATAAATAGAAGATGGTTTACTAAAAGATAAATAAATGCTAATGTGTGTATACATATATGGTTTTATCTCTGTCTGTCTGTCTGTCTGTCTGTCTGTCTGTCTGTCTGTCTGTCTGTCTGTCTGTCTGTCTGTCTGTCTGTCTGTCTGTCTGTCTGTCTGTCTATCTATCTATCTATCTATCTATCTATCTATCTATCTGTCTATCTATAGAGAGAGAGAGAGAGAGAGAGAGAGAGAGAGAGAGAGAGAGAGAGAGAGAGAGAGAGAGAGAGAGAGAGATGCACACACAGTTGGAATCAGAATTACACTTTTTCTCAGTGGGTTTGGTGCATTTCTCACAACACTATTTACATTTGCACAACAGTTCATGCATTTCT
Organism: Danio kyathit; assembly: GCA_903798195.1. Lineage (NCBI taxonomy): Eukaryota > Metazoa > Chordata > Actinopteri > Cypriniformes > Danionidae > Danio > Danio kyathit. Next base: position 11,517,033 of record LR812535.1, read on the forward strand.
CAAAACAATTAGTGCAAACTGCAAAACCTAGTGGATAACCTGCAAAAGTGTGTCACTTGCTCAAAATGGAGAGCTCATTCCTCAAAAGCAAGTATTCATGTTAATGAAAGTGTCAGTGTCATCAAGATGCAAAGTCCTGACACCATATTATGAACAAGATAGTCAAATGGCTTTGTCATGTTTTCATTATGACACTTTACTCTACATTTTTTCAATGCAAAAAAGTCAGATTTTGGTGACACTTCCTACAGAAAACTACAGTAAAGTTAGACATCACTGCATTTAGTGAGATATCTGAGTACAAGACACTGAAAATGTGTTTCACATGTTTACTGCATTTGCTCTTTGCAATTCTAATTTATTCACAGCATTGTGCAAAATAATAAACACACCCTTATTTACAACAAACAAACTTCCTTTGGGTAGAGCTGAGCACAACTGTAAACAATATAGCAATACATATTGGAACTGAACCTACAACACACACAGGTCTGTAAATCATTCATCAAATTGTTCAATTTAGAACATTTTCAGGAAAAAAAAGATTTATTTTTTTAATATAAATTTTGCTTGACAGATTTTAACAACTAGTTCAACATTTTTGTATGTAATGACTGAAGTAATGAAATGAGGACTATTAGTTTTATATGGAATGACTATTCAGCATCCACAAGTTTAGTTCATTTTGACTGACATGACATAAGCAAATGATAATGTTACAAACAGCAGAGAGTTGTATGAAAGCAATTGATGCACGTCCAAAAGCATTTGCAATTTGTTGGAAGGAATGAGAAACTGCTACTATGATGTGCACAAATGACTAATTGTTTTGAGAAATGCATTAACTGTTGTGCAAATGTAAATAGTGTTGTGAGAAATGCACCAAAGCCACTGAGAAAAACTGTAATAGCCCCCTTGAATTATTAAACCACTTGTTTATTTTTTCCCCAATTTCTGTTAAACGGAGAGAAGATTTTTATAACACATTTCTAAACATAATAGTTTTAATAACTCAATTTTAATAACTGATTTATTTTATCTTTGTCATGATGAAAGTAAATAATATTTGACTAGATATTTTTCAAGACACTTCTATACAGCTTAAAGTGACATTTAAAGGTTTAACTAGGTTAATTAGGTTAACTAGGCAGGTTAGGGTAATTAGCCAAGTTATTCTATAACGATGGTTTGTTCTGTAGATTATTGAAACAAAAAATAGCTTAAAGAGGCTAATAATTTTGTCCTTAAAATGTTTTTTTTTCTAGCCAAAATAAATTTATATATATATATATATATATATATATATATATAATATATATATATATATATATATATATATATATATAATATATATAATATATATATATATATCTATATGTATATGTATTTTATTTTATTTTTTCCCACAATGTATTCTGTGTCGTACCTGTATTATGAAGGTGGTCATTTCAGATTATTCTGAAAGGAATTATATTAGGGCACGTTCTCACACTGGATGTAAATATTTTTAACATTATTATTATTTTCTTTTAGTTTTTATGATATTTTTCTTTTTATAATTTAACAATTTTAGTACTATGTATAGTTAGTACACCTGGAAATAATGTATGTCAATTGTTTGTCATGTAAGGTTTTGAAACACTTGAGGGACTTGTCATTCAAGTCAGTTTGCTCAATGAAGGTGAATGTGGTGTGTTTTTTTTAGAGGCGCGTGTTGAGAGTGTGGATTCAGGTCCAGCGGCGATGTGGATCGTCCCAGTGTGACGACACTGAGGCCCGGCTGATGGAGCTCTGTGAACGGGATGGACTAACACTGGATCACAGTGAAGACGAGGATGAGGAAGAAGAGGTGGACAACAGTGAACCACTGGAGGACAGTGACATCCAGTACTCTGATTCTGACGGTAATATATACACACCACACACACACACACACACACACACACACACACACACACACACACACACACACCCACACACACACACACACACACACCACACACACACACACACACACACTCAGAGCTTGAGAATTTTGTCTATATTTTTATATATATAATTTTGGCATATATAAACACATAAGTGTCATTATACATATAATATAATATTATAATATCTTGTTAATATTATTATATTAATATTTTCTGATATTTGCCCCTGATTATATTATTAAAATATTATATTATAGTATATTTTATTATATTATAATTTAGTATAATATAATTAGTATAGTATAATAGTAATAGTACAGTTCTAAGTAGTTTTCTTACAATTACGAAAATGTACATAATGTGGTATTTTAAATATGAAAATGTATTTATTAAATGAGATTTTCTTTTCCATTTTATTTTTATGTAATAGATACATAATCATGCATGTGACCAGGCTGTTGTTTTCTGTCTAAATGAGTGAATGCTCTGTTTTTTACAGATGAGGATCTGGAAGGTTATGATAAGATGGTCACGGGCAGGAGGAAGACGCAGAGGGTGAGATCTGTGCTTTATTTTGTACTTTATCATTGTTTGTGTTGTTGCTTTATTCATCTTGTTTCTTTAGTGTTGTCTGCGCAGCCCACTCAGTGTTTGTTCTGCAAAATTTCTATTACTGTAAAATCCATGATATTGTACTGTCCTGCTTTTAATGACTGCAGAAAGGTATTTTATGAAGTAAAGTCACTCAAGGAGATAGCAAAGTGTCTTTTTTATAATTTTTTTATTAATGTAAAAAAAAATCTCATCTAATTTATGTATTAGTTTGTTTGTGTTTAGTTGTATATTTATTAATGAAATATTGTTTTTTTGCCATAAAAATAACCATTGTTGCTGACATGGCATTAAATAAAATGATATGATATGCGATATGATATTATATGATATGATATGATATGTCTGTGCAGTGGAACAGACGGAACGAGAAGGGTGAGACTGTCCTCCACAGGGCCTGTATTGAGGGAAACCTAAAGCAGGTTCAGTACCTCATTGAACAGGTGAGCTTGGCTTCTATCCCAAGGCATGCATTACAAACTTGTGTAAAACCTTTTGCTGCGTTTTCTAAATGTCTATTGAAAATAAACCCATTGTAAAATGAGCCAAACCGAGTATATTATTAATAAAACTAATTCTCTATATATAAAGTAATTCCCAAAATCATAGTGGGTAGGTTTGCTTGTATTGCAGCCCATGCACTAACTATTTTTGCAACCTTATTATAAAGTAATTTATCTTTTTATTAATTAACGTTGATGGATCTACTTTTCTTTGTATCTTCATATGTCTTGTGTAAAGTTTTCCGTGTTATTGAGAAAGATATTTTGTGTTCTGGCTCCTTTAATTGCATACTTAACACTGTTTTCTAACTACACACGCTATGACATGCAAAAAAGCTATCTTTTTCATGTTAAAAAAAAAAAAGAGTTTTTGTCCTAACCATCTGCAGCAGTGAGGTGCAAAATTTCAATTTTAAGAAACTATAAGAAACTGTTACTATTTCTGCGATGTTGCGGCAAACAACAGCATAAACTAATATGACAATTATCACCTCAGGTACTGATTATGTGCTTTATTCAGTGGTAAATGCTAGGGATGGCTGACGTGAAACTGACGTTTCAACACAGTGTCGAGATCCCGAAGCACAAGTGTTTCGAAACACTGCACCGAAGCATGATCCGAAACACCCAGGTCACGTGACTGAAGTGTTTCGAAACACCTGGTCACGTGACTAAAGCGATTCAAAGCATCGATCAGTTCAGAAGCGTTTCGAGACCTGGCGAATGTGCATTTGACTGACAGGGTCAGAAAAATCTTCTGTCTCATATGGCCTAGTGGAACGTGCGTGTGCACGTTGTTACTGTGCTTCAAATGACTTTTGGGTTCAAATCCCGACTTGTACAAATACTTGTACTAATTTATATATTTTAATAATGTTACTGTTTTAAGCTGTAGTCTAGATAGGATACAGCCGCTGATACGCCATCAATTTAGCATCATTTTTGTAACACTGTAAAACAATAATTAATATTTTACAACACTGTGATGGTTGGGTTTAGGTTTTGGGTAGACATTAATAAAATACAATAAATGGGAAATTTAATGAATAATATAAATAATTCTTGTTAACTTCTGTCCACAACCGTGTCTGATCTAGCAACAACCCTGTTTTATGACCAAAACAAGACATATTTATTCACAAAGTGTTTATTCGGATGTCAGACCAATGTTGAAACAAAACGATACAAGAACAGAGCAATTCAAACTGATATTAAAGCATTTCAAAACAGCTGTGTTAGCCTGGAATCGAACCCACAATTCCCGCATGGAAGTCAAGAACCCTAACCGCTCCACTAATGCACTTGAACTCCAACTATAAAGTGGGTTTTAATACCTCAATTTGCTCAACTGATCTTTGCTGAAGCTGTTCCAGTGCAATACATAAAAAATCACCGCTAGGTGTCACCGTAGAGTGGGGTTTCGAAACGTGCCGAAGCTTCGACACATTTGCTTCGACTGTTTCAGTGTTTCATGAAGCCTCGCTTTGCCCACCACTAGTAAATGCTACCAATGTAGTTCGAACACCATTTATTGTCTTTCTACTCAAGGCAGCAGCAGATAGTTCACCTCAGATCTTGAAAACAAAATAACAAGCAGACGGTTTGAAAATGAAAGTCAGAACTGTGACTCAATGACCAACACATTAGTCCATGGGTGACCAACCCTGTTCCTGGCTATCGACCTTCCTGCAGATTTCAGCTCCTACCCTGATCAAACACACCTGAACTAATTAATTAGAACCTGAGGAGCAGGAAGGTCGATCTCCAGGAATAGGGTTGAGCACCCCTGCATTAGTCACTGCAACCTATGTACTTTTAATAATGTTAAATAGGTTAAATATGTATTAATTAGATTATAACCCTTACCATTTCATTGTTAGTGTCGTGACTGATATTTAAATGAATGGCTGGTATTTAAATGTTTCTGTCTTGTCGCGTTTGGTGCAGACAGACAGATTGCTTGTCGCTGGAATCTTATCGCTTGTAGTTAGGACTTGGTGTGAGGAGTCTGGACTTTTGAGTTACTCTAATGCTGCTTTCAGTGCTTCTGATTAGAGAAAGAAATGTGAATTATCACCTCTGCTAACCTGTGTTTATTTATGCTATCCATGTTGAAGAATTTTTGAGAATCTTTATTGAAAGAAATAAGGGTTGTATTCTTAATAAAAAGAGACGTATTTGCATCAGACAAGCATTAATGTTCTTGGGTGCTAGACAAGCAATAATGTACTTTCACAGGACCTGTGTAATTAGACAATCCGGATGAAAAGATCAACCTTTTTTGGAACAGGTCCTGTTTTAGCACCTGCAGCAGTATGATTGGAGCAAGTTTCTACAAATAAACGCATAGCCATATCTTTAAAGAATGGTCAGGTGCTATTAATGTATGCCATGTGGTCTTTAAATGCTATAAAAAACTTTTTCTTTGCAGTTTTGTGAAATATTTGTTTTTCAAATTGACTTTTAAAGCCACATCTTGCATGCATATATTATTTTGTGTGTCAAAAATTGATGCACTTTCATTTGTTGCATTCTCCATTTTCAATTTGCAGAATTTAAATGGCAATGGCAACACACCTACTGTACTGCAAAAAATGTTCTTACTTAAAGGTTTTGTTTTATTTGTGAATGAATAAAGAAAAACTCACTGAATTTTGACTTAATGTTTTGTTTTCAGTAAAAAACTAATTTAATTTGTCTGGAAAGTGCTTTTTGATTTAATGTTTTTTAGAAAGTTGTACAAGAAACAAGACAAAAACTAAGAAAATTAGTAAGAAGTAATAAGTGAGAAAAGCATTGTTTGCAGTTTGTTGCTAAGAGTGAAATACTTTGGCTTTTTAAGGAAGTATTTGATAGATGTTTATACTCTTCAGGTGATGTATCATATGTCATGTGTTCACTGACAGGGTCACCCGGTTAATGTGAGGGATTACTGCGGTTGGACTCCTCTACATGAATCCTGTAACTACGGTCATCAAGGTACTGCTGTTTAACCCGGTCTTCATGAATGCTCCAAGATACGCGCGTCTCATCAGAGAGACTGAAATCTGTTACTGAATATTTTTGACTATCATTTTAATTCATTTAGTTATTTTAGTTATTTAGTTTTTATTCAAATTAATTTTTCATTTAAAAAACAAGATTAAAGTAATTTTTTTAAATTAATTTTATTCAAAGTTTTCATTTCTAAACAAAAAAAAATCTTCATATATACAATAAATACAGAAAGTGTTATGGTTCTTGGTATATTAATATAATGTTGTATATTTTGGTATATTGCTATAATATAGTGTTAGTATATTATGTAATATAATCTATTAAAATGTAATCTAATCTATTAAAATATAATCTAATCTATTAAAATGTAATCTGTTATTATACAGGGTGGGCCATTTATATGGATACACCTTAATAAAATGGGAATGGTTTCCTGAATACAGTTTCCTAAAAAGTGGATTGGTTGTCGTGGGTCAGTTGAATGACCCCCAAGGTCATCTGAAGGCAATTGTCTATGTAATTTATTAAGGTGTATCCATATACCTATAATCTAATCTATTGTAATCTAATCTAATCTATGATAGTGTAGTATGAGATGATGGCTTGTCTTTACCTTGAAATAATTAGGTACTCTTTAAGAGGATCGGGAAAACAATTCTATAAGATATGGGACCCTTTTATTGATTATGTTGACCATATTAAGTAAAGCCCTACTAATATTCAATTTTTTATTTACTTATTTAATCGATTCTTTTCACTTTAATCTTTACTTATATACATTTATTATTATTATTATTCTTATTATTATTACTATAGTTGTTATTTGTCTTTTCATTTTTGGAAAGTTTCTACTTGCATTTATATTTATTTTTTTATTGTTTTTTTTTTTTATTTATGTATTTTTTTTTTTTTTTTTAATTTATCTCCAAACACCTGCAATTTCAGACTGAATTAATTGACAGCTGGAAAATTATTCTGTGTTCTAATCTGGGTAAGGGCTGTGGGGTTTGTGAATGTGTATACTTGAAAATCAATAATAAAATATTTAAAGTAATGTAGTTTAGTATGGTACATTTTTCTTTCAGCATTAATGCAATTTTCTATTTTTCTATTTTTTATTTTTATTTTGTCTTAATATATAAACACATAGAAAGTGTCGTGGTCCTTGACATAGATAACATATAACATAATATAATGTAGACAACATGTCTCATCAGAGAGACTAAAATCTGTTTCTTTCAGAGATCGTAGCATTGCTGCTGGACCGTGGAGCGAATGTAAATGACCCTGGGGGTCGAGAGTGTGGAGGAATCACACCTCTGCATGACACGCTAAACTGCGGACACTTCAGTGTTGCACGCCTGCTGGTGCTGAGAGGAGCGTCAGTCACTGTTCGCAATAGCAAGGTCAGACAAAACACACATGTTGGTTATAACAATAAAAAAAAATGTATCACATATTGAATATTGCATATCACATATTTTATTTATTATTGCGCAAGCTTAATATATTTATGTGGTGTCTATTATAGTATAAAAAATGTATTAATAAAAATATGAATTTATTGATTTTCTGAAATGACAAGTTCAGTTGTTCTCAAGTAAAAGTTACAAGATTTTTATTTAAAATGGATGATTTTCTTAATTTTCTGTTTACAAATCAAGAAAAAAAAAATCACAAAACCTCTGTTTTAGTCTAGTTTGATTAAATGCTTTTTGTATTCATTTTATTGGCGAGTTTGTCTAACATGAGCTTTGTATACAGGGCCACACTCCTCTAGACACTCTCCGTCAGTGGTTTAAGACTTACAGTGGACAGCTGGATCCAGAGACCACGCAGGAGTGTTTGGAGACTGAGAAGCTCATCAAGAGAGCTCTGTCCGGAGATGGTGAGCACACAAAACCATTATATATTATGACATCTTGCTTACATAATTTTAATGCATTTTAAATTTAATTTCCTCTTGTTTTGAACCAAAATCTGATTTTGATGCACAGTCTTCATTGACAAAGCTGTGTATTTTATATTTAGTGATATTCAATATATCGTCATAATGAACATGCACAATATTGAAATTTTAAAGAATTTTCACATTGTATTGTGGTGTTCATCACAGCACAAATCATTCATTCACTCATTTTCCTTCGGCTTAGTCCCTTATTTATCAGGGCTCACCACAGCGGAATCAACTGCCAACTATTCCAGCATATGTTTTACGCAGCGGATGCCCTTCCAGCCGCAACCCAGTACTGGGAATCACCCGTACACACTCATTCACACAAACACTCATACACTACATCCAATTTTGTTTACCCAATTCACCTATACTTCATGTCTTTGGACTGTGGGGGAAACCGGCGCACCCAGAGGAAACCCACGCCAACACGGGGAGAACATGCAAACTCCACACTGACCCAGCCGGGACTCAAACCAGCAACCTTCTTGCTGTCAGGTGACAGTGCTAACCACTGAGCCACTGTGCCGCCCTCAGCACAAATCAACTTGATTGATTTATTTTTATGGCTGTTGGTACGTTAAAACTGCAATAAGGCCTAAATAGTTTACATTAGTTCATTTAACTCAATGGGCTATATGCACAGCTAGTGTTTTTCAGCCAATGATGAACTTCAGGTTAGAGCTTTATATGACTATTTACTACAGCATCAGCGTTGTAATGTAATTTAAATATAATCAGTTAAATAGACTTAAGCATTCATTTAGTTGTTAAAGCATAAAAAGAGACGAACGACCGTTTAAACGCATGCGCCCGCATTCGCAGCAGGCTAGCGCAGAAATTACTTTGAAAATACTGGGGTAAAATTAATTTCCCTATTTTAAAGACATGGAGTGGATAAATATAATTTAATGCAGTGTTTCTTGTTTGGTCTGAGAGCCCCTTTATATCGTATCTAAGCAAGGCAGTGCAGATCGCAGTTTTTTAAAAGAAATTAGATCTTAAATGCGACAATTTTGCATGGGATGACAATTAACCGGAAGCACTGGAGGTGGCAGACTCAATGTAAAAGTCTGTGTGCATATACCCCATTGAACTAATCACTAGGTGATGTTAATTTCTTAGTTAACGCCTAACAACGTGTTTAAAACGGTTATAATTTTATTGCAATTCATAATCATTTAATTAAATGGAGTTAGTAACTAAAAAAATGTCAGTTGTATTCTTAAAACTAATATTAACAATGTAACTTTAATAAATCAGGATTTTTCTCACGGTCTACTTTAATCCATTAACTAACATTTGCTATTGAGGCTTTATTGTAAAGTGCTACCTATTGTACTTTATAACTCTTTTGCAATTAAATTTGTTGTAACATTTAATTACTCTGAACATGTGCATACAATAAAGCAATATGGCAAGTTTGTTATTCCATCTGTTAAAGTGACCTTTTTTGTAGCTTAGGTTAATATTGTGTAATAATACTGCAATATAAAGGCGTCAGCAATTAATCACAACAAGAAAATTTGATGCAGTCATAAGCCTAGGGATGATGCTTATAATCCCAAATTTGTCAGATTTCTTGATGCTAATTGTTAGATTTAGCTGTATTTGGCTTAACCGTTCTTGGGTGGCTCGCCAATGTATTAGATGACTCTAATACATACAGTAAGTAAGCTGACCAAAGTTCTTATGGGGAGAAGACTTTATTGAAGACAATGAATAGTGCAGTTCCTCAGCAGTGATGTTAACTCGGCAGTCTTCAAGTAACTTAACCCAAAGTACTGTCTGTGAGGCAGTACTTTATACTAGCATCAAACAAACCATTCTGTGTTTACGAGGCTCAGCAGGGACCCTCTTATCAGATGTTTCAGCTGTTGTTTTCCTTATACCCATTGAGATTGTGAAAGGGTCACACCTATCAGTTTAATGGGGGTTGAGGCACAGGTCACCCCATCATATCACATCAGAGTTTATTCAATGTAAATACAATTTAACTAAAATGCACATAATCTTTCACTTACTAGATTGTAGATTATTTAAAGGGGACCTATTGTGCCCCTGTTTACAAGATGTAAAAGAAGTTACTGATGTCCCTAAAGTGTGTATGTAAAGTTTCAGCTCAAAATACCACACAAATAATGTTTTATAACTCTTTGAAACTGCTCCTTTTAGGCCGTTTAGGTGACTGTTGCTTTAAATTCAAATGATATTGTGCTCTTTTCCAAAGAGGGCGGAGCTACAAATGTCTACGTGTGAGTTCACAGTGTTTTCTCTGTAAAAAAAATGCAAGTGTCAAAGAAGTGTCTCAAAAGAAGGCAGTCTGGATGCACCCTAAAACTCCACATTTATAATGCCTCTTAGTCACTGACATTATCTTCAGCAGGTGAAAACTATAATGATAGACGCTTAGGGCTGTTTATGCTAATGAGGGAGAACTCGTCGCCAATGGGTGGGGCTTTCCCCCTCTGATGACACGTACAAAGGCAGAATGTTAATTAAAGTGTTTTTACAGACTGTGTGATTATAAAAATAGAATTAATTAATTTTTACCATTAGAAGCTGGTTATATTTACAGACTTTTACCACACAACTGTGTTTAAACCCCCTATTAAAGTGTTTTTTGCATAATAGGTCCCCTTTAAAACATCCTTATTTTATTCTCCTGTAGTCTCAGTTGTGTGTGCGGCTCCACGGCAGCAGAAGGAGCTTCAGGACAGTCAGCTGTTTGATGCGGAGTATTCAGAGCCCCTGCTGCGAAAGTCACCGCCGTCACCTCCACCAATCACACGTCCCGCCGCAACCGTCCCGACTCCTAAAGACTCGGCTCCCAAACGCAGAAGCACATCTGCTTCAACCCGTCGGCCAAGGGGAATGGAAGTAGATGTTCTGTATGGGGTAAGATTGCTTTTCTTGAACAGTATTTTTTTCCTGATAATATATACAGTACCTATCAAAAATCATCATGCAACCTTTTGAAATAATTACCTTATTTGTCATAATTTATTTGTGCCTTCTCCTAACCTGTGCCTTTCTACAACTTGAGATCTTTTAAAAGCAGGGTGTAAGGGTATAGATTTTCACAGGGTATGAGGATTTTCTATAAGCACTGTATTTAAATATGCAAATGAAAAAGTATAAACTATTTGCTTACATTTCCATATGTTTTAAAATTAGTTTTTTTTTTACCTATTTTTTTTAATAGATAAACATAAATCAGATTACATAAATCATACACACCTTTTTTTAGATTGTCTTGTTATTAAAACAAGAAAAACCTTATCAAGCACACTCTCTAAGGGAATTGTTTAATAAGATTTTACCTGAACTGATTTTTTAATTATGTTTATTGTAAACACCTTGTTTCATTTTATGTGCTGTATTTCTCTTTCTTATGTTTCTATTTTGAATTTATGTAACTTAAGTGTCATTTTAATTTGTTTTGTTTAGCCTTGGATGCTGATTGCAATAAAAATGTTTCAAGAGTTCACACTTAGCTGATGATTGATTATAAGCAAGTTTGGCATGCTGTCCCGGGAAAGAGCCCTGAGCTCAAAAGGTCCTTGAGCCCTGAGCTCCCTCCCGTTTGCAGGGCTGATGACAGAAAATGATTGCTATGAAGAGATTATGCTGCTGGATGAGAGTTTGACTGTAGTGCTAAATTTAGATTGATCAATTCACTTGTAGTGCATGTTTTTGGAATGTGGGAGGAAACCGGAGAACCCGGGGGAAACCCATGCGAGCACTGGAAGAACATGCTAACTTCACACAGAAACGACAGCTGGCCTGTTAAAGGACTAGAACCGACGACGTTCTTGCTGTGAGGCAACAGCGTTAATCACTATGAGGGGAAAGGTGGAGGAGTAGGGGTGGAAGGGGGGATTCTTCAAATCAAAGATGACTAGTGAGAAACCCTGGCTCTTTATAGTGGGTTAGGAATCGTGTGATTGGTGGATCATACATAGTTAATGCAGAAACAGCCGTGTTCAATCATAATCACGTGATCCTCTCGAAATTAGTTTATCAATAAACTTCACAAAAACAATTACATAAATCAGAAAACACTTTCAACAGCCGAAAAATTGTGTTTAATATTTGTTTTAGGAGTAAAATATTACTTAACATCAACAGATTGTATAAGAACAAACCCTAAGTGAAAACCTTTAGAACAGTGATTATCAACCAAGCGGCAACCTCCCGCTCTCCCTCATGAAGCAAATACTAAAGTAACTGAAACTGCAATTCATGGAAATTCCACTAGTCCTGGCTCCATAATAGAGCAGATTTCTTTGTTAAAATAGCCAACTTTACAGCAGAAAAAAAATGTGTTTACAGCCTGGTACAAAAAACGATTTTGGTTCATATAGCTAATATTACCCTTCATGACAACTGTGAAGGGGGTATAACTCATCCGTTTCATTTATATTGAGTTATATTAAGTCTGCATAATTAAGGGCGTGGCCACTTGAGTGACAGCTGGGTCTCGCTGCTTGCTGTCTCGTCACCTCAGCTGATTCTGGCTGATTAGCCACTGAGCTCGGCATATTCAGCGTATTTTTGTGATGTTTTATGTGGCTTTACACAGTCAATTGCTTTTTGGAATTATTTCTTACAATTAGCAAATAGTATGGCATGCTTTGTGCACTTAGTTTCCCAAATGAGTAAAATTATATACTTATAACATCTCTATAAATGTATTTTTTTTTATTTATATTTTTCTTTAGAGCTGTAATGCACTCCAGAATCTGACAGATTGATTAGCTGTAGGCTCTAGAACGGTCATCTGAATGCCTGGATTGCATTTACTAACACAGACTATATTTGAAGTATTTGGAAGTAATTTGCGTTTTCCTTCTGTTGAAAAACGTAATAAGAACAATGTTTAGTGGCTCAATGTATTACAACAGTGTTTTTAAAGGACTAAACGCTTTATTGATATAGGCCCAGTTTCACAAACAGGGCTTAGCTTAAGCCAGGACTAGACCTTAGTTAAATTAGGCTATTTAAGCCACATTTTTAAAAACAGCCTTAGAAAAATACATTACTAGTGTGCACGTGTAGACAAAAATGACACTGACATATTTTAAGACATCTCACTGCAAGTTATTTTCAGTTGAGACAGCTCAAACATGCAATTTAATCCATGACTAGCCTTAAACCTTGTTTATGAAACCGGGGGATAGTGTTCAACCAAGCGCATGTGGTCAGAACACAAACGAGTTGCAGGTAATGAAGTATTAAGCGTTTCTCCCAAAGAAAAACCTGTCTAAGCAAAATGCAAGAAGACATCTGTAGTCGCTTAAGCTTCGCCTTTTTGCTCTTATTTGGTAACCCCCGGTTGGAGCGATGACGCATGAACAGAATGGCGCTGGTTGGCCATGCCCACTTGTAGCTTCATTTGTGCCTTTCAGAAACCTATAGGTGACGTCAGGGATACTACATTCATATACTTTATTTTACAGTCTATGTTTTCAACCTGTGGGCGTGACCATGACGGTATTGCAAATGTCTAGTCAGAATTTAATGTGTTATGACTATTACCATGTTTAAGTGATGAGGAAAAAAAAATTGTTACTATCCGGTTACTAATGCCAAACTTTTTAATTTAACCTCTTAAAGAAATGTCATTAAAGGGAGAGTTCACCCAAAAAAGAAAATTCCATCTTCATTTACTAACAATTTAGTCAAACCACTTCTGTTTTTTTCTAAACACAAAAGTAGATATTTTGAAGAATGTTGGAAACCTGTAACCATTGGCTTCCATAGTGTTGGTTTTTCTTACAATGAAAGTCAATGGTTTTCCAACATTCTTCAAAATATCTGCTTTTGTCTAACAAAAATCTAACTGGTTTTGAACAAGTGAAGAGTGAGTAAATGATGACAGAATGTTTTTTTTTTGGGTGAACTATCCTTTTAAAAACTAGGGACACAAATGTATGAAGTGTAATCAAATATTTACCTCATCTGTTAATATAATATTATAATATGTTGTTGCTGTTTTAGGATGATAGCAGTTCTTCGGATAATCCCGACTCAGACTGTTCACTCAGTCCTCTGCGTCCTGTTCGGTCGAGACCGCGTTCCCCGCCTGCACAATCTCCACAAGAAGTCCCATCCAGTCAGGAATTGCCCTCTGTATACGGGGTCAAAGAGACAACATTACCCCCACAATCAGAATCCGGCAGACTGGAGTACCAGAAGGCCATGCAGAACCTGGGCAGTGCCAAGTCCCGCCTCTTCTCTCAGAACCTATCAGAGCCAGCCTTTACCAGCACGCCAGCGGTGTTGGCCAATAGCAGAGCAGCGCTGGTACCAGAGGACCAGTATCTGGCAGATGACTGGCTGGAGGATGACCTAATTGATATGCAGCCCAAAAAAAAGCGCAGAGTTTCTGAGCACAACACGACAAGAGAAACCACTTCCAGAAACCCGAATAATTCCTCCACATTTGCTGAAGTTCCTCCTAGAGGTATGTGGTACTCGTATCCACTTGTTAGATTGATTAATAATTTTAAGCAATGCATAGTCAAATCCTAAATGTAATGTTTAACTACTACTAATTGATTAGTTTTTTAGGTGTTTTTTTTAAGTTATGGAAGACTTTAATAAATTAGCTCTGAAGTAACAACCACACAGTAACACAGTAATGTAAGACATTTCACAGTAATAATACATTCAATACTGCAATTAACATTTATTAAATACATAATGTTGACTATATACATTTAATATAAAGATAATCTATAAGGTACAGAATTTAATGTCAATAATATCTATACATTAATTCATTTGTTCTTTACAAAATAGCAAGAGACCTGAGACTCAAACGAATAACTAATAAACATCATAATTTCAGATAAATATTTTTATGACAATTTTTTTTTTTTGTGATCAATGTTTTATTGTCTTTAGATTAACAAAATAAAAGACATTCAAACAAACAAACAGGCAAAAAGGAGCAACAGACATATCAAAAATTTTCAATCTGAAAGACAAGGAAAAAAAAAACCTTTTGGTCATTCCTTTATATCAGGGGTGTCAAAGTCAATTCCCGGAGGGCCGGAGCCCTGCAGAGTTTAGTTCCAGCCCTGCTTCAAAACACCTATCTATAAGTACCAAACAAGCCTAAAGCACTCAATTAGTTTGATCAGGTGTGTTTAATTAGGGTTGGAACTAAACTGTGCAGAGCTCCGGCCCTCCAAGAACTGGCTTTGACACCTGTGCTTTATATAGTCTAAATGTTGGAAGAAAAACATTGCCATGCATCAATGGTACTAGGTTTAGCCTTATTGATGTGTGCTATTGTACCTTCACAAGTCACTATTTTAAGGAGGCTATGAATCCAAAAGGTTTTTGCACACATCTGCGGAGTAAACCAATTTTGTACGATTCCCTTCTTTGCAGCTATAAAACCAGCAAACAACATGCTCTTCTTTAGTGTACTTGTACAGAAATTAGAATCGTCATTGAGAAGACATAAACCAGGATTAGACACATAATCAACTTGTAGTAAAAAGGACGAAACAGAATTTACATGAGACCACAGGTCGACAACAATTGGACATTCACAACAAAACATATGAAGAAAAGTACCTGAAGATACAGTGTTACAGATATGACAATTGTAGTTCGACTATTTTCACACACATACGCTACAGACAATTTAGCCTACCCAATTCACCTACACCACACGTCTTTGGACTTGTGGGGGAAACCGGAGCACCTGGAGGAAACCCACGCAAACACGGGGAGAACATGCAAACTCCACACAGAAATGCCAACTGACTCGAACTAGTGACCTTCTTGCTATGAGGTGACAGTGCTAACCACTGAGCCACCATGTCGCCCAACCTGAAAATCACTATATATAATAATATAAAATAATATATTTTCCCAATAACATAATTGTAGCTAGTATCTTTGGAAAGATATAATATATATACACACACACTAATTTTGTTTACAATGCTGTGAACGTGCTACTCACTGCGCAACCTTTATATTATATTATATTATATTATTTTATATTATATTATGTTATATTATGATATATTATATTATATTATATTATTTTATATTATATTATATTATATTATATTATATTATATTATATTATATTATATTATATTATATTATATTATATTATATTATATTATATTATTTTATATTAGATTATATTATATTATTTTATATTATATTATATTATTTTATATTATATTATATTATTTTATATTATTTTATATTATATTATATTATATTATATTATATTATATTATATTATATTATATTATATTATATTATTTTATATTATATTATATTATTTTATATTATATTATATTATATTATTTTATATTATATTATTTTATATTATATTATATTATATTATATTATTTTATATTATATTATATTATATTATATTATTTTATATTATATTATATTATATTATATATTATATTATATTATATTATATTATTTTATATTATATTATATTATATTATATTATTTTATATTAGATTATATTATATTATTTTATATTATATTATATTATATTATTTTATATTATATTATATTATTTTATATTATATTATATTATTTTATATTATATTATTTTATTTTATATTATATTATATTATATTATATTATTTTAAATTATTTTATATTATATTATTTTATATTATATTATATCATTTTATATTATTTTATATTATATTATTTTATATTATATTATATTATATTATTTTATATTATATTATTTTATATTATATTATTTTATTTTATATTATATTATATTATTCATTCATTCATTTTCTTGTCGGCTTTGTCCCTTGCGGGGTCGCCACAGCGGAATGAACCGCCAACTTATCCAGCACGATTTTACGCAGCGGATGCCCTTCCAGCCGCAACCCATCTCTGGGAACTATATTATATTATAATATTTTAAATTATTTTATATTATATTATATTATATTATTTTATTTTATTTTATTTTATTTTATATTATATTATATTATATTAACATATTATGTAAAATACAATTAATAAACTGGTGTTATTGACACAATTCCTTAATTGCACTTTAATTAATTTCATAATATTCTGCAATTTCTTCAGTATCAGATTAATGTTTTTTTAGATACACTGAGATGTAATAAGTAGGGTGCTATTTTTTTATATTAACTTTTTCTAGTTATCTCAACTTGCATCAATCAAACTGACTCAATATATTATAGTAAACGTTGTATAACTTAAAAAAATCTAGTTAACCTGATTAACTTCTTACAATAAGTTAAAGCAACATTATATTTGTCTTGACTTTTTGTTATTCATTTTGTTTATGGTGTACTGTTTAATAAGCAGTGCATAGTCAAATTCAATGTGACTAATTAAATCTAATTCAATTTAACTTTTAATAATTGATTAATGTAAAACTTTAATAAAGTAACTACCACATTATTTCTCAAAACTTAAAGTTAATCTCATTATTAATACAGTAATGTGAGAGATTTCACAGTAATAGTACAATTTCCAAAGGGATGCCTTTAATACTGCAGTTGACTAAATACATTTAATATAATGATAATCTATAAGGTACATCATTTAGTGTCATTAATAAATATACAATAATTAAATAATTTGCCCGTTGCAAAATAGCAAGAGACCTGAGACTGATTAACGATTTCATTATTAACAAAACAATTTTATATAAATATTTTCATGACAAATTTTTAATTTATGACTAATATTGTCATAAGATTATTGCATTTATTTTGTTATGATGGCCAGCTGATTATAATATAATATAATATAATATAATATAATATAATATAATATAATATAATATAATATAATATAATAAAACATATTATATTATATTATATTATATTATATTATATTATGTTTTATTAATTTTTTTTATATTATATTGTATTATATTATATTGTATTATATTATATTAATTATTTTATATTATATTGTATTGTATTGTATTATATTATATATAGTTAATAAACAAGTATGATTGCAACACAATTTCTTAATTGCACTTTAATTAATTGAATAATATTTAGCAATTTCTTTATAACAATCACAGTATCAGATTAATGTTTTATTATTTAAGATGTCATTATTTATTTGTAATAACACTTGGTGCTGCTTCTGTGCTTGCAGTTCAGAGTTCCTCCAGCAGGGGAAGTCTGTCTCTGAAAAAGGGCAGTAATAAGCCTCGGCAGGTGAAGATGAATCAGCTGCCCGGGATGGTGATGTTGGGTAGGAGAGAAGTCAGCAGATCACAGAGTCCAGTCATGACCCAGGACTCGGACCACATTCAGGAGCCTGCGCCGGCTTCCCATCAGGCTATGGTAATAAGCACATTGCATTGGCAATAGTAGGCTTAAGGCTCGTACACAC
The DNA here is from genome assembly GCA_903798195.1 of Danio kyathit. Classification (NCBI taxonomy): domain Eukaryota; kingdom Metazoa; phylum Chordata; class Actinopteri; order Cypriniformes; family Danionidae; genus Danio; species Danio kyathit. The sequence goes on from LR812535.1 coordinate 11,535,437, forward strand.
CGGGACGCTTTTCGGTTGCGTTTATCGTCAGCGTTTTTCAAGACGTTTTTTCGGATTCAACCCCAAGTGATTTTCACAGGCGTCGAGCAGAAGAGTATGCAAAATCACTCCTTGACGTGGCGTTTAACGTCGACGGAAAATGCAAGCAAAAAACGTCTCTGTGTGCACGGGCCTTTAAACTGAATCTGTTCCCACAGAAATCCACAAATTTCTTTAGCTCGTCTTTGAGTCTATTTATTTACTTGTGTAAATACAGTTGAAGTCGGAATTATTAGCCCTCCTGAAGTATTAGCCCCCTGTATGTTTTTTTGTTGCCAATTTCTGTTTAACGGAGAGATTTTTTCAACACATTTCTAAACATAATAGTTTTAATAACTCATTTCTAATCACTGATTTATTTTATCTTTGCCATGATGACAGTAAATAATATTTGACTAGATATTTTTCAAGATGCTAGTATTCAGCTTAAAGTGACATTTAAAGGCTTAACTAGGTTAATTAGGCAAGTTAGGATAATTAGGCAAGTCATTGTATAATGATGGTTTGTTCTGTAGACCAGGGGTTTTCAAACTATGGGGCGCCAGCACCAATTAAGTGAATTTGAGGTGTGCACTCGAGTAAATTATGATGACGATATTTATGCGTTCACTAGAGGAAATATGATTAACGTTAGCTTCACAGCTAACTATCAGGCACCTGTAGAGTTAATGCGTTCGAGTAAAACATATACAAATAAAATGGACCGGGTACTTTTTAAAATGAGTGACAGTGAATGAAAGTAAACACGGTGAGTCGTCTGACAAAAAAGTGCCCTTCTGAATCAAATCAGCAGGATGCCCATCTGGATCTTTCACTTACTTGAAGACACTACTGACTACGTTTACATTGACATCAGTAATCTAGTTATTTTCCTTAATATGAATAAGACAATAATATAATTAAGGTGTTTATGTGAAGTGCTTTTTGAATGTTGCGTCACCAGGCTATCCACGTTTCCTGCAGAGTAATTTTGGGTGTTTCATTTTTAATTTTTCGACTTTAGCTGCAGTTCGGCAGTTTCACTTTCACTCATGAACACTTCATTAATGCCCCCATGACAAACTGGGGTATTAGACGCGAATATAAAGTAAGGACTGGTGGACCGTGGAAGAGTGTTGTTTTAATAGAATTTGACACTGCACGCCGAATGGAAAGAAAAAAAAAACTTCCGCATTTCGTGATGTGTGTGTGCGTGCGGTGCTTTACTGACAGCCGTGTGTGTGGATCTTGTCACAAAATCCAGCGAAAAGTCCTACATGACGGTAATAGTTTGATTGCGGTGTTTACTTCAATAATGCCACTAATATCTGCATACTCCACGTGTCTTAATTCCATTTCTGTTTAGCTCAATTATGACTTTAGTCAGATTAAGGTAATCAAAAATCATTGTTTACGTGATAGACTCTTAATCAGAGTATTGTCTTAATCGTATTAAAGTATTGTTGCCCATGTGAACATACTCAATGTTCGACTCAACCACACCGTCAGGGCTCTGCGAACTTGGCTTAGCAAAGCAGCATTTTTTGCGAGTGAAATTAGACAAACATGGGCGGGCTTGTGTCCTAAAAGTTTGAAAACCCCTCCTGTAGACAATAAAAATAAAGATTTTGCCTAAAGGGGCTAATAATTCTGAACGTAAAATGGTTCTAAAAAAATTAAAAAGTGCTTTTATTCCAGCCAAAATAAAACAAATAAGACTTCCTCCAGAAGAAAAAATATTATATGACATACTGTGAGCAATTCCTTGCTCTGTTAAACATCATTTAGGAAATATTTGAAAAAGAAATTCATAGGAGGGTGAATAATTCTCACTTCAACTGTATGCAGGACTTGACATTAACTTTTTTGATCACCAGCCACTGTAGTTTTCCAACATTACTAGCCACTCGCCATTTTCACTAGCCACACTTTTGTTGTTGGGATAATATATCTTATATGCATAAATTTGACTTTGACATGCTAAAATGACTTGATTTAGATGTGTTATGTCCACATGCCTTCTCAATCATTTCACTTCTTGTGTGTATTGTGTATTAGCTTGCTCACTGTGCATGAGCAAATGGGTTGTATTGCAATGCGATCAGTTTTTATTTCACATGACTTTTCAGGGCTCAAAATTAAGGATTTACTAACTTTATCTCTGACCACACCGTTTCTTAGCCACAATTTTTTAATGTGTCAAAACAAGGAAAATATAGCTGTATAGGTGCACTTTTTAATTCAACAAAACTTTTCTTTAAAAAAACATTACATTTAAAAAAAATAAATAAATAAAAAATTATTGTCATGTATCTAAAATATGCACAGTGATCTGTCCTGGCTAAAAGTCCCAGATCACCAGTTAACTACACATAAATCGGGAGTAATCTCCCATTAAAGCAATGTTATTGTAAAATAAATATAATTAAACCATATTAACAAAAATAACTGTAAGCAAAAGAAAGCAGGTGTTGGCGCCAATAGCCTAGTGGTTAAGTGCGTCGACATATAGCACCTTGGTGCTCACGACGACCCGAGTTCGATTCCCGGCTTGAGGTCCTATGTCGACCCTTCCCCTCTCTTTGCTCCCAATGCTTTCCTGTCTGTCTTCCACTATCCTATCCCAATAAAAGGTGAAAAACCCCTAAAAAAAAAAAAAAAGAAAGCAGGTGAAACATACCGTGTTTGATATTCAAAGGATGGTCACGCGTACACGGTTAATATAGGCCTGTTAATAATCTGTTCAAAGAATAATTAAAATGAAAGCAGTGACCGCTGCTGCTTACAAAAGAATATGTGTATTTTTTAATTTTTCTTGAGCTCTTGAAAGCAGCAGGACTGTGAGTGCACGATCATCGCTCTTTGTCTAGTCTATTCCAAAGGGAACCAACCGCACCAGTTGCGCTTCCTCTAGGCACGGTTGCTTAGCGCAAGTAAACGGGAGCGCACACGCTTTTTAACAGTCACGCGCATCACATCACCTGTGCGCGCGAGTGATCATCCTCTCGTTCGGTATTAACCTGCTTTCGAAAACAGTTCTTTTTGTCAGTCGTGCTGCTTCTCGATTTTAAGATCACATTTGCACGAATATTGGGCCATGCTTATTGTCGAACCCTGCTTTTAAGAAAACTACAATTTAAAAATTATTTCCAATCAGCCAAAGTGGCTAGTGGAGGTGTCTGTCGAACCCGCCAGAGCTGAAATCTACCCGCATTTGGCGGGTGTTAATGTAAAGCTCTGACTGTATGTATTTACTCAGTTTTTATATTATTTCAAGTAATATTATTAAATAATATGCAAATATTTATGATTTATGTAATATATAATTTATAAAGTAATATTTTCTGTCTTTTAGTAGGTCTTTTAGTCTCTCATATATTATATGAGATCTTCAAATCATTTTCTATAAATCTGCAGAGTTTGTGCAATATTCAGTATATTGTATTGTATATGTTATAGATGTCTTATTTATTGTTTTCTTTTTTTTTTCTTTTTCTTTAAGCCACCTGCATCTTTCCAGAACCGAGCGGCCCATGTTCCTGCACCAATCAGGATGAGGGTCAGAGTTCAGGAGAATGTCTTCTTGATTCCAGTTCCACACAGGTCTGATGCAGGTTTATGTGTGTTTATGTTTTGTGTTCGATTATGTGTGTGTCTAAATCATGTGTGTGTGTGTGTTTGCAGTGAGGCAGACTCGTGTACAGTGGCATGGTTGTGTGATCAGGCCGCTCAGCGTTATTATCAGATGTGTGGACTGCTGCCCCGTTTAACTCTGCAGAAAGAGGGCGCTCTGCTCTTACCCACTGACCCGCTGCTGGCAGTGCTGCACACCAATGAAGAGGTCAGAGGTCATGACAAGCAATGCTGTGCTTTTTTTAGTTTTTTTTTTAGTCATTGAAGAGCATAAAACATTGGCTTTTTAGTAAACTTAAATGTTATAGTTTTCACTCTTTCAGGCTCTTTTAGTGTGTAATGTTGCTGTTAGAGCATGAGACAAGATCTGCAGACTTACACAAAATGCAAGTTATTTGTTATCTAGTTATTTTAGAGTTGTTATTGTGTTTTCTTTAGGTCCAAGAAACATTGTACACATACATACAGTGCTCAGCATAACCGAGTACACCCCATTTTGAAAATAAATATTTTTCTCCATTTCTCAGTGAATATAAGCAATGTATTTTGGTGCATTTAAACAAAACAGATTTATTAAACAGATATATTTATTAAAAGTATATTTTAGTCACCAAACATATTTAGAAATTAAAGGATAATACAATTAAATTCAAGCAAAATATTGCAAAAACTACTAAGTTCAACTAAGTTTTTCTGCTTCTGTTGATTTTTCCTCTTTTTTTTTTATTTATATTTAATACTTTTCTTTAACCTCTTAAGGCCCAAGGTGTTTTTTTACATGCATTTTTTTTATTTCTCTTTTGCTATTTGGGCTTATTGAAACCTAATTAGAATAAAAATCTAAGTATCATCTTTTGATATGATGTACTTTTAGAGAAAAATGATGTCCATATATGTGGACTCGTGGTCCGAATTTACATAAAACACTTTTTCCCGAATTTTCTTTTATGTATATTTAACATAGAATTTTTTTTTTGAACTTGCTTTGACTATCAGAGAGTAAAAACAACATTTTTCCCCCATTTTGGACAGTTAAAAATAGGGTTTGGGACATTTCATATGCTGCAAAACAGTTGCAGGATGACACTGTATGTCTGTAACAAAATATAAAACATTAAAAGTATTTTAAATAGCCACTTAAGAGCTAAAAATGTGCTGTCCACGTATGTGGACACTCGGCCCCTAATAGGATAACATATACATTTGGCTGTAAATTTCTAGACCTTTTTTTTTTTTTTTTGGACCGTTATCGTAAGTTATTTTGTTAGATAAGCTCCAGATTTGGCTTCAGTAATGACTAATCTAATGTATATGCACAAATATAATATTGTAAAGCTTCCTATTAAAAATATGAATTTACAAGAGAGATTTGTGAGGGGTGTACTTATATATGCTCACCCCATTTTGAAAATGTGAATAAATGTTCACCCCATTTTGAAAATGAACATTTTTATCCAGTTCTCAGTGAATATAGGCAATGTCTTTTGGTCTATTTAAATAAAACAGATTTATTAAACAGATATATTTGTTAAAATTATATTTCAGCAAAATTTGATATATTTTTTGTTTCTTTTGATTTTTCCTCTTTTTACATTTTTTTTTATTTAATAGTTTTCCCTAACATATCAATTTTGGCTACTTTTTTTGTCAGTGATCTTCAGTTTTTTTTTTTTTTTAGACTAGTTCCAGATTTGGCTGCAGTACTGACCAATCTGATGTATATGCACAAATATGATATTGTAAAGCTTTCTATAGAATATATTAATTCAGGGGTGCCCAAACTCGGTCCTGGAGTGCCGATGTCCTGCAATGTTTAGTTCCAACCCCAATTAGACACACCTGAACCAGCTAATCAAACTGTTTCTAGGTATACTAGAAACATTCAGGCAGTTGTGTTGAAGGAAATTGGAGCTAAGCTATGCAGGACACCCCTGTATGTTTGGGCAACCCTGTATTAATTTAAAAGAGATATTTGTAAGGGGTGTACTCAGATTTGCTGAACACTGTATTTATATAAACAAAACTGTAAACAAAAAGTTTTATATCTACTTGTTCATGTTTTATTCACACTGAGCATTTTTATGACATTGTAGCATTTTTTTTTCTGGTGAACAGCCTAAAAGTTTAACTTTGTTTGATTCTTTTTTGTCTAAGGTTCTTGCCGAAGTGTGTTCATGGGATCTTCCTCCTCTGCCTGAGCGCTACAGGAAGGCCTGTCAGAGTCTGGGTGTGGGTAGGGGACATTTTCTTTTTTTAAAGGGAAAGTTCACCAAAAAACGGAAAATCTGCCATCACTTAATCACCATTGATTTGTTTCAAGCTTTGTTTTTTGTTCTGTTGAACACTAAGGAATATATTAAAATGAATCTAAAAACCTGTAACCACTGACTTCCATAGTAGAATAAACAAAAACAATGGTCAATGGTTGCAGGTTTCCAACATTCTTCAGAATGTCTTCTTTTTCTTCATTAGAATAATGTCTTCTTTAAAATACTTAAACTGTTTTGAAACAAGTCAAATGTGAGTTAATGATTGCAGTATTGTCATTTTTTTGAGTGAACTATCCCTTTAAATGTATCATTGGTCATAAATAAACCTGACATCCTTGCTGTAAAACACACTCACTTCATATACAGTTAAAGTCAAAATTATTAGCCATCCTGTGTTTTTAATTTTTTTATTTATTTCCCAAATGATGTTTAACAAAGCAAGGATTTTTTTCACAGTATTTCCTATAATATTTTTTTCTTCTGCAGAAAGTCTTATTTGTTTTATTTCGGCTAGAATAAAAGCAGTTTTAAATTTTTCTAAAATCATTTTAAGGTCAAAATTATCAGCCCCTTTAAGCTATATTTTTGTTTCCATTATCTACAGAACAAACCATCGTTATATAATAACTTTCCTAATTACTCTAGCTCACCTAATTTACCTAATTAAGCCTTTAAATGTCACTTTAAGCTGAATACTGTCATCCTGGCAAAGATGAACGAAATCAGTTATTAGAAATTAGTTATTAAAGGGTTTGTGAGGGACCAAGCAGTCAAGGGCAACGAACACAAAGTTTCCAAAGGAAAATAAATGTATTAATTCTGAACAAAGTTACAAATTAAAGCATTTGATAAAGTAAAGTCAAATCCAGACTTAAAACAAATAAACATAACCAAATCAAACAAACAAACGAAGAGAAAAAGAAAAACAGAACTCTCTTCAAACACAAAAACGGGACTTATATACACAAAAGACAGGGACTAGTCCATTACGAAAAAGAAATTAAACATTATAAACGAATACAAAACGACCACCAAACAGTCAAATGATACACTTAAAATTAACCAATATATATAAACAAAACTAAACAATTCAACTACTTATAATAAACAAAAATAAAATAAATAAACATTCCGACACCCCCCTCAGCCAATTTACATGATGGTTTGGTCAGGCGGAACAAAGTGTCGGCAAATGTTGCCAGCCGGTCCCTTAGAGCAGCCGGACCTCTGTTAGACTGCAGTCTCTGGAGCACTGAGCCACGCTGGGATGAGCCAACTTGGGTCCCACAGGTAACTTTAACTCAAAGAAATAAATATCAATAAATCTTGTCAAAAGAACTAGAAAGTGTGCACTCCAAACTAATAACTTATGACATGAAATAATTGAAATGAAAATAAAAATGTGAAAGTGAACCAAACTGTGTCTGTCATTATTATGTATAATCTGTAACGAATAAGAAATAAATTATAAAATGTAGTTGTGTTTATATACCCTTGTTTAATGTGGGGACACATTGTTGGCCATCACAGGGTTATTAAAACCTATTTTTCACCTTTTTCAAGATTTAACTTAAAGTCTTTTGTGTCTCCAGAATGTGTCTGTAAAGTTTCAGCTCAAAACACCCCTCAGATTATTTATAATAGCTTTCAAAATGTTCTGCTCTAAACGCAATGTAGCTGTTTTGGTGGCCTGTGCCCTTAATGCTATTTCTCCCCACCCACCATTCCCACGTGCCTGTCAGTGTGTGCCTTAATCTCCGCCTTGGCTGCGTCAGATAACCAGCACAGTGACAGACATGAAGGAAGCAGATCTCACGTAACGTTTGTGAGAAATACTACAGTAAGAACTTTCCCAATGATTATTTGATGGATTTGTTGTGGAGTTAATTCAAGCCCTACGATGAGTCACACACAATGTCGTTACAAAGTTCACGCACACACACAGACATTGTGTGCATTTAACTTTGCATTGTTTTTGCATGCAAATGTGACAGGATACACGTTAATATCCACTGCTGTATGGATATCCATTATGTTAATGTACAAAATAAACCTGATTTAACGTCCACAAACCGGGACTGAATCGTCTTCTTTTAGAATTGTACTGACATGCGGCTGTGGTGATGAATTACATCAATTTTTCTGTTTTAATTACAAACATGCACGGTTTTAAAAACATTTTAAACTTGTAAAACTCATTCTTGATCACATTTGATGATGATTGATGATCACAGAGCGCTGAACAGATCTTTTAATCTCAGTTGCTTTGCGCATGTCCTGTGTTGTTGATATGATTATACGCGTTACTAGAGACATGTTAATACGCGGTTGTCAATCAATACTGTGGGCGGGGAAACCGCACTCCTACGTCACGTTGAGGTTGGCTTCAAAATGGCAGAGATTTGGATCCTATTTTAACATCAGGAAATTAAAAAAAAGACACTTACTGTCTTTATACCACCCCAATATGACTGTGGACACACTATACCTACACACAGTTCTGTCCAGACAGTTTACAAAAGATGATTTTCATCATAGGTGCCCTTTAACGCTATTATGTTTAGAAATGTGTTGAAAAAAAATCTTCTTACCTTTATATACATATACAGGGTGGCTAATAATTCAGTAGGGCTAATAATTCTGACTTCAACTGTATTTCCATACTGTGTGTGTGTTTCAGAGGAGAACCGGCGCGTCTCTCGTGTGTGTGAGGTTCAGGACAGCAGCTCGTGTGTGAGCGTCTGTGGTCTGAGTTTGTCTCCAGCGTCTCTGAATCCTCTCCTGCGAGCGCTGAAGCTTCAGGCTAGCCTCACCGAGCTGCGCATCTCCGCTAACAGACTCAACGATGAGCTGCTTCCAGAAATGATGGCTGCTGCCACCACCATGCCCAGACTCAGGGTCTTAGACATTTCAGCCAATCAGATCACTGGAGAGGGAATCAGGAAAGCATCAGACGCGTTTGAAACAAGGAGTCAAGCTGCTTTTCCTGTAAGTCTACTTGTTCAGCATTTGGTTGCTTGGTCAGTCAGTGAAGCAGGATCTACTGTTATTAGGGAGAAATAAAACATCTGAATAATATCTCTTAAGCCTCATTCACACTACGAGTGACTCGCAGCGACAAAGCAACAAGCGACCGTTCAATCCAACAGAGAGTTGAGCGACTTCCGGCAACCTTCATCTATATGAGCGAGAGCGACCGTTAGCGACCATGTGGGCGTGTCGAGGGACAAAATTGAGAATCCTTCAACTTTATGCAAATGAAGAGCGACTTTCTTGAGCAACAGCCAATAGGAGCACCAGTAGAGCTCACATGATCCTCTCTCAGCTCGCTCAGAAGCCGGTTGTAGTCTCCATGCTGTAGACCTACACAGACCTGCGTTTGCAGCAGGTCGCCACCCAGAGCGGCAGGCAGCTACAAAGTCGCTGCTAGTGTGAATGAGGCATTAAGGGGTTAGTTCACACAAAAACTCATCCTTCACTTGTTCAAAGCCTTTTTGAGTTTCTTCTGTTGAACACAAAAGAAGATATTTTGAAGAATGCTGGTTGCTGGCACTTATTGACTTCCATAGTATTTTTTTTACTGCTATGAAAGTCAATGGGTGCCATCTACCAGCATTCTTCAAAATATCTTCTTTTGTGTTCAACAGAAGAAAGAATCTCCTAAAGGTTTAAAACCACACGAGGGAGAGATAATTATCAATTTTGGCTTTATTTATTTATTTATTTGAGCAATATTTTATATTTAACAGCTCATCCTCATGCTCTTTTCAATATTTTCAAAGCCCATATTATCTTTTAAGAACATTAATATTTTCATAATATTCATAAATGCAATTCTTAGCTAATTATTTTTAGTGTTTTAGTAATATTATTTTAGCATTTTATTAAAATATAGCATTTGATTAAAACTATGTATTTTAAGTGAAAATAATATAGAGCTGCAACCCAGTACTGGGAAATACTCATACACACTCATTAACGCACATACACTATGGCCAATTTAGCTCACCCAATTTACCTATAGTGCATGTCTTTGGACTGTGGGATGAAACCGGAGCATCCGAAGGAAACCCACAAGAGCACGGGGTGAACACAGAAATGTCAAGGCTTGAAACAGTGAATTTCTTGCTGTGAGGCGACAGCGTCACCCTCAACCATTATAAAAGTAGACTAATTATATTAATTCTAATAACATTAGGAATTTTAAAAACAAATTAAATTGCATTTAAATATTAATTTTCTCTCAAATAAATGCTTTGATAAATAATTTTGAACACAATGCATCCCTGCTGTCACGAAAAAATATTTTCACAGACATGTTTATCTACAGTTGAAGTCAGAAATATTAGCCCCCTTTGAATTGTTTTTTTTTTCTTTTTAAAATATTTCCCAAATGATGTTTAACAGAGCAAGGAAATTTTCACAGTATGTCTGATAATATTTTTTCTTCTGGAGAATGTCTTATTTGATTTATGTCGGCTAGAACAAAAACAGTTTAAAATTTTTTAAAAGCCATTTTAAGGTCAAAATTATTAGCCCCTTTAAGCAATTTGTTTTCCGATAGTCTACAGAACAAACCATCATTATACAATAAATTGCCTAATTACCCTAACCTGCCTAGTTAACCTAATTAACCTAGTTAAGCCTTTAAATGTCACTTTATCCTGTATAGAAGTGTCTTGAAAAAGATCTAGTCAAATATTATTTACTGTCATCATGGCAAAGATAAAATAAATCAGTTATTAGAAATGAGTCAATAAAACTATTATGTTTAAAAATGTGTTGTAAAAATCTGCTCTCCGTTTAACAGAAATTGAGGGAAAATAAACAGGGGGGCTAATAATACAGGGGGGCTAATAATTCTGACTTCAACTGTATATATTGCATACATATTAATATGGTTACAAGTACTTTCAACTATGTTTGATTTATATTTGATTTAATTTAACAAGTGAAAAATGATAAATTTGTGTGAAAAATTTGTTTAAAACTATTCAGGTGAATATAATATAGTATAAAAATATATACAGGCATATATTAGTTATTGATGACCGTAATAAAACTAGACATAATATAAATGGGAATTTTAATTAAAAATGAATTTTCTTTTAAATAAATGTTTTATTTTCTGTTCATCATTAAATTCTTAACACAATGCATCCCTGTTTTCACAAAAAAGTATATTTTTGGATATCACAGACCAAACATTAATATGTTTATATAGTATATAAATATTAATATATTTACAAGTACTTTGAACTGTTTCATTTATATTTGATTTCATTTTACAATGAAGACTGGGGTGATATTGCCGAAAATTCAACTTTGCATATATATTTAAACAGAAACCGTTCCATTAAATTGGGAAAAAATTTTCATTATTAATGTAAAACGATTATATTTTTGACTAAAATAAAAGCATGGTTATAGTTCTTAAAAAAATAAAAATAAATAAGTGAAAGCAACTATTGTCTATACATATGTAATGTGATGTGTGATAGTGGGGTGTTTTTTTCCACATCTTATATGACAAGTTGGAGGGGTGAGTAAGTGACATCTCGCCTGGTTAGTAAACCGTTTCACCACCACAGGAACAACCCATTTCTAGTGTGAATTATTATTATTATAAAGATAACTTGTATTATTAATGAATTTAAACTGTCACTGTTGAACAGTTTATCATAATATTGCTTCCAGCATATCAGGGAGTTTTGAGCGTGTTTTTTCACATAAAAAAGAAGCAAATTTCTCTAATCAATTTGTAGAGTTGTTTTTTATTAAAGTATTAGGTATTATTTCTTTAAATTTGGAAGTCCTTCTTCATTCACCAAGGAATAGTTTATTAACTTAAGAAGATATTTTGAAGAATGTTGGAAACTGACTTGAATATAGATGTCAGTAACTATGTTTTCATCCACCTATTTTTATGCGCATTTTGGATATTACGATACGATTACTTTTAAATGTTTACTTTTAAAGATGCGCATACATTTTGAAGATGTAAACGTAGGATAAACTTTTAATCTGATAAGAGAAAGTGTGCATAAACCATGATGGAAACACATTTATCGAATAAGTTCCATCATGTGCATCAAAACAGTCATATGATTGAGTTTTAACAGATCATGTGGTAACAAATATGAGCATGATGGGAAATATTAATGGACAAACCAGTGGACGAACCACATTGTAAAACATCTGAAATGTTCGGGCATTCCAAAATCCCTCAGCCAAAGTCTGTCATCAGAGTGGTTCAGTATTATTATTATTATTATAATTATTATTACCTCCAGAGCTGTCTTAAGCATCTGGGCTCCCAAAGAGCATCTCACGCTTCGTCTTCTGAGGTTCAAGTATTTTATTATATAAGAAAAAGGCCCACAGTGGCTTCTCCTGCCGCAGCAAATAAATTTTTTTTATTTTAATATTTGGCACAAGTTTATTGATTTTGATTAATTATTGATTTATTGAATTTGATTAAACAAGTTTTTTGTTTATTGATTTTGTTTTCTTTGACTCATTGGATGGTAATGGTCCTTTATTCGCAAATGTTTTATGCAATATTCTAATTTTGCTCATGAATCTAATTTGATTCTTTGGATGGACACATAGCTAGTGGTTACGTATTTCCAGCACTTTTTTTTATTTTTTATTTGCATAAATCTGTTAATCAACCTCAGTCCTGATCAAAACTACTAAATTGTTGAGAAAGTGACTGATTTTAACTCTTTAATCGCCAAATTCTGATCATATCACTGATTGGTGAAAAAAAATGCAAAAAAATTACTTATTTTCAGTATAAAAGGTAGTTGTGGACTCGATTTTTTTAAACCTTTTTTTTAGTCTTGGACATGTGGATGTGCGCATAAAAAACTAGTTGATGGAAACGCCAAGATGTGCATACATTTTGAAAATGTGCATAAAAAAACACATGCACATAACTTATGTTAAGTTAAATCACAGTTTTTGATGAAAACATAGCTACTGTTAGTTTTTGTGCAGTGTAAGAGTTTAATTTTTTCTCCCTAATTTACTGTTGGTGGCTGTTTTTGCCCCATTGACTTCCATTATAACCAAATTTTTTGGATTGCAAAACCGTGACACCATATAATCATGCATTCTTGATTGTTGGTGGTTTTCTCTTTTGGGATAAGGTAAAATGTGTCATTTTTACTGTTGATCATCAGTTGGCACCATTAACCCTGCGCCTGTGCAAAAAAAGCTTAGTTTTTAGATTTTATATGGAGTACAACAGCAAATTAAAGTGTGTGTGTGTATAAGTCTGTCTGTGAGTGTGTGAGAGTGTTTAAATCTGATATTTCATTCATAATGGTCTTAAAAAGTCTTACATTTCACTTGATGAAACCTGCAGAAACCCTGCCATTAGTATTTGGTGTGCTTATGAAATTGGTAAATAACTATTAAACTCACTTTCAGAACCAGACCATTTAGAAACGGGTGATTACAGTTTTTCTCAAATGCTAAAACACATTTCACAAATGCTTCCTCCTTGTTTCCCAATGTCTAAACACAACACCCTTTTCTACAGCTACATAAACACAACCACACCTTCTCACTTCAAAACTTAAACTTTCACACCAAAAGAGCAGCTCGAAGCTTTCAAAAATGTAAACACTATACACATCATTACACACTACAGCAAAACAATTGAAAACACAATGCTCATTTTGTGAGAAGGTTCTTTGTTGAAAACAAAGTACTCTTGAAAACATGATCAGGGTGTAAAGTTTTTTTTATTTACTTTATTCACACACACACACACACACCACAATCACTGTGCGCCATCATGTCGCTGAGCTGCATCGGGCCACATCCCCTCATCCACGTCGCAGGCTATATTGTCTCTTGCCAGGCAGCGCAGGAAAAATGCCCTGGAATGGCATAAACCTTCTATCTCCACGATGAGAAGAACTTCTCTATAGGGATTTAGGAAAGGGGAGTAGGGTGGCAGACAGACGTTTACTGTAAAAAGTGGTTCCTGTTGGTGGTGAACCACTTACTGATTTGGTTTGTTCTGTGGATTGGGACATTGTCCCAAATTATAACATAAATGTGATGTGCGGGCCCAGGATGGTGTTGTTGCCAGTCCAGGAGGATGTCTCTTAGCTCCTCTAGGAAGGTGAGGAGATGTTGGGTGTTGTAAGATCCAAAGACAGCATGCTGGTGGACAAGCCCCTCCGAACGCATGGCCGCACAGAGTAATATTGACATGGTCAATGACTGTTGCTCGCATCTCGCCTGTAATGATGGTGCGATGTTGTCTTGGGGGGACCTTCTTCTCTCCCTCCTGGACCTTCTCCTCTCCCTTGTTGGCCTCTTCCTCGTTGGCCTGCTCCTCTTCTTTCATTGCCAGCTCTTCTCCCTCCTCTGACTCAAATTCCCCTGACTCGTCCTTTATCCATTGTGTTTGTTTGGAATCTTCAGCAAACTGTGCACTCTGAACTTGCTTTTATACGTGTGGTCACAGCATTAGCAACAAGTGTCTTCAATTTTGAGGCATTGTGTGTAACGAATGATGCCAGGTGTGTTCATTGTGTTCAAATATTGCTGACTGTGGCAAGCATTTTGCATCACATGAGCTTTCATTTGAGAATTTGTGCAGAGTTCTTTTGCAACTTGTGTTTTAGCAAGGAAAAATGTGTTTAGATTTATGAGAATGGAGGATTGTGTTTTGTGAATTGTGTCTTCATGTGAAATGTGTTTATGATATTGGGAAATGATGGCTAAATTTAGTAAATGTGTTTAGGCAACTGGTCATTTGGTTTAGAGGATTGGCTTTTGTGTTTTAGCATTTGAGAAAAACCGTAATAATTATATGAATGTAAACTTTTAAATCTCATACAGCTGTCCCCCCCCCACTTTTAAAATGTCTGCTACACCCCTGATGGCAAGTATCCTACTTGCCATATTGTCCTTTCAAAAAAAAAAATGGGTCTCATTGGTGATTTGTTTAAAGAGAAATAGCTAGTTAAATATTTTACAACTAAGTTACAATACTAGTTATAAGTATACATTGCGCACTTACCTTGATGTGTCTGAGAAAATCAAAATATGCACATCAGCTTTCCGAATTACATGAAGTAAACAAAAACAAAGACTGTGTATTTATGGAAAATAATAATTATCGCTCATAAATTAATTTGCATCTTTAAATGTAAACATAGCTAGTGGTTACAGATCTCCAGCACTCTTTTGTGTTCAGCAGAAAACAGAAACTCATGATGGTTTTGAATCACTTGAGCATTAGTAAATGGTGAGTAATTTTTATTTTGGTGTGTATGAACCTGTTACAACATTGTTACGATTTATTAAGTTGTCTAGGGAGAATAAACGCAACATTTATAATATTAAATCATTACTACAGTGGATGGATGGAAAATACACAAGGAGACGAGGTTAAAATTAATTCGTTTATTCCTCTATGAGGAAAAGAGATATAGCCAACAAAAAGAGAGGCATGTGTGCGCTATATACAATGCATAGAATTAAAGGGTCACGAAACACCAAAACACATTTTTTGAGCTGTTGACAGTCATATATGTGTCCCACGCTGCTATAAACACTATTAGGACACACATATTGCACTAAAAAGTGAAAATTGGTTGTTTTTGCGTTATTTTAAGCAAATCCGTTCTTCCGGTTTGAAACTAATTTTTGAAGCTGCGTCACGACCATGAGATACTTGGGTGTAAATCCAGCTGGAGAGTGGCTGTCTGTCTTTTCTAGGACGTTCTTACGTATCTGAGTGTGCAGTATTAATTCATGAGAAAGACGTGCTTCAAACCAATTAGCGCGCTCTATTGTGTATGACGTGAAACTTCATTAATATGCATGATAGCTCCGGAGACTGTTTACCAGTTTACACTGTTCAGACGGCAGAGAGATGCCACGTTGTGTTGCCAAAACAAGTGAAAGTACAAGAATTTCAAGACAAAATCGTAGGTGTTATTAGTGTGTTGCAACGAAGGTTTTGTTTTCATTTTCCCTTTATGAGAGAGCAGCTGGACTCACGTGTGGATTACAGTGCACGCGACACGCGACAGAAACGCGTTTGTAAGGAACATTTTTACACGAGAGCTTTTTCTCATCTGGAAATGGTGAAATCCGGATCGATGCCGCTCGTCTACTTTTAATAAAAAGACACAGCTCCAGTTTGATTGTCTGTCTACAGATTTGGTAAGTGTTTGCAGTGCAGTGCCCTTTGTTTAAATGCTGCTCTCCGAGTGTAAACATGTAAACACAAACTATTCCCGTCGTGCAGGATTTTCGCTGCAATTTGTGACAGGATAGCCTATACACACACGGCTTTCTGACGCTACCTACAGAGTACATAAGTTACAGAGAAATGCGGAGGATTTTTTTTCTCTTATTCGCCGTATCAAATCAGCCTCTGTGTGTTTGTTTTTCCTGTCAAACTTAGCGCGTGCCCAAATGTTAACTCCCTTCTATGCAAAATCTTATCCTCTTTCCCTCCCCCGACACTCCCACACTCCCAGAGCTGGACACGCCCAACTTTCCTGACTTTTTTCAAAACAGAGGTGTGAAAACACCCTGCTGAGACAGGGGGTTTCGTGGCCCTTTAAACAAAAACAAATATAAATATTATAAATCCAACCAATATTCTAGGGGAAAAAGGAACTAGAGTGGCGCCAAAGCAAAGAACTGAACAAAACCAAAAGCCACCTAATCTAGAACACAAGATCCCCTCTAAACTTACTAATGGAAATTAAAAATATGAAAATGAAACCGAAATCTTCAGCGTGTGACGACGCCAATAACATAAACTCCCTAAAATAATAAACCAAAATACAAAATGCGGCGCTCACCCACTTACCTAGTGTTTCTGAACAATATGAATACCTACGGGCAAAATGTATGTCGCGCGACTTATAACCTATTCCCTTTTCCCCAAAAAGGAATGATACTCTTTAACCAGATCGAATCAAATTACATTGATGTAAAACAATTCAGAGACACGAAACAGAACAAAGCATAAACGAGCGGACACAATACAAACCAACACACACACACAGCACTCTGTCAAACAAGGCGTGGCGGTCAAATTTAAAGTCCGCAGATCGAAGCCCGATTGGTCCACGAGGAAACGCCCTAATGAGGAGTGACAAGCTCGGGATCCAATCAGCGGGTACCTGGGAATGAAAAATAGCGGAACAAAAGGTGATAGGGCGAAAGGAAGAGCGAATGACAGGCAATTAGAGAAAGAGCGAGAGCGAGGGGAGACAAGAAAAAATAACAGAGGGTGAAAGCACAAAATACAAACTCCCACGGACCGTAACAAACATACAGATTGATTCTTTTTCATTCAATTGATGTTGCAAAATCCGTTAATATGATAAAACTTCATCCAGTCCAATCTAACTACTGGAAACCCTGGATATTCCTTCAAAGCAAGCCTTTTGCTGACTTTGTGAAGGAGTTGCTGAGTTATAACACATATCTCAGTTCTGATCTCAATAAAGGCACCATTCAGGATGCTTTACAGCAAACATTGTGGTCGCGAGAAACCTTGCAGCTCTTGTAGTCAATAAAAAAGGAGAATTTCGATCGTGGGACAGGATGTGGTCAGAAGTTTTTGTTCCTAATTTGGGGTTAAGAAAAAATGACTTCTGTACTTTCTAGTTTGGTGGTTATATGTGGGAAGTGTTCATGGTCACGTCTAAAAGAACAGAGACGTGTTGAAGATCACACTTGAGAAAAATTATACAGACGGATTACTGAGAACATGATTATAATCCTCTTAAATGATAGTACAATACAGTTAAAATCAGAATTATTAGCCCTCCTGTTAAATATGAATGCTTTTATATATTTTTCTCCAGTTATATTAGTATATTTTAGCTTTAATAACTCATTTCTAATAACTGATTTCTTTTATATTTGCCATGATGACAGTACATAATATTTGACTAGATATTTTTCAAGATACTACAGTAGTATTCAGCTTAGTGACATTTGAAGGTCTAACTAGGTTTATTATGAAAGTTAGGGTAATTATGCAAATCATTGTAAAACAATAGTTTGTTTTGTAGACAATTGAAAAAAAAATTGCTAAACGCTGTGAATAATGCTGACTTTTAAATGGTTTTAATAATGTGCAAGCTGTCATCCCACATAAACAAATACTATAGTAAATACTTTTTTTTTTACCACACTATAGTAAAGTACTTGAATTTATCTGTTGGGGTAATTATTTAGTTACTAATGCAATACTACCACTATAGTACTATAAACAAATGACCCAATGCTGTAGTATTACTGTAGGTATACTGTACACCAAAGCTATTCAATTAGTTTGTCATGGGGGCCAGTTCATGAAAAGCATCCCAAATGAGGGGCCGGAGAGAAATGACTTGCAATATGAGTGATGACACAACAACATATAAGAGCCCATATGTTGTATTTTTGCTTCTTAAGACACCCACGTTGGCTTTTTCTACATTGAAATGTTAACATATTGTACTTTGAAGTTACATAACATCACTGCATTGTACAATAGGGCTTTTTTTTTTTTTTTAGTGCTTAGGCTTCTTCTACATTCAGACACATTCATATGTTACGTTTTAAACCGCGTAACAATTATGGATGCAACAATTATAGATTTTGTTTGTACGATTATATAGTCTGAAGAACAATCATGGTTTCACGGTTATCACACCGAATGTAAATTTAAGCTTTATATTAGGGAAGTATTTAAATGAACTGTTGTTATCATCTGCGTTCATACACACATAATCATTTTAATAATTTGTAATAATTCGTCTAACATAGCTTTTGTTTGCATTTGGACTGAAAGCCACGCACATCTCTCACCATTATGGCGTGGGGTGTTTTTTAACTCGGTGCGTCTGGAAGCACGAGCGCATCGCTCCGCTTGCGCACATATTGGCATACATTCTAATATTGGAAATAACGAACTTTCGTGCAGAAAAGACGCGATATGTGAATGGCCCACTGCTATAGTTAATCCAGTGTGCGTGCGTATTAGCCTTGGTGTATAAGCTCGGAACTTTAAACTAGCGCACAGGTGGCATAACTTTGTTTAATTGCAGCAGTTTCGTTCCGTGCAACAGAAACGTGGCATTGAGAAGCCTTTACGATTAAGTATGCAAATGATTTCGGCTGCTCGCACCACTCGCTTAATGTCAGGTGATTTCAACTGCAGCTCGTGCTGTATTGAACAGACGCACGTCACAATTTATAACTATAGTGGCCATTTTCAACTGAACTAAATTTATTTTTGATGTCTTGGTCACACTATTTGGAGGGCAGGAACAACTTGCCTCTTGGCCCGCGGGCCGACCAAATTGAATAGCCCTGCTGTACACTGTAAAAAAGATTTTTTAGTTTGGTTCAAATTAATTTTCAAATGAATCATCTCAACTGATATTAATCAAACTGACTAAAAATATTTAAAATAAAAGTTAAACTTTGCGTTACTTAAAAGATGCAGTTCAAACCTGATTAACTTATTAAAATAAGTTAAAGTAGCAAAAACATGTGTAGTCATGAATTTGACATATAATTTCTTTTACAGTGTAGGTATTATACACAGTTATAATGTATCAGTTTACGGCAGTAAAAACTAAAGTATACTACAGTATTTTAAAATATTTTTTCCACATTTTTTAAGTGCCTTGGACTGATTTTTACTGTTTATTCTGATGAATCCCTTACCCAAAGAGCACCGACACATTGATTAAGCTACCCCTTGATTTTGGATTTTTATACTACAGTATTTATTGCAGTTAATAAGTCATTATGCTTGTTGAGTCGTGATGTATAAAATACCGTTTCCGGGTCCAAACCGCTACTTATTTGAATTGAGAAAATATTTGTTTATAGTACAGTATACCACTTTTTAGTCATATCACACATTAAAGTGAGTTGTATATAAAATCAAGGTGTACACATCAGTCTCTGGACTTGCTGCATTAAAGACATCGATATTTTAACAATTTATTAAAAATCACTTTCTGGCCATTTGATATTAGGCATGGATATATATATATATTGCGATCGTGATTTTTAATAGTAGTACAGCGCTTTTTAAACGTTTATTATTACCCTTTGTTGAGTCTCCCCATACAGTTTGATATAACGCTTGGACCCGGAAGCCGATTCATGTGGCATCACTCTTAACAAGTGGATAGTTAAAACTACTGTATGCTGTAGCATTCATTAACAAAGTGTTGGAAATACTGTAATATATACAGTATAACACACTTTACTATAACATGTATAATATATTCTAGTTAGATACTTTATTGATCCCGAAGGAAATTCAATAGCATCCCATACATAAAATACATAAGACATAGACCCATAAGCTTACACACACTCCAAATAGGAAGAAGAAAATACTATAGTAAATTATTATAGGGTTTTTTTCATGTCAGACTTTGTGGTTTTAGTGTCTTAGTTTTTATCCTTGGTAGACTTAAACCAACAACAAAAAGCACAACAAAATATTGTCTAATTGTTGTTATAAAAAATATTGTGACCATTTATTTTGTCAGTATTGCACACTGAAGTGATTTGAGCTGACAGTATTGTTAATTTAGAGTTGTTTTACAAACGAATTTGATTTAGTCTCATTTTTGATTTAGTCAATGATGCTTATTTTCCTGTTTATTACTGTAAAACTGAATATAAGTTTACTTTAAATGAACTTTTCCCCCTCTGCATAGTGTCTGGAGGAGTTGAACCTAAGCATGAATCCTCTGGGAGATGGTTGGACACAAGCGCTAGCCAGTCTGTTATCCGCTTGTCCTCTTCTGTCCTCTCTGTCCCTGCAAGCCTGTGGTCTTTCTGCACGTTTCCTCCAGCAACACCGTCTCCTGTTAGCCAATGCCATGTCCAGTAAGTGCAGAATTGTTAGCTCTTAGTCTTTTTTCAAGATAATAGTATTCAGCTTAAAGTGACATTTAACTAGGTTAATCAGGGAATTTAGGGTAATTAAGTAATTGTATAACAGGGGTTTGTTCTGTAGACAATCGAAAATAATATTGCTTAAGTGGACTAATAATGTTGACCTTTTTTTTTATTAATAACTGCTTTTATTCTAGCTGAAATAAAACAAATAAGACTTTCTCCAGAAGAAAAAATATGATAGGAAATATGGTGAAAAATTCCTTGCTCTGTTAAACATCATTTGGGAAATAATTGAAAAAGAAAATTTCATCTCAGCTGGTTAGACCTTGCATTTTTCTCTAATGTATCTGTTTTATTTGTGCATCCACAGGCACTGGGAATATGCGGTCGGTGTGCCTCTCCCATAATGCACTGGGCTCTACTGGTTTTGAACTTGTGTTGAAGACATTACCAATGCATTGTCTCACGCATCTGGAGCTTTCTGCAGTATGTAGAGGTCCATCTGACCAGCCTTCCATGGAGATCCTTACTAAACTCCTTACACAGGTATAGACCTTTGATGATATAAAGTTTTCTTGGTGAAGAATAACAGCTGAAGTGTTTATCATAGCATATGGTATTATCATGATATTGACCTAAGCTGCAAACAAAAGTTACTTTGAACATGTACAGTACTGTGCACTGTATCCTAAGCACTATACCAGTCTCTTTATTAAAAGCATATAGAAAATATAGGAAATATGTACAAAAAACAACAACAACAGCCTAACATTTCCTCTTCAAGCAAAAGTCTATGTTTAATGTGGCTTCTCTTGTTTTGTTCTAATTGTCCTGACAGTTTCTGAAATCAAGTGCTGTGCAATATCAGGTTTCTATTAGCACTTTCCAGAGTTCTTCTTTAGGTTTAGAGTGTCTTATCTTTCTTTTTCTCTCTAGGTGATCTCATACAGCTTTTATAACAGGGGTGTCAAACAGTTTAGTTCCAACACTGCTTCAATACACTTAACTGGAGGTTTAAAACAAGCCTGAAGGACTTAATTAGTGTGATCAGGTGTGTTTAATTAGGGTTAAAACGTAACTTGCAGGTCTGGACCCTGTGGAGGCCATTTCATGACTGTCTGTGTTTCATCAGCGGTTTTCTTTCTCCAAATAGGATTTCACTGCAATTAGCAGATCATTATCATGCTGAAAATGAAAACTATTACCACTGAAGTTCTTTCCAGAAGGAATAGCATAATGGATTAAAATTTATCTGTACTTTTCAACAGTCACAATTTCATCAATTCAGACAATATTGCTAACAACACTGGTAGAAATGCAGCTCAAACCAGGACAAACAGCCTCTCTCCAACATTTTCACATGTCTTAAACTATAAAACCAAAATAATTTAAATCCAACTCCTATCCTAACAAACCATACATCAACTGAAAGATAATTTATTCATCCTGCAGGGTTTCCGCGGGGTTTTAAAAAGTCTCAAAAAGTCTAAAATTTAAAAATCAAAATTTAAGGCCTTAAAAAGTCTTAAATTCGCTGTTCTAGGTCTCAAATATTTTTACACAGGTCTTATTTTTCCGATGTCCATGTAACGCTACATCTAATGCTCATTTAAATTCTTTTTGTTGTTGGTGCTTGGTTTTCGTGGTGTTGTAGTCTTTTACTTCACTAGTCATAATGTAATTTGCGGTATTACAACTACAAATGAGACCAGCATGCAATAGCCAATCAGCTTTCTGTTATTGGGCCCAGTGCACGCGGCGAATGTGATGTCATCGCTGTGTTTGCGGAGGTTCGATTTCGGTGCGCGCGACCTGATTTCAGCTGGCAGAGTGAACAGATTTCGGGTGAACAGTTCGCGCAGTGCCGCGTTTGATTTGAGTTGAATATGAAACACTTTGAAGAGATTTTGTCTGAAACAGGTATGACTGTACACACATCTTTATGATCCGTCCATGCGTGATCATCATAGAGATAACCAGATGACCAATAATTCTTGGCTAGAAATTGCAACAGCCGTGGAAAAGGAGGAAAGTTTTTGTAAAAGTTTGGAAAAACCTGAGGGATAAGTTTGTTAAAACAAAAAAAAAGATGCCATGGCAAAAGTGGAGATCCAGGTGGTAATTAGCTACAAACTAAAATTAGATGACAAATGATGTCTTTGATAACTGGAAAAGAACATGAACCTATCAGTTTACAATATACTGATGCCCAGATTCTGGGCTTTATTGGTGATAATGGTCAGGAATGTTGGACCATTATTGCCTTTTTAGCCTTTATAGGACAGAAACTAGCCAGACTATAATGTGTGAATTGTTGAGTGGGCAAAATAAAAAAATAAAAAAACGTCAGTATTTTTAGTAAGTTTTGTTGCTTTTATTCTTACCATAATAAAAAATATAATTGTAGAGGAACCCATTTTCTTTTGTCATTGATATTTAACTTTAATAGGTAGAACTGTCCGAGATATGAACAAAAGCAAGTGATGCATCAAAGTTTAATTTAACAAAATCTTGAATGGTTATAAAAATCTTTATAATCATTAAAATAAAAAAAAATAAAAAAAAATAATAATTCGTTTTAAAATCTTGAATGATATTAATGATATGACGTAGTTCTGGAAACGTACTACATTTCTGTTTATCCATCTGACTTTACGGTGGGTTTCTTTTGACTGGCCCCTGTCGTTTTAAAGAATATTACAACGGCGAACGCATCAAGTATAAAAGCCTCGTCCGTTTCGTGAGGTGCGCGCACAGTCAGTGGAGGTGTGCGATGCGGCGCCAGCGAAAGTATATATCAGCCTTAAGATGTTTTTTTTTTTGTAGTTCAGTGGTCCATCTAACCTGTCT
Organism: Danio kyathit; assembly: GCA_903798195.1. NCBI lineage: Eukaryota > Metazoa > Chordata > Actinopteri > Cypriniformes > Danionidae > Danio > Danio kyathit. Next base: position 11,559,121 of record LR812535.1, read on the forward strand.
TTAGTACAGTTCAATTTAAATACATTTATTTTACCACTAATTTTATGATTTTTGCATTTTCTCTCACGTGTTTTTGATATTGTGATATAGGTCTTAAATGGAATACTTAGTGGTCTTTAAAGGTCTTAAAAAGTTTTAAATTTGACATTATGATATCTGCAGAAACCCTGTCCTGTATGAATCTCAATTTATAAAAAAATTGACAATAAATGTACACTTATGGTAAAAGATCACATATATTCATTATACCATCAGTAAAACACCAGATTTAATGTTAGCCTAAAACTTTTGCACAGTACTGTATATAAATGGGTATATAAAAGGTCTAGATCACACACAATAAGTTTGGTTTTAATACTTTCCTGCAATGTCATCTGGCAGCATTACATCAATTTTGCGCATGTGCAAAATGACAACAGTTTTGTCTATCAACATGAATGCCATAACTTTTGGTCTACATGGTCTGAAGATGATCTGAGTCAAATTCGGTAAAGATTGAACCAACGGTTTAGGAGGAGTTAAAAAAAGAATGGTTAGAATGAAGTCAAAATGGCAGACAGGAAGTTTGGCAGATTATGGCATTATTGTTATCTGTGTTGTCGGCATGACCTAAGGAATAATTTGAGACCAATTTCATCAAAATAAGCATATGCAGTCAAAAGTTATTATCAAATGTAAAAGTTTCATTAATAATGGCTAATGAATGTCTTGTATCTCTTGACCCATTGGTGGCGCTGTCACCAAATTATCATGGTGTGGTCAGTGTGAGGCAACATTGACAGACCTAAAATTTGGTGTCATTATGTTTGACTATTGCAGAGATACAGCCTTAAGCTGGATTTATACTTTCGCCTGGCGCCGCATCGCGCACCTCCGCTGACTGCGCGCGCACCTCGCGAAACGGACGAGGCTTTTATACTTGCCGCGTTCGCCGTTGTGATATTTTTTAAAACGACAGGGGGCGGTCAAAAGTAACTGACCGTAAAGACAGACAGATAACCAGAGAGGTAGAAAGTTTCCGGAACTACATCATATCATTAATATCATTCACGATTTTTTAACATTATTATTATTGTTTTTATAAATTATTTTAATGATTATAAGGATCTTTATAACAATTCAAGATTTTTTTTAATCAAATTTGATGCATCACTTGCTTTTGTTCATATCTCAGACAGTTTTACCTATTAAAGTTTATTAAAATATTAATGACAAGAGAACATGGGCTGCACTACAAATATATTCTTTATTATGGCAAGAATAAAAGCAAAAAAAAAAGCACACTTACTAAAAAATAGATTTAGATTTTTAGATTTAGCCGCTCCACAATTCACATATTAACTGTCTGGCTAGTTTCTTTACTTATGCTAAAAGGGTAATAATGGTCCAACATTCCTGACCATTATCACCAATAAAGCCTAGAAAAACAGGCATCAGTGTAAACCGAAAGATTCAAATATTCATTTCCAGTTTTCAAAGCAATAATTTCTTAATTCATTTTAGTTTTGTAGTTATTAAATTGTTTTAAATTCAAAATTGTAACATATACATCAGTGTAAAACCTATGACTGGTGGATAAACATGTTTCTTTAATTGTGTACTGGGTCTCCACTTTGCCATGGCCTCTTTTGGCTTTAACAAACTCATCCCTCAGGTTTTTCCAAACCTTTTAACATAAACTTTCCTCCTTTCCCACTGCTGTTGCAATTTCTAGCCAAGAATTATTGTTCATCAGGTTATCTGTATGATCACGGATCATAAAGATATGAGTACAGTCGTACTGTTTCAGTCAAAATCTCTTCAAAGTGGTTCATATTCAACTCAAATCAAACGCGGCGCCGCGCGCACTGTTCGCTTGGGTCTCAAAAAATGCCGTGCGCACCGCCAGCCGAAATCATGTCGCGCGCACTCAAAGCGAACTTCCGCTAACACCGCGATGACGTCACATTCGCCGCGCGCACTCAAGCGAACTAGCGGACGCGTCGAGTATAAACCAGGCTTTAGATGTAGTTTGCCATCATGCCATTACATTTGTCGGTGCAGTAAACAAAAACCGTTTCACCTATCGACACAAAATCAATAACTTTTTGTCAGCACGGTCTGAAGATGATCTGAGCCAAATTTGGTGCAAATCAGCCAAATAATGTTAGGAAGAGTTCGAAAAAGCAGGTTTTTCACTTAAGGCTGGATGATGGACAGGACGTTCAGTTAATTAAGGCATAATTGGTATCAATATTCTCAGGACAACCCAAGGAATGTATCAAGACAAGTTTTATAACAATAGGCAAAAATAGTCAAACGTTATTTGCATTTTTAGTAATATTGTTATAACGTTTGACCAAAAAGTGCGCTGTGATGAAACTTTTTGAGCACCTTCAGGGCACAGTCCTGAACACACATACCGAGTTTCATAACAATTCGCCTATGCGTCCATAAAATGTAGAAATCTTTGACATAATTCAAAATGGCTGACGGCCAAAATGGCTGACCTGTGAAAATCAGACATCATTCGACTCAGCATGCTCCGCCGGATGTAAAGAGACCAATTTTATGAATTCTGTCCAAAGGGTTTAGAAGTTATAAGCAAAAAAAGCCATTTTTTTTGTATCTCCGGACCACTAGGGGGCAGTGCGTCAAAACGCTGCAGCTAACTTCAGACCATGTTTGTGATAACACACACCAAGTTTGGTGAGAATACGTCAATGCGTTACGAAGATAACACCTTAAGTCAATTTTCGCAAGCTCTTTGTTAAATTTGTTTGGAAGTTGATCAAACCGGTTCGTTGAATCAACTTGAATTCTATAACTTTTGGTCAGTATGGTTGGTAGATCATGTGATTCAATTTTGGTGGAAATCGGACAAACGGCCTAGGACAAGTTCGTTCAAATATGTTTTACAAACGATTCAAAATAGCGGAAAAAAATTTCATGACGGAAAACGTTTGGATCGGCTTGAGCCAAGGAATCAGAGGAAAAAATTTCGATTGTAGCCCATTAAATTCAAAAGTTATAAACATAAATGAAGAGAGTCCATATTTGTTGTGGTTGAAGATCAGACTGTCCTCTATCAGTGTGCCAAAGTTTGCGCAAATGCCCCAAACGGTTCATAGGGCTGCCATAGACTCCCAGAGCGGAAGAAGAAGAGGAAGCCAGAAGAATAGTAATAAGAACCGGAACGAATACAATAGGTGCCTATGCACCTTGGCCCCTAATTATCCAGATGAATTTATCAGAGATTTTGTTACAGTGAGAGGATTTATTTATTTTTTATTGTTATTATTACTAGTCATTATGAGGTTTTAAATTTTAGCGTGGCCACCAGTTTTTTTTAACTTTTATTCAGCAAGTATGAGTTTTAATAATGATAGGGAACAAATTCATCAGATATGAATGATTTCTGATGAAAGTAACCGTTGTGTTAAATGTTGTGATTAAACGATAGATAAAATAAATCTAATGGCTTTCAGTCTCTGCTTTAAAATCGACAGCGTTCATCTGCTGTGTACACAATGTTGACTGATTTTGTTTTTCAGGGTGATTGTCCACTCACACACTTAAATCTGTCTGGAAATGGACTTACAGACCACAGCGTCCTCCTGCTTGCTAGGTGAGTGATTCAACTTTATTTATTTTTATGCATTTTGCAGACACCTTTATCCAAAAATACTTAAAGAAAACTTATTCTGGCTCTTTCATGCTGTATAACTGTGTTGGGTTAGTATGCAAAAGCACATAAATCCATTGTAAAACTACACATGTACACTGCCACCAGATGGTTAGCACATGTCATGATACAGATCAATGTGTTTTTGTAACTCAAATATTTCTAGATTAAAGTTTTAAGAGTATGAAATTCATTATGTCTATGGAGTATCCCTGTACACCACATAGTTTGTAAAATATTAAAAATATAAGAAAATGTATGTAGTTTAAAGTCTGATGTATGAGAAAATAAGGGGTCTCTAACCTTATCAATTTTTTACCTTTTTACTGTGTTTTGTACCATAAAATGTCCTATGTTGTGACTGCAAAAATGAAGAAAAACAACGCTTACATTTACATTTAGCAGACGCTTTGTCCAAAGCAACTTACATTTGAAGAGGCTATCAGCGATTCAACAAGAAGAGGCAATACAAACAAGAAGTGCTCATTATACAAAGTAACTGTGCTCAGAGAATTAAGTGCTAGAGTAAATAGTGGGGACTTACCACATACATCCATATACAATGTGCGTGTTCACTTCTCACTACTCCTAATGTGTATGCGCTAACTTTGAAGGGTTAAATCCTGAGAATAGTTTATGTATTTAGCAGTCACATGACTTGCAGTTCATAAGCCTTCATTAAGAACTCTTAATGTGTGTTTTTAGGTGTCTTCCTGTCTGTCCTTCCCTGGTATCTTTGGATCTATCAGCCAACCCTTCAGTGACCTCGACTGGCCTTCACAATCTCCTCAACGGTCTCATGGAGGCCCAAAGGCCTCTGGGTCATCTCAATCTTCAAGGTATTTTCTCATATGTCAAGTGCATTTTAGTAATATTTAGTGTCTGAGTTATCTGAGTTAATCAGTAAGTCTGATTATCAGTGTATAGTGTGTGTGTGGCTGCATAAATAGTTCTGTTTTCTGTGTATTTTGCTTTTGGATGCTGCACGTGGTTTAGTGGTTATTGGTCTGGTCTGATACCAGAAAACTTCAAAACCCCAAAACGGTCATGAACTCTGTGGTCTTGAGCAGTTTTTGAAGTTTATGATTTTATTTTATTGTTGTTTGTGTATGGGTGTGTGTGTGATGTAAATCATTTGTGTGTAAATAAGCGCTTTGGGTTTCTGCCTCTTCCTGCATATCATTGCTTGTACTTTTCTGTTTGTTTTTTATAATTATTTTTTAGGGGTTTTTCACCTTTTATTGGGATAGGATAGTGGAGGACAGACAGGAAAGCATTGGGAGCAGAGAGAGGGGAAGGGTCGGCATAGGACCTCGAGCCAGGAATCGAACTCGTGTCGTCATGAGCTCCATGATGCTATATGTCAGCGCTCTTAACCACTAGGCTATTGGCGCCAACATACTTTTTTGTTTTATTTAATATATTTTTATTCTTGTACAAATAAATAAATAAAAATAGAAATTCTCTCAGGCCATGCAAAATATGGATAAGCACATCTATACACACACAAATATATTATAATATACAGACACATTAAGTAAAAAAAACAATGTTTAATCATGATTAATCATTGCTCAGTACTAATATATACATACATACATATATATATATATTCAGTCAAAATATAACCCATGCAATGGTACAAAATTAATTCTCATCGCTCTTGACAATACGTTAAGGTCTTATGAACTGAAATAATCAGTATGCTCATGAAACTAAATATATTGTGTAGTGATGGGTCATTCTTGAACGATTCGTTCATTTTGAATGAATCTTCAACATGACCCGGGAACGACGAGTCCTCTCAGGTAGTGATTCGTTCATCTGCACATGCGCGCAGATGTGCAGGTTTCGTTCATTTTTCAAGTCTTTTGGGTCATTCAACACGTGAAAGACAAAAGCCAATCATATGCATTTAGAGTCGGAAAGAGATTTGATCCGTTCACCTCCCGAGTCCTCGGTCTGAGTCGTTCAACACCTGAAAGACAGAAGCCAATCGTATAAATTTAGAGCCGGAAAGAGATTTGATCCGTTCCCTCCTCGGATTTGAGTCATGTCTCTTTACATTCTGTCACGTGATGAATGAACCAGAAGACTCGAAAGGTAAGCTAATCATGGCTCCTTTCGGCTCAGACTCTGTACATTGGTTGAGATTATATGGACTGTCAGTGTGACGTGAACGAACCACTGAAATTTGAAGACGAGGTGAGCTGAGCAAAGAGACAAAAATATCTTCATAGACAAAAGAGCAGGTAAACAATGAATGATTATTTTATCTGACTTATAGCATTCTATTTATGACTTGTTTGTAGTGTGATCAACCTTGGGCTACTTGTAGATGTGTTTGGAAGCAATTCGTAACATTTTAATAATATTTTGGCAAATTGAACGAAATGACTCGAAAAAAGATTCGTTCATCTCGATGAACGAGACTCAAAGATCAGAGTCAGTAAAATTATCAATTAAAATTTTTCACTTCCCATCACGGCGATGCAGTGGCGCAGTAGGTAGTGCTGTCGCCTCACAGCAAGAACGTCGCTGGGTCGCAGGTTCGAACCTCGGCTGGGCTGGGTCAGTTGGCGTTTCTGTGTGGAGTTTGCATGTTCTCCCTGCATTCGCGTGGGTTTCCTCCGGGTGCTCCGGTTTCCCCCACAGTCCAAAGACATGTGGTATAGGTGAATTGGGTAGGCTAAAATTGTCCGTAGTGTATGAGAGTGAATGAGTGTGTGGAAGGGCATCCGCTGCGTAAAATCGTGCTGGATAAGTTGGCGGTTCATTCCGCTGTGGCGACCCCGGATTAATAAAGGGACTAAGCTGACAAGAAAATGAATGAATGAATGAACTTCCCATCACTAATATTGTGCTAAATTATTACCTTTAATATTTATTTAGATATTTAATATTCATTAATATAATATTATAATGATTATTAATTTTATTTATTTTTTATTCTTTGTTTATTGGTTTTAATGAACATACAAACATAAACAAAAAAGGACAAAGACAAGGATATCAGTAGTATAGCAGCAAGTATAGTACAAGTATAGCAGCAAAAGTCAGAAAAAAAATAAAAAATACAAAAATAAACATACAAACAGAATACAAAAATCGTAATACACAAAAAAAGTTATGCTGTGATTGAGTAAAGTCACACATATTATGAAAATACATCAGAGGTGTTCAGAGAGTCAGAGGTTCATTAGAGGCATCCATATTTTTTTTTAAAGACATCCCCTTTGTTTCTTAAGTAGTATGTATATTGTTCCAAGAGCATTGTTTCTTATATTGATTATGTGAGTTGCATTTAATGAACCATCCAAGCATAATTTATTGGAGTGGTCTCCTTTTAATGTATGTACTGTAATGTATGAGTTATTTAGTAAAGTTTCACAAGAGAATTATTTAGAATTTTGATCATATGTTAATGTATAAAAGTCTTGCGTTTTTCTTCGTTTGCTGGGTTTATACTAGCAATTTTTGGTCATACTTTACAATAAGGTTGCGTTAGTTATTGTTAGTTAATGTATTTACTAACATGAACTAAGTATGAACAATACTTGTACATCTTTTATTAATCAGTTCAACATTTACTAACGGGTTATAAAAATCCAAATTTATGCTTGTTAATATTACTTAATGCACTGTGAGTTAACAAACTAATAATGAACAACTGTATTTTCATTAATTACTGTTAACCAACATGAACAAATACTGTAGTAAATTTATTGTTCATTGTTTGTTAATGTTAGTAAATACATTAACTCACATTAACTAATACAACCTTAATGTGGTTACCCCATTCTTTAAAGAACAATCATTGCCATGAAAATACTGCCGAGCTACCAAGACGCACAATTTCACCTACATCTTGTATCTGAGGGAGAGTAAAATAACAGCAAATGTCCATTTTTAGGTGAACGCTACTGTTAAAAGTTAGTTCACCCAAAAATGTAAATTCTGTCCTCACTCTCGCATTGTTCCAATCCACAGAGACCTTCGTTCTACACCAATGAAAATATTTTAGATGAAATCCAAGAGCTCTCTCATCCTCCATACACAGCAATGGCACAAGTCAATCCAGTGTCAAAATGGAGGATGGGGGAGCTCTCTGACTTCATCTACCGTCTCTTCATTTGTGTTCTGAAGATGAGCGAAGTTCTCAGGGGATTGGACCAACATGAGGGTGAGTAATTAAAGGTCCCGTGAAATTAAAATAAAACATTTTAGATGTTAGTTTCAGCCCGTTTTAAGGTAATCTATTATCTAGTGTGTGCCAAAATTCACGTTTAAAAAATATAAAACTGATATAAATATCTAAAGCTTGCAATTTGTAACTTCCGCCTTAATGGATAAACATTTTTATTTACGTCACCTCATACTTCAGATTCTAATCAAATCTTAACCAATCAAATACTCTCTACAGTCTGACATGCCCCGCCTCCTTCAAGACACTTCTCATTTGCTTTTTATTTGATCTCAACAACTCTCACTGGCAGAGCTGTGATTAAAAATTAAACGCTATTGGCTGTTTTTTTGAAAGGGGAGGAGCTACTCTATCCCCCGCCCTCTCTTTGTGTTTCAATTGAGACTCTGGCTGCGTCCGAAACCGCCTACTACTCAGTAGGTACTGCATTTGAATTTAAACGTACTACTCGGCCGTTAGAAAAGTACGTTCTATACAGTATAAATGTAAGAAGTATGAATGGAATTCGGAAGTACTACTGTACATCCGCCATTTTGTCATTGTCACGTGACATACCTGCATCAGTTGCGTTGCTTCACTGCCATTCATGAATTCTCTCGCGGGGCATCATGGGATAGCGCAGCATGCATGGGATGCGCACTTCAGAATCTAGCCGGAAGTAGTAAGTCATCCGGGCACTTCTCGCATACTGATTTTCGAATTCTATGAATTCGCACATACTACTCGGCTCGCATACTGATTTTAGCGTACTGTATAGTATGGAAGTATGCGGTTTCGGACGCAGCCAAAAAGCATAGAATCACCAAGAGGCGACACTCTAGTGCGATTTGGGAAACAGCCACTAGATGGCGCAGCTGCCATTTTGGAATGAAAATTCTAATAGAACAACAGCATATTATAAGTCTGTAAAATAAACTATTAAAAGTGCTGTTGATTGTGATAGTACGTGTTGTATTGTCGTCTTTCAGGTTGTATCTCAGCTTTAATGCACTTTTTAAATAAATAAATAAAAAACAAAGCAGCTGTTAGCCATCGCAACAGCAATAAGATCCAATGGACTAGGGTTGGGCCGATAAACGATGCCATCGTCCATCGCCGATGGCCGATAGACATCACGATGCTGAGCCAGCATCGCGATCCATCACCCCGCCCCCGTCGCAAACTCTCTTGTGAAAAATACACACTCAAGCCCCGTTTACACTAATACAGCTTACTTTTAAAATGGCATTTTAGAACGAAAATGACCCACGTCCACACTGGCGTTTCGTCTAGCATTTCTGAACAGCCCTCCGTCCACTGAAAACGCACATCACGTGCACACACACACACACACACACACACACACACACACACACACACACACACACACACACACACACACACTGTCATGCGCTTGTCTGAGCTCCAGAGAATAGTGTACGTCGGACAGTTTATCAAGGATGATAGTGGATCGCGTCTCACTATAGTTGTTAAACGTGATATTTAATTAATCTTGTCTCTATCCAGGGCTTAATTTGTACCGGAACACGCCGGATCCGGATCCGGCACCTCATTTTACCGATCTCCCTCCTCAACCGCCCTCCTCCCCTGTCCACTGTTCATTTTCACTTTGTTCCGCGACTCCTCAACCCTCTTTACATTCGTCCGCGACACCTCAGCGCCGCTCACTTTTGTCCGCGAGCAACCCCCGCGCCGCTTACTTTCGTCCGCGACACCCCTCCGCCATCCACCGCACCAAACAAATGACTGACACGGATCACTCTGCCTACTCATGCCAGAGTCCCGCAGAAAAAATGATTGACAGGTGGTAATTTGTGTGTGACTTCTCTTTATTTATTTATGATTTGGTTATGGGTAAAACAAAGACCAGGTAGTTGAAACGGCAGGCTACAAATAATTAATTCGTTATGAATTAGTTAATTATTCATAAATAATTTATTCACCTCCGCCTATGAGGACGATGTCATCGTCCATCGCGATGTTTCACATTAGACATCGTACGATGCTAAATTGGTCAACATTGCCCAACCCTACAATGGACAGCCGATCGCTTTCACTCCAAAATGGCGGAATCCGGGGCTGTTGCTGGGCGCTGCTGTTGCAATGGAACGTTCTATTGAGTGTCGCCTCTTGGTGATTCTAAGCTCTTTGGTTGAGATTACATCAAACATCAAATTAAAAAAAAATGCACATTTCAAAGCACTTCACGGGATCTTTAATAACCGAATTTCAATTTTTGGGTGAACTAACCCTTTTAATTAGTAAGTCTCCAGTAATCTAAACAAAATGGAAACTGATCTCTGTTGTTGTGTCTTATTGTACATTTTATAGTCTGTTTGCATTTCTTTCCCCTGTTTTTTTAACAGGGTGTCAGGTGTCAGGACCGCTGCCTGATGATTGTCTGGACAGCCTGTCTGATCACATCCAAGACCTGCGTTTGTGCTCTCAGAGTCTTAATAAGCTGGACCAGGATGCATTGCAACAGAGCTGGAAACGGAGAACAGAAGCTGTGCACATTTTCTCTCACAACTCTAAATGCATGCTGAGTATCAGTTCACCCTCGCACTAAATTATTTTTGGCTGTGGCATTTGTCTTAATGCAACCCGGCGGTGCTAGTATTATGTTGCGATTTAAATTGTGTGGTAATTGATAAATGTTTAACGCCTTTATCTGTAAATATGAGTCTGATTGTGTGCTGTCATATATTTGTATATACACGTATGTCTGTTTATACTCGTAACTCATTTTTATTCGGTTTAGTGTTTACTTTCTTGCTGCGTAATTGGCTAGTTTCCAGAAATTATGTGTTTGAGTTTGAACTGGGTGTGAGATATCGATGCATGTGTGGTGTGGTATTAAAATAATAAAAAAATGCATTCATTCATTCATTTTCTTTTCGGCTTAGTCCCTTTATTAATCCGGGGTCGCCACAGCGGAATGAACCGCCAACTTATCCAGCACGTTTTTTACGCAGTGGATGCCCTTTTAGCTGCTACCCATCTCTGGGAAACATCCATACACACTCATTCACACTCATACACTATGGACTATTTAGCCTACCCAATTTACCTATACTGCATGTCTTTAGACTGTGGGGGAAACCGGAGCACCTGGAGGAAACCCACGCGAACGCAGGGAGAACATGCAAACTCCACACAGAAACGCCAACTGACCCAGCCGAGGCTCGAACCAGCGACCTTCTTGCTGTGAGGCGACAGCACTACCTACTGCGCCACCGCGGCACCATAATAAAATACATATTCAAGTATTTATTTTATTTGTAAAAGTAAGTTTAAATAAAACTGGACATAGGCAACCACACATTAACAGTTGTTTCACACATTTTATTGCAGACAAAGAAGCTAAGACCTGACAAACATGCAAAAAGCTCATATATGAAACCACAATAATCACACCAGTGGCTTCGATGTACTGCAAAAATTAATCCGCTTCCCCAGCTAAAGCAAAACCCTCTTTATTTCTTGCATATCTTCAGCTAATTAGAGAAATTTTGATTATTCTGCATAATAAAGGCCGTAGACTCTCTGTCTATTTCTTACAAACAGAAATATTAGCACAGATAGTTCTGGCATTATCAGTAGTGGAAAGTTCTTCGATCAGAACGTCCATGTACTTGTTCACAAACCCCCTGCACAGAGACTTAAGGAACCCGATCTGATCACAGACCTGCGACAGCTGAACTTTAATTTCATCCTGGAAGAAATTAAAAGCAGTTATTAGTTTGAAGCCACAAGTATTTATTTATATACTCTGTAATACGGAAGTTCCTGTAGTAGAATAACATGGATGTATTAAAGAAACAGTTCATCCAAAATACAAATTCTGTCATTTTTTTTATTTACTTGTTCCAAACCTGTTGAACACAAAAGAAGATATTTTGAAGAATGTTGGAAAACGGGTAACCATTGACTTCCATAGTATTTGTTTTTCCTACTATGGAAGTCAGGTTTTCAGCTTTCTTCAAAATATGTTCAACACTCATAACAACGGGTAACTCATAAAGGTTTAAAACCACACAAGAGTGAGTAAATGGTGAGTTAATTTTTCATTTTTTTTGGGTGAACTATGCCTTTACATCATATAAAAGAGTGGTATTTCTGATTTACCTGAGTTGCACCATTGGAAATCTTCCGTTTCAACTTTCCTAAGGCCCACTTGCAAACCCAGCACATTCCAGGCAGTTGTTCTGTTGGGATTTCACCCTGACAAGACAACATAAAGCGTGTTAGAGTTGATGTTTTGTCACTTAAAGGTGCCCTATAATGAAAATCTGGGTATACCAAGGCATAGTAGAATAATAAAAGATCAGTATATGGAAATGGACATACTGTGAGCCTCAGGCACTAGTTTCCTCGTTTTCATGTAAATTCCACTAGTGTAAAAGCCCGGAGGACAATGGCCCAATCAGAAGACAAAACAAACTGCGACGAGACTCATGAGTAGGCCCACACAGAATCTGCGCGCGCAAAATTCACCAGATTTTCCACAGAATTCCACAGATTTTTAGCTGTTCATTAATTCTGTTCATTTACTTGAGTAAATGTGTATAAATCTAAATTTATTCAGTTTTTAAATTAATTACAGTAATATTATTGACTAATAAGAAAATGTTCATCTGATTTATTTACAATGCAGTAGATAGTATTTTAGTAGATATATTATATGAGAAACTTGCTTTGTTTACCAAATAAAGTGAATCTAATTGGAATTGCATTTTAAACATTAAATAAAAGTTAAAAAGGTATTATTTTTTATTTCACATATTAAGGTTTTAGTTATGATACTCCCAAAATAATTCCGCAGATTTTGACCAAAATCCTCATTTGCATGAATGCCTAATTTGGGTCATTATGGTTCTCAAATTCTAGGGCCGCAGCTCAGCACAGTTTTGCTCCAACAATAATCAAACACAGCTGTTGCAACTAATCAAGGTATTCGAGATCCTATTGAACAACTTGATTATTTGGATCAGCTGTGTTTGATTAGGATTGGAGCAAAACTGTGCAGAGCTGCGGCCCTCCAGGAATCAAGTTTGAGACCTATGGTTTATCAGGACCTGATGAGCAGCCATGTCATCAAGCTCTGAGATCATTAAAAAAAACTCTGAGATCATTAATGTGCACGGCTCATGCTGCGTTTGATAAGCAACGTTTTCTAGAGAGACAACAGTGATAATTTTCTTCTCTTTGTTATTTAAAGCGTACATTTCACTTGCTGTGTATGTGGGACTTTTATTTTGAAAACGCGAGCGCCAATTTGTTTACTGTGCGTTACTGGGCAACGGCGGCACGTTCAAACTGGCCTCAGGACGCAAAATGCAAGATTTACAGATTATACATTTATTCATCTCCACTCTGAAGAGGCTTAAGGTATGTTTAGTTTAATCTTTTGTTAATTCATCGTGTTTATTGTGAAATTTGATGCGTATGTTTTAACAATTGTGTCAAATCACTCAGCTAAACTTATCTGTTCATGCAGAGGTTGATACTAAATCATGTCTGTTTTCTTTGACTATAACTTCCAAATACAACGCCATACATCTCTATCACTCTTTTGTCTTTTGTCTGGTGAGCAAAATAGGTTAACAGTACTCTGATTGGGGTTGTCTGTGCTCTCTGTGTGTGTGTGTGTCTGTAAGAGCAGCATGTCAGAGCAGAGTTTATTATTATTCACGACACAAACCATATATGGTCAATTATGGACATTCTGATTTTATGGGTAGTTTATAAAGTAATAAATGAGCTTATAAAACCATTTCTAGGGATTTTTTTTTTCATTTGCATAAGCCATAAACCTACTATGTAGATATCAGAGAACAATTTAATCCAATGTAGTATATGGCACCTTTACATTCAATTAATAATTGAAAACAAGCATAACTGGCTGTTTCAAAACTGCTTCTCTGCAATTTGTGAACACTGTTGAATTTTACCTCCGAAAATTGTAAAGATTTGACACTAAAGCTGTTTGTTTGGCTAGATGCATAACCTACCCATATGAAAATGTACTCTATAGTCATTTATATTAAATATTCTAGTGTCTTTAAGACATACCATAGTAAAGTGTATTATACTAGATAGATAGATACAACTTTTTGTTAACGAATGCTGCAATTATACTGTAAACCTGTTGTAACTTAGAACGGTTACATTCATTTTCAAGTGATTTTCCGAGGCTGGGTCGCGGGGGCAGCAGTCTTAGGAGAGAACCTCAGACTTCCCTCTCCCCAGACACTTCCTCCAGCTCCTCCGGGGGGATCCCGAGGCGTTCCCAGGCCAGCTGAGAGACTTGGGCCCAATCCCAATTCTACCCCTTAGCCCTTCCCCTTATTCCTACCCCTCGTTTTGCGCGTGCCCGCCAAGGGGTAGGGCTGTCCCAATTCTCTTTAGCTTGAAGGCGTAGGGCTAAGGGCAAGGGCTATACACCCCTTCGAACGAAGATTTTTCAGGAGCACACTTGAAACGGAGGGGTAAGAATATTTCCCAGAATACACCTGCCACAACGGCAGTATAGCTGAACCCGGAAGGAAGGAGATTCACAAATTAGTATTTTTTGTCATTATTACGAATTTTTACGACAAAAAAAAAAAAAAACGTTTTATTATATTCATAACCGCGTTCATGTTTTACGGTCATGCTTTTTAAAAAAAACGCAAAAAAAAAAAAAAAAAACGCTAAATTTCGCGATCTATAATCCCTAATAATAACTCCTGTACAGCAGTCCTACAACATTCTGTCACTCGATAACACTCACATACCCTGTCAGAAAAGTCTAGTGGCTGAAAATGAGCTTTTTACAGTGTCTGCTGTAATGTTAATGTGGTTTTCGCGTGTTTACATAGATGAATATGGCCACTGTGTAAATACACAGTACAGTTACGATCTTATGGCCACATTAGATCGTTATGATAACATAATATATGCCTTCAGTGATTTCCTGAAGATAAACGCAGTCGCTATCGTCTGATCTCATATGAAGCAAGAGATTGTGATGACATATGATGACGTGTGCAGGTGTTGAAGTGCTGTCCCAATTCTTAGGGGTAAGTTTTGAAGCCCTTCCCCTTAACCCTCGGTTGTAAGGGCCAAGGGGAAGGGGAAGGGCTACAAAAATAGAATTGGGATTGGGCCATAGTCCCTCCAGCGTGTCCTGGGTCTTCCCTGAGGTCTCCTCGGCACATGCCTGAAACACCCCCCTAGGTAGGCATCCAGGCACCTCAGCTGACTTCTCTCGATGTGACAACTTAATTTTTATAATTATGCACATAGTTAATTTACTTGATACTTTGGGTTTACTCACTTTAAGTGGACTAATCACTTTTTACCATGTATAGCGAACTGATAATTACTGTAATGAACACTGTATTATACTTTAGTTTCACACGGTGGTGTGTTGTAGTATAAAATAGTTGTAGAAAACCACAGTATTGGGTAATTTGTTAATACTACTACTAATATTACTTGTGTTACCTTAGCAACATTTTAGATTTACCTCAATTAATACTATAGATTAATACAGGTACTTTACTACAGTACTTTACTACTATAAATGACTACAGCAATGTTACATGTGGCATACCACAAGTTCTTGGGTGTTTTAGGGATAAAATATGTTAATAATTATTTCATTCATTAATTTTCCTTTGGCTTAGTCCCTTATATATCAGGGGGTCGCCACAGCGGAATGAACTGCAAACTATTCCAGCATATATTTTACACAGTGTATGCCCTTCCAGCCGCAACCCAGTACTGGGAAACGCCCATACACAGATTTAGTTAATTCAATTCACCTATAGCGCATGTCTTTGAATTGTGAGAGAAACCGGAGCACCCGGAGGAAACCCACGCCAACACGGGGAGAACATGCAAACTCCACACAGAAATGCCAACTGGCCCAGCTGGGACTCGAACCAGTGACCTTCTTGCTGTGAGGCGACAGTGCTAACCACTGAGCCACTATGCCACCTATTAATTATTTGTTATCACAATTTTTTTTTTGTGGTCATGAAAAACTCAAATCTGGAAATTATTAAAATTTTATTATACAGTTGTAGTTGTATATCCGAATACACAGTTGTAGAATTAGAATTCTAATTATAGATCTTTAATAATAAAGTTGTATTTATTTTATATTATGCATTTGTGTTTTAAGTAAATTGTATGTTATGTTTTTAATTTAAAATGCTTTAGCCAATGCTAATAAAGCTGGCATGACAATAAGCCTAAAGTTAACAACAAGTGTAAAAGTAGGTACATTTTGAGAAAAATGAAATAATAAGTGATATTAACTTACAGAGCCTTCGAGTTCAATTCCAGAATGCTGTTCTTTGTGCATCTCCAACTGAACAGCACAAACTGTGAAGAAAACTCCTATAAATTTAGCATATACCAAACATAAAACTAGCCCTTAAAATGCTTTATAAGCTCCATTAAACTGGAAAAAAATACAAAGATGGTTAAGACAGACTAATAGACTGATAAAAATGAATCTGCTGATTTTTACCAGAGGAGATGAGCAGGGTGAGCAGGACGATACAGCGCAGCATCTTGTTTGCCAAAGAGTTGAAACACAATGATACTAAAATATCTTGTTTGCTGCAGTTTTTGGTGGCAAACACCTCCTATGTTCAACCAAAAACCACACTCATTGCGAAGCGAGATTTATAAAAAACCTGCCAACTCTTAACACCCTTGACTTGATGGAACTTTTTTTTTTTTTTTTAATCTTGCTGTATGCTATACTTGTCTTATATTATAATGCTTATATTATAGTGCAAAGTATGGCGATTATGTTGCACCAATAAAACCAGGGTTTTTGCAAGCATGCAATGGATACAGTTAACTTGTTCATTTGTCCAGGCCACTTTTTATGCTACAGGCCTTGAATGGAACTATATGCATGCAAAAAGCAGCATAATAATTGTGTATATATATATGGCAGAAACATATGCAAATATCAGATTTGTCTGAATATTTTTAGACTAACGCCAGTGCAACCATTTCATATGAGATGAAAGGTAAATCTTTTTTTACTCACCCTCTTCTATATTTGTTTAGGCTTTCAAGAAGAGGGTGTTACTTTAACTTGAGGACCTGTACTTTAAATTGAGGTTTTCACACGTTTGCACATGAACTCTTTAAAGAACAATCAAAAACCTCTTCCTCGTTTATAATTTCCATACTGTCATTTAAAAGCCTTAGTTGGTAGATGTGACATTGTACAGTAGATTCAGAAAAGCATATTAATAATTTGTGCACCTAATAATGAGCAAACCTGATAAAAAAGCAAGTCATTTTGCATCTCTTACCAAAGATGTGACTCCAAACTACAAAGCTGTACCACTGCAAACCAATAACTGCCATTGATATTAAACACTATTACATTAAACATTATTATAGTCGCGACATTCCATTGTATGTTATTCCCGGTTATACAACAGTTCTGTCTGGTTCTCGAATCAGATTGCCTGATAGTCATGAGATATTCTCCAATATCAGCACTCCTACAGTTAGTATTACAACTGTATTACAATTCGCCTATCCAAGTTTTAGAAACAACAAATAATAACTTGACTTCCAGTTGATCATTTGGTATCAGAAGTGGCTTATATGAAAGGCAAAGGCCTGTAGATTACGCTTAATTTACCAAAATAAAATAGGATCATGCCTTGATTTATAATTGTTTAATTAGGACAGTAAGGTCTGTCGGCACAAATAGTCTAGCGGTTAGTGCGTCGACACATCACACCGAGGTGCTCGCGGCGACCCGAGTTCGATTCCCGGCTCGAGGTCCTTTGCCGATCCTTCCCCTATCTCTCTGCTCCCCACACTTTCCTGCTTCTACATCTCCACTGTCCTATCAATAAAGGTAAAAACCCCTAATAAAAATAATTAAAGGACAGTAAGGTCTGACTTTGCTTAGACAAAAGTCTTGTCACTTAACAGAAATAATGTACAGTATAGAATATAAAGTCATGGTGCAGTGGAAAAACAATTAATATTGTGTCTGACTCTCATGAGCTTGAACGACTGCATCCATACATCGCTGCAATGACAGTCTTCTGGAATGGCAAAGAAAGGGTTCTTGCAGGACTCCCAGAGTTCATCAAGATTCTTAGAATTCATCTTCAATGCCTCCTCCTCCATCTTACCCCAGACATGCTCAATAATGTTCATGTCTGATGATTGGGCTGGCCAATCCTGGAGCACCTTGACTTTCTTTGCTTTCAGGAACTTTGAGTTTCGCGTCACTCGTTTGCTTGGGCGGGTGAGTGTGACTTAACCGGTTTTTGAGTTCAAGGTTTGTCGCGTCCAAAAGCAGAGGCTACTACAACAGCCACACACATTAACCACAGCTCATAACATGCGATGGAATAGCACTTTAGATATGCTTAAAGTCATAATCGTCATAAACACAAATCGAGTTGGACATGTGGAGTATTCCTATTTCAGTCGTATTATTGAAGTGCAGTAAAGACAAGTAAACGCGGTAATGTGTGTGTGTGTTTAATTTTTTGTTGTATTTCTACTTTTTTTGTTCACAAAAAATTCTCACTCTTGCACACTCTACCTGCCTCTACTCTGATCGCTGACAAACTGGTGTCACTATAATCACTGTGATTGTGAACAACAGCAAGAAAAGAATAAACGGTCCATTTACGGTAAATTATTACATTTAAAACAGAGGATAAGCAGATCGTTTTGACCATACCAAATACCCATCATTTTTGCATTACTTTATAAGCAAACTTTGTCTGGTGCGTCTCAATCTCTCAGCAGCACGCAGACAGAGAGAGAGTGAGGGAGAGAGAGAGAAAGAGCAGATCAAGACACCAGTTTTAATTTCATTAGGAGAACAAAATGTTTAAAATCAAATGTGTTACCTTAGGCTGCAGGTTAGAAATATGTTTTTATTTAAAGTATCTGCAATACACAATTTTATTTGACTAATTTAATACTGGAAGTAATTTCAGTACAGTGTAAGTTTCTTAACTAAAAAGACACCAGTTTTTTTGTTCTCTGCAACTTGGCATTTAGGAACCAAGGACTTAAAAGAAAAGTCGTTCTTTCTAAAAGGCACTACATTTAGTTTATTTATCTGCAACATTGTGTTGTTTAATTACAGTTTTGCTTTTGCACAATAAATGTTCTCAAAATGACATGCAACGTTTCTTTATTTCTTAAAAAAAATAGCAGTTTGGCTTTCCTAAGGGTCTATGTAACCTGTTCTGAAATGGTTCTATTATAATTTATATATCGCAATATATATCGTTATCGCAAGAGGCTGCAATGTATATCGCAATATGGATTTTAGGCCATATCGCCCATCCCTATTATCCAGGATCAAACGTAATGCAAATGCAGTAGGTTAATAAAAAAGATTTTACAATCAGCCGAAAGGTTATTAAATATGTTTAGATATGGTTAAATATAATAAAAATATTATATATGTATAGACATAACACTGCCTCGCCCCCATGCGATAGTATCGTGTATTGGCGATCTCACAGGGTGACGATATGACGATCTGAAAATTTTGTATATCGCCCAACACTAACACAATCAGCACTGGCGCCCCCCAGGGGTGTGTCCTCTCCCCACTGCTCTTCTCCCTGTACACGAATGACTGCACTTCAAAAGACTCCTCTGTCAAGCTCCTAAAGTTTGCAGATGACACCACATTTATCGGCCTCATTCAGGACGGTGACGAGTCTGCTTACAGACAGGAGGTTAAGGAGTTGGCTGTCTGGTGCAGTCACAACAACCTGGAGCTCAACACGCTCAAAACAGTGGAGATGATAGTGGACTTCAGGAGAAACCCCCCTGCTCTTCCCCCACTGAGCATCATAGACAGCATTGTGCAGTGGAGTCATTCAGGTTTATGGGCACCACTATCTCTCAGGACCTGAAGTGGGACACTCACATTGACTCCATTGTCAAAAAAGCTCAACGGAGGCTGTACTTTCTTCGTCAGCTAAGGAAGTTCAACCTCCCAAAGGAGCTGCTGAAACAGTTTTACACCTCCATCATTGACTCAGTCATCTGCACATTAATAACTGTCTGGTTTAGCTCCGCTACCAAATCCGACCTCCGAAGACTACGTTGAATAGTTCAGACTCCTGAGCGAATCATTGGTACAACCCTCCCTACTCTCCAAGAACTGTACTTTTCCAGAGCGAGCAGAAGGGCTGCCAAAATCACTCAGGACCGCTCACACCCAGCACACTGCCTCTTTGAACTTTTACCTTCTGGTCGACGCTACAGAGCACTGCGCACCAGAACAGCCCGACACAGAAACAGATTCTTCCCTCAGGCAATCCATCTCATCAACACTTGATGATAGTAATTGTGGAACCAACATCACTACCTGCTATACACTTTTATACACATATACACTTATTTAACAACACATTTTACATGCCAATTTGCACATAACAGCTGCACATATAATGTTGTTTATAGTAATCTACCTGCACATACACTTGTCAATTTGTATATTGCATTCACTACTTATTAAAATATATGAATTATCTGTTTTTTAGTCCTGTCTGTAATTCTGTTGCACTGTAGAAGCTCTGTCATGAAAACAAATTCCTCGTATGTGTGAACATACCTGGCAATAAAGCTCTTTCTGCTT
This sequence comes from Danio kyathit, assembly GCA_903798195.1. Taxonomy (NCBI): domain Eukaryota; kingdom Metazoa; phylum Chordata; class Actinopteri; order Cypriniformes; family Danionidae; genus Danio; species Danio kyathit. The sequence continues at coordinate 11,579,647 of LR812535.1, forward strand.
CTGATTCTGTGGTGGGGGAGAGACCGACAGCATCACCCACAGCTCGTCACGAAGTGTAACATTAGGAACGGCATGAACACATGAGAGTCTCTAAAAATCTAACACCTAGGTAACACCTAAAAACATTAGCTAGTCACTTTTTTTTTAGAAAATTTGGTAATAGTGGGGTCTGAAAATCACTAGGTTTGCAACACTGGCAGTGTATTTGATTGAAGTGCTGCGCTCAGACCTCACGCATGTGCAGTACGAAAGGAACGTTCCATTATTCATGGGGGCCCCTGTTTTCAAAAAAATTTATATGTTAAAATCTTAATGGTTATTGTCACATAGAGGCATTGTTATAGGTTAATTGTGTGAAACAAGAAACAAATGATGGCTAAGCCGACATAGCACTATAGTGCAGAGGTGCTTTTATTTACAGTGCAAAAAGTGTTATGCTTTCCAGACTCAATACTTCTAAACACCGTTACGCCACGACTCACACTCCAGACACCTATGACTCCCTCGTAGCTCGTAGATGAGACCTTCTTCCCTTTATTTGCTTTGTCCGTTAAAAATGTCCTCATCATCGCTACTATATCTTCCTCTATGGTGGTTGCACCTGGTGGGTCTTGAGTTGGACTGGATTTAGCACCCTTCTCACCGGTGACCTCTTCCTCCTCATCCACTGTGTCCCATGCAACATCCTCCATCGCTGTTTTTTTTTCTGGGATCGCAGACCTTTCCTTGTCTGTTTTTGAAAATGCACTGATTTTCAACTTGCCATCCAACTTCTGACACCATTGGCTACGGAGACAATTTTTTTTCGGGTCCCAAACCTTTCAAATCTTAAAAAAAAAGCAAAGTCAAATAGCACTGTGCTGCAAAGTGTCTTTATTTACATTGCTCAGTGAAAAAATCCCCCAAAAATAACAACCAGCAAAAACAAAACAAAAATCATCACAAGACAAGTAGCACTTGACTAACGTTTTCTTTCTACAAATAAAGAAATACGTTTACTCAACTTACTGCTGCACACAACTCCACAACCTTACTCCTACAGCCCACCAGTTGCAGCGACCATGGAGGAAGACGACGTAGTAGCGATGATGAGGACCTTTTTAACGGCTCAGCAAAAAAGGGAAGAAGGTCTCATCTACGAGCTACGAGGGAGTCGTAGGAGTTTGGAGTGTGAGTAGTGGCGTAACGATGTTTGATATGATGATGATATTGAGTCTGGAAAACTTTATATGTATTTATTTTGTTACTTTATTGTCTTTATTTTTTTTGTTTTGTTGTTTGTTTATTTTTGTATATATATATATATATTGTCTACTTTATTTTTGGGATTTTTGGATCGGACACTTTTTGCACGGTAAATAAAAGCACATCTGCACCATAGTGCTATGCGGCTGAGCCATCATTTGTTTCTTGTTTCACAGTTATAGGCAGATTTTACAACATATGATATAAAATGTGTAAAAGGGCTATATGATTAATATAGGCTTCTTAGCATTGGTCGGGGGCCCCTAATTCCCTGGGGCTCTAAGCGGCTGCTTACCTCGCTTATTGGTTAAGTCCACCCCTGCACGCCCCCATACTGAATGTAACTCAAAACCATGATTTTTCCTTCACCAAACTTGACTGATTTCTGTAAGAATCTTGGGTCCATGCGGGTTCTAATAGGTCTTCTGCAGTATTTGTGATGATTGGGATGCAGTTCAACAGATGATTCATCTGAAAAATCTACCTTCTGTCACTTTTCTAAATGGTCAACTAGAAGTCAAGTTATTATTTGTTGCTCTTACAACTGGGATTGACGACAAGACTTTTATCAGGTAGTGTAGTGTTTATGCAGATCTTGCTGCGTATTTGGCTAAATTCATGAAATTATGAGTTTGAGTTTGAAATGGGCGTGAGATATCGATGCATGTGTGGTGTAGTCGTGATAGAGGAATAAAATACAAATTCAAGCATTTGTTCTATTTGTAAATGTATGTCAACAACACATCAACATTTGCTTCACACATTTTATTGCAGATAAAACCATAAGACAAACATGCAAAAAGCTCATATATAAGATCACAATGATCACACCATTGGCTCTGGTGCACTCTGCTAAATTTTGATCAGCTTTCCGAGCTAAAGCGAAACACACTATCTCTTGTATTTCTTCAATAAATCTGTTGATTCTTCAGCATGAAAAAAGCCCATAGGCTCATTAGCACACACCGACATGAACACAGATAGTTCTAGCACCATCTTTAGTGGAAAGTTCTTCAGTCAGAACGTCCATGTACTTGTTCACAAACCACCTGCACAGAGGCCTAAGGAACCCGATCCCATCACAGACCTGCACCAGCTCACTTTTAATTTGATCCTGTAATAAACCCAAGCAGAATTAACGTGAATTGTTTATATACACTGTAATACTGAAGTTTCTGTATTAGAATAAGATTAATGTAATAATTAAATTGTTCACCCAAAAAATGTAAATCTGTTCTCTTTCACTTACCTTGTTCCAACACTATTTGCATTTCTTGAACACAAAAGAAGATAATTTGAAGAATGTTGGAAAACGGTAACCATTGACATCCATAGTATTTGGTTTTTTTTCTACTATAGAAGTCAAGTTTTCAGCTTGTTTTCAAAATATCTTTTTGTGATTTTTGTGTAAAGGTTTTAAAACCACATGAGGGTGAATAAATGGTGTTCATTTTCATTTTTGGGTGAACTATCCCTTTAAAAGGGTGTTCTTTCTGAAGATTGACCTTAGTTGCTGTATTGGAGATATGTTGCCTCAGCTTTCCCATGGCCCACTTGCAAGCCCAGCATATTCCAGGCCATTGTTCTTTTGGAATTTCGCCCTGACAAGACAACATAAAGCATGTTAGACTCAGTGTTTTGACACTTGGAAACCATTTCATAATTGAAAACAAGCATAACTAGCTGTTTCAAAGCTGCTTCTTTGTGTCTTGCAAACATTCGGTTTTACTTCACACTGATAAAAATAATTCAAAGATGATTCCTGGGATTTACTAAATTTTTTAAGTTAAGTGGTTGTAAATTATTTATTTGGGCTGAATTTTAACAAATAAGTTGAACATTACAAAATTTAATTTATTTAAAATCAACCCATATAAATTGTTTGCAGAAATCTTTTTTTTTTTGTCTTTTTTTTTTGCAGTCAGATTTGACACTATGGGCTCTATTTTAACGATCTATACGCAAAGTTCAAAGCGCAAGGCGCAAAAGCATTAAGGGCGTGTCCGAATCCACTTTTGCTATTTTAAGGACAGAGAAATGTGGTTTGCGCCCCGGTGCATGGTCTAACAGGGTTGCGCTTATTCTCTTAATCAGTTATGGATGTGTTTTGAGCATAACGTGCATTAAACCAATCAGAGTCTCATCTCCCATTCCCTTTAAGAGTCAGTTGCGTCGCAGTATGGTGCATTTGCTATTTACATGGCGGACTTTGTAAGTGTAAAAACTGAACGCTTCACTAACGAGAAAACAGTTAAGCAGACCATCTGCAGCATGAAGATAAAGAACGAGCATCTGCCATTCAACCTTTTTATCTTTACTATTCACTTTACTGCTTTACTTTTGTCGATAAGGAAACTGTGTTGTACGCACTCCACTGAAGACATCCATTAGCCATATTTAATTTCATTTGTTAAGCGCAAAGATTTGTTTCAAAACTATTTCTAAATTCAGTTCTAATTTCCAGCAAAGGAATAAATAAACCATAATAACGAAGTGTGGTCAAGAACTAAGTTATACCCAAACACATGTCCTGTTCTTATGCTCCATATGAGGTTGCAGATGTCTCCAAAACTTGACAGGTGGACGAATCTAAACTTGTTTTTATTAAAACAAATATAAATATGCATAAATAATACTAATAATAATGTGCTGCGCTGTACTTTAGACCAGGGTTTAATTGGTCAAAGGCAGAGTCTATTTCAGTTCATCAAAATAGCAACGCGTCAACAATGCACCTTAACACACCTACTTTATAGACCGGCACACCCATGAGTCCACAATGTGGCTCGAATGGATTTCCTTTTTAAATGACGTGGCACAAAACGTGAAAATTACTGTTGCGCTGGTCTCAAAATAGCAACAAATCACCCATATACATCTTGCTTCCTAATTCGCCGGGTGTATAATAGGGCCCTTGCTATTTGCTTGGCTTATTTATAGCTGCAAAATCCACCCACAAGAAAATGTACTAAAGTAATTTATATTAAATACTATAGTGTTTCTAAACCATACTATAGTGAAGTGTATTATATTGTATATATTGAATTTAGGGATGCACCGATGCCGATACTTGGATCGGATATCGGTTCGATATCGCATATTTTTGCTGGATCGGGTATCGGCCAGCTGGTACCGATCCAAATCCGATCTTGCGCGTGCGCTATATTCTGTGTTTATAAGCCAACTAATAGGCTACATGAAGCCTATTTTAAGGCACTAGAACATTGTCATGTAGGCCCACTATATCCGAAATGTTCTGAAGCCATTCTACAGTTTAATGTGAAGTACAGATGAATATTAAAGTGTTTAAATTCATGTTCAGTTCAGCCTTTCCCGCCGCTGCGCCCGTCAATCATTCTCCATTCATTCACAATTCAGTCTGCTTGTCGCATTTGACAACAGGAAAAACTTTCTCTAAGACTATTTGTTCCTTTTAGTCTAAATAATTAGTGGAGATATGCATTTAGTTTTGCATTAAATGGGTTCATTTTGACCTGCAGCAGGAGTTCATTTCCTCATGTTTGCGCTGCTGTGTGTGTGTTAGATCAGATCGCATTCGCAATACTGGAGTGAAGACGGTTATTACCTGCTCTTCACACACAAAGTAGGCCTACCTGAAATGTTTAGAAAAGCCTCAATAATGCATTGGACAGATCCTCAACGCACTTATTTCTTCCATTTGAGCTGCTGTTTTGCAAATGTCTGCAGATACCGGAGCGCTGCGCGCTGTCTCGGAGCGCTTTCATTCACGTGCCGGCTGCATGCGCAGAGGCGACGTACGCCGCTCCGTATAAGATTATTCTTACAATGTGTTTGTTCTCCCATCATTCAGATTGAGTTTATTTTTCTACGGTGAATACTTTAATTGCTGCGACTAGTTTTAAAGCCTGGCCCATTGTGGTCAAAGTAAGTTTATTAAATAAATTAAAGGTGAAACTGACGGGCGCAATATGGATTGTTATTAACAGAAAATGATTTAGCCTAATATAGGCTATTCTGAAACTGTGAACATTTCACTGTAATTTATATATTAATATTTTATTAAACAGACTAGTTTGTGTTTTGGCGCTGAAGCATTTAAGTGGACCTTGTTTTAAACTTTCTCCGTCTTACTCACGGCGAGATATGGAGAGGAATTATTAAGTAAAACTGGCATTAGACGGTTTAGTTTAATCTGCATCAAACCTGCAGGAAAATATCAGGCTGTAATTTAATATAATTAATACATTTAATAAAAGGCTGATTATTTTACCAACGATGTCAATAGCCTATTGCAGGTATCAAAGAAAAATCTTAATATCAAAATGGAAAGGACAATATCACAAGGAATGCTCAAATAATGTAGCCTAGTTTTACAGAAAGCATGTTTTGAGTTAGATTGTGCCGTCTGTCATGTATACCTATAGGTCTGTTATTTTTTTACTAAAGAAGATGATTTCAGTTTAGCACCAGAGCTATAGAAACTGCTCATTTCGGTTAATTTTGGCTCGTTTACCGAATGTTAACCGCTAACAGATTAATATTAAAATATTAATAAAAAAAAAATTGACGTGCCTATATTTTATATGACACATTAAATATTTTAAAATACTTATTTATTTTAAATGCAAACAGCATACAGAACATGATATAGCATCTTCACCTGCTGTGTTTTTAGCAGCATATAGAAAAACAGAAACTAAACAAAAAGAATAAAATAAATCCTGCTCTAGATCTTTCCCTTAAATGACAAATTTAAATTACAAAACGAAAACACTGACTGAATACTTTTTAAGAACCGGCAGGCTGTTTGTCCAATCATGTTTTTTTTTCTTCCATCAAATAAAAATATCAGGCTACCTCAAATAGATCGCTCCAAAATATGCATTTAATTAATTAATGTTAAATATTACAAATCCCCTGTCAACATGTTTAATAGAATTCATTAGTTTAAAGATCATGTCTTTAATTACGATTATGACTTATTTCCGGTCTCATTCGCGGTTCATGTGCGCGCGCTGCGTGTAATGATAGACAATGAACCTAAAGGCTCTATGTTGACTTTTTGTAAAGTATTGGCTACTACATAGCATATAACAATTTTGTTGTTTACATATGATATTGCATTATTTGCATACATGTTTTTTTAAGCTGTAAAATGAAAGCCTCAGTTTGGTGCGAGGTCCATTAGCCTATGCAAAAAAAAAAAAAACTTTAGATTTGTTTGATTGGTAGATTAGGCTATTTAGAAAATTATATTATATAAGAACTATTAATAACTGTAATTTTTCAAATGGAAAAAAGTTTGGTTTGTTAGTTGAACACTAAACCACCAAAAGCCTATTTATTGAGTTTATGACACGGCTCTGGCAGCACAGAGGCGATCCACATCAGCGCTGGCTGGTTTGTCAACAATTCTGTGTCAAACTATGAGCAGAAATATACTTCTTTCATTTTGCTTCTTTGACAAAATATGTAGGCACGTGTGGTTGCACGTTACTGTGACTGCACGCGCTTTTCCATTCCAAAAACGCGAGGCGCACCGCACTGCCTTTATTGATGACAAGATAAAAAGGAGCGCGGTTCTCTTTTTATGTCACTAGGAAAAGGCTGAATCAGCTGAGCCGTATTGTGCGCGAGTGTTCCTGTCAGTAATTGTAATTTTTAATTGCATTATGATATTCAAGATTTGTAAAGCAGCTTTGAATGACTTGAAACAGCGACCACAGGTCTCTCCTCCATCATTAACAGCTCGCCGAAGTCGTCTTGACAACACAGACACTGCTGTCACCTCAAAGAAAACCCAACCCCGCCTCTGCTTTCATTTGATTGAAGAATAAAAAAGACGAGACTGACGTAACACGCTTTTCCCGCTCGAGAGCACATAGTGCGCAACGGCAGAACATTAGTAAACCATGCAAAAGATGCACCTATCAGTCTCAAGGCAAAAAGCGTTGGGGACAAAAAAAAACGGCACAGTATCGGGATCGGATCGGTATCGATCGATATTCAGAATTTTGGTATCGAGATCGGATCGGTTGGGAAAAAATGGTATCGGTGCATCCCTAATTGAATTTACAACTCTTAGTTAATGAATGCTTCAGCATACTGTAATATTAAGAAAAAGCATTTAGTTACTTAAAAAGTGAGTAAACCCTTTGCCTTAAAGGAATAGTTCAGCCAAAACTGAAAATCGTTAAAAAATCATTATTTACTCATCCTTCACTTGTCACAAACCAGTTTGAGTTTCCTCCTCCTGTTGAACACACAAGAAGTTATTTTGAAAAAGGCTGGAAAACTGTAACCATTGACTTCCATGGTATTTGTTTTTCCTAGTATGGAAGTCAATGGTTAAAGGTTTCTGACATTTTTCTAAATATTTTTTCTTTTTTTTCCACGTTCATCAGAAAAAAGTTTGAAACTACTTGGAGGAGAGTAAATAATATGTTTTTATTTTGGGGTGAACTAACCCTGTGAAAGCGATACATTGAGTGTGTAAACCTGTTGTAACTTGGACATGTTAAGTTGACTGAATATAATATTGACAATTATGCACACGGTTAATTTTTTTTAAAGTAAAGTCAACTAATCATTTTAAAAGCAACTCACTTTTTAAAACCTTTTTTTTTTTAAAGTAACGTCACTGTAAAATTCATCTACTTAAAGTTAAAATAATTTTAAAATTGTAACGGGTTTACTTACTTTTTAATCTCTTGTTTCAGTTTAGTGAACTGATAAACTAATAAATAAATTAGTATACTTTAGATTTTAGTACAGTAAACTTTGGTTTATTTTAGTATAATAATATATAGTATAGCGGTATTTATTACAAATTGCTATAGCAGTTTTTCATGTGGGATTTTTTTCATAGTGGTCATGAAAAATTCAAAGAAATCTGGAAATTATTAAAATCTTCAAAGAAGTCTGGAATTGTTTTTTTACTGAATATACAGTATTTATTGATCTTTAATAAAGCTGTATTTTTATATATATGGGTGAGCGGGGACAAAAGTAACTTTTTCATAACCTAATTTTAAAACATAATGTTTGTTTTTGCAGAAATATATTTTTGTTGCGGTTACTAACTCACAACAGTGCTCTATCAAAATCAGGTGTTATCGATGTACAAAAACTGCAATATAACTGCACTTTTAAAAAAAATTGCACGATGTTATTTTTGACCCCATCAGCAAAGACGAAAGTAACAATATTTGCTAGATTTACTAGCATAATCTTGTTTATTTTAAATATATTTGACTGAGATTGTTAATGTTTACTGCAAAAATATTTTGTCCTTTATTTTTGCAAAAATATTAAACTGCATTTTCATTTTTATTTTCAGCTCTATCACGTTTCAAAAGCAATCGAACAATGCAAAATGTCAATTTTCTAAAATTTTTGAATTTTTTTTTTATAATAATGGCAATATGCTTTAATTCAATAAAACATCTTAATCAAAACACTGCACGCTCTAATGTGGAAGTGAAAAATAAAGTTTGTCTATTAGCAGTGGGACATAAATAACTGTGTTACTTTCGTTCCCAAAGGAACTCTTGACAAAAAATCAAGACATTTCAAACCTAAACATTTGTTATTGCACTAAATAACCTGTAGTTTCATCATTATTGTGATGCATGAAAAGAAAAACACAACTAAGGAAAAAAGAACCAGTACAATAATATACTCTCTGCACTTAAAAAACAGAAATTTGGAGCTAACTGCGGGACACGATCCCAAAATCAGCTGATATTTGGCAGATCCATCAGGGGTTGCATCCATAATGTGTTTTTATAGCCTGAAAAGCAAATGTTGTCAGGGCTTCGAGAAAATCGCTTTGTTACTTTAGTCCCACAGCTGTACCACTGCAACCCAATAACTGCCATTGATATTAAACACTATTACATTAAACATTATTATAGTCAGGACATTCCAGGGTATGTTATTCCCAGTTAACAACCGCTAACTACACTTTTGGTCAAATATAAGAGAAAGTGTATCATATGTTTCAAATCCTAATTTTGTACCTATTATTGCACTATTACTGTTTTTACTAGAATTTACCTTTCTGTTTGGTGTGTTACTTTCGTCCCACACTTTATATTTACATTTATTTAATCATAAAAATGTATGGCGGTAATAAAGCTGGCATGGGAATAAACTTAAAGACAATAACAACGACACTAATCGTACATGCTATTAAGTAGTTAAAATAAAAATAAATGAATTAATAAAATTAGATTAGTGATATTAACTCACAGAGCCTTCAAGGTCAGTTCCCGGAAAGGGTTCTTTGTGCATCTCCAAGTGAGCAGCACAAGCTGTAAGGGAAAGATTCTAGATTTAACACATATAAACGTTAAACTGAGAAAGTAGGATGAATAAAAATGCATTTTGGGCACATTAAAGATGGTTAAGACAGACTAATAGACTGATAAAAAATGAATCTGCTAATTTTTACCAGAAGAGATGAGCAGGGTGAGCAGGACGATACCACGCAGCATCTTGTTTGCCAAAGAGTTGAAACAGAATGACACTGAAAGATCTTGTTTGCTGAAGTTTTTATTGCCAAACACAACTATATTTAACCAAGACCCAAACACATTGCTAAGTGAGATCTATTTTAAAAAACTTGACAACTCTTAACACCTTGACTTGATAGAAAAAAAAAACTAAAACCATTTTTTGTTAATCTTCCTGTATGTAATACTTTAAGTTATAATGCATACAGTGCATGCGGAGTATTCATAGCTCCACATTTTTTTTATGTTACAGCCTTATTCCTAAATGGATTAAATTAATTTATTTCCTCAAAATTCTCCATACAATACCCCATAATGACAATGTGAAAAAAGAGTTTTTGAAATTGTTGTAAATGTATTAAAAATAGAAAACCTGAAAAATCAGATGAACATCAGTATTCACAGTCTTTGCTCAATACTTTGTTGATGCACCTTTGGCAGCAATTACAGCCTCAAGTCTTCTTGAATATGATGCCACAAGCTTTGCATACCTGTCTTTGGGAATTTTTGCCCATTCCTCTTTGCAGTACCTCTCAAATTCTATCAGGTTGGATGGGAAGCAACAGTGTACAGCCATTTTCAGATCTCTCCAGAAATGTTTAATAGGATTTATGTCTGGGCTCTGGCTGGGCCACTCAATAACATTCACTGAGTTGTTGTAAAGCCACTCCATTGATATTTTGGCGGTGTGCTTTGGGTCATTGTCCTGCTGGAAGATAAACTGTCTCCCCAGTCTGAGGTCAAGAGCACTCTGAAGCAGGTTTTCTTTCAGGATGTCTCTGTACATTGCTGCATTCATCTTTCCCTCTATCCTGACTAGTCTTCCAGTTCCTGCTGCTGAAAAACATCCCCACAGCATGATGCTGCCACCACCATGCTTCACTGTAGGGATGGTATTAGCCTGGTGATGAGCGGTGCCTGGTTTTCTCCAAACGTAACGCCTGGCATTCACTCCAAACAGTTCAATTTTAGTCTGTGTTTAGAAGTATTGAGTCTGACAAGCAAAAACTTTGTATGTATTTATTTTGTTACTTTATTGTCTTTAATTTGTTTGTTTTGTTGTTTATTTTGTATATATATTTTGTCTACTTTATTTTTGGGATTTTTGGATTGGACACTTTTTGCACTGTAAATAGAAGCACCTCTGCACCATAGTGCTACGTCAGATGAGCCATCATTTGTTTCTTGTATCACAGTTATAGACCAATTTTACAATAGAACATACCTGCCAGCGCTCCTGTTTTTCCCGGAAGTCTCTCGTATTTTCAGACCCATCTCCCGTTTTGCCCCCCCCTTTGGGTACAGTCCCCGGATCGCAGACCGACCTTGGTAGTACAGACAAGGGAGCCCCGGCTGCTTTCCTCGGTTAAGTCTGCCCCTGCACGCCCCCATACTGAATGTAACCCCAAACCATGTTTTTTCCTTCACCAAACTTGACTGATTTCTATGGGAATCTTGGGTCGATGTGGGTTACAAAACTTCTAATAGGTCTTCTGCAGTATTTGTGATGATTGGGATGCAGTTCAACAGATGATTCATCATAAAAATCTACCTTCTGCCACTTTTCCAAACGATCAACTAGAAATCAAGTTATTATTTGTTGCTCTTACAACAGGGATTGACGACAAGACTTTTATCAGGTAGTGTAGTGTTTATGCAGATCTTGCTGCGTATTTGGCTAAATTCCTGAAATTATGAGTTTGAGTTTGAAATGGGCGTGAGATATCGATGCATGTTTGGTGTGGGGGTGATGGAGGAATAAAATACAAATTCAAGCACTTGTTCTATTCGTGAATGTATGTCAACAACACAAACATTTGCTTCACACATTTTATTGAAGACAAAAGCATGAGACAAACACGCAAAAAGCTCATATATAAGATCACAATGATCACACCATTGGCTCTGGTGCACTCAATTTGATCAGCTTTCCGAGCTAAAGCGAAACACACTTTATGTCTTGCATTTCTTCATTGAATCAGTTGATTCTTCAGCATAAAAAACTCAAAACCCATAGGCTCATGAGCACACACCGATATTAACACAGATAGTTCTAGCACCATCCCTAGTGGAAAGTTCTTCGATAAGAGCGTCCATGTACTTGTTCACCAACCACCTGCACAGAGGCCTAAGGAACCCGATACCATCACAGACCTGCACCAGCTCATTTTTTATTTCATCCTGTAACAAACCCAAGCAGAATTAACGTGAATTGTTTATATACACTGTAATACTGAAGTTCCTGTATTAGAATAAGATGAATGTATTAATGAAATTGTTCACCCAAAAAATTTAATTCTGTCATCATTCACTCACCTTGTTCCAACACTATTTGCATTTCTTGAACACAAAAGAAGATAATTTGAAGAATGTTGGAAAACGGTAACCATTGACATCCATGGTATTTGTTTTTTTTTCTACTATAGAAGTCAGGTTTTCAGCTTGTTTTTAAAATATCTTCTTTTTGTGATTTTGTGTAAGGGTTTTAAAACCACACGAGGGTGAATAAATGGTGTTCATTTTCATTTTTGGGTGACCTATCCCTTTTAAAAGGGTGTTCTTTCTGAAGATTGACCTTAGTTGCTGTATTGGTGATATGTTGCCTCAGCTTTCCCATGGCCCACCTGCAAGCCCAGCATATTCCAGGCAGTTGTTCTTTTGGAATTTCGCCCTGACGACAACATGAAACATGTTAGACTCAATGTTTTGACACTTAGAAACCTTTTAATTATTGAAAACAAGCATAACTAGCTGTTTCAAAGCTGCTTCTTTGTATCTTGCAAACATTCGGTTTTACTTCACACTTATAAAAATGATTCAAAGATGATTCCTGGAATTTACTCAATATTTTAAGATAGGTGGTTGTAAATTATTTCAGGAATTCACACTTAGCTCATGATTTAAACATGGCTTGTTTGGCATGCTGTCCCGGGAGAGAGCCCTGAGCTCAAGGTATCCTCGGGCCCAGGGCTCCCTCCCTTTCGCAGGGTGAGTGGAGATTGAGCTCCGGTCGATCTCAACTCCCCCGCTGCTGAGGCTAAGGTGAACTTCCTGAGAGTAAGACATTTAGAAAAAGATTTAGGCATATTTTGTCTATAATATGAGACTACTTCCTGCTTTGCTACTGTTCGGACGCTTCTGCCTGTTGCTCCGCTCCTCGCACTCTTGCTTTTATATTTTATATTCTAATTTTAACTTGAGCCCATCAGCACAGTGCTCAAACAACACAGCTTGAAGATCAACATCGAATCTACAAACTTTCTGGAATACAACTTTACCAACAAGAGAGGAATTATCGTCTAAACAATCCTGCCGCTACCAGCTGCTTACATTCCTGAGACAGGAAAACACGGCTGTGAAAATGCCTCTGGAGCGTATTGATTTAGAATCTCCCTGCTGCACAAACTGCCACAAACTTCTACAAAAGATTGCAGTCCTTGAAACAAAGTTACTTGCGATCCGACCAGAACTGCCAGATCACGCAGCACCGCTTTATTGTGGACCCGTACAGCATACAGCCGGTGAGTCCCATAAATCTACTCCAGCTACTGTTTTGAGTAAACCTGTTGAAAATGAGCGTGATAACAAATGGCAAAAACAAGGTGCGAGACCAAAGGGTACTCGCGGGGTCAGATCACAAAGGTCATACGCTACTGCATTAGTGTGCTCTACCCCAAATACAGCTCGGAATCAAATACAGCTTCAGAACAGATATGAAGTTCTCAGTAATATGGGTGAAGAATCCCCAAATGCAGTCAGACAGAGATCGCATGACTCAGCAGCTAATTCTACACGGAACAGAGGCTCAAAGACGACTAGACAGCGGCATTCTGCTCCGATCGCAGTCGAGATAAGAACATTGATTGTTGGAGATTCAATAATCAAAAGTTTTAGAAGCAGAGCAACAATGACATACTGCTTCCCTCATGCAACAGTTTCTGATATAAACAAAGAGCTTGAGAACATATTAAGGAAACATGAGAATGCAAAACGGATTATCATTCATGTGGGGAAGAATGATGTTCGTAAGGAGCAGTCAGAACTGCTCAAGAGAGATTTCTGTGAGCTCTTGGAAACAGTTGAAAGATTGAAGATTCAGTCATTTATCAGTGGACCACTCCCTGCAAGAGGGACAAGTGTTGTCACGGCTTCTTGGCCTAAATGTATGGCTGCAGAAAACATGTAACAGGAAAGGACTGAATTTTATTGACAATATCTCTTCTGGAATCAAAGACAACTGTTTACATCAGACGGCCTTCATCCAAACAAACTTGGTGGAAAAGTGCTAAAGGACAACATCTATTTCTCTCTCCATCATCCATCAGCTGTGTGTGCCATTGAACTCCACCCAAATAGCACACACACACCTAGCAAATGTCCGGATGACCACAGGACTTTCCTGAGTGGACTTGTGGCTGACGCATCCCACAAGGACAGCGATAACACCACGCAGACACAACAACCACGGATAACGGATAAACTGCTGTCTGAGCCCTGCACACAGAGAGACTGTGATGTACCAGAACAGCACCAACTCTCAGCGCTCATGGATGATCTCCAGGAAAACAGCCAGGTCAACATATCGCAACAGCCAGAAACCCCAGACCCACAGCCTCTGTCATCAGACACATTCTCACTGTCACCTTGCTCGCCTCTCTTGAATTTTTCAAAAAAGACGGAGGAACTGGTGTTTGCTGGAACTAAACTCTCACACTCCATTGCCGCAAGCACCCAGTTACCAACCAAAAGTCAGCCAGCCTCACACCCATCTCTGAGCCCACCTCGCCCTACACCTAGGAGAGGCCTCAGGTCTTTGCGACAGCGGCAGGTCCCAAAAAAACACCTCATGTTCAGCTGGTGAACTTAAAAGCTGCCATTGATGTGTCCCGGGTGCCTGCTTAGATAAGTGTCTTTATCAGATGTTTACAGAACAAGCAGGAACCCACTGTGCCTGTAGCTTTCTCTACTCAGATGTGTGTTGTATTACGTGACAGAAAACCGAAGACTTCTTCAGGCCGTATAGCAAATCATTCAAATTTGGTGTCTATTAAATGTAATTCTGAGACTACTGTAGGGAAAACAGCTAAAACTGTTAAGTTAGCACTTTTAAACATCCGATCACTTAACAATAAGTTACTTTTAGTCAATGATTTTATCAACACAAATTGCCTTGATTTTATGCTTCTAAATGAAACTTGGCTAGATGACAGTTGTAGCGCAGCAGTTCTGAATGAAACAGCTCCTTTAAACTTTGATTATTTGAGTGTTTGCAGAGCTAATAGGAAAGGTGGAGGCATCGCTGCCCTATTTAAAGATGTCTATGAGTGTAAACAAGTGTCATTTGGTGATTATTTGTCCTTTGAATATCTGAGTATAGCACTAAAGGGTGCTCCACGCATTTTACTGGTCATTATCTACAGACCTCCAAAATACTCTCCAACATTTATTGATGATTTTACAGAGTTGTTATCAATAGTAACCTCTGAGATTGACTATTTTACTATTGCTGGGGATTTTAATATTCACATTGATAATCCAGAAATCAATGCTGTAAAAGAACTCATGACTGTTTTTAACACTTTTGATCTGACTCGGCATGTTCAAGGACCCACACAATCGTGGACACACTCTTGATCTACTTATAACTAAGGGTCTACACATTTCATCGACTGTTGTTAAGGATGTTGCACTATCTGATCATTTCTGTAATTTCTTTGATATATTGATCACTCCAGCCATTAAAGACAGATCTGTCTCTGTCAGAAAGAGATGCATATATGAGAACACTAGTGAGCAGTTTATGAAGGCCATATCGCTAGCACCAAGCATATCTGCAGACTCTGTTGACTCTCTCCTTGATTTGTTTAACTCTAACGTTAAGAATGTCATAGATGACATTGCTCCTGTTAAAGTCAGGAAGAAAACAGGGATGAAAAACGGGCCTTGGAGAAAATCAACAGCAGTTCTAATGATGAAAAGACAGTGTAGAAAAGCTGAGCGTATGTGGAGGAAGACGAAACTAGTAGTCCACTATAATATCTATAATATCTATAAAGACAAAGTCTTCATGCTTTTAATGTGAAACTAAAAACTGCTAGGCAGACTTTCTTTTCAACCCTTATAAACAATAACTTAAATAATGCGTGTACACTCTTTGCAACGGTAGAGAGACTCTCTGTCTCCGCGGGTTTTCACCAAGCTCGCGGAGGGTGCCCCAGCTTTGGCTTGCGGGCATCCGCATACTCCATTATCTCAAGCGACTGGCTGATTTCAGCGCGCTCGCGGGATTAATTGATTACGCACAGAGACAGGGTGTTTCGGCACTTCGACCAATTGGGGTTTCAGGTCAACCGAGAAAAGAGCAGCCTCGCCCCCGTGCAGAGCAACTCTTTTCTCGGGTTGGAGCTGGACTCGATCACCATGACGGCGCTCCTCCCCCGAGAGCGCGCCGGGCTGATGCTGGCCTGTCTGAGAGAGTTTGACAGGAAAATGTGGTCCCACTGATATTATTTCAGAGGCTCCTGGAGCATATGGCATCCGCAGCCGCGGTCTCGCCGCTCGGATGCTCCATATGAGACCACTTCAGCATTTGCTTCACGATCGGGTCCCTAGACGCGCATGGCACGCGAGCGCGCACCGGGTGACTGTCACTCCGCTGTGTCGCCGCGCCCTCAGCCTCTGGATGGACCCTGTGTTCTACAGGCCCGCGGGCCTCTAGAACAAGCGTCCAGGCATGTCGTCGTTTGACGGATGCTTCCAGTTCGCGCTGGGGGGCTGTGTGTTGCGGGCATGCAGCTGTTGTTCCGTGGTAGGAAGCTGGTTGCTTTGGCATCTTAACTGCCTGGAGCTGTTGGCAGTGTATCTCACGCTGCACCGTTTTTTACCGGTGTTAGAAGGGAAACACGTGCTGGTCAGGACGAACAGCATGGTGGCGATGGTGTATATCAACCGCAAGGGAGATATTCGCTGTCGCCGCATGTCTCAGCTCGCTCGCCGTCTGCTCCCCCGGAGTCATACGCGGCGCAATCGCTGCATTCCATTTTTCCCCGCCGAGCTCAACCGTGCAGCCGCTGCGCTCTCACGGCAGTTCGCCTGGGAGAATGGAGGCTCCACCCCCGACTGTCCAGCTGTTATGGGTGCGTTCTGCGCACTGGCTACACAGCTGGCCCCGGGGCGTGCGTAATACGCATTTCTCCAGTGAGCCTACTCGCACAGATGCTGTGTAAAGTCAGGGAGGACGAGGAACAGGTCTATGCATTGCGCCTCTCAGGCCCAATCAAACCTGTATTCTAGCTCTCTCCTCGTGATGGCCCCTCCCTGGCATGTCCCATGGAAGAAACTTCTTCTTTGGGGACAGGCACCGATTGGCACCCGCGCCCAGTTCTATGGACATCACGTGTGGCCCATAGATGGAGCGCGGAGGACTTAGGTGACCTACCGTTAGGTGGTTAACACCATCACTCAGGCCTAGAGCACCCTCTATGAGGCATGCCTATGCCCTGATGTGGAGTCTATTCGCTGTGTGGTGTACTTCTCTCCGAGAAGGAAACCCCAAACATGCCAGATCAGTGTGATGCTATCCTCCTTCAGTTGGCTGGAGCCAAGGCTGTCCCCTCCGCACTGAGGGGTTGGCGTGGCGATCATCCCCGCTCTGAGGATGCGGCGATGGCGGCGCGCTGGGAAAGCATCGCCTCATCATCCAGTCCCCAGAGGCGCGAGACGTGGATATATATCCTGTCCCCTCTCTTACCCATTTGAAGATCTCTCTTAGGAGAGGTCTGCTCGATCACTCGACTCAGTATCTATATGATTCTGTCCAGGTAGACAGCTCTGCTGGTCGCGTTGGCATCGGTCAAATGGGCGGGTATCTGGAGGCATTTTCGGTCAGCGAAATGTGCCAGCGTTTTGGGCCGGCCCACTCTCACGTTTACCTGAGACCCCGGCCCACCTAGGTGCCCTAGGTTCCTACAGCGCTCGTTAGACTATGTAGTGAACCTGCAAGCGCTGCCCACGGAGGAGGCAGACCCAGCCCCTTTATTGCGGTGTCCTGTTCGCGCTTGCGTATTATAACGGACCGTACTCAGAGTTTAGATCCTCTGAGCAGCTCTTTATATGTTACGGTGATTGGCAGATGGGAAGTGCCATATCTAAACAGAGGTTGGCCCACTGAACAGTGAATGCCATCTCCCTCGCTCATTGAGCTAGGGCGAGCCGTGTCCCCCAGGAGGAGCGCGCTCCACTCGGAGCGCGCATCCTTTTGGGCGTTAGCACGCGGCGCCTCTCTAACAGACATTGTAGAGCTGCGGGCTGGGCGACACCTGAGCATTTGTGAGATTTATCTTCGAGTGAACTGATTTCCTCACGAGCGGTGAATGAGGAAATTCGGTTAGGTGTTGTAAAACGCTTGCTGCGCCTTTCTCTCTAACACAGAGATACGTGCGCTTTTCTCGCTTTGTCAGTTGAGTTCCCCACTCGGCGAACCCTGCAGAGTTCCTCTGAGGCCCCCAGCATCTGACTCAGCGGAGCAGTCAAATGTTGGCCCATTACGTTGTAGGTATGCCCGCTGGTCATCCCGCGTTCTGGGTATAGGTGCCTGCTATGTGCGATCCCCGCTGGCGATCCCATATACGCTCACTCAGCCACGATGTAGTCCCCCCTCCTAGGCGGGCTCGTGTCTTCCCTCCCCGCTAACCACCTCTTCATATGTGCACTCCCCCTTCTCAGGGCTAGTCCATATGCTATTTTGCCACCAGGTCTCCCCCTCCGGGCAGCAGGTGGCCTCCGCAGCGTCCTCCCTATCGGGACTGAACGCTTTCCCAACGTACTGTCGTATTTAAAAATTCCTAGAAACTAACTAGGTGTATTTTTACGACTCCCCGAAAAAAATATCTAAACCAGAAAAGGTAAGTAAGGTAAGTAAGGGCCAGGGGACACGTTGGAGGACTGTGTCTCCAGCGATGCAGGTGCGCTCGTACTGCTGTGTGGCGCGCCCCTCACTGGAGACATGGTAAGGTTCTTTCGTTGTGGCGCTTTCCATAAATTTCCCCATAGTGGAAGTTTTTCCACATAGCATTGAAGTTCCCCTCCCGAAGGGGAACGCTCTGGTTACTAAAGTAACCCTCGTTCCCCGAGGGGGGGAACGGAAATGCTATGTTCCTTCGCCACAACGATTGTCCCTTAGCTGTTGAGTGTGAAAGCCTCTTCAGCTAGAAAAGGATGTCGTTACTGAGCACATGCTAGCCTTTTATGCCAGGCTGATTGTCATTCAAGACAGCTGTGCACGCTGACGCTGCCAACTCATTGGCATTTCATTGGCCCGTTTTTATACTCTTTCAGATGATTGGATTCTGACGAAATCCCCATAGTGGAAGTTTTTCCACATAGCATTTCCGTTCCCCCCCTCGGGGAACGAGGGTTACTTTAGTAACCAGAGCGTTAATGAATGCTGCAGCCTACTGTAGTATTAAGAAAAAGCATTTAGTTACTTAAAAAGAGGAATAGTTCAGCCAAAACTGAAAATCGTTTAAAAGTCATTATTTACTCATCCTTCACTTGTCACAAACCAGTTTAATTTTCCTCCTCCTGTTGAACACACAAGAAGTTATTTTGAAAAAGGCTGGAAAACTGTAACCATTGACTTCCATGGTATTTGTTTTTCCTAGTATGGAAGTCAATGGTTACAGGTTTCTGACATTTTTCTAAATATACTTTTTTTTCCGCGTTCATCAGAAAAAGGTTTGAAACTACTTGGTGGTGAGTAAATAATATATTTTTATTTTGGGGTGAACTAACCCTGTTAAAGCGATACAGGTAAACCTGTTGTAACTTAGACATGTTGACTGAACATTCATTCATTCATTCATTTTCTTGTCGGCTTAGTCCCTTTATTAATCTGGGGTCGCCACAGCGGAATGAACCGCCAACTTATCCAGCACGATTTTACGCAGCGGATGCCCTTCCAGCCGCAACTCATCTCTGGGAAACATCCACACACTCATTCACACTCATACAGTACGGACAATTTAGCTTACCCAATTCACCTGTACCGCATGTCTTTGGACTGTGGGGGAAACCGGAGCACCCGGAGGAAACCCACGCAAACGCAGGGAGAACATGCAAATTCCACACAGAAACGCCAACTGACCCAGCCCAGCCGAGGTTCAAACCTGCGACCCAGTGACGTTCTTGCTGTGAGGCGACAGCACTACCTACTGCGCCACTGCGTCGCCTTGACTGAACATAATATTGATAATTATGCACACGCTTAATTTTTTTTAAAGTAAAGTCAACTAATCATTTTAAAAGCAACTCACTTTTTAAAACCTTTTTTTAAAGTAATGCGCTGTAAAATTCATCTACTTGAAGTTAAAATAATTTTTAAAAAAAATTTAACGGGTTTACTCACTTTTTAATCTCTTGTTTCAGTTTAGTGAACTGATAAACTAATAAATAAATTAGTATACTTTAGATTTTAGTACAGTAAACTTTGGTTTATTTTAATATAATAATATATAGTATAGCGGTATTTATTACAAATTGCTATAGCAGTTTTTGATGTGGGATTTTTTCATAGTGGTCATGAAAAATTCAAAGAAATCTGGAAATTATTAAAATCTTCAAAGAAGTCTGGAATAGTTTTTTTACTGAATATACAGTATCGATCTTTAATAAAGCTGTATTTTTATATATATGGGTGAGCGGGGACAAAAGGAACTTTTTCATAACCTAATTTTAAAACATAATGTTTTTTTTTTGCAGAAATATATTTTTGCTGTGGTTACTAACTTACAAGAGTGCTCTATCAAAATCAGGTGTTATCGATGTACAAAAACTGCAATATAACTGCACTTTAAACAAAAATTGCACGCTGTTATTTTTGACCCCATCAGCAAAGACGAAAGTAACAATATTTGCTAGATTTACTAGCATAATCTTGTTTATTTTAAATATATCTGACTATAAGATTGTTAATGTTTACTGCAAACATATTTTGTCCTTTATTTTTGCAAAAATATTAAACTGCATTTTCATTTTTATTTTCAGCTCTATCACATGTTTCAAAAGCAATCGAACAATGCAAAATGTCAATTTTCTAAAATTTTTGAATTTTTTTTAAATATTAATGGCAATATGCTTTAATTTAATAAAACATCTTAATCAAAACACTGCAAACTCTAATGTGTAAGTGAAAAATAAGGTTTGTCTATTAGCAGTGGGACATAAATAACAGTGTTACTTTCGTTCCCACAGGAACTCTTGACAAAAACTCAAGACATTTCAAACCTAAGCATTTGTTATTGCACTAAATAACCTGTAGTTTGATCATTATTGTGATGCATGAAAAGAAAAACACAACTTGTAATAAAGAAAAAAGAACCGCTACAATAATGAACTCTCTGCACTTAAAAAACAGAAATTTGGAGCTAACTGCAGGACACGATCCCAAAATCAGCTGATATTTGGCAGATCCATCAAGGGTTGCATCCATAATGTGTTTTTATAGCCTGGAAACAAATGTTGTCAGGGCTTCGAGAAAATCGCTTTGTTACTTTAGTCCCACAGCTGTACCACTGCAAACCAATAACTGCCATTGATATTAAACACTATTACATTAAACATTATTATAGTCAGGACATTCCAGGGTATGTTATTCCCAGTTAACAACCGCTAACTACACTTTTGGTCAAATATGAGAGAAAGTGTATCATATGTTTTAAATCCTAATTTTGTACCTATTATTGCACTATTACTGTTTTTACTAGAATTTACCTTTCTGTTTGGTGTGTTACTTTCGTCCCACGTTACCTTCGTCCTTGCTTTATATTTACATGTATTTATATTAAGCTAATCATAAAAATGTATGGCGCTAATAAAGCCGGCATGGGAATAAACTTAAAGACAATAACATGTGTTTGACAATACACAATTGACAATAAATGACAATAACAATGTAGGTAAAATAAAAATAAATAAATAAATAAAATTAGATTAGTGATATTAACTCACAGAGCCTTCAAGGTCAGTTCCCGGAAAGGGTTCTTTGTGCATCTCCAAGTGAGCAGCACACGCTGTAAGGAAAAGAATCTAGATTTAACACATATAAACGTTAAACTGAGAATGTAGGATAAATAAAAATGCATTTTGGGCACATTTAAGATGGTTAAGACAGACTAATAGACTGATGAAAATGAATCTGCTGATTTTTACCAGAGGAGATGAGCAGGGTGAGCAGGACGATACCGCGCAGCATCTTGATTGCCAAAGAGTTGAAACAGAATGACACTGAAAGATCTTGTTTGCTGAAGTTTTTATTGCCAAACACAACTATGTTTAACCAAGACCCAAACACATTGCTAAGTGAGATCTATTTAAAAAAAAATTGACCCAACTCCTTGACTTGATAGAAAAAAAAAAAACTAAAACCATTTTTTGTTAATCTTCCTGTATGTAATACTTTAAGTTAGAATGCATACAGTGCATGCGGAGTATTCATAGCTCCACATTTTCTTTTAAGTTACAGCCTCATTCCTAAATGGATTAAATTAATTTATTTCCTCAAAATTCTCCACACAATACCTCATAATGACAATGTGAAAAAAGAGTTTTGGAAATTGTTGCAAATTTATTAAAAATAGAAAACCTGAAAAATCACATGTACATCAGTATTCACAGCCTTTGCTCAATACTTTGTTGATGCACCTTTGGCAGCAATTACAGCCTCAAGTCTTCTTGAATATGATGCCACAAGCTTGGCACACCTGTCTTTGGGAATTTTTGCCCATTCCTCTTTGCAGTACCTCTCAAGTTCTATCAGGTTGGATGGGAAGCAACAGTGTACAGCCATTTTCAGATCTCTCCAGAAATGTTTAATAGGATTTAGGTCTGGGCTCTGGCTGGACCACTCAAGGACATTCACGGAGTTGTTGTAAAGCCACTCCATTGATATTTTGGCGGTGTGCTTTGAGTCATTGTCCTGCTGGAAGATGAGCCGTCACCCCAGTCTGAGGTCAAGAGCACTCTGAAGCAGGTTTTCATTCAGGATGTCTCTGTGCATTGCTGCATTCATCTTTCCCTCTATCCTGACTAGTCTTCCAGTTCCTGCTGCTGAAAAACCTCCCCACAGCATGATGCTGCCACCACCATGCTTCACTGTAGGGACGGTATTAGCCTGGTGATGAGCGGTGCCTGGTTTTCTCCAAATGTAACGCCTGGCATTCACTCCAAAGAGTTCAATTTTAGTCTCATCAGACCAGAGAATTTTGTTTCTCATGGTCTGAGAGTCCTTCAGATGCCTTTTGGCAGATTCCAGGCGGGGAGTGGCTTCCGCCTGGCCACTCTACCATACAGGCCTGATTGGTGGATTGCTGCACAGATGGTTGTCCTTCTGTAAGGTTCTCCCTTCTCCACAGGAGAACGCTAGAGCTCAGACTATCGGGTTATTGATCACCTCCCTGACTAAGGCTCTTCTCCCCCGATCACTCAGCTTAGATGGCCGGCTAGCTTTAGGAAGAGTCCTGGTGGCTCCAAACATCTTCCACTTACGAATGATGGAGGCCAGTGTGCTCATTGGAACTTTCAGAGCAGCAGAAATTTTTCTGTAACCTTCCCCAGCCTTGTGCCTCAAGACAATCCTGTCTCAGAGGTCTACAGACAAATCGTTTGTCTTCATGCTTGGTTTGTGCTTTGACATGCACTGTCAACCCTAGGACCTTATATAGACAGGTGTACAGGTGTTTCAAATCATGTCCAATCAACTGAATTTACCACAGGTGAACTCCAATTAAGCTGCTGAAACATCTCAAGAATGATCAGTGGAAACAGAATGTACCTGAGCTCAATTTTTTTTTATTTTATTAAAAAATGTGGAAAAAGTGAAGCGCTATGAATACTCTTTGGATGCAATGTATATTTTAACGGAAAGTATGATGACATGTTGCTCCAATAAAACCAGGCAAAATTAGCAAAAATTTGATTTGTTTGAATATTTTAGAATAACGTCACTGCAACCATTTTTATATGAGATGAAAGGTAAATCTTTTTTACTCACTCTATATTTGTATAGGCTTTCAAGAAAAGGGTGTTACTTTAACTTGAGGACCTGTACTTTAACTTGAGGTTTTCACACCTCAAAAAAAAAACCTCTTCCTCGTTTATACTTCCTACACTGTCATTTTTAAAAGCCTTAATTGGTAGTTATGACAATATAGATAAAAAAGGTGCACCTAATAAAGTGCAAACCTAATAATAGAGAGAGTCATTATGCATATCTGACTGACTGAAGCTGTACAAAGCTGTACCACTGCAAACCAATAACTGCCATTGATATTTCACACTATTACATAAAGCATAATTATAGTCGCTACAGGTGTGGTGGCCCAGTGGTAAGCACTTTTGCCTCACAGCAAGAAGGTCGCTGGTCAGAGTCCCGGCTGGGTGAGTTGGCATTTCTGTGTGGAGTTTGCATGTTCTCCCCGTGTTGGCATGGGTTTTCTCCGGGTGCTTCGGTTTCCCCCACAGTCCAAACACACGTGTTATAGGTAAATTCATTCATTCATTTTCTTGTCGGCTTTGTCCCTTGCGGGGTCGCCACAGCGGAATGAACCGCCAACTTATCCAGCACGATTTTACGCAGCGGATGCCCTTCCAGCCGCAACCCATCTCTGGGAACTTCCACACACACATTCACACTCATACACTACGGACAATTTAGCCTACCCAATTCACCTGTACTGCATGTCTTTGGACTGTGGGGGAAACCGGAGCACCCGGAGGAAACCCACGCGAACGCAGGGAGAACATGCAAACTCCACACAGAAACGCCAACTGACCCAGCCCAGCCGAGGTTCGAACCTGCGACCCAGCGACGTTCTTGCTGTGAGGCAACAGCACTACCTACTGCGCCACTGCGTTGCCGTTATAGGTAAATTGATAAACAAAATTTGCCATAGTGTATGGGTGTGTATGGGTGTTTCCCAGTACTGGGTTGTGGCTAGAAGTGCATCCGCCTCGTAAAACATATGCTGGAATAGTTGGCGGTTCATTCCGCATGCTGCGACCCCTGATAAATAAGGCACTAAGCCCAAGGCAAATGAAAAAATAGTCGCAACATTCCAAGGTATGTTAATCCCAGTTAACAACCGCTAGACAACTCTACCATTGTTAGTTTGGAATATACCACAGCTAAATGGCACCAGCAAGAAAACTGAACTTTTGGTCAAATATGAGAGAAAGTATATGAGATATGTTTCACATCCTGATTTTATACCTATTATTGCACTATTACTGTTTTTATTAAAATTTACCTTCCTGTTTGGTGTATCTCAGGGTTTGTTGTATATAGTTCAAAATCAAAAATGTTCAATATCAAAACGCTAACCTTAGATAACACAGGCTATTCCGGAACTTCGACCTTGACAAAAAAATCCATGTACTTGCATCGGTAACACTTTTCAATAACAGTACATAAATAATGATGTATTAATATGTAAACTAAACATTATTATGAAGTAATGATGAGTTAAAGCATGCACTAATTATGAACTAACTTTAATTACAACATGAATCACAAGAGTTCATGTGTAAAAAATGACTACCTTAATTACCTGTTAGTACATGTTGTTAATTAATGTATTAATTAACATTCAAGTTTAAGCTAAATGTAACCAACATGAACTCATGAGCTGTTAATGTATAATTATGTCATGACTTTACCTGGAGGGGCACATTATCATTAACTCATCCTTAACTACTCATGAACTCCCGTGTTTAAACTGTTGATGTTGATGATGGAAAGTAATGATTACAGGCCCAACATAAGAAATATATACAGTTGAAGTCAGAATTATTAGCCCCCCTTTTAATTTTTTTTCTATTTTAGATATTTCCCAAATGATGTTTAACAAAGCAAGGAAATTTTCACAGTATGTCTGATA
Source organism: Danio kyathit (assembly GCA_903798195.1). NCBI lineage: Eukaryota > Metazoa > Chordata > Actinopteri > Cypriniformes > Danionidae > Danio > Danio kyathit. Next base: position 11,605,322 of record LR812535.1, read on the forward strand.
ATATTTTTTATTCTGAAGAAAGTCTTATTTGTTTTATTTCAGCTAGAATAAAAGCAGTTTAAAATTCTTTAAATACCATTTTAAGGCCAATAGTATTAGCCCTTTAAGCTATATATTTTTTGATTGTTCACAAAAACAAACCATCGTTATACAATAACTTGCCTAATTACCCTAACCTGCCTAGTTAACCTAATTAACCTAGTTAAACCTTTAAATGTCACTTTAAGCTGTATGGTGTCTTGAAAAATATCTAGTCAAATATTATTTACTGTCATCATGGCAAAGATAAAGTAAATCAGTTATTAGAAATCAATCATTAAAACTATTATGCTTAGAACAAATCTCTCCGTTAAACAGAAATTGGGGGAAAAAATAAACAGGGGGGCTAATAATTCAGGGGGGCTAAAAATTCTGACTTCATCTGTATATCTTACATATGTAAGTTTATACATACTGACCACAAAGGAGTAATATTAATAAAAATATTAATAAAATAAACAGGCCCAACATAAGATATACAGATGAAGTCAGAATTATTAGCCATTATTAGCTATTAGCCAATTATTAGCCATCGGTATGTATAAACTTACAGTATGTTTATCTTTAATGTCTAATCATCTTGTTTAACCCCACTCCTTGTCATAGCACCGTACGACAGAATTTTGCATGCTCAAACTCTAGTGTGATTGCGGCAAAACAATCCCAAGACAGGTGCAACCAATCATAAAAAAAAAGGATATTTAAAATAGCTGATTGAGCTTCATGGCAAAATAAACAGGGGGGCTAATAATCCAGGGGGGGCTAATAATTCTGACTTCATCTGTATATCTTATGTTGGGCCTGTTTATTTTATTAATATTTTTATTAATATTACTCCTTTGTGGTCAGTATGTATAAACTATTCATTGATTGATTGAATTTACAGAAAATGTACTATATTGTGATATGTAGTTTAATGCAAAAGTTTGGGCACCCCTCAGTGGCTGCATAGTAATGTACTATTTCTTTAAAGGAGAAGATCGCAGTAATGTGCTATTCGGTTTCTAGAGAAAGCTAGATAATGTTATGTTTTTCAGACAGAAATACAGAGTGTGGCAGAATTGAGATGTTGGAAATTAAATTGAATCTGAAAAATAGGCTGTGCAAAAGTTTAGGCACCCTCTCTTGTGTGGATTTTAAAACCTGTAGTCAGCTAATGCTGATTGATTACAACACAAAATTGATTCGAGTCACACAGTGAACCTTAAAGCCGTGGTCACACTGCACTTTCCACCCTAGACTTACCATAGACTTTCATACGCATGCGTATGCAACAGATCGCAAATGCAAGCTCATGCGAAAGGTTTCGCAGTTTGATGCATTGCAAAATTCAAGTTCAGTGAACTCTGACCTGCGAAATTGCATCATGTGACTGCGTGAGACCAATCGAAGATAAAAACTTGACTTCTCTGGACAGAAATGTAAAAATATGGACCAATCGCTTGTTTATCTTTAATGTCTAATCATCTTGTTTAACCCCATTCCTTTTCATAGCACCGTATGACAGAATTTTGCATGCTCAAACTCTAGTGTGACTGCGGCATAACAATCCCAAGACAGGTGCAACCAATCATAAAAAAAGGATATTTAAAATAGCTGATTGCTAATTGTGCTTCTCCTTAATTGTGAACCAGAAAGTAGCAACATGAGAACCTCAAAAGAACTTCCCAATTACCAAAATTCACCAACATGAATTGGGAGAAGGATGCAAAAAGCTATCACAAAGGCTTAAAGTTTCTATATCCACAGTCAGAAATATAGTAAGATAATGGAAGGCCTCAGGAACAGTTCTTGTGAAGGAAAGATGTGGTAGGCCAAGAAAAATGTCTGTAAGACAAAGGCAAAGAATGGTTAAAATGGTCACAGACAAAACACAGACCACCTCCAAAGAGCTTCAGGAATGTCTTGCTGCTTTTGGAAAACTATACTGTGGACAGATGAAACTAAGATCGAGTTATTTGGTCACAACCACAGGTGCTTAGCATGGCGGAAAAAGAACACAGCATCCCAGGAGAAGAACCCGCTCCCTGCTGTAAAATATGTTAAAGAGTCCATCATGCTCTGGGGATCTGTGGCAAGCACAGGTACTGGAAACCTTGTCAGAGTTAAAGGTTGCATGGATTCCACCCAGTATTAGCAGATTTATCAGGAACAATGTTCATGAATCAGTCAAGTTATCAAAGTTATGCCAGGGTTGGATGTTTCAGGAGGACAATGACCTAAAGCACAGTTCCAGATCTACCAAAGAATTCATACAATGTTCTGGAATGGCCATCCCAGTCCCCAGACTTGTACATCATCAAAAATCTATGGATTGATTTGAAAAGGGCCGTTCACGCTCAGCACCCATCAAACCTGACTGAACTAGAGAAATTTTGCAAGGAAGAATGGTCCAAAATGCCTTCAGCAAGAATTCAGGGACTATAAGAAGCGTCTACAGGCTGTTATTTCAGCAAAAGTTTTCGCTACAGAATATTGTTGTCATTATTCTGTCACTGTGCCCAAATATTTGCACTTGTCTGTTTTTGTTATGATTTAAATTGCATTGAATCTGTTGATTTAAATAAATGTTATGTCAGAACTGAAATGTTGCTTTTCTTTAGGGTATAAAATATATCCAAATGAAATTGATGCTTTGAAAGTCCAGCAAGACTATGATTTGCAATTATGATAATTATTAGGGCTCCCTAAACTTTTGCATAAAACTGTATATCGTTATGATGATATGAGATGACATATCATATCGTGACAAGAGATTTTTGTCATATGATCCAGCCGTGCAGCAACACAACACAATGTTTTCACACTTCAACCACCACACAGACACAACCCACAGACACCTAAACCCCTCCACACATTTTTTTTTGCACCTTTCAGTCATGGCTTCTCACTAGCTCTCATTTCCTTTCAAGCAGTTTCTCAAGAAATATATGCTACTGATATGTTTTCTGGTATACAGTGAGAACAATTATAGTAAACATAGAGCTAATATTGTAAATTATAGAGCTAATAATAGGACAAAACTATTTGAATTGTGTAAATTTGAATGATTGACAAGTGCTATTTAATAAAACTGAATCTTATATGCCATATAAAAATAGTTTTTAATGTGATTTAACTTGAATATTGAACATTTTAAATTTAAAGGGGACCTGGTTTGCCCCCTTTTACAAGATATAAAATAGGTTTCTGATGCGCTTGGAGTGTGTATGTGAAGTTTCAGCTAAAAATACCACACTAATAATGTTTAATAACTCTTTGAAGCTGACCCTTTTAGGCTTTGATCCTAATTGTGCCATTTTGGTGACTGTCACTTTAAATTCAAATGAGATTGCGCTCTTTTCAAAAGAGGGCAGAGCTACAAAGGCCTATGTGTCTGCATAGCAGCAGTTTCAAAAACAAGACTAACTTCCTGTTACGTTTCACGTTTGTTTTGTGTTGTTTTGTTGTTTGTTTTCTGTTTTGCGTTCTCTTCTGTCTTCCGTCTCTATTCTGTACTGTTTTAGGTGTGCGACCATTGGTCAAAACAACTGTCAATCACAACCATGACGCAATCGACGCACCAATTGGCAGCTGGTCCGCCGAGTACAAAAGACGTGCGCTTGCGCTGTTTTCCAGGAGTGCTTGGCTCACAGCCAAACTCCTCACTTGTGTCGGCCGGCCTGTTCACTTGTGTATTTAGTTAAGTTGTTGTTGTTGCTGTGTGTCTTTCTCTCGATTAAGTGATCGATTTATTAGATAAGCTTGTGCAGCTCAATTTTGTATCTATTGAGAAGTTGAACGATCTTTATGAGAATTGGATTATATCAGATCTTGTTTTGCTAATGGCTAACAGTGTGTACTTTAAAAGAGATTTAGTAATGATGAGCAGCATAGTGTTGTTATGTTAGTTAGTTTATGGAAGCGTTGCCACATGTGTAATTATTGTTTTGAAGTAGTTATGAAGTTTAGTTAAGGGACGTGCTGAAGATTACGATTTTGTTTCTGCATTTTTCTTTGTTCAGTTAGTTTAGTGGGTTGGGGTTTAGTTAGATCGTTTTGTTATAATTATTTCTTTGTTTTAGCAACACTCTTGTTTTCGTTTAATTCAGTTACTTAAAATTACATTTACATTATATTTAATTTCCTATATTCATTGTTTAGCATTCTTTGTTTAATAAGTACTTACTTTTTGTTTATTTAAACAGCAGTTTTGTCTTCTCATTTTTCATCCAGCAGCATTATAGACTCACTGATTGTTACGTTTCATCCATTTAATATCTCAATAACTTAAACGTGTAACATTCCTATGCTAATGAGGGAGAGCTCGTTACTAATGGGTGGGGCTTTCTCTTGCTGATGACACGTATAATGGGCGAATGTCAGTCAGGTGCCATTATAAAAAATAAAATTACTATATTTTTATCATTAGAGGCTGGCTATGTTCACACGCTGTTACCACACAACTGTTTAACTGTTTATTTTACCACTTTTACAAGATGTAAGATAAACCTCTCTCCGCAATGTGTCTGTAAAGTTTCGGCTCAAAATACTCATCAGATCATTTATTTTTAGCCTCCAGAATTTGCCCATTTTGGTGTTTGAGTAAAGTGTAGCTGTTTTCATAGGCTGTGGCTTTAAATGCAAATGAGCTGCTTCTCCCCGCCCGTTCCCACGTGCGCATCTACTTCTCATCATGCGTTATGTCAGATAAACAGCAGTCAGTGACAGAGACAGACTCGGATGAAGCTGAATTACAGCTCATTACTCAAAAATAGCGAGTAAGTTTATTTAATGTATTTGGGGTGGTTTATTCAAGCCTTTCTGAAACGATGAGTCTCACACAAATGCTGTTTGCATTACACACACACACACACACACACACCCACACACACACACACACACATTAGCGTTTACTGACACCATGCAGCCATAGTGATTTCTAGTGGTTAAGAATTACATAGTGATTTTACTGTCTTTATTACAAACATGCTCGGTTTTATTAACATTTTAAAACCCTAACTTATAAAACTTATAAAATATTTTAATCCCAGGTTATTTGCAAACAAATGTTCTGTGGACATGTGTATACAGTGCATCCTGAAAGTATTCATAGCTCTTCACTTTTTCCACATTTTTTTATGCTACAGCCTTATTTCAAAATGGATTAAATTCATTTATTTCCTCAAAATTCTACACACAATACCCCATAATGACAACGTGAAAAAGGAGTTTTTGAAATTGTTGCAAATTTATTAAAAATAAAAAAGCTGAAAAATCAGATAAACTTAAGTATGCCATGAAGCTCTAAATTGAGCTCAGGTACATTCTGTTTCCACTGATCATTCTTGAGATGTTTCAGCAGCTTAATTGGAGTTCACCTGTGGTAAATTCAGTTGATTAGACATGATTTGAAACACCTGTACACCTGTCTATATAAGGTCTCAGGGTTGACAGTGCATGTAAAAGCACAAACCAAGCATGAAGACAAAGAACTTGTCTGCAGACCTCAGAGACAGGATTGTCTTAAGGCACAAGGCTGGGGAAGGTAACAGAAAAATTTCTGCTGCTCTAAACGTTTCAATGAGCACACTGGCCTCCATCATCCATAAGTGGAAGATGTTTGGAGCCACCAGGACTCTTCCTAGAGCTGGCCGGCCATCTAAGTTGAGTAATCGGGGGAGAAGAGCCTTAGTCAGGGAGGTGATCAATAACCCGATGGTCTGAGCTCTAGCGTTCTCCTGTGGAGAAGGGAGAACCTTACAGAAGGATAACCATCTGTGCAGCAATCCACCAATCAGGCCTGTATGGTAGAGTGACCAGACGGAAGCCACTCCCCGCTTGGAATTTGCCAAAAGGCATCTGAAGGACTCTCAGACCATAAGAAACAAAATTCTCTGGTCTAATGAGACTAAAATTGAACTCTTTGGAGTGAATGCCAGGGTTATTGCTAGATCGGATACGTTTGCGGCCGAAAGTTAACGAGAATTATTTATGTTATTTATGAAATTTCCGATTTATTGTATTTTATTAACGTCTACCCCCAACCCTAAACCCAAAACCCAACCGTCACAGAAGCGTAAAAACAGTAGTTGTACAGAGTATTATTTATGTTATCTATTAAATTACCCAATAAATTGTATTTTTTTAACCCCCACCCCAACCCTAAACCCAACCGTCACAGTACTGTAAAAATATTAATTATTGTTATACAGTGTCATAAAAAAATGCAGCTATATTAATGTGCACATCGCACTTCCGGCCGGCCGTGTATCCGATCTAGACTTTACCGAATGCCAGGCGTTACATTTGGAGAAAACCAGGCACCGCTCATCACCAGGCTAATAGCATCTCTACAGTGAAGCATGGTGGTGGCAGCATCTTGCTGTTGGGATGTTTTTCAGCAGCAGGAACTGGAAGACTAGTCAGGATAGAGGGAAAGATGAATGCAGCAATGTACAGAGACATCCTGAATGAAAACCTGCTTCAGAGTGCTCTTGACCTCAGACTGGGGCGACGGTTCATCTTCCAGCAGGACAATGACCCAAAGCACATCGCCAAAATATCAATGGAGTGCCTTCACAACAACTCAGTGAATGTCATTGAGTGGCCCAGCCAGAGCCCAGACCTAAATCCTATTGAACATCTCTGGAGAGATCTGAAAATGGCTGTACACCGTCGCTTCCCATCCAACCTGATAGAGCTTGAGAGGTACTGCAAAGAGGAATGGGCAAAAATTCCCAAAGACAGGTGTGCCAAGCTTGTGGCATCATATTCAAGAAGACTTGAGGCTGTAATTCCTACCAAATGTGCATCAACAAAGTATTGAGTAAAGGCTGTGAATACTGTGAGTACTGATGTACATGTGATTTTTCAGCTTTTTATTTTTTTAATAAATTTGCAACAATTTCAAAAAATCTTTTTTCACATTGTCATTATGAGGTATTGTGTGGAAATAAAGTAATCCATTTTGGAATAAGGCTGTAACATAAAAAATAGGGGGGAAAAGTGAAGCGCTATGAATACTTTCCTGATGCACTGTACATGTTATTATAAAAACATGGAACCTGTCAATCAATTCAGTGGGTGGGGAAAACCGCACTTCTATGTCACGTTGTGGTGGGCCTCAAAACCACTGGGATTTGGGTCCTGTTTTAACGCCAGGAAATTTAAAAAAGAGACTTGTTGGGTTTATATCACTCTAATATGACAGTGGACACACTGTACATACAGACAGTTCTGTCCAAAATCTTGCAAAAGTTGATTTTTGCATAATAGGTCTCCTTTAAGACAGATTTATACAGACATGTATTTTCAGATTACATATTTTTATGGTTCTGAATTCCTAGACTGCATATATGGCGTTTGTAAAAAAAAAAAAAAAACAAATTCATTCATTCATGCATTTTCTTTTCAGCTTAGTCCCTCTATTAATCTGGGGTCGCCACAGCGGAATGAACCACCAACTTATCCAGCATGATTTTACGCAGCGGATGCCCTTCCAGCCGCAACCCATCTCTGGGAATTTACACACACACACATTCACACTCATACACTACGGACAATTTAGCTTACCCAATTCACCTGTACTGCATGTCTTTGGACTGTGGGGGAAACCGGAGCACCCGGAGGAAACCCACGCGAACGCAGGGAGAACATGCAAACTCCACACAGAAACGCCAACTGACCCAGCCCAGCCGAGGTTCGAACCTGCGACCCAGCGACGTTCTTGCTGTGAGGCAACAGCACTACCTACTGCGCCACTGCGTTGCCCTCCATGGTCAGTTGTTTAAAATAATTTGGCGATGCAATAAAAAATCCAAAAGGTGATTTCATATATTCTGAAACTCAGCTAATGTGAGAAAAACATGACAAGGGAGGAAACGGCTTGTGTGGTTTATCAAAATCTCAAATAATTATTTAAATGGTATCAATACATTTCATAATTGCTCCTTTAATGCATCTAGTTCGGCATCTGATGGAAGTTATTATGCTAGTTTTGTGGCAAAATGACTGATGATAAGTGTGAATGTGTGAGGAAATGTGGTATTCGTGTTAGATGGTCTGAGAAGGTACCGTGCAGGAAGTGTCATACTCAAGTTTCCTTCGTTTTTCTCGACTTTGCAATGCAGTTAAGTTGTATACTTACTTGAGAGAGAAACAAATATCTGTCAACATTTAATGCACAAGTTTTATTTCACAAGTTACAATTTCCAGAAACAATTCACGGGGCTATTTTGCGCTTTAAAGTGTTGCTATTACACTTTTTTCTCTTCTTTTTTTTTTTTTTTTTTTTTTTTACAAGATGTGTATACAATATGTTAGGTATATAATGAGATGTATGCTCCCAGAAGAAAACCGTTTTTTTTTTTGAGAGCGAAAGACAGTTCAGAAACAGTGCTTCCTGATATAGTAAATACTGTATATTTCCTTTAGGAGTGTATTTATAAGTTTTTAACAGAATTTTTGCATGTTTAAACAATAAAATGCCACACTAAAAGTAGTTGAAAAGAGTAAAAGCAATGTAAGTTTGTGTGAAACTCTTCTCTGTGTCCTAGTAGTTTGGTGGTTAACCACAAGAAGCCTTCATTCAGCCAAAACTACAACCAAATCTCAATGACAGCTGACTGACTCACTGCAGACTGAACTACTGTTTATTCTGCAAGAAACACGACTTTTCAAAACATACTTTTTATATGGAGCCAGATCAGTCTCAAAAATAATACATTTGCAAAATACAATTCATAGATCCACAACAAAATTCACATTCACAAAATCTAATTCGTAAATTCAAAACACGATTAAAAAACACGACAATCCAATTCGTAAATTAAAAAAAATGATTCATAAATACACAAATCCAATTCGGAAATTAAAAACACGATTCGAAAATGCACAAATCATTCATTCATTAATTTTCTTTCCGGCTTAGTCTCTTCATTGATCCAGGGTCGCCACAGAAGAATGAACCGCCAACTTATCCAGCACATGTTTTACGCAGCGGATGCCCTTCCAGCCGCAACCCATCTCTGGGAAACATCCATACACACTCATACACTACGGACAATTTTAGCTTACCCAATTAACCTGTACTGCATGTCTTTGGACTGTGGGGAAAACCGGAGCACCCGGAGAAAACCCACATGAACGCGCAGGGAGAACATGCAAACTCCACACAGAAACGCCAACTGACCCAGCCGAGGCTCGAACCAGCGACCTTCTTGCTGTGAGGTGACAGCACTACTGCGCCACTGCGTCGCCAAAATGCACAAATCCAATTCATAAATTCAAAACACTATTCATAAACACACAAATCCAATTCGTAAATTCAAAACACGATTCATACACACAAATCCAATTCGTAAATTCAAAACATGATTAGAAAATAAACAAATCCAATTTTGTAAATTCAACACACGATTCAAAAATACACAAATCCAATTCGTAAATTCAAACTATGATTCATATGCAAATCCAGTTCATTTGGTGAAAATATAAATTTGATTAAATATTAACATTTTTACTGGTGAATTCACAAAGTGTGGTTACAAATTTACTAATTGGATGTTTGTAAATGTGAATTGTGCTGTGCATGTATGAATTTCATTTTGTAAATGTATTAATTTTGAGACTAATCTGGCTCCATATTTTTAAACCTATTCGTTTTATTGCAATTTTTAATCGTAAAAGCAACTGTATTTGTTTTTAAATATATGAGATTGTTTATAAGTCGCTAAGAAAGCAATGCACTCTTCTTAAATACAAAAAGCAATGATCTATTTTGAGATTTTTTGCAGATTTGATTGTGCGTTTTATGAAAACCATTAGTCTGGGTAGTTAAAAAAGACACAACGTGCAGCATACAGTTCTGACCTGAGATTGAAAGCTATTTACATTCAGAAAGCTCAGAATAATGATTTAAGAAAATAATAATAACACAAGAAAACACACACACAAAGCAGATTTCTATATAGTCATGTATTTAATGAGCTTTCGCTGTAATTCATATGCTACATTCACATCTTTTTATTCTCATTCACAGTTTGTTATAAGCCTGCTCATGAATGAAAATGAACTCTTTAATGGGTGGTCCAGATCTAGAACAAGCAAAATGCAAAATATTAAAATCTCCTCAGTTAAATCAACGTGTTGCCATAAACAATGAGTGTTTCAGTGGAACTTACTTGCAGGCGTGCACTTTAGTACAGATGGTGTTTGGTCCGTCATCGTTCATCAGCTCGTCGATCAGAGTGTGTATGTGCTTCTGAATAAATTTCTTGCACTGACTTTTCAGCAGTCCAGCTTTATTACAGATGTTCATCAGATTGTTTTTGATATCATCCTGAGGGAGAAGATGTGTTTAGTGAAGTCCACTGTTAAAGATTTCCTGTACAATCTAGTAACTCACTGGAAGCAGTTTGCCGGTAGGTTACTGTAAATCAATTACAGCAAAAATACTGTATTTACATGCACAGCACCAGTTATTTTGCTCTATTATGTATTTTGTATATCTTTGCTGTAAAATATACAGTCATTTTCAAAATACAGCTAAAATACAGTACTACATAACTGTCCTACAGTAAATTACAGTTTATATTACAGTTAAATATTGTATAATTAACAAAAATCCTTAACAGTGCATGGTCAGTATAATAACGTGGCATTAATAATGACACTCACCGGCGTTGACTTAGTGGAAAGTCTCTTCTTCACCTGCTTCATGATGTATTTGCATATCGTGCATTTACCGGGTATCTTCTGCTTTACCATGTTGTCGTCCTGAAAACACACCAAACCGATATGAATCATCAAACAATACATCAGATTATCCAGCAGAATCAGTCTCCAAATCTCTTCATTGACTCGAGACAATACAGAGACATTATACTCTTTATACAAGAGTTAACTAGTTATTAATACCTCTTAATTGCATAAATAACCCAGCTAGGAGGGAACACACTCTTATATATTATTGTTTTTTTAGTAATATTCTTCATGTGACAATAATATAATGCCCATTCTGTTCTTTACTAATATTCTTAAAGGGATAGTTCACCCAAAACTGAAAAAGCTGTCATCATTTACTCATCCTTTACTTGTCACAAACTTGTTTGAGTTTCTTTGTTTTGTTGTTGAACACAAAAGAAGGTATTTTGAAAAATGTTAGACACCTGTAACCATTGACTTCCATAGCATGATAAACAAACACCATTGAAGTCAATGGTTACAGGTTTCCAGCATTTTTCTAAACATCTTCTTTTGTGTTTAACAGAAGAAAGAAATTTAGACAGGTTTGTGATAAGGAGGAATAAATGATGACAGATGACAAAAGGAAAGTCATGAAGCTATGGTTTCACATGTGGGTGAGTAAAGGGCGGGTAAATTTTCATTAGGTCAACCGTCCCTTTAAATAAAACTTTATACATCATGGAAAGTGTTTTTCATTCATTCATTCATTTTCCTTAGATTAGTGTCTATTTCAGAAGTCGCCACAGCAGAATGAACCGCCAACTATTCCAGCATTTGTTTTACGCAGCTGATGCCCTTCCAGCCACAACCGAGTACTGAAAAACACCCATACACTCTCACATTCACGCACATTCATACACTACGGCCAATTTAGTTTATTCAATTCACCTAAAGCGCATCTTTTGGACTGTGGGGGAAACCGGAGCACCCGGAGGAAACCCACACCAACACAGGGAGAACATGCAAACTCCACACAGAAATGCCAACTGACCCAGCCGAACCCTTGGCCTTCTTGCTGTGAGGCGAAAGTGCTAACCACTGAGCCACCGTGCTGACAGTTTTGTTTTTCCTGAATCGCTTTAGTTGGATGTTTGTCTAAAGTTTTCAGATTATAATAACTATTTCACAACATTCAGATGTAACAATCTTTTATAAAAGGATAAAAGCATTGCTAAATGAAGAAATGTAAACATCAGTGTTCCAAATTATTTTCTAAAATGGGATGTTTCTTTAACATTCATATCAGCAAGAAAACATTTAAAAACAAAACATATCAGATGTTTCAGAGAATAAGCCAAAAATAATATTAAACTTTAAAATCATAACCATAAAAAAAACATTTTTTTCTCCTATTTTTGTATAAGGAATGAATATATGAGATATCAAGCATCCATGCATAGAACAAAAGTCTTGTTTAAAGTGATGGTTCTCCCACAAATAAAATTTCTGCCATTATTCACTCACCATTTACTTGAGCTTATTTTTTCTATTGATCAAAATAGATGATATTATTGGTACAAATTATATATTTTAGTGCTTGAAGAGATGATGCCAACCATCTGAGATCTTCAAAGACACTTAATACACTTCACTGAACATGTATTACTATTACATGTAAATATTATTTCTTTTGGAAAGACACTATATGCTGTATAACTGCCGATAACTACGTTTATAAATATCCAAAGGTTTATATACTGCAAACCCTTTATATAAGTGATGTACACCTTTTGTGGAGCTGCTTTGGATTGATTATTGTTGTGAAAATCACTATACAGGTAAAGTTGAATTGAATAAAATATTTTAAGATGCTGGTTGGCACCCATTTTCTTCCTACAATGGAAGTTGGTGGGTGCCAGCAACCAACATTCTTCTAGGTATCTTCTTTTGTGTTCAACAGAAGAAAGAAACTCATAAAGATTTACACATTATGGAGAATAAATAAGGTATTTTTCCATTTTTTTTTCTCCCTTTAACAAACTTTACTGATGCTTACAGGAGTTTCTTCAAGTTCATCCTCAGCAGAGTCCACTTCACGAATCTCCCAGTGAGCTGCAGAGACTACAAACAAATCAACAGTAATTAATAACAAGGTAAAGCAAATGACCCTTCATGCACAGTATCTAAAGGTTTGATATTTCTGTCAGAAACAGTTCAACAAACAGCTCTCATCATAACACAGAATTCACACTGGATTAGAACTGAATTAGTGATGGTTTTACCTGCATATATGAGCAAGCTGACCAGAAAGATGTTGCGGAGCATCTTAGCAGACGATTTCTGACCGAACTGAAGAAGAAATTTTCAGACTCTGAAGCTCAGTGGTCCTCTGAAGCCTTTGGAGGTCTTTTTATAAAGGCTCTGCATTCACCGCAAGTGAGCATCTCTTTCCAACCACAAACCACAGGAGATGTTAGAAGGTGCAAAAAATAGTTACATATTGTGATAAAGGATTCATGACACTACCTTTGTTCTTTAAAGCATTTAGGTTATACTAACAAGTTTATACATTACCCATATAGAAATCTAATATACAGTATGACAATATGTGCAAATTACATTCAGTATATGACATACAGTACAAGTTCATATTTAAATTTCACATGTATAAGTTGTCATGCAGTTGTGTAAAATGGTGTTTGCCCCCTAATTTTTATTTATTTATTTTTTGCATGTTTGTCACACTTGAACGTTTCAGATCATCAAACAAATTGAAATATTAGTCAACACAAGTAATGCACTTTTTATGAAGGTTTTTATTATTAAGGGATAGCAAAATACAAAACTACATAGCCCTGTGTGAAAAAAAAAGTATATATTATAAACTGTCTATATACAACTCCAAATCATTCTTTTTTGGCTCTCGGCGAAGGCGGTCACATTTTTTTCCTCTCCCACCCGTATCTCTCCTGGCTGGCTCCTCTTGTCTTGTCTTATTCTATCTCTGAGGCTCTCCTTGCCCTGCTCTCCAAACAATAAGGAATTATAGATTTGATCATCTGGTCTCTGAACGCAATACGCTTATTTCACGCGACCGCCATTTTAGAACACGAAAGCGAGGCTGCGGTGGGAAGAAAGCCGGAAGTATAGGATCAGCACTGTAAACATTGCAACAATATGCTGTGTGCTATAAAACTCCAGCTGTTGCTGTGACTTCAAAATGCAGAAATGGTGTAAACATCACTTTAATATCATTCCGTTCAGTTTCATTTAAACAACTAAAAGCATATTAGGCGTCAAACAACATCACAATCTCTTTAAGAGTGATACACTTAAGTGTCCTCCTAGACTTCAGTCCAGGGCAGCAGGTAAACACCGTGGGGACGCTTCCCTGCCTATGTAAACCGGTGAGTGATAAAACACTGCAGTCCTCTGTAGCACATCTTCGTGTTGTCTTTAACAGTGTTGTCTCGGTACTGAAGTTTTAAAAACGTCAATTTCCCGCTAACATTTACGCGCCGCTGAGCGCGCTCATAAACACCGCTGATTTGCCGTAGTATTCACCAGTGCTCAACAGAATGACTGTGAAGGTTATCAGCTTCCTGCTCTTGACAGATTGAAAACACACATAGACGGATATTGGAGCGTTTTAAAGCCGTGAAGATCAGTCGATTCATCAGCGGATCGCTCGTCTGTGTTTGCACTCAGTAAACAGCTGTGAGGTGAACTGATGACCTTCACAGCCAATCAGAGTGATTTCTGTTGAGCACGTGAACACAATGGCCAATCAGCGCTGTTTAAGAACTCCATGAACAGTGTCTTAAATGTTAACGAGAAATTGGCGTTTTTTTATATTTCATTACGGAAATTTTGTATCGTGACTAGTCTAATATAGTTAAAGACTCAGTTCATTAACTGGAGTTTGATGAATGGCATCTAAAATGTGTGTTTGGGAAAGAAAACGTTAGCTAAGTAGTGCCATCTCCCTTAACTTAGCTGAAATTGAGGTCAAATATCCCTTTTTATTTTCACTATTCATTCAGAACGGACCTTAGGGTCACTCGGAAGGCGCTGAAATCATAAATTTGTGTCACTTTCTCTTCGCTGATAAGATATACAGCCAGGTACACAACATTCCTGTGTGACTCAGTCTATACTTCCGGGTTTCTTCCCACCGCAGCCTCGATTTCGCTGTTAATAATGGCGGCCGCGTGAAATCAGTCTATTTACACCATCTTTTCGATGAGAAGGTTCAGGGGAACCCAACTGTCCTGCAGGAAGGTTTGCTGCTGGATACATGATGGATGGGTGGGAGAAGTGGCACGTTGTGTGCCTGGCTGCTCTGTCCCTGGAGGATATTGAAGATGTCTAATTATTCTGAACTTTAATAACAGGGTTTCTGCTGATGGGCTTAGGCGGGGCCCTGGGGTATTGATGATTGATAAAAGCGTGGAAAAACTAGCGGCTTTGCAACAAGATTTGGACATACCTGGAGATCAGTGACGGACATTCGATATCTGTGAAATTGGCAGATATTGACCCAAATTTGAAAACCTTTTTCTCTTTTGGCTTCCCTGCGACACTCCTGCCAGACAGCCTCGGCTGGAGACAAACAACTTGATACAACAAGATAACGAGACGCTCTGAATTCCTGCTCCCTGTTCTAAGGACACCTGTTGAGACTCTACAGGCTTACACACACACACACACACACACACACATACATATACAGCTACAGATAGACAATCACTGCCTCCCCCCGCATCCCATGCCTTCGTATGCTTATCACCCCCGGTGTGGGTAAGGTGGGTCTGTGACCAGCGCTCTCTAGCGGCAGGACCAGATGGCTGTTACCTCGAACTATCTCCTGTTGCGATGTTATGTCTATGTCTATGTGTTTATGTGCTTGTTGCTGGGGCTTTGTTTCCCTGATCTCACACTGCCGTACTTCAAGGATAGTCTGAGAGGGGCTTTTATGTATCTTATTTCCTCTTTCCTCGGACCTGTCTTCCCCTGAAATGTGTGATGTTTTTGTATGGTCAGAAGGGTCCAATTTCGCTACATGTAAAAGTGTTGTGACAAATGAAGGCTTTCTTTATCATCATCATCAGAAAAAGTTGGGACAGTATGTAAGATGCAAATAATATAAAAAAGAAGTGATTTCTAAATTTACTTGACTTTACATTGCAGACAATACAACAGCACATTATTTAATGTGCTCCTCATGATTTTTATTTTTTAAATAAACACATGTTCCAATTTTCGTTCCAGCAACACATAAAAAAAAGTTGTAACAGTAAAGCGTTTACCACTTTGTAGTGTTTTGTCATTCCTTTTCACAACACTTAAAAGTCGTTTAGGGACTGAAGACACCAAGTGATGAAGTGCTTCAGGTGTAATTTCGTCCTATTCTTCCTGAAAACAAGTCTTAAGGTCGGCAACAGTACGAGGTCTTTGTTGTCACATTTTGTGCTTCAAAATGCTCCACACATTCTCTATTGGATACAGCTTGGCACTGCAGACAGGCCAGTCAAGTACCTGTACCCTCTTCCTCCACAGCCAGGACTTTGTAATGTGTGCAGAATGTGGTTTTGCATCGTCTTGTTGAAATATGCATGGGTGTCCCGGGAGAAGAAGGCAGCAGCATATTGTGGTCCAAAATCTCTGTGTACTTTTCAGCATTATTGGTGGCATCACAGAAGTGCAAGTTACCTTTGCCAAGGGCACTGACACAACCCCATACCATGACAGACCCTGGCTTTTGGACTTCTTGCTGGTAATAGTCTGGATGATCCTTTTCTTTGGTCCGGAGCACATGGCATCCATTTCTCCCAAGAAAATACCTGAAATATTGATTCATCTGACCACAGTACACATTTTCACTGTGTGATGGTCCATCCCAGATGCCTCCAAGCCCACAGAAATCGACAGCGCTTCTGGACATTGTTAACATAGTGCTTCCTTTTGGCAAAGTACATTTTTCACTGGCATTTGTGGATGTAACTATGTATTCTGGTACTTGACAAAGGTTTGCCAAAGCAGTCCTGAGCCCATGTGGTGATATTGCTTATAGATGAATGAGGATTCCTGATGGAGTACCGCCTGAGGGATCGGAGATCACAGATGTTCAGTTTGGGCTAGTGCCCTTGTCCTTTTTCACACTGAAGTTCCTCCAGATTTATTGAATCATTTAATGATGTTATGCATTGTTGAAGGGGAAATATCCAAATGTCTTCCTAGCTTTCTTTAAGGAACATTGTTTTTAAACATTTTAATAATTTACTCATGTATTTGTTGGCAAACTCGTAATCCTCGGCCCATCTTTGCTCATGAAGGACTAGGCCTTTCTTGGATGCTGCTTTTGTACCAAATCATAATTACAATCACCTGTTGACATCACCTGTTTCAAACCAATTTACCTAATTACTAGCTCTAAATTGCTGCTGTCCCAACTTTTTTTGGAATGTGTTGCAGGTCTGAATGACAGGATGAAATGAAGTTGAAAACTTGAAGTACAAAACATGAAATGAAACTTTTTTTTGGATTTGGGGTTCTATATTTATACTACAGTTCTGTTCTGGTTCTTGAATCTGATTGGCTGATATCTGTGCGATATTCTGCAATATCAGCACTTGTACAGCCTCTTCATATTGCAGCTGTTGAACAACATAATGTACATTAAAAACTTTTTAAGGCAAGAATGTAGTTGTTTAGATTGCAACTAAGCAGTTTATTTATAAGGATAGTGCCTATTTTAAAAAAAATGATTGCATGATTTCAGAGATTCAGTGCGTCGACCACCATCAGCCACCATCATCAGCCTGTCAAAAGAAATGACAGTTGACGTTCCACCACATGATGGCGACAGAGACCGCATAATAAATCCTTAGGGGAGAAAAAACCTGATTACAACATAGAAATACTGGGAATATATGAATAAAAAATGTCAAAGAAAAAAAACTTTCCCTTAAGAACCTTGCTAGGCTAGCTGTCATTTAAAGATCAAATTCAACAAGATCTGTTTAAAACTCCATACAATAATTTAATAATAATAATAATATCAATTAAACCCTTTGTAAAATTAGAGTGAAAGTAAACTCACAATGATTGTTAAAGAGGGAACCTTTTTCAAGATGACTGATTTTATTTTGTACTGTTTATTTCAACATAAATATACATTCAATGGTTTGGTTTTATTTTGCATTAAATCAGTTAATTCTAATTACTCACACTAGGGTAATGGATTACATGAATTCTAACAACAGATCTGTAACAGTTTCTTTCATTTACGCGTCTTGTCCATTAATTGTCTAATCCATTACTTCTCACCGTGAAAAACACGTGGCGTGACGTGAGCTGATTCAAATGCATGTGTCTCACGGTGAATGCCTGACCAAGAGCCCGAAATTAGGCAGTTTTTTGGCAGGTGTGCTTGTGTGTCCGTGTTTCTCGGCTCGCTGCCGTGTTGTTTGTGTGTTTCTATGGCAAATGCGGCAGGAATACAGGAACCCAGAAGAGAGCGTCACGTGTTAAGAGTGAAAACCAATTTTCATTCAAACAACTCTATGCAAACTACACACTCGAGTTAATCAGTTTATCACCCAGCCCTATTCTCCGTGTTTGATTATTGAATTCTATATACACATTTATGGCGTCAAACTATTGCATAAATGCAATATCACACTCAATATGGCTGTATATCGGCACTGCTAGGTGGAGTGCATTGGCTCAAGACCACAGGCTGATATACAGCCATATCACACTGCTATTACAGACGGAAGAAACCTGGCAGAGAGAAGAAGGATCGGCAAAGGACTTTGAGCTGTAAATCGAACTCAGGTCACTGTGAGTTTTATTTTATGCAGTTTAAACCTGTTTAGCTTAATGATCTAAAAAACAATACCAACATTTCTTGCGACAAACTTATCACAATGGTTTGAGAAAGCCAATTGCCTGAATGTTTCAACTTTGTAAAACATTGTGAAGTGGAAAGAAAGAAAGAAAACATTCAGCATATGTTTATCATGTTTTACCATGTCACTAGATTGGATTAACATTTTTTGTTTATGAACTGAACTTTATTTTGATCTCTTTATGAACAAGCAATGTTAACATGTTTTACTGTATCATGCTGCTAGCATTATTAATCATGCTGTTAAAATGGGCTAGACTAGTTGCAAAGCCTCTTTTACTAAACACTATTTAAAGCGATTAGTTAGAATTGCCTTAAAAGTGACGAGTTGACTTTACTTTAAAAAGTAAGTAAATCCATTGTATTGTAACCTGCAACTGTAAAGTTTACTTCATTTTTATAATTATACATATTTATATATATATTTATATATTATATGGTTCATTTACTTAATTTTAAGGCAACGGTTTTACTCAGTTTTTAAATTTTTTATTGCGCCAATCAGAAAATGTAAAAGGTGTAGGGTATAAAAATAACATTTTAGGAGGATATTGAAAGGTCCCCAAACTCTCTTGTATTTATCTCTTAATACATACAGTTGAAACCAGAAGTTTACATACACTATAAAAAAGCACATAACCATTTAAAAAAAAAGTCAGATGTTAATGTGACTAAACTTTTTTTCTTTTAGGTAAGTTAGGATTATCAAAGTTGTTTCTGTTATGCTCAATAGCAGAATAATGAGAGAGATATTTTTGGAGAAATTATAACTTTTCTTAAAAGTCAAGTTTACATACAATAAGATTATTATGCCTCTGAAAAAGCTCAGATGATGGTGTCAAGGTTTTGGAAGTTTCTGATTGGCTAATTGACAACATTTGAGTTAATTGGAGGCACAACTGTAGAATAGTATTTAAGGAAAACCTCAAACACACTGCTTCCTTGTGTGACAACATGGGAAAATCAACAAGCCAGAATCAACAAAAAAAAGCCGATTACAATTTGCTAAATTACACTGGGAAAAAGACAAATTATTGGAGACATGTCCTGTGGTCTGATGGAACTAAGATTGAACTGTTTGGCCTTAATGACCAGTGTTACATTTGGAGGGGAAAGGGGAAAGCTTACAAACTTAGGAACACCATCCCAACTGTGAAGTATGGGGGCGGCAGCATCATGTTGTGGGGCTGTTTTGCTGCAGGAGGGACTGGTGCACTTCACAATATAGATGGCATCATGAAGAAAGAACATTATGTAGAAATACTGAAGAAACATCTCAAGACATCAGCCAGGAAATTAAAACTTGGCCACAAATGGGTCTTCCAAACAGACCATGACCCTAAGCATACTGCCAAATTAGTTAAAATGTGCTTTAGGGACAACAGAGTGAATGTTTTGGAGTGGCCATCACAAAGCCCTGATCTCAATCCTATAGAAAATTTGTGGGCAGAGTTGAAAAAGCTTGTGCGAGCAAGACAGCCAACAAATCTGACTCAGTTACACCAATTCTGTCAGGAGGAATGGGCCAAAATTCTTGCAAACTATTGTGAGAAGCTTGTGGAAGGATACCCAAAACATTTGACCAAAGTTATACAGTTTAAAAGCAAAGCTAAATAAAAATACCAAGGAAATGTATGTAAACTTTTGACTGTCTAGAAATTCATAAAAAAATTCTCAAAAAAAAAAATTCTCTCATTATTCTGGCATTTAGCAAAGTAAATTTAAGTCAACTATTTGCTTTAAAAGTGACGGGCTTACTGACTTTTGACTGACTTTTCAAGGACATTTATGTAGTGACAGAGACAGGTCTGAATATCTTGAACTGGATGGATGTAAATTAAATACACTTGCATAAATACTGTGTAGTTAATGTATTAATGTTGATGAAATCCTGTGAGATTTTTTGAAGATTTGATTGTGCGTTTTATGAAAACCATTAGTCTGGATAGTTAAAAAAGTAATAAATGTGCAGCATACAGTTTTGACCTGAGATTGAAAGCTATTTACAATTAGGAGGCTCAGAATAATGATTTAAGAAAATAATAATAACACAAGAAAACACACAGAAAGCAGATTTCTATGTAGTCATATATTTAATAACCTTTCACTGTAATGCATATACTACATTCACATCTTTTTATTCTCATTCACAGCCCGGTCATGAATGAAAATGAACTCCTTTATGGGTGGTCCAAATCTAGAATAAACAATGCAAAATATATCAAAATCAATTAAATCAATGCGTTGCTGTGAAAAATGAGTGTTTCAGTGGTACTTACTTGCAGACCAGCACTTTAGCACAGATGGTGTTTGGTCCGTCATCTTTCATCAGCTCGTCGATCAGAGTGTGTAAATGATTCTTC
The DNA here is from genome assembly GCA_903798195.1 of Danio kyathit. Lineage (NCBI taxonomy): Eukaryota > Metazoa > Chordata > Actinopteri > Cypriniformes > Danionidae > Danio > Danio kyathit. The sequence goes on from LR812535.1 coordinate 11,626,304, forward strand.
ACAAATTTCTCACACTGATCTTTCAGCAGCCAAGCATTTTCACAAAGGTTCATCAGATTGTTTTTGATTTCATCCTGAAGGAAAAGATGTGATTAGTCAAGAAGACCACTGTGAAAGGCATGGTCGGTTTAATAATGTGGTATTAATAATGACACTCACCGGCGTTGAGTCAGTGGAAATTCTTTCCTTCACCTGCTTCATGACATATTTACATAAACTGCACATACCGGGAAACTTCTGCTTTACCATGTTGTCGTCCTGAAAACACACCAAACCGATATGAATCATCAAACAATACATCAGATTATCCAGCAGAATCTGTCTCTATATGTAAAGAACCTTTATCTAGGAGTTAGACGGCACGGTGGCTCAGTGGTTAGCACTGTCGCAAGTTGGCATTTCTGTGTGGAGTTTGCATGTTCTCCCTGTGTTGGTGTGGGTTTCCTCCGGGTGCTCCAGTTTCCCCCACAGTCATGCGCTATAGGTAAACTAATTTGGCCGTAGTGTGTGAATGTGAGGGTGTATGGGTGTTTCCCAGTATTAGACTGTGTCTGGATGGGCATCCGATGTGTAAAGCATACACTGGAATAGTTGGCGGTTCATTCCACAGTGGTGACCCCTGATAAATATCTGAGTTAACTAGTTATTTATTACTACTTCTTAATTGCACAAATAACCCAGCTAAGAGGGAACACAATGTTAGATATTGTTTTCTATTAATATTCTTCATGTGACATTAATATAATGCCCATTCTGTTCATTACTAGTATTTTTAAAGAAAAAGTTTTTAAAAATCTGTCATTTACTCATTCTTGTCACAAACCTGTTTGAGTTACTATCTTTTGTTGAACACAAAGAAGATATTTTGAAAAATGTTAGAAACCTGTAACCATTGACTTCTATGGTATTTGTTTTTCATACTATGGACAATGGTTACAGGTTTCTAACATTTTTCAAAATATCTTCTCTTGTGTGAAAAAAGGAAAGTCATAAAGCTATGGTTTTACTTGAGGGTTAGTAGTGAAGTTTTATTCTTGTGTGAACTATGTTACTTTATACATTATGGGAAGTTTTTTTCCCCCTGAATCGTTTTATTGGGATGTTGTCTAAAGTTTTCAGATTATAGTATCTATTTCACAACATTCAGATGTAACAATCTTCTGCATTGGCTTTCGATAAAAGCATTGCTAAATGAAGAAATGTAAACATTCTCATTGTGTTCCAAATAGGCATGGAAAAAGTGAAGGTTTTAAAAGTGTCAACATTTTCTGCTATACTGTTTCTATGGTGTATATATTTATTTATTTTTTTTTTGTTTTGTTTTTTTTTTTTGTATTAAGGACAACAGTATCTCCAGCAGAAAAGATAACCAAAAATGCCGTTTTAAATAGTAAAGAAATTGGTGTTTTTAAAACTAATGAAGACAGCAGAAGTCAATGATTCATTTGACATATTTAGTCTGACATGTTTACTGTTCCAAAATATTTTAAATATTTTTCAAAATAAAATATATTGTGTTCAATGGGGAAAATGTGGAAATGGGGAAAATTAGTTTTTTACCCAGACATTTAAAATTAAAATATTTTAGAGCAGTAATCACAATACTGTCAAAACATCTTGTTTTTATCCAAGGTTATACCGTCAGAATCGTATACCGGCCCATGCCTAGTTCCAAATTAAATTCTAAAATAGGATGTTTCTTTAACATTCATATAAGCAATAAAACATTTAAAAGCAAAACCTAACAGATGTTTCAAAGAATAATTAAAAAATAATATTCAACTGTATAATCATTACTATAAAACCTTTTTTTTCCTCCTATTTTTGTATGAGGAATGATTATATGAGATGTCAAGCATCCATGCATTGAGAAAAGTCATTATTTCAAAGTAAACACTTGTTTAAAGTGATAGTTCACCCAAAAATAATAATTCTACCGTTATTTACTCACCCTTCAGTTGATTTTCTTTCTATTGAACTGAAAAGATGATATTTTGATATTTAAATTATATATTTTAGTGCTTGAAGAGATGATGCCAACCATGCGAGATCTTCAAGGACACTTAATACACTTCAATGAACATGTATTACTATTACATGCAAATAATATTTATTTTGTAAATTATATACTACATAAGTGCAGGTAAATTATGTTTATATTTTGCTTTGGATTGATAATTGTTGTGAAAATCACTATACAAGTAACTAGAATTGAATCGAATATTTTGAAAGATGCAGGTTGGCACCCATTTTCTTCCTACAATATAAGTCAATTGGTGCCAGCAACCAGCATTTTTCAAGATATCTTCTTTTGTGTTTAACAGAAGAAAGAAACTCATAAAGTTTTACACATTATGGAGAATAAATAAGGTATTTTTCATTTTTTTCTCCCTTTAACAAACTTTACTGATGCTTACAGGAGTTTCTTCAAGTTCATCCTCAGCAGAGTCCACTTCACGAATCTCCCAGTGAGCTGCAGACACTACAAACAAATCAACTGTAATTAATAACAAGGTAAAACACAATATCCAAAGGTTTGATATTTTAGTCAGAAACAGTTCAACAAACAGCTCTCATCATAACACATAATTAACATTGGATTAGAACTGAATTAGTGATGGTTTTACCTGCATAAATGAGCAAGCTGACCAGAAATATGTTGCGGAGCATCTTAGCAGACAATTTATGACTGAACTGAAGAAGATGCTTTCAGACTCTGAAGCTCAGTGGTCCTCTGAAGCCTATGGAGCTCTTCTTATAGAGCTCTGCATTCACCACAAGCATCTTTTTTCAGCCACAAACCATGCACTTTCTTAAGAGGTGTAAATACTGGAGAATGTTTTTAATACTCTAATTAAAAAAATGAATGACACTACCTTTGTTTTTTATAGCTTTTAAGTTACACTTACAACTTTACACCTTATCCGTATAGATATCTGATACAGTATATGCAATATATATAGAGTTGAATTCAAAATGATTAGCTCTCCTGAGTCCTGTGAATTGTTTAGTTCTTTTTTAAATATTTTCCAAATTATGTTTAAAAGAGGAAAAATAAATAAAAAATTCACAGTATTTCAGATATATTTTTTCTTCTGGAGAAAGTCTTGTTTTATTTCTGCTAGAATTAAAGACGTTTTTAATTACAGAACAAACCATCGTTATACAATGATTTTCCTAACTACCCCAACCTCCCAAATTAATCTAGCTAAGCCTTTAAAATGGACTTAAAGATGAATACTAGTATCTTTATCTACAATTTGCAAAAACATGGAATAGTGGAGAACCTACGTAGCAGTGGCTGGCCGACCAAAATTATCCCAAGAGCTAAACTCATCCTAGAGGTCACAAAAGACCCCACAACAACATCAAAAATCTGCATGCCTCACTTGCTTCAGTTAAAGTTCTGCAGTGTACAAAAATAGCAGGACAATGATCCAAGGCACATCAGCAAGTCCAATTCCTAATGGCTAAAAAAACAAAACAAAATGAAGACTTGTAATGTGTATTTATATAGCGCATTTATTATGTATGGTCATACACACCCAAAGCGCTTCACAGTCATGAGGGGGTTTCTCCACACCACCACCAGTGTGTAGCATCCACTTGGATGATGCGACGGCAGCCACAGGACAACGGCGCCAGTGCGCTCACCACACACCAGCTAGTCTAGCCTAGTCTAGCCTAGCTAGTCTAGTGGACTGGCCTAGTCAAAGTCCTGCCCTGAATCCAATTGAGATGCTGCGGCATGACCTTAAAAAGGCAGTTGATGCTAAAAGAGCCTCCAGTGTGGCTGAATTACAACAATTTTGCAAAGATAAGTGGGCCAAAATTCCTCTACAGTGCTGTAACAGACTGTTAGGTGGCCCATCTAGTTATTAGGTGTAGGGAGCAAACAGTTTTTCACGAAGGGCTATGTAGTTTGGTATTTTGTTTTCCCTTAAAAATAAAAACCTTAATTACAAAACTGCATGATGTGTTTACTTGTGTCATCTTTGACTAATATTTATGTTTGTTTGATGACACATTAAAGTGTGACAAACACGCAAAAATAAGAAATTAGTAAGGGGGCAAACACTTTTTCACACCACTGTATCTGCAACATTCATTCATTCATTTTCTTTTTTGACTTAGTCCCTTTGTTAATCAGGGGTCGCCATAGTGGAATGAACCACCAACTTATCCAGCATATGTTTTACGCAGCGGATGCCCTTCCAGCTGATATAATTACTTGTATATATACACTCACCGGCCACTTTATTAGGTACACCTTACTAGTACCGGGTTGAACCCCCATTTGCCTTCAGAACAGCCTTAATCCTTTGTGGCATAGATTCAACAAGGTACTGGAAATATTCCTCTGAGATTTTGGTCCATATTGTTGGCTGCACATCCATGATGTGAATCTCCCGTTCCACCACATCCCAAAGGAGCTTTATAGGATTGAGCTCTGGTCACTGTGGAGGCCATTTGGGTACAGTGAACTCATTGTGATGTTCAGGAAACCAGTCTGAGATGAATTGCGCTTTATGACATGGCGCGTTATCCTGCTGGAAGTATATATCAGAAGATGGGTACACTGTGGTCATAAAGTGATGGACATGGTCAGCAACAATACTCAGGCGGGCTGTGGCGTTGACACGATGCTCAATTGGTACTAATGGGCCCAAAGTGTGCCAAGAAAATATCCCCCACATCATTACACCACCAGCAGCCTGAACCGTTGATACAAGGCAGGATGGATCCATGCTTTCATGTTGTTGATGTCAAATTCTGACCCTACAATCTGAATGTTGCAGCAGAAATCGAGACTCATCAGACCAGGCAACATTTTCCAGTTTTCTATTGTCCAATTTTGGTGAGCCTGTGCCAATTGTAGCCTCAGATTCCTGTTCTTTGCAGACAGGAGTGGTACCCCGTGTGCTCTTCTGCTGCTGTATCCCATCCGCCTCAAAGTTGGACATGTTGTGCATTCAGAGATGCTCTTCTGCATACCTCGATTGTAACGATTGGTTATTTGAGTGACTGTTGCCTTTCTATCAGCTGGACCCAGTCTGGCTATTCTCCTCTGACCTCTGGCATCAACAAGGCATTTGCGCCCACAGAACTGCCACTCACTGCATATTTTCTCTTTTTCAGACCATTCTCTGTAAACCCTAGAGATAGTTGTGCGTGAAAATAAAAATAAAAAATAGATACAAAAATAAATACAAATCTTTTATTGTAAAGTCATTTTATTTTCTTCATTTTTATATTACCACCACTTTCCATCAATCTTGTTCTTAACTTTAATAAGTTAAAGGCAGGAGGTCTCATAATAACTGTGTTAACTCGTAAGTGTTTTGCTGAGGCTGCATTTCACACGACCCTGGACGCTAACTCTTGTCTTTTAACACCTTTATTTGTGAAGACGAACACTTTCCATTTCCCACCTCTGAACCACCTATCCCTAGTTCTTCTGAAGACCATTATTTGCGTCAGAGTTTTGACACTCATGGTCATAATGGGTGATTAATTATAGACCTGACACTCACCTTTGCACGTCAAAGCCATTTACTGAAGAAATTTCACAGATAAAGGGACTAAGCCAAAAAGAAAATGAATGAATGAATAAATGTACATATTTTCGTACATCCTTAAATAGTATTGCAATTATATGAATGCTTCAAGACATCCCATTGTGATTAAACAGTTTGATTGGGGAAGATGGACCATTTCAGGTTCTCATTTCTGAAAATGTGTACCCAGTTTCTATAGAACAGGAAACAATGAGCATTATTTGCGGGACACTAGTTATGAGTAATTATTTATAGACATGACAGAGGAGTAACATTATCACCTTTGCATGACAAAGCCATTTCCGTGAAAGCGTTTGTGTCATGTTAAATAGAAAGGAAGAAAGCACATTTAAACACCACATGCTATTGATTTTCCCAGCAAAAAACGTCTCGAGTGCTTCTTATAAAATATCAGTCTACAGGTTTTAGAAAAATGAGGAAGGCCTAATTTTGCAAGTTGCTTACACTATGTAAAAAATTAAAGGATACAGGAAAATTTTAATTAACTGCACAGTCCATTTAAGATCATATTTAAAATAATATTTTTAAGAAGTTTTTAATTTGAGGACCAAAAAGTGTGTCTAAATGAGATTTAAAAAAACGAAAAACTGCCTGAAATGTTCTCTGATGTCAAAACGTTAAGGGCAAAATTAAAATGTGTCATATATTCAACATAATATATTTATAAAAAATTATAAATTAATTAAAATGGACATTGTTGTGAGCAAAAAGTTGGCAAAAGGCATGATGTATCAAATGTACAAAATATATATCATGAAAACGAAGTATATAAAAATTTAGATTTTGTTAGTTTAATAAACATCTCAGTTCCAGAAAATGAGAATTTTCTTCCTATTTTGTGATGTGACAGGCTTTACAGCATGGGCGTTGCTAGGCCTATTTTAGGGGGGCTGTAGCCCCTCTATATTTCTACTCAGCCCTCCTAAAACTGTTGCGATTATCTCATAAACTGTACACTAAATTATCCCCTCAGTCCACTTTAAATTTGATATGAAAGCAGAGGCAAAATTCGGCTTCTCCCCATCTTTTGTTTTACATTTGATCAGCAAACCACAGCTGTGCAGAGTGAGAGAACAACATGTGTGTTTATCGATAAATTGTTATAATATCTGCTTATTTGCAGTTCTTTGCTATAGATACACTTGTATCACTTGTACCCCAATGTCAGGAGCAATCGGGTTTCCTTGGTGCTCACCTCATCATCACACATGATGTTTCCTCCTGTGAAAAATGTAACCCTTAACGAATATGTCACTATTTTTATTTCTAAACGAACTACCAATATAAAGCACATTACAGTGCATACGGCATTAGACCATACAGTCTTGCACAGAACCATTTAGAGAATGAACTCATTTTAACTGTCAGAGTCACTGACAGAGATAGAAACATCATGAGTTGTCTTGTATTAATTTTTTCTTATTATTATGATTCAGATCGGGAAATATGTCAATTAGCCTGTAGTTTTTAAAATATATATATTTATATTTATGCCATTTAATTAGAAAAGTGGCATGATAAGGAGCTGAGTCCCTCTAAAATGAAAATCCTAAAATCGCCCCTGCTTTACAGGATTACAATTCAGAAGATACAGTTGAAGTCAGAATTATTAGCCCCCTGTTTATTTTTTTTCCCCAATTTCTGTTTAACAGAGAGCAGATTTTTTCAACACATTTCTAAACATAATAGTTTTAATAACTCATTTCTAATAACTGATTTCGTTTATCTTTGCCATGATGACAGTAAATAATATTTGACTAGATATTTTTCAAGACACTTCTATACAGCTTAAAGTGACATTTAAAGGCTTAACTAGGTTAATTAGATTAACTAGGCAGGTTAGGGTAATTAGGCAAGTTATTGTATAATGATGGTTTGTTCTGTAGACTATTGAAAAAATATATAGCTTAAAGGAGCTAATAATATTGTCCTTAAAATGGTGTTTAAAAAATTAAAAACTGATTTTATTCAAGCCGAAATAAAACAAATTAGACTCTCTCCAGAAGAAAAAATATTATCAGACATACTGTGAAAATTTTCTTGCTCTGTTAAACATCATTTGGGAAATATTTAAAAAACAAGAAAAAATTTAAAGGGGGGCCAATAATTCTGACTTCAACTGTATTTAGAGAAGAATCAGATATTGCCTTTAGATGTTTATAATTTTGAAGTTCCTTTGTGTAAATACAAATAACAAACTATTAAGACAGTCATAAATACGCATATTGTCTTATGTGCAATACGTTCTCAGACACTGGTGCTTTAACTCCAATATTTTTATCCTTTATGTTTTAATAGTTATTTGCATTTACACAAAATAACTTTAAAATTCTAAACATCTAAATGCATTATCTGATTCTCCTCTAAGGCAGCGCAGTGGCTCAGTTGTTAGCACTGTCGCCTCATAGCAAGAAGGTCGCTGGTTTGCATTTCTGTGTGGAGTTTGCATGTTCTCCTCCGTGTTCACTTGGGTTTCCTCCAGGTGCTCTGGTTTCTCCCACAGTCCAAACACATGCCCTATAGGTGAATTGGATTAACTAAATTGACCGTGGAGTGTGAATGAGAGAGTGTATGGGTGTTTCCCATACTGGGCTGCAGCTGGAAGGGCATCCACTTTGTAAAACATATGCTGGAATAGTTGGCGGTTCATTCCGCTGTGGCGACCCCTGATAAATCAGGGACTAAGCCGAAGAAAAATTAATGAATGAATGATCCTCCTCTATATCCCTTCTGAAGTTTAAGGTTGTAAAACATTTTTAAAATGTAAACCGGATAAGACATTTTTTTTTGACAATCACTGGTCAGTAATCTATTACAGAAAATATGACATTTTTAAATAAGTTCCCACTTACAAGAAAATGCTGTTAATATGATCAATAATGCATTCAATTATGGATCCTTTATTAGCGATAAAGCTAAAGGAGCTTGAGTTAGCCATTAAACAACAAGAGCATGAAACTCAACTTGTTCATCTTCGTGCGATTGAAGCACAAGCTCAGCGAGACATTAAGCTGAAAACTTTGTCACTTCAGGGCAGAAGCTCTACGCCATAAGCCTGAGCCAGCTCCAAGTTCTAGACCTTCCTCACCCTTGACTGCTGTTCCTGTACAGAGTAGCACTGTTAATTTTGGCTCTTCCAATAATGCTCAGGTTAACTTTGATGTGGCAAAGTATATTAAATTAGTACCCCCCTTTCGAGAAGCAGAGGTAGATGCATATTTCATTGCCTTTGAGCGGAATGCTGAAAAAATTGGTTGGCCCTAGGCAGGGCCGGATTAACCAATGGGCATTATGGGCACAGGCCCAGGGGTCCGTGCACACTTGGGGCCCCTGCGAGGGGGAAAAAATGCTGATTTTGTAGTGTCTATTTAGGCTAAATGCAAATAGCGCACCTCGTTGTAATAAGCTAGTTAAGTGCTTCCCGCCAGCGCCGTTTGATCGACAGAGTCAACATAACTAAAGAGCGCGCTAGACAGCAGGTGGCCGTGGCCGAGCTCGTAAAGAGCATGGATATGTGTTTTGAGGCGATCGATCATGAACTCGGTTCGAATCCAGCGACTGATGAACACGTTCATCTTTCCCCCCCCCCCCCCCATTACATAGCAGATTGGAAATACGTTTATTTTCAATAGAAAGGAAATGTTTTTGTTTAAAAATTTAAATAAAGTATATAAAATATATAAAATGAGTCACAAGGTATTTAATAAGGATAATAATAATTATAAATATTCTATAAACAGTTATTTTCCACCTGGTGTTAAATGTAATCGACATCTTAATATAATTAATCTGCATTTAAAATGTTAGTCGCCTTGCTTCACCCATATTCTCCGACCCCATGGAGAGAGAGACAGAGAGAGAGACAGAAAAAGCCCCTGAAGAGGAGAGAGACAGGAGAGAACTGGTATATATGGTGTGTGATTTCGGATACTTTCAGCTTTATAATCAAGTGCTTTTTGCCTACTCATCTTCATCACGAGGGAGACAGTAGGAATCATTAATAAGTGTGTGTATTATGGAGGACTCAGATTCATAGAACTGGATTGGAGAGGTGTTATATCCAAATCATATGCATTATAAGTTTGTAGAAGTTATACATTAAAAATACCCTTAAATATAAATGTTAGTACTGCTTCAGTGAACTTGAACAAGTATATTAAAATCCATTAATTTTCACTAGTTATATTAGTATTAGTATTTATCAAAGTGTGCTTTAAATGCTTTTAAAATCAGGTAAATCTTTGTTGACTATAAATATGTGTACTATGTCATTTATTTAAAAAATGTGGGCAAAACATTATAGATTAACTTTATTTAAAAAATATTATATTAATCTTATTTTTTAATTCAACTATAGAGGTGCGGTCTTGTAGGGGGGCCTACAAGACATTGTGCCCAGGGGCCTCTGAATTCTTAATCCGGGCCTGCAACCAAGGACATGTGGGGTTTACTACTTCAGTGTAACTTTGTGGGTAAAGCTCAGGAAGTATGTGCTACACTTCCAATAGAACAGTCCTTGGATTATGATGTTGTAAAAGCTGCTGTTTTATGTGCATATGAACTTGTGCCTGAAGCTTACGCCAACGCTTTCCAGGTACAACAAAAACAGCCAAACAAACCTTTGTTGAGTTTGCACGGGAAAAGAGAACCCTTTTTGAGAAATGGTGTCTGGCCAGTAAGATTAACTCTCTCGAACAACTGCAGGAACTCATTTTGCTAGAAGAGTTTAAAAACTGTATTCCTGAGAACATTGTGATGCACCTAAATGAGCAAAAGATAAATTCCCTCTCTAAAGCTGCAGTATTAGCAGATGAGTTTGCTTTAATTTGCTTTAATTTTCAAGTACACGTCAATTCAGGCTGGAGGTTTTGCAAATGAACAGGCAAAGGCAATCGAGATGAATGAGTGAATGCGAGTGAATGCACACAATAAATTTTGTGTCATCATATTTTGTCACAAAGCTTGTTTACTTTAAATATATAAGTAATATTCATTCATTCATTTTCTTTTTGGCTTAGTCTCATTATTAATCTGGGGGCGCCACAGCGGAATGAACCACCAACTTATCAAGCATATGTTTTATGCAGTGGATGCCCTTCCAGCTGCAACCCATCACTGGGAAACAACCATACACACTCATACACTACGGACAATTTAGCTTACCCAATTCACCTATAGCGCATGACTTTGGACTGTGGGGGAAACCAGAGCACCCGGAGGAAACACGCCTCAGGCTCCTGTACAGTTTCTATAGGGAATCCCTGCACGTCTAAATATGACGCTGAAAGGGTACCCTGTTCGTCAAAAACTGACGCCGAGGGTTCCTCACCAAGCGTCAATATATGACGAGTTGGGAGTAAGAACGTGTTGCGAAAACCCACGCCAACACAGGGAGAAAATGCAAACTCCACACAGAAATGCCAACTGACCCAGCCGGGACTTGAACCAGTGTTGATGTGAGGCGGCGGTGCTAACCACTGAGCCAACGTGCCACTCTATTTGTCTTTTTGTCTTATCTTATAGACCTTTTTCTTGGAACGCAAAATTACCCATTATGCTTTGCGTGTATGCGCAAGGAGAATGCTAAGAACTTCCGGTCGGCAGCTGATGCGTGTAAACGGTCACATTTGGAGAGCTTTGAAATTATAGTTTTAATCTATTTTACCTGCTTTTATCATCTTTGAACTAATAATGTTGTCAATCAGCGCCACCTCTTGGACTGATCATTTTAAAAAATGTGATCTAATAGGATAGAAAACAGCCACTGTGAGGCATTTTCCACTCGTTGTCAGACGGCATGTTGTGCCGTTTAAATGGAGCCTCGTCATCACTAAAGTCAAGTTTCTCTTTCTTTCAAGTATATAACCAATCCAAACAAATATAGTTCACCAAAATGTTTGACACACACACGTAGCCTGCTGTACTGTCCCACTAACACACTGATTTAATAACTGCGACAAAGTGAAAATAAAGTGACGTTTTGAAATGACAGAAAAACACAAACCGTGGTAAATACAACACACTAAATGAAGCATAAACGGCTCGCGATTAGAATGAACAGCAAATCAACCAGCAGAGTATCAGTAACAGACATTTTATTTGTTATTTTTGTAAATTGCATGACTTACACACCTGTTAAGTTTCATGCCAGTAATCTATGATGCAGTGAAGTATTGCGCGTGTGTGTGCTGAAGAACCGCTGAGCTAACAGCTGACAGGCCGGGGAAACACACACACACACATTCTGGCTGCAGACACGTGAACTAGGAGAACGTTTTTCTCTCGCGCTTGAACCACACCTTACAGATTATAACGGCTTTAACACACACATTTCAAAGTTGTGTGTCACAAAAACACTCCGTAATCCACTAAAAAAGCTATTGAAAACCCATTTTCGGAGCGCAAATTACCAGTTGTAAACACTGTAAACGGAAGTTCTAACCATTTTACCGAAAGACGCTGGTCGCTATGGCGCCCTCCATGCAGCAGCCAAGAAAAGGGTCTTGTTTTTCCTGTTCTCCTACTGTTACTTTAAAGTATCCTTGAGCACTGGAAAGGCACTATTTAAAATAAAAATTCTTCTTCTTCTTATTATTATTATTAAATGTAACTTCAGATCTAATTGTCAGTCTATATTTATATCAGTCCAAAAACGATATTTATATAAAAATGTTTTACATTTTCTCTCATTGTCTCTTCCTTGGTGACATTTGACCCTGTAACCTTCAGAAATGGAACCTCCACTTCCCACTGCAGCTGTCTTTCCACTGTCAGATCTACATGAGAAATAAAACATAAGAGAAGGAATTATCGTTGCTAAAACTAGCGAAAGTGATTTCCAGGCTTTGCTAGCTGGATGTTTTACATGTTAGAACACTTAACAAAATGTGGAAAAAAAATAATCTAACAAATTATATACGCGTATTTCACTCGACCGCCATTTTAGAACACGAAAGAGAGGCTGCAGTGGGAAGAAAGCCGGAAGTATAGGATCAGCACTGTAAACATTGCAACAACATGCTGTGTGCTATAAACCTCCAGCTGTTGCTGTGATTTCAAAATGCAGAAATAGTGTAAACATCACTTTAATATCATTCCGTTCAGTTTCATTTAAACAATTAAAAGCATATTAGGCGTCAAACAACATCACAATCTCTTTAAGAGTGATACACTGAAGTGTCCTCCTAGACTTCAGTCCAGGGCAGCAGGTAAACACTGTGGGGACGCTTCCCTGCCTATGTAACCCGGTGAGTGATAAAACAGTGCAGTCCTCTGTAGCACATCTTCGTGTTGTCTTTAACAGTGTTGTCCCGGTTTAACAGTGTTGTTCCCGCTAACATTTACGCGCCGCTGAGCACGCTCATAAACACCGCTGATTTGCCGTAGTATTCACCAGTGCTCAACAGAATGACTGTGAAGGTTATCAGCTTCCTGCTCTTCACAGATTGAAAACACACATAGACGGATATTGGAGCGTTTTAAAGCCGTGAAGATCAGTCGTTTCATCAGCGGATCGCTCGTCTGTGTTTGCACTCAGTAAACAGCGGTGAGGTGAACTGATGACCTTCATAGCCAATCAGAGTGATTCCTGTTGAGCACGTGAACACAATGGCCAATCAGCGCTGTTTAAGAACTCCATGAACAGTGTCTTAAATGTTAACGAGAAATTGGCGTTTTTTTTATATTTCATTACGGAAATTTTGTATCGTGACTAGTCTAATATAGTTAAAGACTCAGTTCATTAACTTGCGTTTGATGAATGGCATCTAAAATGTGTGTTTGGGAAAGAAAACGTTAGCTAAGTAGTGCCATTTCCCTTAACTTAGCTGAAAATGAGGTCAAATATCCCTTTTTATTTTCACTATTCATTCAGAACGGACCTTCGGGTCACTCGGAAGGCGCTGAAATCATAAATTTGTGTCACTTTCTCTTCGCTGATACGATATACAGCCAGGTACAAAACATTCCTGTGTGACTCAGTCCATACTTCCGGGTTTCTTCCCACCGCAGCCTCGATGTCGCTGTTAATAATGGCGGCCGCGTGAAATCAGTCTATAGCGGTTGTTGCTAGATCGGATACGTTTGCGGCCGAAAGTTAACGAGAATTATTTATGTTATTTATGAAATTTCCGATTTATTGTGTTTTATTAACGTCTACCCCCAACCCAAAACCCTAAACCCAACCGTCACAGAAGCGTAAAAACAGAAGTTGTACCGAGTATTAGTTATGCTATCTAATAAATTACCCAATAAATTGTATTTTTTAACCCCTACCCCCACCCCAACCCTAAACCCAACCGTCACAGTACTGTAAAAATATTCATTATTTTTATACAGTGTCATAAAAAATGCTGCTATATTAATGTGCATATCACACTTCCGGCCGGCCACGTATCCGATCTAGACTTTACCGTCTATAGCCTATTATCAAGGTAAAATATCAATTATTAGTATGTTGCTATACCCATATAAAAATCTGATATATAGAAATATTTGAAAATGACATGCATGACATTCAAGTTCATGTTTGAATTTCACTTATATAAAATATGTCAGATATGCAACATATCTCAAATTATTGCAAAAATGGCCATTCACACATATTTTTAAAACTTTGGAGTTATTAGCTATATTAACTATATTAGCTATATTAGAGTATATTAGCTATATTTTTTCATATAAATATTCATAAGTGGACAACTTTGTTTTTATATATATTTTTTAAATGTATATCAACAATTGTGCTAATTTAGCAGTAATTAAAATCATTCAAAGTACTTCAGAAATGACATTTGTCAAACGTGCCCCTTTTCACTGCTCTTCAAAAGGAGACATTTTGTATTTCTGTCCTAATACTGATAAAGAAATACTTTGAAATCTTTAGGAGACTCTTGATAAACTCAACCTCAACTCTAGGTGCAGGTAATGTGCTTGAGTCTATGCACGCTTAATGATTACGATCTTTGGAAATAAAAGCAGCTAATCAAAAAACAGCCATTTAAATAATCAAAACAATATAAAGTATTTGCACGCTTATAATAATCATCACGAACAAATTAATACTTTGACCCTCATTCAATGCTGTCTCCTCTCCAGAAGGTGGCGAAGAAGTAAACATTGGACTTGATCTACCAAAGTTAGTGCAGAAGAAGAAACAGCCGTCAAACGACAATGGTGAGCCAGCATATTTCATTCCTCTTCATTTTTAAATCACTTTATGTTTACGATACTCATTTATACTAGTATAATGAACTATGCGGATTTAGAACGGTTTAACATTTGTGTCCTTTATAGTGTTTGTTTGACAGTAAAGCAACGAAGTTGGCTTCTAACAGTTAGTGTTAGCATATAACGTTAATCTGTGTCTTAAAACCTCACTGTTAGCAACGTATTGTTGATTAACGTTATTATATTATGTTATATTGTTATTATGTGTACCTATCAATAAACATTGCTCCTGTAAATTTAAATGCTCGTGTCAATTTCGAGCAATATGAAGCGAATAATCATGAATTCATAAAGGCCTGTATAACGTTAAACATAAATTGACTGCATATTTAAGCATTTAAACGGTACAAATAAGTAATATACATAAACATTAACAGCAAAAAAGTAAATTATATTAGTTAATCTAATTGTTAGATAAAAATATATCATTGTTCTAATTAAAAAAATAATCCTTTGTAGTGTTTGTTTGGCAGTAAAGCAACGAAGTAATCGTGTAGCTTATAATCAGTGTCTTAAAACCTCAATGTTAGCAACGTATTCTTAATTATCGCCATTATGTTATGTTATATTGTTATTATGTGTACCTATACTTAAACATTGTTCCTGTAAAATTAAATGCTCGTGTCAAATTCAAGCAATATGAAGCGAATTATCATGACTTCAGGCATAGAGGTAAACTTGGTTTTATATTAGCACATTCGGACTTTCCTCTTAATAATATATTGTCATAAAAGTATTATTTGCAAACTAAATAGCAAAATCATATTAGCAGCCAATGACTATCAAAGTCCAACATTGTTCACAGTCAAATAAATAGTGTTATTGTTGTTTTCAAGTCACACTTGCATGCTAATTTCGATCGAATATTCAAAGTAATGTGGTAAACTATATAGAGACTTCTAAATGAACGAATGTGCGAATATAAAACCAACTTTACCTCTATACTTCAGGCCTGTATAACGTTATATATAAACATATATTGACTGCATATTTAAGCATTTAAACGGAACAAATAAGTTATCTACATAAATCTTAACAATAAAAAAGTTGATTATATTAATTAATCTAATTGTTAGATAAAATATAGCATTGTTCTAATTTAAAAAAAATAAATAAATATTGTACTTGTTGATGAAGTTGAACTACTTAAACTTATTGATTCCAGTATACAGTTGAAGTCATAATTATTAGATTATTAGTCCCCCTGAATTATTAACCCTCTTTAATTTTTTCCCCCAATTTGTGTTAAACGGAGAGTTTTTTTCCAACACATTTCTAAACATAATAGTTTTAATAACTCATTTCTAATAACTGATTTATTTTCTCTTTGCTATGATGACACTACAGAATATTTTACTAGATATTTTTCTAGACACTTCTATACAGCTTAAAGTGACATTTAAAGGCTTAACTAGGTTAATTAGGTTAACTAGGCAGGTTAGGGTAATTGGGCAAGTTATTGTATAATGATGGTTTGTTCTGTAGACTATCGAAAAAAAAAAGAGCTTAAAGGGGCTAATAATTTGGACCTTAAAATGGTCTTTAAAAAATTAAAAACTGCTTTTGTTCTAGCCTAAATAAAACAAATAAGACTTTTTCAGAAAGAAAAAATATTATCAGACATACTGTGAAAATTTCCTTGCTCTGTTAAACATAATTTCAAAAAAAAAATTCAAAGGGGCTAATAATTCTGACTTCAACTGTGTATAATATCCACTTATTTTGTATATTTATTGTAAATTCTGAGAAATATTTTGTGGTTGTATATGTGTTAGGGCTGCACGATATTGGAAAAATCTAACATTGCAATTTTATTTTTTATTTTGCAATATATATTGTGATATGGATTTCACCTGATGACTTAATATCTCTGTTTGGAAAGAATTTATAATGTTAGATCAATTGAGATGATTCTGCAGTGGGAATGCTTCTCCATAAAATCTAATAAACAATGTATACAATTTTTGGGGTCCCCCGACACATTTTCGTTATTGTCTGTGCTACTTGCAGTTCATTTCTGTATTTGCATGTGTTGTAAGTAGGCCCACATGGAATCTGCGTGCGCAGATTACCGCAGATTTTTAGCCCATCATTAATTCTGTTTATTTACTTGAGTAAATGTGTGTAAATCTGAATTTATTCAGTTTTTAAATTACACATGTTTCACATATTAAGGTTTTAGTTATGAGACTCCCAAAATAATTCATCAGAAATCCGCAGATTTTTACCACAGTTCTCCACAGAAATTGCAAAAAACGTCCGCAGATTCCGTCTGGCCCTAGTTGTGCACATGCACATGTTTAGTCAGAGATTGATGAATTAATGTTTACTATTTGCGTCTCCATAAAATCTAATAAACAATCTGTAAACATTTTTGTTGTGGTTTGTGGTATTTGCAGTGCATTTCTGTATTTTTTGTGAATATTTTCATGCATAACAATCTATAAATACAATCAAGAAAATGATACAATTGAAGTAAAGTGTTTTATCATTTCCCAAGTCTAACAGTATTTATGTACAGTAACTGAATGATAAAAATAAAAATAATTCAATAAACTTAATCGTAGTTGAGGTCACAAATGGTACAATTTCTTATACCTGAATGCTTTTAAAAATGTTATATAATCAAAGGCATCAAAAACACATGCAAATTATGAATTGTGATTGTTAAACTCAACATTGCATATCCTGCAATGTGACTATTGCGAATGATTGTCACATTGTGATATTGATGCTGAAATTCTATATTTTGCGCTCTAATATGTGTATATGTTATATATGTGTCATAAATTAATGTATTAAAAGAATACAAATTAATAAGTCAGATGATAGACATCAAATGATATGATTTTGTTTATTATTTCACAGGGTCAAAGTCAGAGTGGAGGACAAGGACCTGGGGGAGGGAAGAAAGATGACAAAGTGAGTATTTATTTCACAAATACCCTCATTACTATTATACTGATTGAGGTAAAGTTGGTTTTATATTCACACATTTGTATGTTCTCCTTAATAATGCAATTTCAGAAAAGTATTATTTGCAAATTCTAAACAGGGAAATCATATTAGCAGCCAATGACTATCAAAATACAGCATTGTTCTGTCAATTAAATAGTGCTAATGTTGTTTTGAAGATATACTTGCATACAGTTTCTTTCAAACCGAATATTCAAATTAGCTTGGTAAACAATATAGGGACCATGTCATAAGTTGTAACTGAACGAATGTGGTAATATAAAACCAACTTTTTCAAAATTTTTACTGGTTAAAAAAAAACCATGAAACGAAATTTGTTTTGGAAAAATGTAAACAAATGAAATGAACCAAATTGATATGCATCAAATTCTAGGATAAGAAAAAGAAATATGAGCCTCCCATTCCCACAAGAGTTGGGAAAAGGAAGAAGAAGGTGAAGGGACCGGATGCTGCTAGCAAACTCCCTCTGGGTAAAATAAACTTCATTATACTTTGACCAGACCTGTTGAGAAGCTGTTTCATAAATAGTAGTGATTTTATAAAATCTCAAGATATCACTTCTTTCCTCAGTCACTCCACACACACAGTGCAGACTGAAACTCCTCAAACAGGAGAGAATCAAAGATTATCTGTTGATGGAGGAGGAATTCATCAGGAACCAGGAGCAGATGAAGCCCCTGGAGGAGAAACAGGAGGTGTAACACATTAATTATATCTTGTCTATATTGTACAAACTAGGGCTGGGTGCTAAAATTAGTATCGGTATTTATTGACCGATCACCATTGTCAATAACGATAAAAAAAAGGTTCAGTATGAAGTTTCGATATGAAGGCTATAGTTTTATTAAAATGTGGCTGCTGAGCACGCGCCTTGGAAGGAATGCCAATAAGCTTAGGGTGTAAGTTTGTCATTTCCAATGGAGGTGCACCTAGTTGAAAAACATCTGAACTGAATGCTGTGAGCACACCGCGATTCATCTAAGTAGAACTAACCTATCTGCTTCACGCTTTGTATAGAATATACACATTTCAGTAATAACGGCAGGCTAATTACCTCAGACAAACACAGCGCACCCAAACACTGCAGTGCTTTTTACTTTTCTCCATAAACTTGCATCGGAGCTGCAGCAATGGTTTGTCATCCTTTGAGAAAATGGTTGATGGTCACCTAGTTACGAGAGAAGCCAGGGCAGCGCCCATTGTAAGTAGTGAAGGAAACCACGTGCTCGCGCTTGTCACCAGTTCAGAATAACAACACATGCAAAAATGAGTGGCGTATAGCAGCAGTGAAGAGATTTTAAATAAAAAAAGATGTAAGGATGTCGTCAGAGTGGCTTTTTGGTTTTCTTTTCTTGTGCATCCCAGCCACTAGCTCCCCATCTGAAAGATTTTTTTGCATTGGGGGTAATGTAGTCATCCAACTTCACAATTTGTAATGTTGCAGTATGTATTTGAATAATGATGGTTAGTTCCTTTACTTAACTCAGATTTGATTATCATAATTTGTGTTGTTTACAGAGTTTGAGGTTTACTGTATTATTAATATTGACATCTTACAGATGATCTACCTTAAAGTTAGCTTAGATTGTTCAGCATTTATGCTTTACCATTGCAGACGTTTTATAACATTTTATTTATCAAGTTCAAGAGTCTCTTTAACACAAAAAATCCTATCATTCCTGAATGTATTGTTAAAAACAGATTCAATAATTATTGATACCAAAGGATATGAAACATGATATCATAATATTTTTTGTTGCAATATCGCCCAGCCCTAATACAAACAATATAAATATGTTTCCCTTGTTTTCAACATGTTTAATTACTTGTAAGAGCTGTATTTTGACCCAAATATCCATTAGTAAATGAAAGAATTAATTACTAAATAAAAAATAGATATGTCCAGGTTGCGTTTTCAAAATAAAATTTCAGATTCATGTAAATCTATTACAGGAGACCACCAAAACAAACATAAAATTTAAAATGCACAATAAGGGCACTTTTAATAGAATCAAGTCAGACCTTTAACATTGTGTTTTGTTTTGTTTTATAGGAGGAGAGGTCTAAAGTGGATGATCTCAGAGGGACACCCATGTCTGTGGGAACTCTGGAGGAGATCATTGATGATAACCATGCCATTGTGTCGACTTCAGTGGGCTCTGAACATTATGTCAGCATTCTGTCATTTGTAGATAAAGACTTGCTGGAACCCGGCTGCTCTGTGCTACTGAACCACAAGGTTAGTAAAGTCTTCAAAATCACTGAAGACCTTTAGAATCTGGAAGATAAATGCTGGTAAAGTCAAAATTATTAGTTTAAATTGTAATTCTTATATATTTTTACCCCCAATTTCTGTTGAACGGAGAGAAGATTTTTTTTCAACACATTTTAATAACTCATTTCTAATAACTGATTTCTTTTCTTTTTGCCATGATGACAGTAAATAATGTTTGACTATATATTTTTTAAGACACTTCTATACAGCTTTAAGTGACATTTAAAGGCTTAACTAGGTTAATTAGGCAACTTAGGGTAATTAGGCAAGTCATTGTATAACAATGGTTTGTTCTGTAGCAATCAGAAAAAATGGGGACTAATAATATTGACCTCAAAATGGTTTTAAAACTGCTTTTATTCTAGCTGAAATAAAACAAATAAAAAAAAATATTACAGGAAATACTGTGAAAAATTCCTTATTCTGTTAAACATAATTTGATAAATATTTGAAAAAGAAAAAACAATTCACAGGTGGGCGAATAATTTTGACTTTTGTAAATTTTTTTTCAATATAGTAATTATACATTCATTGTTGTAATATTTCTGTAATTATATTTGACTTGTATAACTGTTTGCAGGTTCATGCCGTAATCGGGGTGCTGATGGATGACACAGACCCTCTGGTGACTGTAATGAAAGTAGAAAAAGCCCCGCAAGAGACATATGCAGATATTGGAGGTTTGGACAGCCAGATTCAAGAAATCAAGGTGCTTTTGATTGGTCCTGAAACATATTATTCATTTCCATTTCATCCATCAATTGTCTAAAAAGTGTGTTTTCGTATTTAAATGAGTGTTTTATAGTAATTATAGTAATAAAGTTTATAGTACATTATGAGAACTGAATCGTACTAAGTGGGTATTAAGTAATTTAATTTATTTTTATCGGCGGAAATTCAAATCTTCTAATACATTTTGGAGAAATTGGTTCCTTTTACATAAGGGTGCTTTTATACTTAGAAGTTTGTTTCAGAATCTGACTTGTTTGCCCCGTGAGCTTGATTCATTTGGGCATATGCGAGTCCTGCAATCACGCTCTGATCCGCTTCAAAACAATAGCTCCGAGACCGCCTGAATGAGGTAGTCTCAGCTCGGTTGAAACAAACTCTAGAGCTGTTCGATTTTAGTGAAAAAGCAATACAAACCAACTAACTGGTTTTTATTTCTACTGGTAAAATTGTGTTTTATGTCAAATACGAAAGTAAAAGCATGCTGTCTAGCTGAACTATTAAAACATTTATAATATCATTACCTTTATGCTTAACTCGACTTTTGATATAGAATTGATATATACTTTACAACCCTTGACAACTGAAATGAGGCTCTGTATGAGAAATGCTTACCTCTGATTTACATTTGGTGGTAACTGTCTGTGGGTGTCACCATTCAAAATGAAAGCTCACCTATTCGCTTATGTCTCATTTGTCATCGTCATAAATTAAAATGAAGTATAACAGCTGAGCGGAATCCCGGAAAATAAACCAAACTGACCAATGTGAGGAGAGTTTACTCGCGCACACGTGACTTGTTTTAACTATTTTGGTCCATTTAGAAACTTTGCCGTGTGAAAGCGAACTGCACCAAGAACAAGAAGCAACCTCATAACAATTTTAATCCCTGTTTGAGAACAAAACAATCGATCTATAGGTGTGAAAGCACCCTAACATTTCCTTCTTTATATAGTAAATATATGCACTAATGGACTATGCACAAAAACATTACTTAAAAATGAATGTTCGATCATGTGCGTTTCTTCTTATAGGAGTCAGTGGAGCTTCCCCTCACACATCCAGAGTATTATGAAGAAATGGGAATTAAACCACCTAAAGGGGTCATTCTGTATGGTGCACCAGGAACAGGTCAGTCTGAGGGGTCTTAAAAACTAATTGGGATTATGTGATCATGTAGTTAGCCATTGTATTGGACTGTCCTGCTTTTTTTTATGAAATGAACTCACTCAAGGAGATAAAAGTGTCACCAGGAAAAATTTGAACCGTTTTGATCATATATTAAAGAGTCCCTATTTTGCATTAAAAAGGTCATATTTTGGTTTTGTCTGTCTCCATGCTGACATGCATGCAAAGTCAAAAAACACTTTCATTGTCTTATAATATGCATTTATTTTTACCTAATTATCTCAGCGATTCCCATGCGAATCGTTCAGCGATTCATTTGTTCCCAAACTCCTCCTTAGCGCGAAGCTAATTTGCGCTGATTGGACCGATGACCCAGTCTGTTGCGATTGGTCGACTGTGTTCAGCATGAGACAGAGGAAAATGCCCACCACGGCTACAGTATGAAGTAGCAGAAAGTATGTTAGAGCCCAATGCAGGAATGCAATAAAGCAATGCAGTTAAACACCAGCATATTACTCTACTCTTAACCTTAACCCCAATATTAACAACGACACGCATTCAGTATTAATCCACACAGTGGCAAAAGTTGAACTATTTTGAAAATTGACCATGCCGTGCGTGTGAGGAACAGCCGATGGTGGCCATAGCAAAGGGAAACAGCAGAGGATCGCCAGTTCAGAAACGCAATTAAATCGGTAAAGGAAGAAGCAGGCATCACATTTTTTACGTGATTTTGGATGTGATATGTGAACAGCCCCATACAGATTTAACCTGAGAGATACAGTACAAGCACAAATCTATAATCGTTACGTGATTACAACTTATAACACACAATTAAACATATTTTGCGAACTACACAAAACTAGGGAACAATTTTAATGACACTTACATATGATCCGGAGGAAGAAGAAACTGGTCCATATGAACTGTAACAGTTACGGACAAAGTCCCTGTCAATGTCTGACAAAGTCCCATAGTCTCTGCTGCTCCTTCAATAGCAAACGGCCGACGAATCCCGCGTTGCAGCGTAGGTTATTGTATCAATCGTCAGAAAAATGATAGGAACAAACACAGCTCTAGGTTGGCTATACTGTGCTACTGTTGTGAAAATGAACTGTAACCCTTTATTCCCTCAGCCGAATCTCCATCTGTCAACGATCGTCATCTTCGTGTCATGATCAGTCCCGTGATCCCCCGCGCCTCTGCTAGAGTCTGAAGTGAAAGCGTGTTTACATTTTACAGGAACTGGAAGTACATATTTGGTGATGTACCGTATCGACGTCGATGTGATCAAAGAAAAGATCCGAACCCAACTCGATTCGTTTATTCGACTCTGAGTCGACTATTTCGATAAAGAATCAATAGTTTTAAACATGCTGCACTTTTAGATTTAAACCTCAGCTGGATGTTTTCATTCACTTAGAGCTGTGTTACACACTGCATGGAAGCTCATTTCAAAAACCCATAATAAGGGCTCTTTAATGTTAAAAATCGTATCTAATGTATTTGTTTGTGGTTTTTAATAGTATGTCTATTAATGAAATGTTTTTGAAAATGAAAATAGCCGTTGTTGCTGACATGGCATTAAATAAAAATATATGATATGTCATTTAGGTAGCATATGTTTTATGTTGATGTTATGTACTCCTGTGCAGGCAAGACTCTTCTGGCAAAGGCAGTGGCGAATCAGACATCTGCCACCTTCCTGAGGGTTGTGGGCTCAGAGCTGATTCAGAAATATCTGGGTGATGGTCCCAAACTGGTGCGAGAGCTGTTCAGAGTGGCCGAGGAACACGCTCCCTCAATCGTCTTCATAGATGAGATCGACGCTATCGGCACAAAGAGGTGTGTGTGAAGATTAGTTAGAAGTCTTTGGCTTTTCTTTGGTATTGGTTGGTTTTTGTAGTGATCAGCTTACGTGGATTGTTTTTAAAGGTGCTGTATGTAAGTTTTTGACTATTCAAAAGCATAAAATACCATAATATGTTTGCAGATATTTAAGAAACAAGCCAAGTGAACACTCTTCTTTATCTGAAAAACTATTTCAGATATTACTTTGGCTTGTTTTGGTTCTTTTAACCCGCCCACTGCCACTTTAGCCAATTATATTTCAGCACCCCGAGTTGCCTTGTTGGAAAACCGCGTATTTCATTCATTCAGTCAGAAAGGCTCTCAAAGCATGCGTCCGTGACCGAAATGCAACCTCCGGTGGACAGTAGCAGATTCTGAAATGGGACGCAGATTATTATTATTATTAT
Organism: Danio kyathit; assembly: GCA_903798195.1. Taxonomy (NCBI): domain Eukaryota; kingdom Metazoa; phylum Chordata; class Actinopteri; order Cypriniformes; family Danionidae; genus Danio; species Danio kyathit. The sequence goes on from LR812535.1 coordinate 11,650,477, forward strand.
TTTATAAGACAAAGTAAATTAAATGTAAAATCAATTTTATTTTATTAAATGTAATTATACTTATTTATACAGTATTCACTCACAATTCAGCAAAATGGTTAAGTAAACAGTTTAACTATTTTCTTAAACTGACAGTTGGGAAAACTTCATGTAAATTATATACCAACAAAAATATTTATATATAATAAACAGTTTCCTCCTGTTATGATCGATGTGGCCATAAAAAACAGATATTGACAAGTGTCAGCATCTTTCTTTTCTCAGCCTTTTCTCAACATAAATTTTACTCAATGTCTGAAGGAATGTAATGTTATAATGCTTCTCCTAATGAGGGAAAAAATGACAATGATCAAGATCCCTTTGACTGAAAATTACAACCAATAGCGGCATATGTGGCATAGGAGCATTTTTTATCAGTAGTTTTGATGCGTTTATAAAGGGAATTAGGAGGAGCTTCCAAATTACTTCATCAAAAACAATGGCGGCACCCATGATCTAAAATAAATGTCGATTTTATTGAGTAACATAAATTTGTTGTGTTTATTTTTATACATATTTCACAAAGAGGCATCATTTACATTATATTAAGTAAGGATCTCCAATCTGGATTTTTGCAGCCGATACTGAGTACCAATTCCTTGTCATGGTGATCGGCCGATACCGAGTACCGATTCTGATGCTTCAAGCTTTATACAACTTTGCACAATTACCGTTTAAGGATGGGATCTCGCCCTATCTAAGATTTATAAATTAAGGATGTTGCATTCATGTAATGATCAGAAGCAACTTTACAAAAAGAAAATGGATAAAACACATTAAAAAAATGGTAAGAAAATGATTAATAATGCAATTTGGAAACATTGCTCTTGTGTTGTAGCGCTGCTAATGCATAACCCGGGCGCATAACCCGGATGCATCTTCCTCTGCTTGTAAACTTATGAACAAACAATTGCGATCAGTTCATGAGATCGGCCAGATCAACAAGTACCGATGAAGTCGTGAAGTGTGATTATCGGCCGATACCGATCTTCGGCCGATCAATCAGAGCATCCCTAATATTAAGCCATACATATCTTGATATCCAGGGTTCCCTAAAGTTTAAAAATAATATTAAAGTTATTTTATTTAGTTATTTAACTTTTTTTCAGCTTGGTCTGTCTGTATTGTGAACATTGAGCACTGATACTAGCTGCCGCTGTTTCTCCTCAGGTATGACTCTAATTCAGGAGGAGAACGTGAGATCCAGAGAACAATGCTGGAGCTGCTAAACCAGTTGGATGGATTTGACTCCCGCGGAGATGTTAAAGTTATCATGGCTACTAATAGGATCGAGACACTTGACCCCGCTCTCATTAGACCAGGTGAATCAGTCAGATCACATGTTTATTCCTGATATGGGTTTCACATGCTAATTGAATCAAAGTGGATTTGCTGACCTGATGCAGATGTTACAAACGATAGATTTAAAGTGCACATAAATGCATTTAATAAAGTGCATTACATTGAGGACTAAAAGTAGGTGTTTACTTTGTGATTATGCAGGTAGGATTGATCGTAAGATTGAGTTCCCACTGCCGGATGAGAAAACCAAGCGCAGGATTTTCCAGATCCACACCAGCAGGATGACGGTAGCGGATGACGTGACTTTGGATGACCTCATCTTGGCTAAAGATGACCTCTCTGGTGCTGACATCAAGGTAGCATCAACCGTTTAAGCAAATACAACTTTTGACAAAATCATTAGCCCTTCTGTGAAATATTAATATTATTATTTTTCCCTAATATTTCCTAAGTGCCGTTTAAATAAGAGATTTTTGTTCAACACATTTTTAAACATAATAGTTTTAATAACCAATTTCTAATAGCTGATTTCTTTAGTATCTTGCAAAATAAGACGGAAAATATTTTCATCATGGCAAAGACAATAGTTCAGCTTTAATTGGAATTTAAAGGCAAGTCATATATAAACATTTCCAATATTTGTAAAACGCTTAACATTTAAATGGCATATAATTTTGTCTGTAGATGCATAATCTTGAGCATTTTGATTTCTCTCTTTCTCACACGCAAACACACAGACTTGTTCTTATATCCCAGTTTGGACTATCATAGACGTAATGATGTTTCTGCTATACAAACCTTATATTCTATCCCCGTACCCCTAACCCCAAACCTCACAGGAAACAATCTGCATTTTTACATTTTCATAATACTTCATTCTGTGATTTTATAAGCATGTTTACCCATGGAAACCTTAATTTTGGCCCCCATGGTGACACAAGTCTCCATGAGTCTGTATGCTGTGCATTAAAATATTTTAGTGATCCAAACAATTATGGTGAGTAATGATGGTAGAATCATTATTGACCAGGGGTTGGCAAACTCGTCCTGGAGGGCCAGTGTCCTGCACAGTTTTGCTCCAACACTAATCAAACACACCTGAACATGCTAATCAGTGGCTGTTTCTCAATATGTGTTCTTCAGCGGTCTTGCGTCCTCGTGATCTCGTGTAACGTCATCATCAGCTGCCAAAGTTCAGTTCCAATACTCAAGATCGCAAGTACAGAGGACGCGTGAAACTTCCCGGATGTGTTCTTGATATCGAGGACGCACCGATGCAGACTTGAGCACCGATCTCGCTCTAGAAGTCCCAGAAGTCATTGCGATTGGAGGTGGGAAGCGCAGCGTTTTATTTAGATTTATTATTAAAGTTCAGAGATATAACTTATTTACCTCAAGAGTTTCCCTAAATGAAACGGTGAATATACACATTACCATGGACATCTTAATAAAGGAATAAACACATTAAGAGTGTTTGCTCAAATTCGTATTAAAATCAGTTTTATTTGTATTGTGCAACGTATATTTATAATGTTTTTATGCATAATATATATTTTGAAAAGGGGAAAAACAATAAATCATTGTATAAATGCTGTAATGTTTAAACAATTTTTTATTTAAAACGCGTGAAGGTCACGTGACCATCAGGAACAACCTGGGAAGAACGCAGCATCTCATTTCTCACAGGACGCGTTCTCTGTTCTCGTGGTCTCCCGAGTTCGTTCTACCGAGGATACCTGGCAAGACCGGTCTCCACAAGAACGCAAGTCCGTTCTCAGCGTTCTTGGAATTGAGAAACAGCCAGTGTCTTCAAAATCACTAGAAATCTGTAAGCAGCTGTGTTTGATTAGAGTTGGAGCTAAATTGTGCAGGACATCGGCCCTCCAGGACCGAGTTTGCCCACCCCTGTTATAGACCATCTTTTCAGTGCCTAAAATATAAACTAAACTAGAACACTCAGGGCTTTATTTTAATGGTCTAGGCACAAAGTCTGAAGCGCAGGGCGTAAAAGCATTAAGGGCGTGTCCGAATCCACTTTTGCTATTTTAAGGACGGTTAAATACGCTCTGTGCTGCGACGCGTGGTCTAACAGGGTTGTGCTTATTCTCTTAATGAGTTATGGGTGTGTTTTGAGAAGAACCAATCAATCTCTCATCTCACATTCCCTTTAAGAGTCAGTTGCGTTGCGCTATGGTGCATTTGCTATTTACATGGCGGACTTTGTAAGTGGTAAAACTGAACACTTCACTAGTGAGAAAACAGTTAAACAGACCATCTGCAGCGCGAGGATAAAGAACAAGCCTCCTCCATTCAGCCTCTACTTTCACTTTCTCTCTTTCGTGAATAAGGAAACTGTGTTGTACGCTCTCTGCTGAAGACATCTATTAGCCTACATATTTAATTCCGTTTTTTAAGCACAAAGATTTGTTTCAAAATTATTTCTAAATTCTGTTCTAATTTCCAGCAAACGAATAAATGAACAATAATAAGGAAGTGTGGTCAAAAAACTGAGTTCTATCCAAACACGTGTCCTATTCCACATATGGTCCAAAACCTGACAGGTGGACAAATCTAAGCTTGTTTTTATTAAAACAAATATAAATATGCATATAATAAATAATACTACTAATAATAATAACATCATACAAAAGCAAGTTGTCGTGAATAAACTGAAAAAAGCCCCCCGAGATGATGGAGGCAGTGGTTTATACATTTATATAGAAAATAAAATTTTTTTAATATCTTAATCTTTTTAATTCTTTTTCATTTATAAAGATATTTGCGTATTGCTCTACATCCTGCATGTTTTACGCAATGTGTAAGCGAGGTGCACAACTAACGCAATCTGCGCTGGACTTTAGACCTGTTTTCAGCTGGTCTATTGCACAATCTATTTCAGTTCCTCAAAATAGCAACCCGCCAACAATGCAACTTAAAGGGCCACGAAACCCCCTGTCTCAGCAGGGTGTTGTCACACCTCTAGTTTGAAAAAAGTCAGGAAAGTGGGCGTGTCCAGCTCTGGGAGTGTGGGAGTGTCGGGGGAGGGAAAGAGGGTAGGTTTTGCAAAGGGCGTTTCCATTTGGGCACGCGCTGAGTTTCACAGGCAAAACAAACACAGAGACGCTGATTTGATACCGCACTGCGAATGAGAATAAAAATCCTCCGCATTTCTCTGTAAATTATGTACTCGGTAGGTAGCGTCAGAAAGCCGTGTGTGTATAGGCTATCCTGTCACAAAATGCGGCGAAAATCCTGCACGACGGGAATAGTTTGTGTTAACATGTTTACACTCGGAGAGCAGCATTTACAGCGGATCTTTCAGTCTATAATATTGTACTATAATATTGCAGTGATATTAACAGACCATAAACTGAGTAACTAAATCATTTTGACTGAGGTATGTCTTTAAAAACTGAAAGAGCAATGCTGACCATAACTTCGCAATCTGGGTTAAACAAAGGGCACTGCACTGCAAACACACTTACCAAATCTGTAGACAGACAATCAAACTGGAGCTGTGTCTTTTTATTAAAAGGAGACGAGCGGCAAATCCGGATTTCATCATTTCCAGATGCGAAAATCTCTCGGGTAAAAAATGTTCCTTACAAACGCATTTCTGTCGCGTGCACTGTAATCCACACGTGAGTCCAGCAGCTCTCTCATAGAGGGAAAATGAAAACAAAACCTTCGTTGCAGCACACTAATAAACGCAACACCGACGACTCTTGTCTCCAAATTCTTGTTATTTCACTTGTTTTGGCAACACAACATGGCGTCTCTTTGCTGTCTGAACACTGTAAACAGGTAAACAGTCTCCGGAGCTATCATGCATATTAATGAAGTTTCACGTCATACACAATAGAGCGCGCTGATTGGTTTGAAGCACGTCTTTGTCATGAATTAATGCCGCACACTCAGATACGTCACAATGTTCTCGAAAAGACAGACAGCCACTCTCCAGGCTGGATTTACACCCAAGTATCTCATGGCCGTGATGTGGCTTCAAAAATTCGTTTTAAACCGGAAGAACGAATTTGCTCAAAATAACGCAAAAACAACCAATTTTCACTTTTTAGTGCAATATATGTGTCCTAATAGTGTTTATAGCAGCGTGGGACACATATATGACTGTCAACAGCTCAAAAAATGTGTTTTGGTGTTTCGTGACCCTTTAACACACCTCTTTTCTAGACCACAACACCAGTGGCGCAAATGCATTTGCTATTTAAACAACGTGGTAGAATACGGAAAAATTAGGGTTGCGCTGGTCTGAAAATAGCAACATAGGATAGGTTTTTCATACGCAAACACGTCTTGCACCTTATTGCGCCGGGTGTATGATAGGGCCCTAAGTGTTAATATGCATTGCTCAGTAAACTGTGATTTTATTTATTTTTCTTTTCTTTTCAGGCTATTTGCACCGAGGCAGGGCTGATGGCTTTGAGGGAAAGGAGAATGAAAGTTACTAACGAAGACTTCAAGAAATCTAAAGAGAACGTCCTGTACAAGAAGCAGGAGGGGACACCAGAGGGACTCTACCTTTAATATGTCCTCATCCAGTCTTGTTCCTTTTTTTTTTATACACAGTATAAACACTTACTCTTGCCGTAACCCTCTGTTGTTCATTTGTGCTCAATGCCAATTAAATATGTTTGAGTTTCTCTGAGTCTTTGCTGAATTTATTCTGTCATGATCAAATACTGAGATCTAGCTATCATTGGTAAAGTATTGGAATATTGGAAATGTCTTCAATGTTTTATAGTAAAATATTGGTAACTGAAAATATTTGGCTTTCAGCAAAACAGTTTCGTAGGTTTGAAATCATGATGTTTAATCAGTGCTTTTCCAATAACACTTAATGGTGCCAGTGTCTGTTTCATGCACACAAAATAATCTACCTCCAGAAATGTATACTTTATTGTGATTTGCAATGACTGGAAAAGTATGTTCTATAATAGTATGAATGTAATCGAGATCAGTGTTTCTCAACCACGTTCCTGGAGGACCACCAACACTGCATGTTTTGGATCTCTGCTTTGTCTGTCACACCCATTACCGGTCTTTTAGTCTCTGCTAATGAGCTGATGATCTGAATCCGGTGTGTTTGGTTAAGGTGACATTGAAAATGTGTCAAGCTGATGGTCCTCCAGGAACGTGGTGGAGAAACACTGATCTAAATGTACTTAATCCACTATGTTTCGGTCATCATGCCTTATATCACGTCATAGTTATGTTGGCTCACTTTAATTACCAAATCCTCTCCAATGGCCTCATGGGATTGTAAAGTGTCTATCGTGTGCATGCTTCAAAATCTCACCATAAAAAGTAGATAATCTGAGTATAGTTTGCTGTACTGTGGCTAGCATGAGTAGTACAACTACTTTTGTCACATATTATTGTCAGGCTTATTTGATACTTTCTCTTTGTTGTTACTTACAGTAGTAAGGAAGTATACGATTTTGGATGCAGCTACTGATGAGATACAACAGGTAAGTGTCAGCTGTGTCGATGCTAGTTTTTCATATTTAATTTATCTTCATTTTGATAAACCAAGATCGCCTGTGCGTGCTGTTTTGATGAAATTACAAAAAACAAAACATTAAAAATACAATCTAGTAATGATAAACGTGTTTAATTACGTTCAATCTTCTTAATTGTAACGTCACGTGACATCTTCGTTCCCGCCTCAAATTCGATCACGCCTGAACCAAACATATTTTTACGTTGACTGCCTGTTAAGTACAATTTAAACATCACGACATGAAAAGGTAGGCCTACGGAACCACATACTTAAATGTTCCATGTTCTTAATCGCTCATTCAGTGTCGCAGTGTTTGTAAACAATGTATTATTTACCTCAAGCTGTGAGCCAGTCAGCTGTGAAAAACAATTCTAGAAAGGAGCTTTTTCCTAAACGCATACAATATAGTGCATACATTTAAACGTCTACTGGGTTATCCTGATTAACACTTGCTGCGTCCCAATTCGCATACTTATACTACGACTTAAAAGTATACTTTTTTGTGGAGGAAAAATATATACTTTTGAGTGTGTAACAGAAAAGTATGCAAGCTTTGGGACATACTACTTTCTCGTTACACAGATCGTTGTGTTGCTTAGTTAAGAGCCCTGTCAATCATCCACATTTCTGTCGTATTTAATTTCCTACCTTATTGGAGAAGCAGCAGCAGGATAATCTCCCATTCACGAGATTGAGGTAAAGTTGGTTTTATATTCGCACATTTGTTCATTTACAAGTCTCTATATTGTTTACCATGTTACTTTGAATATTCGATCGGAATTAGCATGCAAGTATGACTTCAAAACATTATTAACACTATCTTACTGACTGTGAACAATGTTGTACTTTGATAGTCATTGGCTGCTTATATGATTTCCCTATTTAGAATTTGCAAAGAATACTTTAATGAAATTATATTATTAAGGAGAATGTCTGAATATCCCAATATAAAACCAACTTTACCTCTATATTCACGAGTCTTTCATGCAGAGAAATCTCCTCAGGTCTTTGGATAATTCTTCATTCAGACGGTAATGTCCAAACACGTCTTTATATAAGTTCAGTATTGTTGTTGCAGATGAAATATAACACAGACAACGGTATTTAAATATTCTCCAGTGGGCTAGATATTAATTAACAGTCATACAAACATTTTTGCCGAAGCCTCTCTGCTTGACGGTTGGTCTCGTGCGTCCATCATGTTTGTAGTTTGTTTACACTTTTGACCCGCGTTTTGTAGTTCCGAGTATGGGCGCTTCTACACCATAGACTGTAAAAAGATATGGACGTAGTGTCCGTGACGTCACCCATAGGTTTCTGAACACTGCAAAAGAAGCCACAAGTAGGCGCGGCCAACCGTCGCCATTTTGTTAGCGCGTCATCGAACCAAACGCGGCATACCAAATAAGGGCAAAGAGGCGGAGAGTGAGCGGAGCTACAGACATGCTGGATTCTCAGCATTTTGCTTGGACCTGGATTAAAACAGACTTATTACTTTGGGAGAACGTTTAATGCTTCATTGCCTGTGACTCGTTTGTGTTCTGACCACATGTGCTTGGTTGTACACTATATTAATAAAGTGTTTAGACCTTTAAAAACACTGTTGTAACACATTGAGCCACTAAACATTGTTCTTATGACGTTTTTCGACAGGAGGAAAACGCGAATTACTATCAAACACTTCAGATATAGTCTGTGTTAGTAAATGCAAGGCTGTTTATAAAAATCCAGCACTAACAGTGTATGACAACGCTTCAGATGACTGTTTTATAGCCTACAGCTAATCAATCTGTCAGATTCTGGAGTGCAATACTGGTCTAAAGAACATTTAAATGATAAATGATCTTAAATAAAACAAATACATTTATAGAGATGGTATATACGTACATCATTTCACTCACCTGTGAAATGGAGGCAACTTGAACGGTTTGTGAGCACAATTAAATCCACACATCATGCCATATCATCTGATAATTGCAGGAAATAATTCCAAAAGGCAAATGACAGTGTAAAGAAACATTAACCAAAACAAATACACTATTTATATGCCGAGCTCAGCGGCTAATTAGCCAGAAACAGCTGAAGTGACGAGACAGCGAGCAGCGAGGGGTAGCTGTCACTCAAGTGGCCACGCCCTTAATTATGCAAACTTAATATAACCTAATAAAAACGAAACAGATGAGTTATAAAAAAATTCACCCCCCTCACAGTTGTCATGAAGGGTAATCATAGCTATATGCACCAAAGCCATCGTTTGTACCAGGCTGTAAACATGTTTTTATCAGCTGTAAAAATGGCCAATTTACCAATGCAGAAAGAAAGCCCTTGGACTTCCTGGAGCCAGCCCCCCAGGCGAGTCGATGAACTGCAGCTTTAGTTACTTCCGTATTGGCTTCCCGAGGGAGAGCGGGAGGTTGCCGCTTGTTCTACACTTAAAATTTTGACCGGAAATAGCAAACCATCCGGGAATTTTTGGCATACTCTTTTTAACATACTACGATTTGGGACATACTAATTCTATTTTCACATACTATTTAGGACGGATAGTATGCAAATTGGGACGCAGCAATTGTTTATACTTTCATCTGGGAAAATAATTTATAAAATAGTGGTCAGTTTTTTTGAGGCAACATAAAGCTTAATTGTTTGTGACTGTTCGAGGGCAAGGTCACATTGGTTTTCTATGAATTTTCTTTGTTGTAAAATCAGTAATTTCAATAGGCACGTCACTGTAATTGGGATTTTTTTGCTGTATATTTTGCCTCTAGCTCAAGGTCACAATTATGTTATTTTATTATGGTTACAGGGTCGTAGATTAGCTTTTTAACATTGGTGGTGACCTTTGAATCTCCACATCTACTATACTTAACTGTTTATTCTGCAGTTTGTTTTCAACCCTATTATTCACAGACTATATCAGTTTTTTTAGGATAAGAGGTTTTTGTTTTATTACCGTCTATCACTGAATGTGTCACGAATATCGAAAACAAAACCAACTTAACCCCGCTGCTATAACATTACGCTGTGCATCAAAGAGGGAAAAAACATTAGCAATTACGTTACCGTTATTATTATTATTATTATTATTATGGAGGACTCATTCAGTAACGAGCTTAAGTTTAAGTGAAAAAAGCCACCTTCTTTTTTTTGATGCCACCATTCTCACTTCACTTGCATGTGTCACCCACCGACCTCACACTCACACACCTTATTTTTCTTACACGGTAAAATTCGGTTGTTGCTAGATCGGATATGGAATCGGCCGGAAGTTAACGAGAATTATTTATATTATTTATTTAATTTCCCATTTATTGTAATTTATTAACCCCTACCCCAATCCTAAACCCAACCGTCACAGTAACGTAAAAACAGTAGTTGTACTGAGTATTATTTATGTTACCCATAGGTGGTTGCTATGGTGTTCTAGGTCATTGCTAAGATGTTGCTAGGTGGTTGCTAGGGTGTTCTGAGTCGTTGCTAGGCAGTTGCTAAGGTGTTGCTAGGGTGTTCTGAGTAGTTGCTAAGGTGTTGCTAGGGTGTTCTGAGTAGTTGTTAGGCGGTTGCAAAGGCGTTGCTAGGCGGTTGCTAAGGTGTTTTGAGTAGTTGCTAGGCCGTTGCTAAATTAGCATGGTTCTAGTGTGAATTAGCATGTTGCTAGCATGCTTCTAGTATGAATTGGCATGTTGCTAGTATGATATGTTTGTTAGTGTGTTTTTAGTATGGATTAGCATGTTACTAGTATGGATTGGTATATTGCTAGTATGAATTAGCATGTCGCTAGTATGGATTGGCATGTTGCTAGTATGAATTAGCATGTTACTAGTATGGATTGGTATATTGCTAGTATGAATTAGCATGTCGCTAGTATGGATTGGCATGTTGCTAGTATGAATTAGCATGTTACTAGTATGGATTGGTATATTGCTAGTATGAATTAGCATGGTGCTAGTATGGATTGGTGCTAGTATGAAATAGCATGTTGATAGTATGGATTGGTATATTGCTAGTATGAATTAGCATGGTGCTAGTATGGATTGGTGCTAGTATGAAATAGCATGTTGATAGTATGGATTGGTATATTGCTAGTATGAATTAGCATGTTGCTAGTATGGATTGGTATATTGCTAGTATGAATTAGCATGTTTCTAGTATGGATTGGTATATTGCTAGTATGAATTAGCATGTTGCTAAAATGGATTGGTGCTAGTATGAATTAGCATGTTGCTAGTATGGATTGGTATATTGCTAGTATGAATTAGCATGTTGCTAGTATGGATTGGTATATTGCTAGTATGAATTAGCATGTTGCTAGTATGGATTGGTATATTGCTAGTATGAATTAGCATGTTGCTAGTATGGATTGGTATATTGCTAGTATGAATTAGCATGTTGCTAGTATGGATTGGTATATTGCTAGTATGAATTAGCATGTTGCTAGTAAGGATTGGTATATTGCTAGTATGAATTAGCATGTTGCTAGTATGGATTGGTATATTGCTAGTATGAATTAGCATGTTGCTAGTAAGGATTGGTATATTGCTAGTATGAATTAGCATGTTGCTAGTATGGATTGGTATATTGCTAGTATGAATTAGCATGTTGCTAGTATGGATTGGTATATTGCTAGTATGAATTAGCATGTTGCTAGTAAGGATTGGTATATTGCTAGTATGAATTAGCATGTTGCTAGTATGGATTAGTATATTGTCAGTACAGTATAGATTGGTATGTTGTTAGTATGTCCAATGTAAAGTCAATGGCAGTTTTTTATAATGGAAGTCTATGAGACGGTTGCTAGGGTGCCGTAAGTGGTTGCTAGGGTGTGGCTCGTAAGTTGAAAGGTCATCAGTGATTGGCAGATTGGTAGTCTGAGTTAAATGAGCCCAAACTTAAGTCTGTATGACAGTCTGGCGGAAAGTTATGAGGTCACAAAGTTTGGTCCAATGTTAAGTCAATGGGACATTTCTAAATTTTCTGGGTCAGTTTTGGGAAAACTGTGAGTCGAATCAGTTGGAAAATATATAGCAACTTAATTCAGTATAGTTTGGAGGTTTGGAGTTAGTTTGGTGGTTGTAGTATGAACGGTCTAGGAGGAGATGCGTTCTTAAAACAGTCTAAGAAGAAGATGGAAGAAGAATAAGTTTAAGTAGTATAACAGTATGTTGCTTTCTCAAGCCACCACAAAAAGTCATAAAATTTGATAATCTTTATCTTAATCTTTAGTAAATAGTCTAATCCTGCGATGTGACAATTGCAGATACACACAATGCGATATCGATGCTCAAGCGATATATTGTTCAGCCCTAGTGTGTAGCTTGTGTGTAGGAAATGACACTTTTTGATTAGTTTTGTTTTGAAGTTTTATAATAGTTTCATAGTTGGACATTCAAAACACTTAGGTCTTCAATATCATCAAGTTTGGTCTCCACCTTATATATATATATATATCAAATATACCATAGTGTAGCAGAAGTATCACATAATTTAAAAACGAAAATAAAACATGAGGGGAAAAACTGGACACAAATATAGGACGTGATGAGATGGAAAAACAGGAAAACAAAGCCAGTTAACTGGTTATATTAGCACTGCAAAAAACAATCCACAGATCTCTCTCAAATGTTCACTTTGGTCTACATCAAGTCTTTGAATATGGAGCCAGATCAGTCTCAAAAATGATACATTTACCAAATGAAATTCATACATGCACAAGACAACTAACATTTACAAAATCCAATTTGTAAATTTGTAAACACAATTCCTGAATTCACCAGTAAAAATCATTTATATTTCACGAAATGAATTGGATTCGTTTATGAATCGTGTTTTGAATTTACGAATTGGATTTGTGTGTTTATGAATCGTGTTTTGAATATATGAATTGGATTTGTGTGTTTTTAAATTGTGTGTTTTTGAATCGTGTTTTGAATTTCCGAATTGGATTTGTGTGTTTATGAATCGTGTTTTGAATATATGAATTGGATTTGTGTGTTTTTAAATTGTGTGTTTTTGAATCGTGTTTTGAATTTACGAATTGGAGTTGTGTATTTTTGAATTGTGTTCTGAATTTACGAATTGGATTTGTGTGTTTTTAAATTGTGTTTTGAATTTAGGAATTGAATTTGTGCGTTTTTGAATCGTGTTTTGAATTTACGAATTGGATTTGTGTGTTTTTGAATCGTGTTTTGAATTTACGAATTGGATTTGTGTGTTTTTGAATCGTGTTTTGAATTTACGAATTGGATTTGTGCGTTTTTGAATCGTGTTTTGAATTTGGGAATTGGGATTGTGCGTTTTTAAATCGTCTTTTGAATTTATGAATTGAATTTGTGTGTTTTTGAATTGTGTTTTGAATTAAGAATTGGATTTGTGTGTTTTTAAATCATGTTTTGAATTTGCGAATTGAATTTGTGCGTTTATGAATCGTGTTTTGAATTTACGAATTGGATTTGTGTGTTTTTGAATCGTTTTTTGAATTTACGAATTGGATTTGTGTGTTTATGAATCGTGTTTTGAATTTACGAATTGGATTTGTGTGTTTATGAATCGTGTTTTGAATTTGCGAATTGGATTTGTGCGTTTATAAATCGCGTTTTGAATTTACGAATTGGATTTGTGTGTTTTTGAATTGTTTTGAAATAAGAATTGGATCAGTGTGTTTTTAAATCGTGTTTTGAATTTGCGAATTGGATTTGTGCGTTTATAAATCGCGTTTTGAATTTACAAATTGGATTTGTGCGTTTATGAATCGTGTTTTGAGTGGATTTGTGCGTTTATGAATTGCGTTTTGAATTTACAAATTGGATTAGTGCGTTTATGAATCACGTTTTGAATTTACAAATTAGATTTGTGCGTTTATGAATCGTGTTTTGAATTTATGAACTGGATTTGTGTATTTGCGAATCATTTATTGAATTTACGAGTTGGATTTGTGCATTTTCTAATCATGTATTGAATTTACGAATTGGATTTGTGCATTTACTAATCATGTATTAAATTTATGATTAGTAAATACACAAATCCAAATCATAAATTTAATACATGATTAGTAAATGCACAAATCCAATTCGTAAATTCAATACATGATTAGAAAATGCACAAATCCAACTCGTAAATTCAATACATGATTAGTAAATACACAAATCCAAATCATGTATTGAATTTACTAATTGGATTTGTGTATTTTTTTAAATCGTGTTTTGAATTTACGAATTAGATTTTGTGGATGTGAATTTTGTTGTGGGTCTATGAATTGTATTTTGTAAATGTATTATTTTTGAGACCGATCTGGCTCCATATTTGAATGTGATGATGGAGGATTGGAAAAAAAAACATGCACTGAAAACCTGTGGCCAGACATTTCACAAACAAGACACACAAAATACACAACTGAAAGAGTGAACGGACCACATTGAAAGAAGGGCTGAAATAATGTTCCCTTCAAATAAAAAAGGGCATGAAATCTCAACCAGCAGACACTGTAAACTCACACCTCTTTTTTTTCTTCATTGCAGTGTTCACATTTGCAGCGCAGTTCAAAGATGGGACGACAAGACGACAAAATGTGAGTGGAAAAGCATTCATTTCTATGGCTCACAAACTATAATCCAGATAAATACAGAAACTCTGTTAGAAATCGAGTTAAAATTGTCCTTGCGTTCTCCTCATGACCACCGCTGGAGGATCGGCGGCTTTCTTTAGAAAAGCAATCGTGACAGTCTTTGAGTGCGATTGGTAGATATAATGCTTGTTTTTCCAAACGTGTGTAGTGAATTATGTTTTAGTAATCTCAGTCTAGAGTCAAGCAACACAAATAGTGGACATCGGCTCCATTACAAACAGAACCAATGTTTGTTTTTAAAAAGGGTGCTTATTAAATTGCTGCGACTTAAATATCTTTCATTCCTATTCCCTCCTTGCCCTTAAATCACTACAAGCATTGCAATGGCAAAATTTCAAACAAAACACAAACAAAAGCAAAGAACATACTCTGTAAAGACAAATACAATCATGATTGCATTCCTTTATTTTGCAACAAACCCAAATTATTTGCTGTATTAGGGACAAAAACCAAAAAAAAAAAGAAGGAAACCTTGGGTTTGTCATTCGGTTGGGGCTAAAGGTGTGTGTTTGTGTTTCCGTATGTGAGGGGAACGAACGCAAGAGGGCCGTGTTGTAGTGTCAAGTGTCACCGACTGTTTGTCTTCACTCGTCTTCGTCCTCTTCTTCCTCCTCTCCATCTGAAAGAGTGGGACAAGCGGCAAGCTGCCGATAACCGTCCAGCCATTTCTCCACCATTTGAGTGACGAGCGGGTGGTTCCGCCTTCTCGAGCTTTTCTGCATGGCCACCAAAACCCCGCCCTCTGTAACACAGCAGTCCATCCACTGCCTTAACATGCGCTCCTGCTGCTCCTCCGTCCCCATCTGACCACACACACACAGTGATTAATCAGAGAGCTTGTCAACGAATATCAATCAATCATAACACAACGCAAGCATTTTCATTCTGTAACAAAATATGAAAAAAATGGTATGGTACTAGGGCTCCACGATATGGACCCTTTTCACAAGACTGTTATGACATGTTTAACGGTTTATAAAAAAATAAATACAACCTATGCATATTTATAATATCAACTCTTCAAGAAATTACCAAAAATGAATTAACGCTTGATCAAAGTATTTCTAATGCAGCATCTATGGGTGTAGGACAGTAAATTTGACGTTATTCTTGCTACTCGCTGCCGTTATTAGTCTCACACTATTTTTTCCTTTTTATGAAAGTCTTGATAATACCATAGTTAAGTTTCTCTTTTATTATTCCAGCATATAGGATTGTAAATAAAGTATTTGTTGTACTCTCCCATTCACTGTGCTCTATGTTTAAGTGTGACAACTTCAACTATGACAACTTTCGCTACAGAGAAACCTGGAAATGTGAAAAGGGTCCATTGGGAAAAATGTACACTGCATTATTTATAAATTTTGCAATATGAAATCTATTTCACCCGATTGCAGTGATTGTTTTAATATAGTGCATGCATAAATACAATAATAAACTAGGTAAATACAAAAACATTAAAAAATGTCTTATTTAAAAAGACATAAAAAAATGTCTTAATAATAGTCAGACACAGATGTTGAATAATAATAATAAAAAAATTTATTTATAATGCGCTTTTCTAAAACTCAAAGCGCTAGTAATAATCAAATGACACTTCAGTCTTCTCTATATAAATGAAATGCAATTATTCTTTGTTAATGCTCAAGTTTAATCATTTCTTGCATCTGAAGGCTTTAAACTAGTTAATACAGTAACATTAAAAGGGTTTTTAAAAAATTAAAAACTGCTTTTATTGTAGGCGAAATAAAACAAACAAAACTCTCCAAAAAAAAAAAAAAAAATATATATATATATTATAGGAAATACTGTGAAAAATTCCTTGCTTTGTTAAAGGTGCAGTAGGTGATCTGCCAAAAAGCTAACCGCTAAGCATATTATCTTTGGACGGTGGGGAGGGACTGTGTTTCAAAGCCATTCCTCCTGAAATCGCGAACGCACACACCAAGACGTGACAGCAGACAACCCATTAGTTCATATAATTCGCCAGTTAGAAATGTAGTTTGGCCGGCCGCGTGCAGGAATTTCACATATTACTAAGCCATACTGCCATGCTATTTCAGAGCGAATACTCAGAGTAGCGGTGAACAATATAGGGAGGCTGTCATTGTTCAAAAATGACCCAATGTGAATATAAAAGCAACTTCAGCTCAGTAAAGCAGGTTAGGCAGAATAGCGTTATTTACTGATGTTTTGTTGTTAAACTAAATAAAAATCTACATTATCGATGCTGTCAAAGGTCCCTTATGAAACTTAAAATAGTCACATCAATCTATCCCTGGAAGATTTCAGTGGCTGAACAACACGTCTGTGCATATAACCCATTCATAACACAACAGCTTTGGGGGACTAAAATAGTTTAAAAACATAACATTACCTGTCTAACAGAAATACATTATCCTTCTTCCATCATGCAAAAGTAATTCTAAGGCTTGTTTCTACTGAGTGATACAGTACGGTACGGTTCGGGTCGGTACGAGTCATCTTTATCTTCACCAGCACATGTAACCTCTGTTAGAGAGTAATTCCGTCATTCCGAGTTCATAATAGTCCAAAAGGCGATGATAAACATGGCAGTTTGTTCATGATTCAGGTTGCTGAAACAATTTGCTCCTGTGTTTTGTTGGGCTTCTCCTTTTTTTTCGCCCTTCACTCTCGTGTTTGTCCTTTTCTGTCTGAATGGATCAGATGTCGAAGACACCAATAATTACACACACGTTATTATCATCAGCTTAAGAAGTTCGTTATATCAAATATAGACGTGATCGAGAGCTCCCTGGAGAAAGCGAAAACCGTTCACATTTTTAGACAGCCCCGTAAAGCAACAACAGGACACGGCAGATTTTGTTCTTCTTGGTTTTGTGGCTGTACATCAAGACAACGACAAGAAGTCCAAATCTACATTTGTTGACAGACAGTTTGAGCTACTTATCAGAATTATGGAAGATGTCGGCCCGACACTATTTTAATTGGATGAACATTTTTTTAGTTTTATACCTTACCCAGAATATAAAAATACATATAAACACATTTACAGGGCTCGAAATTGCGACCATTTTGGACTTCCCTGCCGCTATATTGGTTCATAGCTGTCAATCACTCAAGGCTTCCCGCTGTCAGATAACAGGGAGCTTATAAGGGCGCCAGCCGAGATCAGTCGAGTGTTTTCGGAGAAGGTGCCCGAATCTCGATGCGTTGCATTCACTGCGTGTTCAGCGCAAATGTCCGCTAAATGTAACACTGTACACATCGCCAAAGAAGCTCGCCTTTACTAAGTTTAAACTGAATCTGCGGCTCATAACAAAGAACGGTATTGCGCCAAAGGCCATCGCGAGAATCCTGCTCTGCCTGCTCTTATCTTGGGCTGGCTGACTCGCTTGCTTTTTTCCACAAACACAGAAAAATGAAAATCAGCGCATAACGAGACTGAGCATTTAAAATGACACAAACCGAAACCAAAACTACACCAAAAGAATGTAGAAGTGAGACTTTTCTTACTTTCTTTGGTCCATTCTTTCTTGAGATGTATATTATTTTACTGATGACTGCTTTGCAGCTTTCAGCATTGGATAGAATGATTTATAATAATCTTATGTTTACGTTTTGTAGCAGAAATATTATTTATTGAATTGACATGCATATAAAAATAATAGTGCAGAATAAATATTTCTTACTGCGATGCTTCATTTTTGTTTGATGCAAACCATACATTTATTTTTCATAATGTAACAACAGGACCTTTTACAGTACATAACTCATATTCAAGCACATTCAGGGCAGCATGATAATGAGAAATGTTATTCATTGTAAGTATTATTGACATCGTCATCATTAATAATATTTTATAATTATTAGACATTCCTTTTGGAATCATTGCACAGATATCAATAAGTCATCACAGCATTAGTTAGATAGTCTGGTTTTTGTTAGTCCTGATTGATGTTGTTTTCAAATACTATAAATCCCTTAATATACAATTTGCAATGGTGCTCATTCATTTTTGGTGGGTGCTCCTAAATTTTTTCTGGTGCTCCTAAATATTTGAAGTTGGGAGCACCGGTGCTACCAAGAAAAAAAGTTAATTTCAAGCCCTCATTTAGATCATTTACTTTAATCATTACTATTGGACTGTGTAGAGACTTTCAAGCAGAACAACAAAACATGTTTCTGAAGACAATCACCTACTGCACCTTTAATGATCGTTTGGAAAAAAAAAAAAAAAAAAACACAGGATGGCTAATAATTGTGACTTAAACTGTATTCAAATAAGTCCATATTCTTTACATAATGTCTCATTTACATCTAGGAACTCAACATATCAGAGAGCTTCCCATGCTAAACAGTTGTCTTACTGTGCAGTGATTAAACCACTCTGGAAAAGAATCTATTATTAAGCAATTAAACCCCATTCCTGTTGTACCTTAAAAAACAACTACAAAACAACATAAACAAAAAAGATTATATTTGCATGATGTTGTTTTTTCTTCAAACACAGTAAAAACAGGCCTTAACGTCTCATAAATATCCATGCTCTGCTGAGTTTTTCGTGTTAGTTCTCACCTCTTGTGCAGACAGAAAGTGGATGTGCAGCAGCTTTCGCTCGCTGTCAACCAGTGGCAGGAAAGTGACCGTGACGTCGTCGTCTGTGTTCAAGTTGGCGCCTGCACCTCGATTATCGTAGCCGTCGTTCTCCATTGCAACCAATGCAGAAAAGTGCCCTCGTGTGTAACCCAGAGCAATAGGGCTCTTCCAGCAGAAACTCTGCTCCCACAACAGCGGCAGGTAAACACCTACAAGATAAGAGCCAAAGCAAACAGTCATTACTATTAATATTTAGAACAGTGCTCGTTTTAATAATTGACTACGGTTTATATTATGCTTGTGTGCGTCTATGTGTTGTGATATGTATTTTTCTGTAACTCTGTCCTTTGCTGCCTGTCTTGACCAGCACACCCTGGTAAAAGAGATATTGTATCTCAATGGGACTTTCATGGTTAAATAAGTAAATAAATAAATTACCAGGGTGTCTGCAGGGTCTTAAAAAGGGCTTTAATTTCCAAAACAAAATTTTAGGCCTTAAAAAAAGTCTTCGATTCACTGAAATGTTGTGTTGTAGGTCTTAAATCATTTTAAACAGGTCTTAATTTTCCTCTGTTCAAGTAAAACAATCAGGCTGACATCCATCCAATCACCAACAATCCAACTTCTCAATAAAACTTTTTTTTTTTTATTGCAAAGAGATACAAATCACAACACCTGTTAGACATTTTACAGCAAATTCTCCAAATTAAATTCCCCAACAGGGAAAAAAAACAATTACACAATTCCTTATGATAATAACAGAGCAACATATGCCTTTAAAGTTTCAAGACACCCTGGAGTACTTTTACATTTTTTTTAACAGATTTGTGTGTGTTGAGCATCAGTTAAGACAACGTTAGCACCTGTCAGCTTCAATTGTGAGGAAAATTGGATACTTTTGAGCTTTTGTCAGCTAATTTCATTCTTGAATGAAATCTTTCATTCACACTAATTTCATTTAAAATCATTGTTTAGGCGGGATCAAAATCGGTGACGTAGTGCGAATCTGCTAGTCAGTGATGACGTGTCAGTTTCTCATTATTATTCATAGCGGAGTTTTCTTATCTTATGAAAAGAGCCTGCTTCTTATTTATTCATGAGAGCACGTGCTTTCCGAAGGCAAAGCAGACCTGCCAAGCTGTGAGACCCAGTGACTGGGTGAGATCGCACTTGCGCACATCACAGGGTCGTATGTGTTTGTTTCCATGATGCACAGGGTTTGTTGCATGTTTTTCTCTGCGATGCTGTCAGGGCCAATACAGCAAAGCTGTTGGTTTGCAGCAAGCATTTTTGTTGAGAGTGCTGTATGAGAATTGGAGAATGGCGGACTTTGTCTTTTATCAGCCGAGTTCCACTCAGACACATCGCCTATATCCGTGCTGCTGTGTTTGCACATGTTTAAAATCCTCTAGATTACCGGCATGGTTAGAATAGACAGGGCAAGAGACCTGCTGCACTGCTATCCACTCTGTCTGCATTCAGACCCGGGGATTGAGGAGAAGAGAAGTCCTCCTCATTTATAGTGTTTATATAAACACAATTATCTTTATAATGATATAACAAATTGTGGTTATGTGTATATGAATTTACGAATAACAAATGTAGCAGAGCATTAAATTACTTACTGTTTATTTCTTTGCATTTTAACTTTGTAAACTGTAAAATCATGCATGTCCTCATGGTTTGTGTCTCATTTTGTGAGCCAACTGATAACAGTTGTTCGCTCCCCTCTTTTTCCCCTGGTCTGCTGGCCACACCCACTTCTCCCTCTGCTCTCTGCACTCCACACCCATCATGAAGCATTTTTTTTTTTAATTTCTGAGGTAGACTTGAATTGAAAGAGGGGGGCTTCATGGCCCTTTAAATTACCTTCTATTTATACAAGGTCTAATTAACAGTAAGTAAGGGGAAAATAAAATATTAATAAATAGGCATAAAACAAAATGTTTTTTAACAGAAACGGAGTAGTTGAATAGGAGTTCTACTCAATTTATTTAGAAAAAGCCAACAAATACATATTTTTAATTACTCATGTAATGTTCTCCATAATAAATATACTTTTAACAATGTTACATCTTTCATAAAAAAGCACATACAACTTATACAACGTTTCCTTGTTTTGACATTAAAATATGTATCTATGAAATAACTACATTTCATTTTTATTTATTTATTTATTTTTTTGTGGCAAGCAAAACAAAATCCTTTGCCCAAACCGGGCCATTTAAAAAAATAAATTTGCTTTTAAACCTGCAGAAACCAAGATCACAGAAACCGACACCGAAAACCAATCCTGAAGTCAGCAGAGTGTTGACAAAGATTTATGGATTAGTTCTGCTGGCAGTTTTGTCATTACAGTTGCAGCCTGTCGGTGGCAGATACAATAGATCACACATTTCTTGACGTGGCCAAATGGCCTAAAGAATAATGCTAATGTACATACACTATATTACTGTAAACACTGATATAATGAGTGTAAGACAGGCTTATAATTAGAGTAGCACTCTCTAAATATGCATTTGGCCAATTGTAGACATTTCATTAAGATTTGTAGTTCAATCTTTCATTTTCCTTCGGCTTAGTCTCTAATTTATCAAAGATTGTCACAGCGGAATGAACCACCAACTATTCCAGCATATGTTTTATGCAGTGGATGCCCTTTCAGCCGCAACCTCGCAGTCACACACACACTCATACTCTAAGGCCAATTTAGTTCATCCAATTCACTGCATGTGTTTGGTCTGTGGGAGCACACGGAGCAAACCCACGCCAACACGGGGAGAGCATGCAAACTCCACACAGAAATGCCAATTGGCCGAGCCGGGATTCAAACCAGCGACCTTCTTGCTGTGAGGCAACAGTGATAACCACTGAGCCACCATGCCGCACCTAGATTTGTAGTAAATAATAAAAATATTATATTTTTATATATTATTTCTTTTATTTTTTAAAGATGGTAGGAGTAAATAATAATAATAATTAGCAAAATAGATGTTTAGCAAAATTTCAAATAAAATATTGTTATTTAGAACATTTTTTTTTTCAATAAAATAACAATTGATCAGAATTTAATGCATTTAAAAATCTAATCAATATTAATTTCTTAACATTTTTGAAGTTAAACTTTTACTTCTACCAAAACTATTGTGTTTTTTTTTTACTTTTTAGTTGCAATGTCACTATCATATAGCAATCTGCTTTAGATGAGCAGTAGCCATTAAAGAAATAGTTAGCCCAACCAACCACATGAAGCACAAATATGACCTTGGACCACAAAAAGTAATTGCACGGCTATATTTTTGGCAATAGCCCAAAATACACTGTATGGGTCACAATGATACATTTTTCAGTAACACTTTACAATAAGGTTGTATTAGTTCATGTTAGTTAATGCATTTACTAACATGAACAAACAGTAAACTATACATTTACTACAGTATTTGTTCATGCTTGTTAAAGTCATTCATTGTTAGTTCATGTTAACTTACGGTGCATTAACTAATGTTACCAAGCATGAATTTGGATTTTAATAATGCATTAGTAAATATTGAACTATGATTAATAAACACTGTGCAAGTGTTGTTTATTATTAGTTCATTTTAGTAAATACATTAATTAATGAGACCTTATTGTAAAGTGTAACCCATTTTTCTTTTATGCCAATAATTATTAGAAAATTATGTAACGGTCAATCATGTTCCTTAAAGATGTTTTGTAAGTTTCCAACTGTAATTATATCAAAACTCAATATCTGCTTAGTAATATGCATTGCTAAGCACTTCATTTAGACAATATTTAAGGAGATTTTCCTCATTATTTAGATTTTTTTCTTAACCCTTAGATTTCAGATTTTCAAATAGTTCCATCTCATCCACATATGACTCTATCCCAGTGGTGGGCAAACTTTTTAGACCCGAGGGCCACATCAAGTTTTGCAAACCAAGTGAAGGGCCACATGTCAAATCCTTCAAAAAATAACTTTTATTTACAGCGGCAGTATGCATGGAACATGTAATATCGGACAGAAACGCGTCACATTAACACACATTTTTTAAATAGTTATTATTGAGTCATATTTACAAGTCAAATTAATTTGCATTGCTATTTATATTTACTTATCAATCATGATAAAACAATAAAATAATCCCTTATAAAATATAATAATAATAATAATGTAATATTTTTGGAGAATAGAAAAGATATTGTCTGATAGAAAAAATCTTATATTAACACATTAAAAATAATTTGAATGTTTGCGTGAAAAATGCCGACTTAGGTTGTAGTCTTTAAAAACAGCAATACTTTCTTGGCATATTAGACATACCGCTTTCTGTCCGATATTGGTGAAGAAGTATTTTGTTGTCCATTCTTCCTTAAACACACAACATTCAGAGTCAGTTTTTCTTTTTTTTGCCTGACTCATTTTCAGTCATTAACGCTCGAGTGCATTTTAATATCCGAGAGCGTGTTCTAATTTTAATGGTTGCACTAACTGTACCGTGTGCAATACTGCCATCAAATGGCGTTCACTCGTATTGCATCATTATTTTACTAATTCTGAAACCAAACCGTTACTCAGAAGCAGCATTTTAAAAACTCCCTCGCGGGCCGGATGAAAGAGTTTAGCGGGCCACATATGGCCCACAGGCCGTAGTTTGCCCACCTCTTCTCTATCCTAACAAAGTAAACATCAATTGAAACCTCATTAATTCAGTTTTATGTGATTTTTAGATCTCAGTTTCAAAGAATTTACACTTATGACTGGTTATGTGGTCCATTGTCACAAACTACACATTAGCAAAGTGTGCTTAACGGCAGCTCACCCTGAAAGCGTGTGTATCCCAGCGTCTCTCCTCTGAAGCTCTTATAATATTTCACACCATACACTATGATGGGCCTCCGAAGGATGTGTGCCAAAACAAACACATGCGTCTGCTCTAAACTGGCACCCGGCTGTAGACATGAAACAAGAATAGAGACAGGAAGAGAAGGAGAAAGAGTAACAGCGTTAAATGATTTGATTTCCAGAGAAAACCTCAATGCTTTGTTTTCCAAACATTTCTGGACAAACCCATTTTACTGTCATAATATGGTATGTTTCCCCAATGAAAATGGATATTCAGTGATGTGTTCAAAAAAAAAGTTAAATAATCTAGAGCTGGACTTTTGAGCTGGAGTTTTTACATCTTAATGACGTGCACTGATGAATTGTCCACAAATAGAAATCAAATGTGCTTTACCAAAGTAAACAGGGTTGGTTTTGATTTCATGTTGAATTTAAGCACAATGAAACTGTCAAATTCTGCAATCAGTTAATTTGAGTACAATTTATTTGCAGTTAAAATGGGAGAAACTGCACCCCTGCTCATGTAAATATACCATATCACATAAATATAAAAACAACAACTCATACAAGACATTTCTGCATCCATATCATGATTTCTACGGTCATTCAAACTGCATTCTTATTGGCTTCATCCTGCAGTGAATGCTTGTAGTATTTAAAACCTATGTGTTTCTTTATGATTGCACGTTGTTAAAGAGATTGTTTAGAGTTTATTGCCTTATCAGTTTCAATGGTTATTCATGGCAACATAGACACATTTTAAAATTAGCTTATAACAGGGTTCCCACTCTAAGCCAAATGTCAAGGTCCCTAACTCTTTCCCGGCTTTCACGGACTAAAAAGCTGAATTTTCATTAACAAAGAAATAGACAGCTCTTTTGTTGCAGACACAAAGCAGACACAGACAGTATTTTAATATTAGGCGTGAAATAAACAAAAAGTGTTATAGAAAAATGGCATTTTGCTAAATGGAAAGTAAAATTTGAAACGACAAATCGGCCTGTCACGATATCTATTTTTTTGTTGTACGATATACTGCACCAAAATAAACAATATTATTGTCATTTTATGCCACTCATTACATAATGCCAGAATGACAATATAATATCATCACAATGCAAGTACACTCTTCCAATAAACACATATTTTTAAAAATATATTTAATTTAATTATAGTCATTTTAACAATTCGATAATCAGAATGTGAAAATGCATATCCTAAATAAATAAATAAATAATAATAATAAAAGTTAACAATAAAGGCAAGGTAAAAAATAACAGAGGCTGTGATATCTGCTACCAGATCTATTTTCAGTTGTCAGACACCCACATTAAAATATACTATAGTAATTTATAGTAAATACTATAGTGTATTTTAATCATACTGACACCTCTAATAGAGATAGAGATGTTGCTAGAATTGGTTTTTATGTATGGGCGATTATATATTTTTCAGGTTTTTTATTTTTAATGTATTTGCAACAATTTCCAAAAATCTTTTTTCACATTGTCATTGGGGTATTGTGTGTAGAACTTTGAGGAAATAAATGAATTTAATCCATTTTGGAATAAGGCTGTAACATAAAAAATGTGGGAAAAAGTGAAGCGCTATGAATACTTTCCGGATGCACCGTATTCAGGGCTTGACGCTAACTTTTTTCAGGAGTAGCACATGCGCTCCTAAGTTGAAAAATTTAGGAGCACATTAAAGAATTTTAGGAGCGCAGTGAAAATATATAAAATAAATAGTGTTTTTGCCTAAGTAATGTACGCGAGGAGATCTTTAGAAGCAAAGCAGTGTCATTCATTTGAATACAATAAGTCCAATAGGTTTTATTTTACTGTAATAACAGCTTAAATAGTGTTTAATAATTATTTATAAATTAAGCTGTATGGAGTTTAGCTAGCGGTCCACAGCAGGACTGGGATCAAATTGCTCTAATGAAGGCCTCTTTAGGCGATGCGGTGGTGCAGTAGGTAGTGCTGTTGCCTCACAGCAAGAAGGTCGCTGGTTCAAACCTCGGCTGGGCCAGTTGGCATTTCTGTGTGGAGTTTGCATGTTCTCTCCGTGTTCGCGTGGGTTTCCTCCGGGTGCTCCAGTTTTCCCCACAGTGCAAACACATGCGCTATAGGGGAATTGGGTAAGCTAAATTGTCCATAGTGTATGTCTGTGAATGAGTGTGTATGGTTGCTTTCCAGTGATGGGTTGCAGTTAGAAGGGCATCCGCTGCGTAAAGCATATGCTGGATAAGTTGGCGGTTCATTCCGCTGTGGCGATTCCACATTAATAAAGGGACTAAGCAGAAAGAAAATGAATGAATGATTGAAGGCCTCTCTAAAGTGATCTGAATCAAGTCTTCAGTGGTAGATATGCCTAGGCAGCTTTTTGTTCAATTTTTGATCCAGTTTCGAGCTGAAAAATCTCTTTCACACTGGGCAGCAGGAATAGAGAATTATTAATAAGTTATTAAGTTAATAAAAATGTGCAGTATGGTTAGTGCATACATTCACATGACCAGAGCTATTTAATCTGTGTTTGTATCATAAGAAAATTATGGCTGTATCAATGCTCCCAAACAAAACATTATTAATTTTACAATAATATATTTATTGTACATATTATCTTAAATATAAATGTACTTGCCGTAGCTATATTGAAACACATTTTCTCCACAGCACATAAAATATTGTGACTTTTGAGAATAATTTTATCAAAATTTATATTATTTGCATAATATATTCCACCCTATACTTCCCACATGGGAAAAATAAGACAATGTAAAGAAAGACACAAATACAACCTCATGTGCAAAGCTGACACTGTTTATCTGAGCAATTTATCTTTCTGGCCTTTTTAAAGAAGAGCGTAGGCCTAATATAGGAATGCCTCTATGAATTAAATTTTCCTTCTGCCCCAAAGTAATATCATCCTTTCTATTAAACTTTAATAACCTTCAGCAACAGAATGATTTCTTATTCCTATTTAACAGACAATTAAAAACTAAAATGTTAAGCATTTAACACCTTTTGCATGACACTCTTACTATCCATGTGCAACACTGACAGGTCAAATCTGCTCTCTCTCTGCTACTACTGAGAGACAGAGGTGGAAAGAGTAATAAAATATTGTACTCAAGTAAAAGTACTGTTACTTACAAAATTTTTTACTTAAGTAAAAGTAAAGTTACATGTCTATAAATCTACTCAAGTAAAAGTAAAAAATAACTCATTACAAATGTACTCATGAGTAAAAAGTAAAGAGTAACTATTTCTCAAAAGGGACAAGGCGATTTAAATCTCCAATTAGTTGTTTTTAAGTAACTTAAAAAAATTAAAGACCAATAACAAAAAAAGTATATAATTATTTAAAATATTTTACAGATTATCCTCTTTAACAATTTATCCAAATTCACAAATTCTAATGCAACATCTGCTGTGTTAGCTAAATGGGCTATATGCACACAGACTTAAAATTTTTAGCCAGGGAGCCCAAATGCTTCCGATGAACTGTCTTTCCATTTCAAAATTGTCACATTTAAGATCTGTTTTCTTTAAAAATCAGCGATCTTCACTGCCTGTTAGATATATGATATGAAGGGGGTCTCAGATCGGACAAGAAGCACTGCATTAATGTCCATTTTCCCCTCGCCATGTCTTTGGCTGTTGCTAGATTGGATACAATTGCGGCCGGAAGTTAACGAGAATTATTTATATTATTTATTAAACTTCACATTTGTTGTATTTTATTAACGTCTACCCCCACCTTAACCCTAAACCCAACTGTCACAGTACTGTAAAAATATAAATTATTGTTATACATTCATTCATTCATTTTCTTTTCAGCTTAGTCCCTTTATTAATCTGGGGTGGCCACAACAGATTGAAGCGCCAACTTATCCAGCAGCGGATGCCTTTCCAGCTGCAACTCATGTCTGGGAAACCCATACACACTCATTCACACCCACATACACTACAGCGACCTTCTTGCTGTGAGGCGACAGCACTACCTACTGCGCCACCGCGTCGCCTATTGTTATACATTGTCATAAAAAATGCTGCTATATTGATGTGCATAGCGCACATCCAGCCGGCCGCATATCCAATCTAGACTTTACCTCAGTATTTTCAATGGAATTTCTGCGCTAGCCTGTTGCTACTGACGGCGCTAGTGGTTACACCATCTTTCATCTAATTTTACACTTCAACAACTAAATGAATGCTTAAGTCAATTTAACTGAATGTATTGTAATTACATTACAACATTGATGCTGTAAAAACAACTTTGTGAAATTGAAAATAGTCACATTAAGCTTTCACCGGAAGTTTATCGTTGGCTTTAAAACTCTAGCGGTGCGTAGAGCCTATTGTGCATAAACAATTTGCTCCAAGTCCCTGTTAATATCTAATCTTTGTGCTAATGAACATTAGCAATGTTACGAACACAGCTGGGCAAGTTACGTCCAAAATGTAATACATTGTAAATTTATGGTTACTGTCATTTCTTTTCTTGTAATTAGTTACATTCCAATATTAATATCTCAGAAATGCATTACACTACTTTTGTATTACTTTTAGGTTACTTTAACCAAAATAACCACAGAAGTATGACTCTTATGAATTAAAGTATGAATTTTCAATAGTATGTCTATGTTTTCAAATACATTTTGCTATTAATTGTAATTATTCTGAGAGATTTTTGTTTGCAAAAGGAGTCTGACAACAGCCAGTGCTCCACACAGAGATCAGATCATTTGACATACTGTATTTTATTTTAAATATATATTCATAGCGCTTCACTTTTTCCTCATTTTTTTATGTTACAGCCTTATTCCAGAATGGATTAAATTATTTATTTCCTTAAAATTCTACACACAACAATACCCCATAATGACAATGTGAAAAAAGAGTTTTTGAAATTGTTGCAAATTTATTAAAAATAAAAAAGCTGAAAAAAAAAAATCACATGTACGTCAGTATTTACAGCCTTTAGCGTGAAGCTCTAAATTGAGCTTTCTGTTTCCACTGATCATTCTTGAGATGATTCAGTAGCTTAATTGGAGTTCACCTGATAATATCCACTGATTTTTATATAGCTGATCGAATTAAACTATTAAAAATGCAACAAACATTTGTTTTGGGCCAAACTACAAAAACAAGCTAATTTAAAATCGTTTTAGTTTTGGTTTTGCAAGTTTCACACTAGTTTGATCATGTATACATGTCATTATATAACTATATTGTATAAATATTATTACAAAGGCCTACATCATGCTGACAATCAAAAACTAAATGACATGATATAACAGGTGATTGTCCTCTGAGTGCACCTGAAAAGACATGAATGACACTTTTCATAAAGCTTGAGAAGCATACAGTTCTTCGTGATATATATAAATATAATTTGTCAAATAAAGAGTTGCAGGTTAAGGAAACACTAAACAACATGTGATAAAGTTACCGCGGGCCCTGGTGCAGATGAAAAGAAAAATAGAAAGATAGATAGGTAACTAGAACAGACAGAAACAAGGTGCGCGCTGCTGATGCACTCGCCTGCGAGTTACTTCTGCGCTATGCACGCGCTACTTCAGCTTTTTTTCTGCGATGGGAAAAAAAGTCTCCCCGCATCCATCACGGTCTGTATCATATCATGTGCGCGCTGCTTTATTTCCGCATAGTAATGATCTTTATACCGCGGATCAAGTGCAGCGAAGTGTAATCATATACAGTAGCTTACCTTGTCATTGCTGGGGATGACAGGCATTTTGCTGATAAACCTCCTAAACTCCGACGATAAATCCACCTCCAGCAACAGTAAATAGACAAGTTTACCGCAGATTTTTCTCACGCTACTGATGCAGTGACGTGGCTTCCGGGCGCGATTTTCTTTTTCTTTTTTGTTGCATTTCTTTATATATTTATTTTTTACTCAGTAACGGATATGATTTAAAATGTAGCGAAGTACAATACTTTAGGCAAATCATACTTGAGTAAAAGTAAAATTACAGATTTTAAACACTACTCTAAAAAGTACAAATTCTCAAAAAAACTACTTAATTACAGTAACGTGAGTAAATGTAATTCGTTACTTTCCACCTCTGCTGAGAGATTGATACGCAACGGGCCAAAGTGTGCATATAAAGTAATGCAAAACGCATCTATAGAAAGCGAAAGCAGATTCCGGGACATTTATGGCGATTTAAAAAACACGGCCGAATGCATTTTTAAGTCCCAAAAAGAGGACATGTTCGGGAAAAAGCGGATGTATAGCTGGGTACGTCTATTTAGTAAAAGGCTTTTCTTTTCAAGTCCTCTCGCTATTCTTAAAGGTACTACCAAACTCAGAAGAGGTAGTTTTGTGCCCAGCGCGTCTCCGTGAGTCTGCAGCAGCAGAGCATGCGAGTCTGTGGCGGAGTATTTTCAGTTTCTCGCGAACACAGAACCGGGCCGCCCAGGTAAAGTCCTATGTGTGGAAGCGCTGGTGTTGAATTGGGTCTTACACTAAATAAACCACGATATGCCATGACCGAATTGCAAACGTTTTCTATGAGCCTCGCACGATGTGCGGCACCGCCACCATACGGTGCCTGGCGTTGCTCAGCAACGTATTCAAAACAATAAAAAGACCGTAAATAAACCAGTGACGTTAGAGATGTGCTTTTGTTGATCGCGCCTGTGTGTGCTACAGTGACGATAGATTTCTAACATAATACACCATAACTTAGTGTGAAGAGCATGTTGTTTCACCGTGGCTGAGTGAATTAAGTCCTCATTCAAGCTTATTAAAAAAAAAAGTCGCACATGTGCGACTAAATAAATTTTCCAGTTCGCACACACCTATTTTTAGTCGCAAATGCGAGCGAAATGGTCGCACTGTCGAGCCCTGCGTATTCAAAACAATAAAAACACATCAACAACAATAATAATATAAAATACTAAATCTAAAAAAAATGTCTTTCAATGCTTTCCGAGCATTGTCTTATTACATTAAAAATAGGGCTCGCACAAACAACAATTATAATATTATTATAGCAGACATTATTATAGCAGATATTTAATAGACATTTAGTCGCACACTCCTAGCTTCTCTATTTTTCCATCCAAATATGTTTGTTGCATCTTAGATAAAATACTGTAGCGAATACACTACATAACATTTAAAGTAGACCTGTCACAATAATCAATATTTTGACTTATCGTGTAATACTTGGACATGACCTCAATAATTTTTGGTGCTGTAATAAATATTCACTAATTCACAAATAACGTTAAAGCCATTTTACTATGACATTTACATTCTAAGTCAACAGTATCAAGGTTTATAATTGGACATTTACCGAATCGGACATCTAATAGTGTATATATATATATATATATATATATATATATATATATATATATATATATATATATATATATATATATATATATATAATAGGACATTTTAGCATCAACCATTTTAACATACTCGTAGCTATTTAACATTAAATTACAGAATCTAAATAACCTTAATAATGGAAAGATAGTGTCTTTTGAAAGTGTTTATGGGTATTTACATTACTGTGCTGTTGTATAATAAATAATTCTATAACCAGTGGCATAAAATGATCTCAATATGGCAATAATATCGCTTAATTTTTGCACAACAAAAATTCTTCATCATGACAGGCCTAATTTAATGTATTATTTGTTTATGTCATTGTTAGAACTATTCCTCAACTGGATTAGATGCTTTTGAGGCCATATTCAAGCATTTGACATCTCTGGCTGCATTTACACTGCATGGTTCAAGTGACCCAATTTTAATTATTTCTCCCATGTGGAACAGATCAGATATGGCCCATGTACGCAAGTAAAACATCACATGGCTTCTGATTTACTCAAATCAGATTCAGGCCTTGTTCATATGTGGAAATTCATCTGATATAAGTCAGATCTGTGCGCTCGTGTCTGCAGTGTAAGCAGGTAGATAGGATTATCACCTGTCAACGCGAGTCACGCATCATTAAAAACCATAGCGAATGACATCAACTCTGACGCTTTTGTTTCAGAACAGACTTTAGCAGAGTCCCAATCCTTAAATCTCATATACTAGGACTAAAAAAGCTTTTCTATTGTCATGTAGCACAAGTATTTAAGCATGTTAACAAGAGGGAGCGATAGCACAACACCCTCCATGTAAACAATATAAACTAATATAAATCTTGTGCATAAATCACACCATGGACAGATTTGTGTGTGTGTTGAGCTTCAATTAAGACAATGTTACCACCTGTCAGCTTTAATCGTAGGGAAAACTGGATAATTTTGAGCTTTTGTCAGCTAATTTCATTTTCCGGGTTTAAAATTATTATTTGGCGGGATCAAAATCAGTGTCAGGGCGTCTGTCAGTCAGCACCGTTAAGGCTGGTACCGGTCCGTGGATCAATTGGTACCGGGCTGCACAAGAAATCATTGATTATTTCCGATTTATTTATTATCGGAGTCTGAACGATCTTTTATTTTGAAAAATCTTTTATTTTGAAAAATCTTTTATTTTGAAAAATGACCGGATCCTCTCGCTTACATCTTGGTCACTTGAGCGCCCAAATTTAATTTACAAGCAGCAAAATGAGTAAGAAACCGATGTCTTTGCAAAGCGAAATGGAAAAGGCCCAGTGAAGGACCCGCAAACTGCCAAGGAATAGATCTGCATCCCATTTGTCAGCAAAGCAGGTGAATCTACCATGTCTGTGCAAGAAGATCAACTGTTGGAGATCGCACATGACGTTTGTATATCCCGTCTTTTCTAGAGTTTGCGCAAGTTATTTTCAACGGAGGTGCATGGCTTGCGTGTGCAAGCGTCATGACGTGCTCATGCCTTCCAGACGCACACAGTTGAATGAATGCCACAAGCACACTGCGAGTCACGTGACAAGAACTGACCAATCAGCTTGATGGTCACCTAGCAATCTGCGAACCACTGCCACCTCTCTGTCTGCGGTAAAATTGTCAAGCGTTGACCGGTCCGTGGTGATAAAAAGGTTGGGGACCACTGATTTACATGACTGATTCAGAGGTTGAATAGGATGGGCAATGGTCCATGCGAACCTTTAATGGAAATGGAGTGAATGCAGCCGTTTTTATATTAATTTCACTGTGCTTTCAAACCAATATAAAGCGAATTCTCTTGAACAGCTCTGCATTTATATCACATTTGAGATCGGCACTTTGACGCTACTTTCAGTTTTCATAGAAAGATAAAAAATACGGGAGAAATATGGCAGGATAGTGGGATAGAATGGTAAAATACGGGAGAATCTTGGCAAATTGGGAGTGGTGACAAGTATACTATGCCATGTGCTGTGTAAATGCAGACAATCAGATTACGAATCACTTTTAAAAGATAATGTAAAAAAAAATGGATACAGTCACAAAATCGTAATTGACTATGAAGATCTGCAGTGTAAATGCATCCTCTGAGCTAATGGAAACATGCTATAGGAAGTGCTTAAACCTCAGTCTAGCCCTTGTGGGACGTGTGTGTATCAGTATGAGTCAACCGAATGCAATTTCAGTAGGTGGTGAAACATTCAAGTTTTCCCACAATCTATCAGGCGTTGTATATCTTGATGCTTTACCTGACTAGCTAATGACAGTATAAACGCCCAGTCCTCCTGCCACTGCTCCTCCCGCAGAGAGAAATGCAAACCGAAGCTCTGAGAATACCAGGATTCCCACTCTTTCCATCGTGTGTAGAACCTGGAATACACACGCACGCACATGCATATACACACACACACACACACACGCGCACGCACGCACACACACATTATACCAATGATAAAATACACAGATATACCGCTTTGAATAAACACACTTGCTATTCTGACATACTACTTGGCTCACATAGTGTTATTCAAATACTATATAGTATGGAAGTATGCGATTTCGGACGCAGCCAAATATCACAAGAACTAAAAGAAAACATGGCTAATGCTGACCAATAGATTGTATTCCTTTGAATCTCAAATTCAGTTTTAATGCATAGGTTCTTTCACATTTTTTGTAGATTTCTTTGAATTTGAATTTGACAATTTGAATTGTCAAATTTAATCATTGAATTTTTACAATATTTTATTTACATTTATACAATAAAGCTTTGTTTATATAGTTCCGGTTGCATTTTTTTCTGGAATTATAATTTAATACAAATGTTTTAGCAAAAATGGTAGTAATTATTTGGCACATGAAAGCATAAAAGTTTTTATTATTAATCTTTTACAATTTCCCAGTAAAAAAAAAAAAAAGTTTATTTTGACATTGTTGTGAATCTTCAATTCCAGTATATAGCATACATGTCATATTGTGATTTGTTGAAGTGTACAGTACAGATTTATTCTATAACAAATCTGTATTCTATATTATTCTATCTGTATAACATAGCAAATTCCATTTTTATGACTGAATTTATGACTGCAATTCCATCCATGAATCCAGATAGAGCACTAACATTTTTTTCCATGGACACAATGACTACACAATTTTTTTAGGTAAGTGGTTGCAGCAATATATATGGGCTGAATTTAAACAAACAAATCAAATTTAGCAATGTTCAACTTGATTTGTTTAAATTCAGCCCACAAGTGTAAGAGTTGAGGATTATTAGACCTCACTTTAGATTCCTCACAAAAAAATGTATTCTGTTATTATTTATCCCCATGTCTTTCCAATAAACTGAGACCTTTGTTCATACGATATATTGCTATTAGAATCAGCAGCTCAACATGCAATCTCTTTATTTTTAATTCACCCTGATTTAATTCGGTACACAAAGATGATCAAAACCATTTTTACAGCACGAAAGTGTTCTCGGAGCTTTCTATGATTAGTTGAACCACTGAAGTCACATTTTAGTTCCTTTTCTAAACATCTCTGTACCATTGCTGTATATGGAGGATGAGGGAGCTCTCTGATTTAATCTAAAACATCTAATTTGAACGAAGGTCTCAGGGTAAAAAAATTACATATGGGTCAGGGTTCATACGGTCATGGAAAACCTGGAAAAGTATAATTTTGACAAGGCATTTTCCAGGCCTGGATAAGTTTTGGAAAAACAGAAAAACCCCAAAAGTTTTAGAAAAGTCATGGAAATTAGTTTAACAAATATCTGTATAATTGAATATAGGTTACTTTCTGTTCTGTCCTTGGCCAAAAACCGTGGCACAGTGGTTAGCACTGTCACCTCACAGCAAGAAGGTCGCTGGTTCAAGTCCTGGCTGAGCATGTTGGCATTTCTGTGTGGAGTTTGCATGTTCTCCCCGTGTTGGCGTGGGTTTCCTCCGGGTGCTCCGGTTACCCCCACAGTCCAAACGCATGCACTATAAGTGAATTGAATTAACTAAATTGGCCTTAGTGTATGAATGTGTGTGTGAATGTGAGAGTGTATGGGTGTTTCCCAATACTGGGTTGCGGCTGGAAGGGCATCTGCTGCGTAAGACATATGCCGGAATAGTTGGAGGTTTATTCTGCTGTGGTGACCCCTGATAAACAAGGGACTAAGTCGAAGAAAAATGAATGAATGAGTAGATTGTTGCGTGTTTTATGATATGCTGTAATAAATTTGTAAAAAAATTTACTTGAAAGTCCTGGAAATTTAATAGCAAAAATGACTTTGTATCTTACCAGTGAGAGCAGTCATGTAAACTATCGTTGAGGCTTTTTCTGAGGACAGAGTCTTTGTCGTAAATTCCCCATGTGGCCTGTAACACAGAATCCAGAAGGCAATCTCCGGCGGTTCGGTTCCACAGAGCGTACAGCCGGCTGTCCAGACGCGTGCCCAGCTCCAGAGACCAGTTAATAATGGGAGACTCCTCTTCCAGCTCTGGAGAATAAATCAGTTTCATAACCTGTTTTATTGTACATCCACTGATAAATGTTGTTACTGCTAGCTGCACATTGCTGTTCGGGGATGCAACCAAAATAGACCAGCTAAGGCAGATCAGATTTTTTAGATTAGCTTCTCAACTAGTGGGTCATGACCCAAAAAGGAGAAGAAAAAAATAAGCATCCTAATTTGATGCAATACTAAATGAGAGTAATCAAATTCAATTAACCATTTAATTGTGCCAAATTAGGGCAGCAAAATTAAACAGCCTGATTACGTTTTAAACATGGGAACTAAATGCTGTTTTTTGTGTGAATGTCAAAGACACAGGAACGGAATATCTTGGCTAAATTATATGTAGTTGAGGTCAGAATTATTATGGAGGACCAGGAGTGCCAGTTAGAAAAAAATGAAGAATCAAATTATCAATTTAATAATTGAAGCATAAAAATGTACACTACTGTCCAAAGTTTGGGGTCAATTTTTAAAAAAAAGAAAATTATTCTGTTCATTAAGGCAACATTTATTAAATGTAAAACAAAATTGTTAAATTGTTAAATATTTATAAAAAAAAAAAATGGTATATTGTATATTTATTTTATGTAGTTAAAAAATGAAATATTTACTCCAGTCACTATTGCTTTTACCATTACCATTAATATTATTATTATTAATAATAATAATAATAATAATAATAATAATAATAATTAATATTAGAGTGATTTCTGAAGGATCATGTGACTCTGAAGACTGGAGTAATGAAGCTGAAAATTCATCTTTAAAATCACTGGAATAAATATTAAATTAAATTACTACTTAAATTAAACTACTTTTGAACAGTTATTTTATAGTGCAATAACATTTCACAATTTTACAATTTGTACTGTATTTTTGATTAAATAAATGCAACCTTGGTAAGCAGGAGAAGCTTATTTTAGAACATTTAAAAATCCTACTGACCCCAAACTTTTTAATCGATAGTACATATAAATAAATCACAATTTAAATGAACAAATAATGGACAAATAAATAGACATATTTAAATGTTTATTTAAATTGTGGTTTTAAATGTCATTTAATAAAACAATGCATTTAAGAATAACTTTTAAATGTATAAATAAATAGACAATTTTATAAATGTTTATTTAATTCATGTTTTAAAAAGCTGATAGATCATTTTACATGCATTTAAATAGGTTTTTAAAAAGGAATTTGACAAATGCTTTTGTCTCTCTATTTGCACTTGGTTTTCTTTTGCCACATGCTTTTCTTGAGTTGAAAATAAATCGAGCTTAAAAATGCCATTGGACCGTCCACACATGGGAGCAACCAATCAACTTTCGCCTCAAGTCGAGCTAAACCCTCTCTCACATGTAAATTAAAACACAGGCTGCCATAGGACAGAGAGAGCTTTTAAATGCATTTAAAATGATCTATAAATATACTTTTTAACATTAATAACATGAATTAAATAAACATTTATAAAATTGTCTATTTATTTATACATTTAAAAGTTATTTTAAATGCATAGTTGAAATAATTGAAATAAACAAATTTAAATATGTCTACTTGTTTGTCCGTTATCTGTTCATTTAAATTGTGATTTATTTATATAAATTTTTATGCTTCAATTATTAAATTGATAATTTGATTCTTCGTCTTATTTCCAAGTGGCAGTCCTGGTCCTCCATAGATTATTAGCCCTCCTGAATTATTAGCACCCCTGTATATCATCTAAACTGCATTAAATACAGTTTAAGCGTTAAAGGATTTGACCCAAATTGTGCAACCCACTGTTGGTTTGCAAGCATTTAATTTCAGGAGACAATAAACATCCTAAAGTAAAACAATTGAATGGATCTCAAGCAACACGTATACAACCTTAATGTTACACCCAATATTTTCTGTTTTTTAAAGTCACTTTACCTTTTTGTACATCTCGATCCAGGACTTCATCAAACAGCTTTTCTTGAACATTTGGGGGAAGGTCTTCAATATCTTAAAATAAAAATAAAATAAAAATAATAATAATAATAATATAGCAGGTATAACTATATTTTCTGTTAAATGAGATATATTATGGATTTTCCATTGACTGTCAAACACACTTTTAATGCTTTTCATTTCAGAGCGTATATATTTTAGGCTGCTTTTCTTTCTACATAGATACATTTCATGCCTTATTTATTTTTACTCAATACAAAGTTTCATTTTACTGATTGCATCTGATATCTTTACCTCATATCTTTCATAGAATTTCATACTACATAAAGTAATCAATCAGTTTCATGCCTTTTATGCTTATTTCATTTTACTTATTAAGTGCAACATTTCATGATGTGTATAATAATATAATATTTATCATCATTCACACTAGGGCTGAACAATATATTGTTTGAGCATCGACATCACAATGTGTGTATCTGCAATAGTCACATCGCAGTATTAGATTATTTATTAAACATTAAAAAAAGGCAAGTTGTATTTTTGAGGATTAATTTTATTATTGAACAACAACCATGTTCTCAATGAACCCAAAAAACTGATTAATATCAAAGCTGAATATTTTTGGAAGTAGTTTTTAGTTTGTTTTTAGTTTTAGCTATTTTAGGAGGATATCTGCGTGTGCAGGTGACTATTACTGTGCAGAATTATTAGGCAACTTAACAAAAAACAAATATATACCCATTTCAATTATTTATTTTCACCAGTGAAGCCAATATAACATCTCAACATTCACAAATATACATTTCTGACATTCAAAAACAAAACAAAAACAAATCAGTGACCAATATAGCCACCTTTCTTAGCAAGGACACTCAAAAGCCTGCCATCCATGGATTCTGTCAGTGTTTTGATCTGTTCACCATCAACATTGCGTGCAGCAGCAACCACAGCCTCCCAGACACTGTTCAGAGAGGTGTACTGTTTTCCCTCCTTGTAAATCTCACATTTGATGATGGTCCACAGGTTCTCTATGGGGTTCAGATCAGGCGAACAAGGAAGCCATGTCAATTGTTTTTCTTCTTTTAGACCCTTTCTTGCCAGCCACACTGTGGAGTACTTGGCCGCGTGTGATGGAGCATTGTCCTGCATGAAAATCATGTTTTTCTTGATGGATGCAGACTTCTACCTGTGTCTTCCAGAAACTGGCAGTAGGACTGGGAGTTGAGCTTGACTCCATCCTCAACCCGAAAAGGCCCCACAAGCTCATCTTTGATGATACCAGCCCAAACCAGTACTCCACCTCCACCTTGCTGGCGTCTGAGTCGGACTGGAGCTCTCTGCCCTTTACCGATCTACCGATCCACCGATGACCACGGGCCCATCAAGACTCACTCTCATTTCATCAGTCCATAAAACCTTAGAAAAATCAGTCTTGAGATATTTCTTGGCCTAGTCTTGACGTTTCAGCTTGTGTGTCTTGTTCAGTGGTGGTCGTTTTTCAGCCTTTCTTACCTTGGCCATGTCTCTGAGTATTGCACACGTTGTGCTTTTGGGCACTCCAGTGATGTTGCAGCTCTAAAATATGGCAAAACTGGTGGCAAGTGGCGTCTTGACATCTTGGCAGCTGCATGCTTGACTTTTCTCAGTTCATGGGCAGTTTATTTTGCGCCTTGGTTTTTCCACACGCTTCTTGCGACCCTGTTGACTATTTTGAATGAAACGCTTGATTGTTCGATGATCACGCGTCAGAAGCTTGGCAATTTTAAGAGTGCTGCATCTCTCTGCAAGATATCTCACTATTTTTGACTTTTCAAAGCCTGTCAAGTCCTTCTTTTGACCCATTTTGCCAAAGGAAGTTGCCTAATAATTATGCACACCTGATATAGGGTGTTGATGTCATTAGACCACACCCCTTCTCATTACAGAGGTGCACTTCACCTAATATGCTTAATTGGTAGTAGGCTTTCGAGCTTATACAGCTTGGAGTAAGACGACATGCATAAAGAGGATGATGTGGTCAAAATACTCATTTGTCTAATAATTCTGCACAGCCTGTATATATCCCCGTTAAAACAAAACCTTTAAAACAAAACAGCAAATAGGGTTTTGTTTTTATGACCGCTCTGCCAGTGAGAGCGATTAAGCTCAAGTGCATCAAATGAAAAGCAAATGAGAAACGTATTGAAGGGGTGGGGCATGTCAGATGCTAGAGAGCATTTGATTGGTTATGATTGGATGACACTCTGTAGTTTGAATTGATGTGAAATAATTGTTGCTCCATTTAGGCGGAAGTGACAAACTACAAGCTTTACATGTTTATTTCAGTTTTTTATCTTCTAAATGTGAATTTTGTCACAATTTTAGAGCACACTAGCTTATAGATATCCTAAAAACGAACAATACTGATACTATATAATACTGATCTCATGGGACCTTTAATAAGGTTAAATTACCACCTAACAGCCCACTCATAAACCCGTGACTCATGTGGTCTGAATGTGTGAGATCCTGGGGCAGAAGGGATTTTTTTTTCATGTTTAGAGATAGTGAGTGATCACCTGCTGGTAATGTGAAGGTGACGAGGTCTGTGAAGAAGTAACAGGGGAATTCGCCTTTACGTCTGTGTAGTGCTGCCGCCACCTCTCGGCGGATCTGTTCTGTTAACTCAGGACACACCAGAGCCGGTATACACTTTGCCGTCTGCTGAGACACCTGAAATACATTTACAAATACATAATCATTTTTGCAATATCACACTAAGACTTATTCCCCCGGTTTCACAAACAAGGTTTAAGGCTAGTCAAGATTAAATTGCATGTTTGAGCTGTCTCAACTGAAAATAACTTGCAGTGAGATGTCTTAAAATATGTCAGTGTCATTTTTTGTTTACATTACACACCAGTATTGTATTTTTCTAAGGCTGTTTTTATAAATGTGGCTTAAATAGCCTTATTTAACTAAAGTCTAGTCCTGGCTTAAGCTAAACCCTGTTTGTGAAACTGGGCCATTCTCTTCTAGAGCTGCACAATATATAGTTTCAGCATATCGTGTCAACTCAAGTCAGGATTGAAGTTGACCAGGCACCAGGGTTCAGAAACGTCATGTGGAGGTTTACATGGATATCAGTAGTCTAATTATTTGCCTTAATCTGAATAAGACAATAGTATGATTAACCCTTGTGTATTTTTCAGATTGACTAACCTTTTGTTATGTTTTGTGGCTGTTTTTACCTCATTGACTTCCATTATAATTATATTTTTTGATTGCAAAGCCTTGACACCAAATAATCATGCATTCTTGATTGTTGATAAGAGGGAAAATGTGAAATTTATACTGTTGATCATCAGTTGTCAGCATTAACCATTTAGATAGGCCTGTGCAAAAAGGTTTCTGGCTTTTATATGGAGTTCTATGGAGTAAAACAGCAGATTATAGTGTGTGTGCATAAATGCACTTACTATGTTTACTATGTTCTGAGAGCTGAGCTGCTTATTTTTTAATTTCTCAAACATATCAACGTACTTGCGCAAAGATTTCTCTCACACTCTCACACAAACACGCCATATAAAAGCCAGAAATTAAGTTTTTTTTGACACTGTAACTGATGATCAACAGTAAAAATGACTAATTTGACCTCTTTCTAACAGGGAAAACCAGCAACAATCAAGAATGCATGATGTCAAGGCTTGTCATTCAAAAAAATGTCATTATAATGAAAGTCGATGGGGCAAAAACACCCACTAGCATAATGAAAGGGTAGTCAATTTGCCCAGAGTGTATGGTTGAATTTTTAAAAATTGCCAATGCATTTTTACAAAATGTGCATCAAAATAAGATTTGTCACCAAAAACCATTCCACTTGTTGAACCACAGAGAAAGTTGTGGCTAAATTAAGCCTCAAAAATCACCCCAGAGGGATGAAAACACAAGTTGCTTTTTGAATGATCCTTTCTTGTTTCCGTTTTACATGTTATAGTACATAGTTCGATTAATGTCATTACGTCACCATTCAATGCTAGTTTCCTTTGGCAGTTCATGCAACAACAGTTCGTGTTCGTCAGAGAACCCCGTGTGATTTTGGGCATTTCGTTTTTTTAATTTTGCGACAAGTTCAACTGCAGTTCATTCCTCACACTGTGCGTGAAAACAGACGACGGCATGTCTTAATTCGATTTAGTTCGATTATGACTTTAGCTGGATTAAGGTAATCAAAAAACGCTGTTTACATGGTAGACTCTTAATCAGAGAATTGTTTATTTATTTGTTTAAATGCCAGCTCAGCAACAGTGGCTATATTCATGAAAAAAACTATACTAAATATGCTATCATATCGCTTTCTTAATAAACATTCATTGTACAAAAAACATACAGATAACAACAGCACTCACTGAAAAGAGTCATACACAATCTTTTAGTTTGATTAATGATAAATATTTTTAAATTCCTCCAGAAGACACTTTAATATTTCTGAATAAAAAACGTTCTCTAATATAATTTAAAAATACATATTCTATTAAAATATGTTTTAAATCAGATTATTGTCTTAAACGTATTAAAATCTGAGTATTGGTGTCCATGTAAACAGACTAATTGTTTATCATTTGCATGTGTTTTTAAAAGGGGTAGTTCACCCAAAAATTGAAATTTCTCTCATAGTTTACTCATCCTCCACTTATTCCAAACCTGTTAGAGTTTCCTTCTTCTGTTGAACACAAAGGAAGATATTGTGAAGAATGTTGGAAAAAAACAGCCATTGACATCCATAGTAGTTTTTGTTCCAGCAAATTTTTCAGCATTATTCAGAATAGAGCTGCACAATATTGGAAAAAACCTGACGTTGTGACATTTTGTTTGACTGTGATATATTTTGATATTTGAATATAACTTCCCAAGATGACTTTAATGGAAAGATTAATAATTGTAGACTGATTGGCGGAGAATCTGCATAAAAATATAACAAATTCAAGAATAGATGAATACAACTGCATCAAGTTATAAATGAAAAAAAAAATAAATTAACAGTATCGAGGTGCTAAAATAACACTGTATATTCTTCATTGTATAAATAGGCCTAACTAAATACGATTAATCTTTGTTTAAACTTTATCCCCCGGTTTCACAAACACGGTTTAAGGCTAGTCTTGGATTAAATTGCATGTTTGAGCTCTCTCAACTGAAAATAACTTGCAGTGAGATGTCTTAAAATATGGCAGTGTCATTTTTTTGTCTCCAGGGGCACAACAGTAATGTATTTTTCTAAGGCCGTTTTTATAAATCTGGCTTAAATAGCCTAATTTAACTAAGGTCTAGTCCTGGCTTAAGCTTTGTAAAACTGGGCCTATAACTTCTTGGTTTAAATTCGCTTGAAAACTCACAGGTCTTAAAAACGCATGCAAATGAAAATATTTCACTCTATAAGGGTTAAACTTTGTGATGACCTCAAAAATCACATATTTTCAACTGGAGTGGCTGGTTATTATAATCCCAACTTGACACTGCAGATCCTTCGATATCGATGTTGAAACGATATATTGTGCAGCCCTACCTCAGAATATATACTTTTGTCTTCAACAGATTCATAAACATTTAGAACTACTCAAGTGTGAGTAAATGGTGAGGAAACTATAATTCATGGGTAAACTATCCTTTCAAATTTGTGACTGTGTAAGCATTTCAAGTGAGTTTAAAGCAATCGGCACATTAAAGTTAGAGCTAGAAGTGTGTCATAGATATATACACTAGATATCGCATAGGGACCCTGAGTATGCGTCAATAGCGCCGCCACATTGGTACAGTGCTCCTAGGACAAAAGTCATTCAACCGCATTAGTCAAGACAGTGTGCCAATGTGAAGATGCTGGACTTTAGTGCTGTGTACAGCTGTAGTAACGAGCAAACAAAGAAAACAAAGCACAAAGGCATCACATTTCATAGGTAAGATTTTGTTTTTTTATGTTTTTGTATGTTATGAACTTTTGTGCTTAACAGTTATTGATGATAATACAGTCTCTTGCTGCATTCACCATAAGGCAAAGTA
The DNA here is from genome assembly GCA_903798195.1 of Danio kyathit. Lineage (NCBI taxonomy): Eukaryota > Metazoa > Chordata > Actinopteri > Cypriniformes > Danionidae > Danio > Danio kyathit. The sequence continues at coordinate 11,694,232 of LR812535.1, forward strand.
GCACCAACTCGCACTAAATTCTAGACTTATGCTAGTTTTGTTGAATAAAATAAGCAAACAATGTTATGAAATATGACAACAATACGCTGCGCTGCCAGAAACTTGTATTATTGTCGGCTAAGTGAACGAGTCGTTCATAACGGAGATTCATTCACAAACGAATCGCTCCCTCCGTCAGAATGAGAAGTGAAAGCAGGAGAGGGGGTGTGTTTTAGGACATGGATTAGATCAAATTAAACAGGGAAGGAGGGTAATGCATTTCCATGCACACAAACACTCGCACTTTGTCGGCAATGCCCGTGCGGTCACATCCATCAATGTAGAAAAGTGATGTAAAATTATAATATTTCGTAATTGAAAAAAATATTTGCATACTGACCACCGGGGAAAACTCCCGATCATAGATATATGTGTATATGTGTATTTCTCTGGCTTTGGATGGCCACAGTCCTCCACTTCACCTTCATCCCGCATTCATTTCACAGGAGCGCTACCCTGTACTAAAATGGCGGCTCTATTGACGCATTCGTTCTAATAGACAACAGCAGGGTAGGCGACATCTAATGTATATATCTATGGAAGTGTGTAGCTTTAACAAAGATTTGTATTTATTTAAACAATGAGGACTGTACAGTGTTATTTTACATTTCACTATACAAGACTCTCCAGAAAACCCTAAAGGACTGTTTATTTCATTAGGATTTCTGCCCTATTGTGTTCTGTGTATCTGTGCTTGTAATTTGTTTATTATATTTAATGCAGATGCTGTCCCTAACAAAAACAACCCAATCAATCTAAAATTATGAATTCTTTCCAAACAGAGCAAGTCATCTGGTGAAATTGTAATAATATTGGAATATATACAGGGTGTGAATTACAAGGTTTTTTTTGGGATGGTTTGACACCCCTAACTAACCCTTGATCACCCTGAAGAACGTCAACACAAGATATGTGGTGGGTCTTCTGTTTAAATAGTGGAAAATAGTTTGCACTGACCTCTATTTGTAATAATAATGGTAATGATAAAAATAATACATAATAAAAATAAATACATTTGACCACTCCTATAATGGTTCATACCATTGTGAATGCATGTACACTGGCAGATCTAGCCTACCGATAGACACTGTAAGCGTTCAAAAGACAGTTTTCTTGTAAAACAGGTTTTTGCGTGTACATATAGCCTTAATTAAAATCAAATTATACTCATAGTGTGTATTTTAATAGATGCCCTAAACGCCAATGCTCGCACTTGGCGATCTATCATGATCATACATTTACAATCAATATTATATACCCATATTATATACCCACAATACAATAAATATACCCATGCAACATCAGACTGGTTTTGTGGTCCAGGGTTACATATCTTGCAACATTACTCTCTTCTGATCTCATGCATGCAGGTGGAACTGACCTCTGTGAGCAGCACCGCCAGCATGTCCTGTCTTTGGAAGCGGATGGCCAGATGCACCAGCGTGAAACCAGCATCAAACGCAGACGACCGATTGAGAATCCGCACCTCATCTGCGGTGAGCTGACGTGCAATATCACCGCCGGATGATTTATACGCCTCCACGGCGGCCAGATCCCCCTCTACTACACCTGAGAAAAGTTGACGTTACATACGAGTGAGTGCATTTACCTTTTTCATAAGCTTTTGATGTTGCTGTATGAGTATTTCGATGCAGTTTCCAACTGATCTGCTGGAGCTATTGGAATTTCCCCAAAAGACAATGATGCTGTGATAGAGATCAATGAATTCATACTCTGATACAGGAAGCGAACAGAAGTGTTCCCTACAGTAGCAGAGCCTAGAGAGAGAATGTCTGTCAGTTTGCATCAAACTATGCACACACACAAAGCATCTCCCACCGGCTTTGTGATGAAAATAAAGGTTTGATGCCAGCTGATATCAAAAGACCGAGCTATGACTATCCACTTCACATCACAGTAAAACATGTCAATCAAAGTAATGCAATGTGTAAGACAAAGACAAAAAGAGGCTGTAGATGAATCCCAAACACTTAAGCAACACTTTATAATCTCTAGAACACTTTAGTCTATGATTTATTCACACTTTAAAGTAGATTAGTTAACTAACAATAGACAATACTTCTAGGGAATTAAAGTTAAAGTTGAGTTTTAGTTCATGCTAATAAATTAGATCTTACTGTAAATGTCAAGGCAATGGATTTTCTAGAAATGCGTGATTATTAGGGATGCTCCGATCAGGATTTTTTCAGCCGATAACGAGTACCGATTCGTTGTCAATGTGATCAGCCAATACGGACTACAGATTCTGATACTTTAAGCTTTATATAACTAAGCCATTGCATAAGCACATTTTCTCTCCATGTATGAGATCTCGCCTTACCTAAGAGAATAAATTAAGGATTTTACATACATGTAATGGTCAGAAGAAGCTTTACATAAAAAAATGGTAAGAAATTACTGACAATGGAATTTGGAAACATTGCTCACGTGTTGTAGTGCTGTGGATGTATAACCTGGGTTGTAATGAAATGTAATGTAATGTAATGTGTATTTATATAGCGCATTTATTGTGTATGGCCATACACCCAAAGCGCTTCACAATCATGAGGGGGGTCTCTTCACATCACCACCAGTGTGCAGCATCCACTTGGATGATGCGACGGCAGCCACAGGACAACGGCGCCAGTGCACTCACCACACACCAGCTATTGGTGGAGTGAAGAGGTAGTGATGAAGCCAATTCGGTGGATGGGGATGATTAGGAGGCCATGATGGGTAAGTGCCCATTGAGGGACTTTTGGCCAGGACACCGGGGTTACATCCCTACTCTTTACGAGAAGTGCCATGGGATTTTTAATGACCACAGAGAGTCAGGACCTCGGTTTTAACGTCTCATCCGAAAGACGGCGCCCACTGACAGTGTAGTGTCCCCTTCACTTTTACTGGGGCATTAGGACTCACAAAGACCGCAGGTTGAGCGCCCCCTGCTGGCCTCTCTAACACCACTTCCAACAGCAACCTAGTTTTCCCATGTGGTTATAAACGCGTAAACAAACACTTGCGATCAGTTCATGAGATCGGCCAGATCAGAGTACCGATCGAATCGTGAAATAGAATTATCGGCCGATACCAATCTCTGGCTGATTGATCGGAGCATCCCTAGTGATTAGCAAAAAAATGAGGCATATGTACAGCATCATTGAAAAGTCTGGGTCAGAATGTTTTTTTAAATAAATTAATACTTTCATTCAGTTAGACCAGAACCAGAAAATCAGAGCACATTTACATCCAGTTACATTCAGAATAGATTTTCAAGTATTACTACTTGTCTTTAAATCACTAAATGGCCTAGGACCTCAATGCATTACAGATATGCTCACTGAATCACTGATCTTTAGGATCAAATAAATTAGTAATTCCAAGAGTTCCGTCAAAGAAGGGTGAATCAGCTTCAGCTACTATGCCCCCTGCTGCTGGAATCAGCTTTCAGAAATTATGAGATGTGCTTCAACATTAGGTACATTTAAATCAAGACTGAAAACACATCTGTTTAGCTGTGCCTTTACTGAATGAGCACTGTGCTACGTTCCAGAGATCGCACTATTATGTCTTTCTTTTCTTTTTAATTCTTTTATAACCCGTTTTAACACATTTTAATCTGTTTTGAATCATTTTTAATTATTTTATTTGATTGTTTCTTTTATTCTTGTTTATGTAAAGCACTGTGTATGAAATTTGCTATATAAATAAACTAAAAAAAAAAGATTAAACAGATTAAATTGCTCAAGAGTGCCATTTAAAACCGTTTACGTTGTTACATAAAAGCGTGTTTCAAATAAATGCTGTTTGAAATGTATTATGGTTTGCACAAAATAAATACTAAGCAGCATTTCAGATTTTTATAATTAATAATTATTATTTTTGAGCACCAAATCAGCATATTTGAATAATTTCAGAGAAATCTTGTGACACTGAAAATTTAAATGATCTCTAGTGTTTAGCTTTGCAATTACTGGATTAAATTACATTAAACATATATGAAAATAGAAAATACTTATAGTAAAATGTAGTATTGTTTTATAATATTTCTTTTTTTTTTTATTATTAAATGAATTCAGCCTCTGATAAACAGAGACGTAAAAAAAAAAAAAAATGTAATAAAAAAATTGCACTGAACCCCAAACTTTTTAACTGTATAGTATAGAGCAAGGGTTCTCAATCTCGGTCCTGGAGGTTTGGGGCCAGTTGCACCAGCAGTGCGTAAAGCCTGGTTTATACTTCTGCGTCAAGCGCACACGTATGCTCCGGCGCAGGCTACGCGTGGTCGCATAGCCCTCGCCGTGGCCGTCGGCGACGCTGATGCGCACCACTCAAAAAACATAACTACAGGTCGCACGACGCGTAGCGCAAGCTCTGTGATTGGTCAGCTTGGTAGCGCTGACAAGTGTGGGCGGAGGTGAGAGCTGCGCGAGCCCGATGCAGCGAGTGTGGAGTCCCGTGAAGGAGCTTCAGATGGAAACTGTTGTTTTATGTTTACCGTATGATTAAAGTTGTTGCATGTCCGCCGATTCCTGCCTCAAAATTAGTGAGTTTGAGCCACTTGTAGATTAAGGTAGCGTTGAGAAAAAACAAAACACTAGCGAAGAATCTCAACACATAGGAACATAAACATATTGGCAGCTAGCGTTTCTGAAGTGTTATTCACAATATAACACAAACAGTGCGCAGAAGTACGGCAATGCACATTGCATGCGCTGTGGGTCACTTTGATCACTCAACGCAGAAGACGTATAAACCAGGCTTAAGTTAAACCATAGCCTAGTCGTGACTTAAAGGGACACTAAGTTACAACTTATAAATTACTAAATATTTTTGTGTTGCACCACTGAACTTTAAACGTAACGATACATTCCAACTAAATATTTACGGCAACCTCCCAACCATGTATAACGGTAGACAAGAGATTAGTTTACATTGGAGCTTGCGATCTTAATGAAGAATGGTCTTTCTCTACTCACAACCTTATTTTCCTCCCAAATCTCGCATTTTATTGGTTTATGAAAAGAGTATAATTTTCTTTCAAGAAGTGTTAATTGTATTCATCAATTAAAACCAGAACTTCTTCATGACTGAGTTATTCTTCCTGCTCTTTTCTCTTTCATGAGTTGGATATAAAAAAAGTTTAATGTTTTGATATCTTTGTGTGCATTCAATTTTGCGTGTATTCATGGCTCGCGATGCAGATGTGTGCGTCGTCTGTTATTAGCGGACTGACTGTAATTTAATGTGAAATTTTATCATTTCATTTACACAGGACAGTTATAAATAGATGCATTAGTTGCAGAATTTTAAAGCAGTTTAACGATTAAAAATCTTTTTATTGGATATTACGTCATTCAATTCGACTACGCATGACTTTACGGAGAGCTTACGACCTACTAACTACGGTTTGCCTTGTATGTGGTGCAACAGAAGTGAGAAAAAATTTCGTTACAAACTAGCTAGTAGTTACTAAGCCACTAGTGTGGACTTGACGTTCCAGTTTAAGAAAGAACTTACGATCAGATGATGCAACCCTACCCTGGTGTCCTGCAGATTTTAGCTTCAAACCCAGTCAGACGCACATGGGCTAGCTAACATAGACTAATTATATTTCATACACAACAATGTTCTGTACAGATTACCGTTTAACACCAATCTCTAAATAAATACTTGCGGGTCATAGAGAAGCTATATATCTGTGTAATCTTTGTGTCTCATTTTTTCATCCCCGATCACAACAGAGACTCTCCTACCAAATGTTTCCAACAAAAAAAAAAAATAAATCAGTAAGTTTGCTGTGTCCACCTAATGCGCTTGAAATTGAAAAGTAGGCAAGCTTAAGGTGCGAGTGTCCCTTGGGAGGGGAGACATTTAAGGCAAGAAAAATATGCATTTGAATTTAATTTATGCATAACACAGTATTACAGTGTTTTTGAAATGAATATCATGTCATCACAAATTATTAAATAAATGACCTTTTGTTGAATAAATGCTTTGAAATGGGGATATTTAAATGTCAGTTGTGAGTGATGATAACCACAGCGCAACTCTCCGCCAGAGAGAGCCTGAGAGACAGGCTGCAAACGCTATTTGACCATCATCTTTGTGCATTGATGATGTTTATATTCATAAAAGGTCAGTTAAATTAGCGTTAACTGGCATAAATTTAATGTTTAAAATTTAATTTAACATTAACTTCAAGTTAAACACAATAATAGTATATTCTGACATAAGTTTTTAATAAGACTTCAAACAATGACTATGTTTGCCGGTGAACTGAAGTTATGCGCCCTGTACGGAACACTATTTTAATTGTGTACGGAACACCGTTAATACCCATCATCTTCCGTACACATGTGAATTCGGTACTTTTCCCATCTTTTCCCAAAAACAACTGGTCCAAAAGACATCAATCAAGATTTGGATTGTGCAGTAGGTATTCACCCAGAGAATGATCACACAAACATGCTTATCTGGCTTTCAATGACGTAGGAATGGTCGTTTAAGCGCGTGGAAGAGCGGAAAGTATACGGAAAATGGTTAGTCTACGTTAATCAAGCTCTTACTAGGCTTTCTAGAAACAACCTTACATGAGTTTTGAGGCAAGTTGGAGCTAAAATCTGCAGGACACTGGAACTCCAGGACCGAGTTTGAGAACCCCTAGTATAGAGCAAGACATCCTAACAATAATTTAAAATGATAAATAACAGATATGATGTTTAAAATAAAGGGAAAGGCGTCTGAACCAAACCACCATTTTAAAATTAAATCAAAATGATAGTCAAGTTAACAAACAAGAGATATCCTGCATGAGTGCAGACACTCAATCTAATGCAAACACATTTTAAAAACACCTTAAAGGGACAGTTCACCCAAAAATAAACATTTGCTCACTATATACTCTCCCTCAAGTGGTTCCAAACATTTATGAGTTTCTTTACTATGCTGAACACAAAAGAAGATATTTTGAGGAAAGCTGAAAATCTATTGACTTCCATAGTAGGAAAAAACAACTACCATGAAAGTTAATGGTTGCAGGTTTCCATCTTTCTTTAAAATATCTTCTTTTGTATTAAACAAAACAAAGTCAAACCAGTTTGAAGAAATAAAGTGTGAGCAAATGATGACAGAATGTAACATTATGGGTGAACTATCCCTTTAAGTGTCCGAATATGTTTTGAGGACACCATATCCGGCACTAATGGAGCGGATTTCTCACCAGCACAGGCGTTCAGGAAGAGCCAGTCGCTTCTCCTCATCCTATTCCGGATCTGTTTGAGCTTTTTAAAGTCCGCCTTCTGCTCATTATCGCTGCCCACCGCTCCCGATGCCAGCTCAATCTTCACCTCCGCCTGCCCTTTACACATGGGCGGAGACAGTTTCCTCAGCCTGCCCCTGCTGCCCCCACCACCGCCCCCCGCTGTCCTTACATTCTCCCGCTCCTGCTCGTTCACTATCGAGGGCGATGTTGCACTTTCCACCTCTGAATCCTGCTGGGGCATCTCAGGTGAGCCGCTGGGTTTAGGATGGTCGCACACCACACACCTGAGACTCTTTGGCCAGTTCTCGTAGGTGCACGCCGAGCACGGCCAACGTTGTGCATGCATGTTGAGCCGATTACGATCATTATATTCCTCGCATGGGTCAGAGGTCACCGGGGACGGTCTGGATCCTGATGTTTGAGGGGTTTCCGATGGGCTGAGTGGACTGTGTTGTTGGCATCCCTGCTGCCTTTGACTTAGACACTGTGTGCAGCGGATAGCACGTGGCCAGTTTAAGTATGTGCACATGCGGCAGGACCACTTGCTGCTGGTTTCAGGCAGCTCATCGGCGATTCTTACCCGAGGGCGAGCGCTGGAGTCTGGGCAGATGAGCAGGGTGGAGCCCCCCTGTGTGGTGCAGAGCGATGGGTCCAAGCTGGAGCTGCTCTTGAAGGGTTCCTCTGTGATGATGGGTGCGTTGTGCCTTTGTGCTCGACACATGGTGCATTTGATAGCAGACGGCCAGTTCTCGTAGGTGCAGTACTCGCAGCTCCACTTCAAGCCCAGATCTGTCATCCTCGCTCAGGCCGGTCACCGCAGCTGATCGCCCCCCCACCCGCCCACCCGCCGGTCCTCCGTTCTTCACCTGCGTTCGCCCGCTTGCAGTCACAGCGCCTCCAGTTTCTCCTATAAAGTAATGAAAGATGGACAAAGTTTAGTTCCAGGGGTGTCCAGGGGGTCTTAATAAGTCTTAATTTAGGCCTTAAAAAGTCAGCTTAGTCCCTTATTTATCAGGGGTTGCCACAGCGGAACGAACCGCCAACTATTCCAGCATACGTTTTATGTAGCGGATGCTCTTCCAGCCACAATCCAGTACTAAGAAACCACACATACTCTCGCATTCACACACACACTCATACACTACAGCCAATTTAGTTTATCCAATTCATCTATAGCGCATGTGTTTGGACTGTGGGTGAAACCAGAGCATGAAATACTGCCTTAAATAATTTTAAATGGGTATTAATTTCACTTTGTTTATGTAAAGCTAAGCAATTGATCCAACATACAATAAACTTTTAGCAATACTCTATTTATAACTAATATTATAACAGTCTGTTGTGCATACATTTAGTTTATTAAAGTTATTAAAGAGAAAAATTATAGTATTTATACAAATAGGGTACAACTTGACACATTATTTAAACTATGTGGCTGAGAAATAACTCATTAGAATTTATTTTCTGATAGGGCAAGTAATTTTTTCTTTTTTTTTTTTTAAAATGCACCCATTTAGTCTTATGCAAGTCTGAAATTTCATTCTTCATGGTCTTAAAAGGTCTTAAATTTGACTTGGTGAAACCCACAGAAACCCTGAGTTCTCAGTGTGAGATGAATGATGCTGATTGGCAATGTTAAAGGGATAGTTTGCCCAAAAATTCAAATTCTGTGATCATTTACTCGAGCTTCATTTGTCTTTCTTCTGTTGAACACAATATATTGAAAAAAGCTGGACACCATTGACTTTCATAGTATTTGTTTTGTATGGACGTCAATGGTTACAGCTTTCTAGCTTTCATCAAAATATCTTCTTTTATGTTTTACTTGAATAAAGAAACGTATAAAAGTTTAGAACCACTTGAGGGAGAGTAAATGGACCCTTTTCACATTTCCGGGTTTCTCAGTAGCGGAAAGCACCATAGTTGGTAAATTTAGAGCGCAGTGAATGGGAGAGTCAGACATCCCACATGCACAGAGACACCCGGATGCCCGCAAATGAATAATAATCTCCTGGAAATCGCACGTCTCCTGCCTGGTCCTCAAATACATCGCGCACTCCTCTCCACCACATCCCTCCCCGCTCTTCTGATACGTTGCGCAACACCACCCCCCCGGCTGATAACAGCAGACAGAAGAGAGAACAATGTCAAATGTACTGTCCTGGCCCATAAACGCTGCATTAGAAACCAGTCGCACAAGCGGTAATTTGATGCAGATATGATATAATACGTGGATGAATACATATAAATATACAGTTGAAGTCAGAATAATTAGCCACCTTAAATTATTAGCGCCCCTGTTTATTTTTTTCCCCAATTTCTGTTAAAAGTAGAGAAGATTTTTTTTCAACACATTTCTAAACATAATAGTTTTAATAACTGATTTATTTTATATTTGCCATGATGACACTACATAATATTTGACTAGATATTTTTCAGGACACTTCTATACAGCTTAACTACGTTAATTAGGTTAACTTGGCAGGTTAGGGTAATTAGGCAAGTTATTGTATAACGACGGTTTGTTCTGTAGACTATAGAAAAAATATAGCTTAAAGGGGCTAATGATTTTGACCTTAAAATGGTTTTAAAAAAATTAAAAACTGCTTTTATTCTAGCCGAAATACAACAAATAAGACTTTCTCCAGAAGAAAAAATATTATCAGACATACTGTGAAAATTTCCTTGCTCTGTTAAACATCATTTGGGAAATATTTAAAAAATAAATAAAATCAAAGGGGGGCTAATAATTCTGATTTCAACTGTACATTTAAAAAAAAATCTGAATATTAAAAACTTTCAAGGACTTAAGATGCTGATGACTGTTAAACGCGTCTTGTGAAAAGGGCCCATAGTGTCCAAATGTTCCTTTTTGGATGAACTATGCCTTTAGGAAATGATTTGGATTTACGGTTGGCCAAGTTAGTTTATTAGCAGTAATAACAGAAATATATAGTAGTCAACATTTAAAGTGGATCACAAAAAAAGTTTATCAAAATTGACAAGAATAGGTGTTATTCAATAATTTTAGGGCTGCTTTGATGAAAGGTTTTGAATCACTTAAAATGTTTGGGGTCAGAAGGGTTTATAAAACTTCATTCAGTTGAAATTAAAGTGTTTACTTATTATTCACTTATGCGTTAAATTGCTCAAAGTGAGCAAGAGCACTTTTTGTGTGAAACAAATTCTAATAAAAATGAGTGAATTTTATTTTAACAAGCTTTTTTCAACAATGCGAATAATAATTATAAGATTCATGTCTTGACAATGAAGACTGAAGTAATGACTGCTGAAAATTCTGCTTCAATATCATGGGATTAAATCACATTTACAACATATATTCAATTTAAGTTTCTTTGTATAGCGCTTTTTACAATAATTATTGTTTAAAGCAGCTTTACAAAAAGCACACATCATTGCATTACAGTTAATCTGAGTTTAAGTTACAATCAAATATAAGTTATTATATATAAACATTAACCTGCAGTTTTATTCAGATATTGTCATTCTTTTTTTAACTGTATTTTTGAACAGTTAATGCAGTCTTTTTGTGAATTAAAGGCTTCTGTAAACAAACATCTAAACAAAAATAATTAGTCTCACTCAAACTTTTTTGTTTTGTTTTTTACTTTATCTTTACCACTAACAAATACAGAAAGTGAACAGGTTCCAAAAACAACAACAAAACCGATATAATACATATACTCATCCAGATTATTGTGTATACATGATTCTCGAACATATTTCTAAGTACATAGGCATGCAAAGTGTAAAAGGATTAATTTCAAGGGTTGCACTTCCGACGTAGTCTATGGTTTTAAAGTCAGGAATGGTACAAGTACAAGATGTACCATAGTATTGCACCTTAGCTTTGCATTTGGTCAAAAGGAAATATTAATAGGTAAAATATTTTTAACCATTTATGATATCTTTTTTATTGTTGTACAATATATTGCAGCAAAATATATTGCGATAAACCATTTTATGCCACTTATTATATAATGCCAGAATGACAATATAATATCATCACAATGCAACGGTATACTCTTACTACCAAAGAACACATAATATTTTATTCTTAAGTATGATTAATTTAATTATACTTTAACAATTTAATAGGTATTGGAATCAAAACGAAAATGCATATCCTAAATAAATAATAATAAATGTTAACAATAAAGTGCAAGGTAAAACGTAACAGAGGCTGCGATATCTGCTACCAGATCTATTTTCAGTTGTCAGACACCCACATGAAAATATACTCTAGTAATTTATAGTAAATACTAGTGTTTTTTTAACCAACTGACACTGACACCTCCAATAGACATAGAGATGTGCACAATCAGCTAAAGTGTGTCTAGAATTGTTTTTTTTTTTGGTATGGGCGATTATACATTGCATCACCAAAAATGATTGAGGTCACATCCATGTGTTGTGCGATAAGTTGATATATTGATTATTGTGACAGGCCTAACCATTTACCCCCCCCCCCCCTCAAATTCTCACATGAACAGGTACTGACCTCACACTTTAAAGTGTATATTAGAATACCCCCTTTTGTTAAAGTGTATGCAAAACCTGATTATTCATGTTTTGCAGCTACATTTGATAATATTTCAAGTGCATCTTGTGCTTCAATGGACCTTTTGTACAAAGGAGTTACATGGTCGATGTCACAAATTTGCTTACATTTGATTAGTGACCTAGAAAAAGTGAAGGATAGTTTTATTTTTAGCCCTTCTTTGTTAAAAATGTATCAAAATCCCTTTTCACTGAAAGAGTTTATATTTGGACCCCACTGTAGTATATTTGTTTACACTTTAATAAATAGTTTTTGAATGAATACAGTTAAAGTCAGAATTATTCGCCCTCCTGTGAATTTCTTTTTCAAATATTTCCCAAATGATGTTTAACAGAGCAAGGAATTTCTTACAGTATTTCCTATAATATTTTTTTCTTCTGGAGAAAGTCTTATTTGTTTTATTTCGGCTAGAATTAACACAGTTTTAAATTTTTAAACCATTTTAAAGGTCAATATTATTAGCCCCCTTAAGCAATATTTTTTTCGATTGTCTATGGAACAAACCAATCATATATAATGACTTGCCTAATTACTTACCTAGTTTACCTTATTAACCTAGTTAAGCCTTTATATGCCACTTTAAGCTGAATACTAGTATCCTGAAAAATATCTAGTAATATATAATGTACTACCATCATGGCAAAGATAAAATAAATTAATTATTAGAAATTAGCAGTGATGGAATGAGTAATGAACAATTATACTCAAGTAAAAGTACCATTACTTGCCTAAAAATGTAGTTCAAGTAGAGTAAAAGTATCTGTTGTAAATATTACTCAAAGTATGAGTAAAAAGTAGACCTTTCAAAAGTACTGAGTATTATGCTGTTTAAAGCTTTTATATGTAATTTGTGCATGTGTGTGTGTAAACGTGACATTCTGTAGTGCATCTAGTTATTGCCCAGCAGGCACACAACGTCATAAGACGTAAATATTAGGTTAGATTTAGGTTGTGATGTCAGGTGACCAAAATTCAATGTCTAGCCAGCGTCTAAGGACAATGTTATTTTGATGTTCAATACTGTAATGACGTGAAATGACGTCGATATTTGGTTGATTTTTTGGTTGTGTTAGAAAATGACCAAAATCCAACGTTGAGCCAACATCTTAAACCAACGTCATATTGACATCAAATACTGACATTTATGTATCAGTTATGGCAACCAAAATCCAACATCTGATAGACGTCATAGTGGTAACGTCCACACAATGTCAAGCTGTAACATCATTAGACGTTGATATTTGGTTGGTTTTAGGTTGGACGTTAGACGTTGGCCTGACGTTGAGTTCTGATGTCAACACGATTTTCATTTCCAAACAAAATGCAACGTCCGTAATGTTGGGGTACATGTCAATCTGACGTCATGTTGACATCTTGTGCCTCCTGGATGTTTGAGGCCATTTCGGTCATGATACAGTAAACATCCGTCATCTTCTTATTAGTGACATGCATATAAACAGTCTCTGGGTCAACGCGTATAAAGATTTTGGACATCTTCTTGGACACTTTTAATGTTTCCAAACAGTTTACTGTAATTATAAATCGCCCATGTCTTGAGGTAGTTCATTATGATGCGATTTACCTTCTATGTGAGATTTGATTGGACAGGAATCACAAGACTGATTTTTCTAATCTCATAAACAAGAAAAAATTAAGTAGTGACTGCAGGTTGAAGGAAAGTCGTGGAGTAAAAGTACCGATACAGCACTAAAAATGTACTCAAGGGAAAGTAAAAGTACACATTTTTAAAACTACTCAGTAAATTACAATTCCTGAGAAAAACGACTCCATTACAGTCATTTGAGTATTTGTAATTAGTTACTTTACACCACTGGAAATTAGTTATTAAAACTATTATGCTTAGAAATGTGTTGAAATAGCAATAATAATTCTGACTTCTACTGTGTATAAAAATACATCTAAATGTGTTAAATATAAACATCACTATCTGATACAATCAGTGTAACACATGCATTAACTTTTTGCAAGGGTATTTGTACAGTTTCCTCTTTTTTGACTGTCATGTTACCATGCACTTGTTTAAAATTCTGTAACGTTAATGTAAAGTGATGCAAATTATGCAGAGGTTTAACAAAATTATGACAATGCAAGCTTTTCTCTGGGCGACTCGGTGACCAGTTGGCATTTCTGTGTGGAGTTTGCGTTTTCTCCCCGTGTTCGTGTGGGTTTCCTCCGGGTGCTCCGGTTTCCCCCACAGCCCAAAGACATGCGCTATAGGTGAATTGAATAAACTAAATTGAGTGTGTGAATGAGTGTGTATGGGTGTTTCCCAGTGATGGGTTGCAGCTGGAAGGGCATCCGCTGCTTAAAACATATGCTGGATAAGTTGGCGGTTCATTCTGCTGTGGCGACACCCCTGATGAATAAAGGGACTAAGCCGAATGAAAATGAAGCTTTTCTCTATCTCTCTTTATACAGTAACAGACACAGAACTCTTTAGTTTTGTGTTCAATTGATGTGAATGACCTTAATAGTTTCTATTTTCTGCACAAAAACAATAACAATACATTTATTCTCAAAGGCTTTTAGTCAGGAAAGTTGTTTAGGACTCTGGATTATTCCTGACAGTCCAAACAGGTGGGCTTGACAGAGATGAATCCAGCTCACTGGGGCAAACGGTCACATCCTTTGACCTACATTCCTACACTCTCATTTGGTTATTGGACTAGATTTTGGTTATTAACATTTGTTTAAAAAAAGAGACGGCCTAGATTTCACTGACTAAAATGTACTATGGTGGTAGCATGGTGCAGAGATATTATGAAGCCGGTAGTTATAGTAAAATAATTTACACAGCTTGTTGAAAAAATACCATGGTATTGTCATGGCACATGTCCAAAAGGGATTTTTCTCATAGAGGTATTATAGCATTTGGTACTTCTATGTTAAATTCAATTCATCTTTATTTCTATAGCGCTTTTATAATGTAGATTGTCTCAAAGCAGCTAAACATAGAAGTTCTAGTAAACTGAAACTGCTTCAGTCCAGTTTTCAGAGTTTAAGTTCAGTTCAGTGTGGTTTGAAAGTCCAAACACTGAAGAGTAAATCCATCGGTCACATTTAGTAATGGATTTAATATACAGCTAGTGAAAAAAATTAAGAGTCGACTTAAAAATTCTTAGTTTCTCTTGATTTATGATGTATATTTATGTCTGAGGGCAGCACGGTGGCGCAGTGGGTAGCACAATCGCCTCACAGCAAGAGGGTCCCTGGTTTGAGTCCCGACTGGGCAAGTTGGCATTTCTGTGTGGAGTTTGCATGTTCTTCCCATGTTGGCATGGGTTTTCCCCACAGTCCAAACACATGAGCTATAGGTGAATTGAATAAACTAAATTGGCAGTAGTTTATAAGTGTGAATGTGAGAGTGTATGGGTGTTTCCCAGTGCTGGGTTGTAGCTGGAAGGGCATCTGCTGCATAAAACATATGCTGCATAAGTTGGCGGTTCATTCTGCTGTGGCTCCCCTGATTAATAAAGGGACTAAGCTGAAAAGAAAATGAATTAATGAATGAATGAAATTGGCTATAGTGTATGAGTGTGAATGTGTGTGAATGTAAGGGGTTTGTGGGTGTTTCCCAGTACTGGGTTGCAGCTGGAAGGGCATCCGCTGCATAAGTTGGCGGTTCATTCCGCTGTGTCGACCCCTGATTAATAACGGGACAAAGCCGAAGAAAACTGAATGAATAACACTCATTTTTGTTTATTCTGAAAATAATAATAAATGGAAATGACAACATTTCTGCCAAATTTAAAATGAAAATGTAAAACAACATTTAAAGCATGTTTGACATTCAAAATTGTTTCTAGAAAGTTTATATAATTATTTTTTATTAAACTACACAATACTGATGTTACATTTCAGAAGAGTTTAATGGCACAAAATTTTCTGGAAAAAAATAAATAAATAAATAAATCACAATACTTTCTGTAGGGGAAAATGCTCCAAATTAGGAATAAATATAATCAGATATCAGTAATTTGAATAATTTACTCAATTATCCCATACGTATAAATTCAGTAATGCATGTATTATTACAAATAATAAATAAATAAATATGTCTGATAATATTTTTTCTTCTGGAGAAAGTCTTACTTGTTTTATTTCGGCTAGAATAAAAGCAGTTTTAAATTTTTTAAACACCATTTTAAGGTCAAAATTATTAGCCCCTTTAAGCTATTTATTTTTTCGATAGTCTACAGAACAAACCATCATTATACAATAACTTGCCTAATTACCCTAACCTGCCTAGTTAACCTAATTAACCTAGTTAAGCCTTTAAATGTCACTTTAAGCTGTATAGAAGTGTCTTGAAAAATATCTAGCAAAATATTATTTACTGTTATCATGGCAAAGATAAAATAAATTAGTTAGTAATTAGTAAGTTATTAGAAATGAGTTATTAAAACTATTATGTTTAGAAATGTGTTGAAAAAATCTTTTCTGTTAAACAGAAATTGGGGGAAAAATAAACAGGGGGGCTAATAATTCTGACTTCAACTGTATATGTATATGTATGTATATATATATATATATATATATATATATATGTATATGTATGTGTGTATATATATATATATATATATATATATATATATATATATATATATATATATATATATATATATATATATATATATATATATAGTTGATCTACGTATAAATTATTATATGTATAGTTTGTTTGTGTGTACTAAAGTGTTCAATTTATAATTTTTAACGTTAAATAAAATTTAATAAAACACAAGACTTCATCACATAAGTTTAACCACACTGAAAAAAAGTGCTGGGTCAAATATAAATATAGACAAACCCAACCGTAAGATAAAAACGTTCAAATTAAATATAGTTTGTCCATATTTGATCGAACATTGGGTTAAAAAATTAAACCACACTGAACTGAACTTAAACTCTAAACTTAAAACTGAACTGACACGGTTTCAATTTACTAGAACTTCTATGTGAAGCTGCTTTGACACAATCTACATTGTAAAAGCGCTATAGAAATAAAGATGAATTGAATTAAAACAGCCCAACATTTTTTAAGAGTTGATCTGACACAATCACTGTACTGTGTCGACAACAACAACAATATCTGTCCTGCTTTATGACAACATGGTTCACAGTGTTTTGAAAGGTCAGAGTATGTCAGAAGAATTGAGGTAAAGTTGTTTTTTTATTTGCACATTCGTTCAGTGACAACTTGTGACATGCTCCCTATATCGTTTACTATAGTACGTTTGAATATTCAGCCTGAAATAGCATGCAAGTATGACTTGAAAACAACATTACCACTATTTAATTGACTGTAAACAATGTTGTACTTTGATAGTCATCATCTGCTATTTATTCACTATTAACAATTTGCAAAGAATACCTTTCTGATATTATATTATTAAGGAGAAACTCCAAATTTGACCTTTACCTCAATTCTGTCAGACTGGATAACGAGCTGTCAACCCAAAAGCTTGGACGCGCCTCTAATACCGCAAAAATGCAGTGTATGTTGGCATTTCAGTGGCTTTTGACACACAACCTCTTTATACATGACAACAACCCTTATAACGGTGAGAGGGGTTTCTCTATAACGGCCGCTATAGATGGAATTCGAGAAGCATTTCCGCCGCTTACATTGTATCAAGTTCAAATGTATACAGCTGAAATGCATCCAGTAGAAACTCTGCGCTGTTACACTGTAAACACTCTCGGCTCGCTTCGGAATTCCACACCAAGGTGTCGATTTTACCCGAACTACAACAACACCATAAAAGAGCTTCAGTGTTTGTATCTGCACTGTAAATAAACATGCTACTTAAGCTTAAACTGTACACTGACATTTTCACTTCCTTAAAAAATAAATAAACATTAAAAATATGTACATGAATTATACGCGAGCATTAGGAAACCTGGGGGAAAATGTGCATTAATTTGCCCTGTTGCATATATTCTGTTACAGTGATTTTTTTATACAGAAATGACAAGGCCCTTACCTGTCTTTGCCCTCCACACTTCAGTTTGCAAACACTGCTGTTCCCGACTTCGTCCTTCTGCAAACCGAACGTCTGTCCTACCGAAACCCAATCCGATCGGGTCCAAATCCAGCTCAGCACCGACAATCTACCGCGACAGCAGAGATATCCTGCGGCCGAACACCCATGTTATTTCTCTCCTTCCTCTGAAACCCCAAACACCACCGCGATCTTCCGATCAAAGCGGGTTTTAGAGGGTTTTACACACCGGAATTCCCATTTCTGTTGCCGATATAACTGGCTCTAATGGCGGCGGCGCAGGAGCGGGGGGTAAACCAAAATAAACCTACTCCGGAGATACTGGTAGGAGGGATATCACCTGGATCAGCGGGCACATATGATTGGCTCTCTCTCCGTAAACACCGTGGAAACCAATGAGGGCGCATTTCTTTCGTTAAAGGGCTTCACGGCATACTTCCTCCAAAAGCAATAACAATCAGGAAACCGCGGCTCGTTTGTCCGCCATGTTGGCTCTGAGAATAACAGAGACGGAACGTTCTGCTCCGCTCTGGACTGGAGCCAAAATGGAGTGCGTTTCGCGTGTTCGGCTCCACTGCCAAGGCCAGGGGGATGATGTCATCGTTTCAGAAAGATCTACCGCAGCATCATCTGCAGTGACATAAGGGCAGTTTTTCAATGAAAACAAAAATAAGAGTTGACTGTATGGCTCCGGGGCCGTTAGATTGTTCTGCGTGCTACTCTTTTATGTTGAAACAATAAATAAAGGACACAGTTTAGCTGAACAGTTATTTCCATTTTTATTTTTATTTTTTATTGATTTGTAAGAGGCAACAATGTTTTATTTAGAACACAAAGTCATTTTAAATAGGCAACTCTTACATTTTAATATATTGTGCATTTTATTTTACATTTTATTATTGTAAAAGAGCACTTATTGGTTTGTATTAGGTTATCATGAGCATGGTTATGGTGAGACTAATCTACATTTTATTGTCTGGTGATTGTCATGTAGCTTATCGATCTGTCAGGTAGAATAATGTAGTTGAATAATGAAAATGCTTAGTTAGAGTTACAGCTGCAAGCGCAACTTTGTCGCCATCCAGTGGTTTTAATAAAAACATGCGACACTTTTTTTTTTTTTACCCCAAAAATTAAATTAGCCTTACTCAGGCAATCCAAGATGTAATTGATGGTAGGGTTGCACAATATATCATTTCAACATTGATACTGAAATGTGTGTGTCCCAAAAGTCACATCGCAAGATATAAAATGTTGAATTGGGATTATAGTTGATCAGCAGAACAGTTAAGAATAAGACATTTCAACTTCATTTTAAGTGTTTGTGCGCAAAAAAAGTACATTTATAACTTTAATGCAGAGTTATTTTACTAAATTAATACAATGAAGACTATACAGTGTTATTTTAGCTACATTTCGTTGTTCAATTTCCATACCTGAATACTGTTTGACTCATAGGAAAAACCATAAAGCACTGTTTATTTTACCTTTTTCCTTTGCTGTATTGTAATTATTTTTGCTTGCAAGTTTTGCTTGCTTACAAAATCACCCTAATCAATCTAAATGAAATATTTCTTTGCAAATTAAGCTATTCAAGGCATCTGGTTTGTATTCATATCGCAATATACAAAATATCTAAACAAATATAAAACAAAACATCGCAATGTCAGATTTTTCCGATATCGTGCAGCCCTAATTGACGGTAACTTTCTTCACATTAAAGATTTTTAGCTCAAATGTGGTCAGTGGTGATTCATATAATGCACAGTTGTCAAACAGGCCCCGTTTACACTAATGCGTTTTCGTTTTAAAAAGTTTTGCTACGGTTACGCCATCCGTCCACACTACGCCGGAGTTTTCAAGCCCCGAAAACGGAGCGTTGTGAAAACGCTGGAGAGGTCGTTTTCATTCTAAAACGTTGCTGCTCCGTCTCAGTGTGGATGGGGGAAAACGGAGACATCTGAAAACGGAGGCGGGGCTGCAGACATTCGCCTCTCTGATTGGGGCTTTTCCCTCAATATTAAGTAGCCTACACACAGTTCAGTCCTGCATCCTCTTCTTGTAAGTTCAGACTTCGCAAATTTGATTGGAAAACAAACTCCCGAGTGTGTACTTTATAAAGGCATTCACATCACCCTGGCTATGCTGTTTCACTATCTTAACAATAAAATGAAAACATGATGTGAGGAACTGCCTATTTTCATTTTGATATTATTAGCAACTTAACAGACAGCAGAAATGTTGAGGCGTCAGGTGGCTTCATAATATGAGCGTCATTTTCATGCATATTTATAACAAACGGAGCCTTTAACATTACTGCCTCCTTTCATTTTCATTGAAAATACGAAACATACCCTCTCTTACATTGAATATCAGTTTAAATAATTAATAATGGCCATTATAAAAGTATAACGCACAATAAGTTTATACAATAAAGAAAATAAAGGCAAACAATCAGTCAGATGTGCAGATTTGGTGTCCGCGGTTACATTAATTAAGATATTAACCTAACTTATATTTAACACGTTACCTGAGCACAAGTAATAGATTCAAAAGACCAAAGTCGGGGAATATGTAGTTAGATATAGACAACAAGATGAACTAAATATCACGTTTAACAAATATAGTGAGATTAGATCCAGCGGGAGATCCGTGGTGAACAGTCCGACGAGGACAGCTCTCATATGGGTATGCGCTCAAAGCACGCTGCAGTGCATTGCCAGAGAGTGTGTGTGTGATCACGTGATGTGCGTTTTCACCGTTTTAGTGTAGACAGAGAGCTGTTCAGAACGCTGGGTGAAACGCTAGTGTGGACGCGGATCGTTTTCATTCTAAAACGCCGTTTTAAATCTAAAACGTACTAGTGTAAACGGGGCCTCAGTTCCTGGAAGGCCGCAGCTCTGCACAGTTTAGTTCCGATCCTAATTAAACAAACCTGATCAAACTAATTGAGTGCTTTAGGCTTGTTTGAAACCTACAGATAGGAGTGTTGAATTAGGGCTGGAACTAAACTCTGCAGCCCTCTAGGAATTGAGTTTGACACCCCAGATATAATGCAAGTCAATGGCTGCCAGCACTTTGAGAGTCATAAAAACACATACAGGCAAAACTAAATATTACCAGTGGTAAAAACAATAATAATACTTTTAAATAATGGTAATACTTATGAAGCAAAGCACTGGTCTATTAAAGTAATGGAACATTATTTACAACATTATTACCTGTATTCACATCCTCAGCAAAAAACAAACAATCAAATAAAAAAACAGTACAGAGGGCCGTGAAACCAGACTGCCTGAAGCAAGTTTTCTGTCATATAATGATGTACACATTAGCACAAACTCACATGTGATTTGGTGGTGTTTGTTTACTATGGAGAGGGACTGGACCTTTATTTCTTTATTTAAATTGCATATATTTGAATGAATTTGGAAATTCCAGAATAAAAGAATTTTTAAGAAGTGAAATAAAGTAAATGTTTCTTACCAATTTGCATATCTAAAAAAAAAGTGTTATTTATTGTTCTTATACACTTTTATTTGTTCTCTATTCTACTTCTACAACTTCTACTACTACTAGTACTATTACACACACACACACACACACACACACGCACATTGAAAGTTTGATAAGTAACATTAAAAATGTTCTGTTCTTTTTTTCTTGAAATAAATTGAATCTGACAATTTAATTTTAATTCTATAACCCCAATTCTAGGGGTGGCGCGATAGCTATAGCTTATAATTATTTGTTAAATTTATCTAAGTGTGTGAGTAAACATTGCTTCTAAGTAAATTTTAAACTAGTAAGCCAGTACTGGGAATCACCCATACACTGTCACACTACAGCCAATATAGCTTATTCAATTCACCTATATCACATGTCTTTGGACTGTGGAGGAAACCGGAGCACCCAGAGGAAACCCATGCCAACACAGGGAGAACATGCAAACTCGAACCAGCAACCTTCTTGCTGTGAGGTGACAGTGCTAACCACTGAGCCACTGTGTCGGCCAAGCTGATATATGACATATATAAAATTATAGCTAATATATTCAAACTAGGGCTGCGCAATATATATTGCAAAATTATTGCTTTCACGATAATAGTATATGCAATATTCAGTAAATATCGCAGACATGTGTGATAAATGACACTTATTTAATGCATTGGTTTGTTTATCACTCATTCATAGTGTTTTCAAGACTAAATGTTTGCACCTTAAAACAGTTTTTTAGTCTGAATTAGAAGTAATTAGATCTTAAAAGTATCTTTTACATGTTTATTTTAATATCAATAAATAAATAAATGGGTCTGCATGGTGGCGCAGTGGGTAGCATGATCGCCTCACATCAAGAAGGTTACTGGTTTGAGCCTCGGCTGGGTCAGTTGGCATTTCTGTGTGGAGTAGGGGTGTCAAAATTAATCGTTTCTTTGGTGCACCGCGATACAGATGGGGACAATTCGATATCGGTTCAGTAATAGATCATAACCGTTTATTACGTACTGACGTAATTTATCCCCTATGCGCGATGTTGCAGTAGAATATTATGGCGAAGGAGGCGACGGTGAGTAAATAAAACGCTCCTACTACTTAAAAGGTAGATAATTATGCACAGTTCAACTGCTTGTGAGTTTGCTGGAAAGTCTTTCATTGACACTGAATAAGGCACAGCACACGAGCCGATATTTCACTACTAGGGAGAAATGCTGTAAAAATCTATCTCTGCATCTCTCTCTCACTTTGGACATTTGACTCGCTGGGGTGTTCGTGAGGTAACTTTTCCTCTCCTCTTGGCTGTTAAAGCGATACTTGTGAATCCAGACACGAGTATGCCTGAGGTGCAAGTTTTCTCCACTGTGTCTATTATGGATTACCTGTGATAACCGCGCATTATGCACATATAGACTGTAACCGCGGCTGTTCTTCCCGCGTCACTCATTGGTGAACAGCGCTTTCATTTCTAAAGCCAATCGCATCCCTTTCTGTTGAGCGGGTGAAGACAATGCCCAATCATAGGGGTGAAAGACCTCACTTGACAGCGCTCAAAAAGCAAGCGGGATAATATTTACATTAGTTTATTTGCTATAAATGCTCATGTTTTCTTCTGTGCATGTATTGGAGTTTTGCTTGATACATTCAAAAAGAGTGTTTTTTTTTGAGCAGGTCAAATTAAAGGTACAGTTCATTTATCTGACTGTTTGTATTAAAGGACAAAATT
This sequence comes from Danio kyathit, assembly GCA_903798195.1. NCBI lineage: Eukaryota > Metazoa > Chordata > Actinopteri > Cypriniformes > Danionidae > Danio > Danio kyathit. The sequence goes on from LR812535.1 coordinate 11,717,364, forward strand.
GTATTACAAATAATATATAAAAATGTATATATTTATAGATTTTAATCCAAAAAATTCTTGTGTTGTGAAGAAAAATCTAATTATGTATGAAAAGCATCGTCAATGCACCGTGATGCACCGAGATATCGTATTGAACCAAATTGATGGCATGATAATCGTAACCGAACCGAACCGTGAGACCAGTGTAGGTTCACACCCCTAGTGTGGAGTTTGCATGTTTTTTCCTGTGTTTCCTCCGGGGGCTCCGGTTTCCCCCACAAGTCCAAAAGACATGCGGCACAGGTGAATTGGGTAACCTAAATTGTCTGTAGTGTATGTGTGTGAATGAGTGTGTATGGGTGTTTCCCAGTGATGGGTTGCAGCTGGAAGGGCATCCGCTGCATAAAACATGTGCTGGATAAGTTTGCGGTTCATTCCGCTGTGGCGATTAATAAAGGGACTAAGCCAAAAAGAAAACAAATGAATGAATGAATTCCAATTCTAATAATAACACTATATTCTGCATTGTTTTTATAATTGTATGTATATTTTAATTTATATTAATAATAATAATAATAATAATACATTTTATTTATGATGCGCTTTTCTTATTCTTAAAGTACTACAATATATACAACAACAAATACAAATGCAGAGAATTACAAACTTGCATAAAATTCCAATGACAAGCCAAAAGTCTCACGGCAATAATCAATAAAACAATAAATAGGCAAAAACAATAAATAAATTGCCCCCCATGTTTGTGGGGGTTTCCTCCGGGTGCTCCGGTTTCCCCCACCGTCAAAAGACATGCGCTATAGGTGAATTGAATAAGCTAAATTGGCCATAGTGTATGACTGTGTGTGAATGTGAGAGAGTGTATGGGTGTTTTCCAGTGTTGGGTTACAGCTGGAAGGGCATCCGCTGCATAAAACATACGCTGGATAAGTTGGCGGTTCATTCCGCTGTGGCGACCCCTAATTAATAAAGGGACTAAGCCGAAGGAAAATGAATGAATGAATGAATTAACAGCATTTGTGTACTGCATTAAACAAACTGGGCATTGCTGTATTGTTTACATACTGTTGTTCTTTCGTAGCTTGGAGCACTCCTGTGAGTACCTCTTTAACTTATGTGTTGCTTTTTTATGATTTATTTAACATTTCTTACAATTTACAAACATAAACAACAACCATTAAGAAGAGAGATGGAAAGGAAAAAGGGAAAAACTGTTAAGGGATACACTTAGATGCACCAAAAACACTGTAAGTAGGAGAAAAAAATGAAATAAAACAAATAAACTAAGTACATAACTTAATGAGGTACAGATAACTTATGTGTTGCTTCTGATCAAATACAAGTAAATGTAACGTAGATGATAAACACGAGTGTGTGTTTTTATATTCATCTGTGTGTGTGTTCCTTCATAAATACACCACTCTCTCTCTTTCTGCTTTCACAGCTCTGCTTCCTCTCTCTCATCTGTAGCCACACCCACCGGGGGCCCCACATCAGAGCACCACCCCTCTCCAGCCAATCAGAGCGCAGAACGACCACTCCATCACTCCTCAGTTTCCAAGGCAACTGGGCTGCTCTCCTGAAAGGCGCTACATCATCAGCATCCGTCCGGCGAGGGCTGCTCGAGGCAGGCAGCCCTGCAGTGGCACCTCCCTCACACACACACACCGCACTGGATGGACAAATGGAGGAGATAGTGTTATGGTGAGTACCCGGCTTCTCTCTTCAGCTTCATGCACATGCTTCATTTGAGTAAATTCAGTGTAGATCTAAGCGGGACGTGATGCTGCCTAGGTGTTCGATTGATTGAAAGGACAGCATTGTTGAAGAAAGAACCTGACGCATGCACTAATAGTATCCACAAGGGGGGCAGAACATACATTGAAGCCTTTTTATAAGCTTTTAAAATCTGCAGCGTTGCTATTTTTTTTGTTGAGTATGTGACAGTGTCAGTGTGTTTTCACCACCCACTGTACACGGAAGCATGGCCCAGTGTTTTCAGCTCAATAGCCAAAGAGTGTTTGTTTGTGTTATGCTTATGCTGTTTTTAGGGGAATTTCTGTCCCGTCTTTATGGTGCTGCGGGATTTTTTTTAGTGGTGCATGTGGTCTGACATTGCTTGGTCATGGTTCGGTCTGCTGTAGATGCTGCCTCATCATCACCTTGGGCCCAAAACACACACGCCCTGCGAGGGTGTCGTTGCATGACAGATGCTCTGAGATATTAATACAGATTTGTAGGCTTGTTGATGATGCTGCATGTGTGCGTCTTAAGGTGTGGTGTTGCACCACTGGATTGGGATCAGAATTTAGGTTTATTTGCTAGGCTATCCTTTTAATGACAACCCATATGGAAATGTAGTATATTAGTATCTTTTATCCAAAGCAACTTACAAGTGATGATAAAAGAAGCACATCAAATCATCAGAGAGTAGCAGTGTATAGTAAATGTTATGATAAGTCTAAGTTCACGATTCAGGTTTATTTGCAAAGCTAACCTGGTTATAACCCATATAGAAATATGGTATATTTACATTTACTCATTTTGCAGATGCTTTTATTTAACAGAACTTATAAGTGAGGATAAAAGAAGTACATCAAATCATCAGAAAGTAGCAGTGTATAAAGGCTATGATAAGTCTAAGTTCACTATTCAGGTTTATTTGCTAGGTTATCCTGGTGATGACAACCCATATAGAAATATGGTATATTTACATTTACTCATTTAGCAGATGCTTTTATTCAACAGGACTTATAAAAAAGCACTTTAAATCATCAGAGTAGCAGTGTATAAATGCTATGATAAGTCTAAGATCACGATTCGGGTTTATTTGCCAGGCTGACCTGGTTACATATAGTATATTTACGTTTACTGTCTTACCAGATGCTTTTATCCAAAGCGACTTACAAGTGAGGATAAAAGAAGCACGTCAAATCATCAGAAAGTAGCAGTGTTTAAAAGGCACCTATGGTAAAAAAATCTACTTTTTAAGCTGTTTGGACAGGCATATGTGTAGGTATAGTGTATAGACCGTCATATTGGGGTGATATAAACACACTCAGTTCTTTTTTTTTTTAATTTAACAACATAAAAACGGTGGACCAATTGGAGCGGTTTTGAGATCGACCGCAACTTGACGTAGGAGTGCGTTCCCCCCGCCCACCAATATTGATTGACAGGTGGGCATTACCATATACTCAGTATGTTGTTTCACATCCGCCATTTTCAGCGTGTGAGTCAAAGCGACATCACCAAAGAAACACCCTTGCTCTATTTTTAGATGTAAGGCTCATCGGGCTCAACATTCACCAAGTTATCGCTCTCTTCGCCGCCAGTGTTTGTGAGTTTTGGTGTGTTTGCATACATGTGTACTTTTCATTGCGTCTTCCTTAAACTTCAGCGGTTTGCATTTTATGCGGTCACAGAAGCTCCCTGTCATCTTAACTAGGTGCAGCTGGAAAGTGCGAGCACGTTGCCTCACGTGCGCGTCCCTCCGTTGGAAATAACGAACTAACGACGCGCAGCGCCATGCATTTCGCGGTGTCGCGGATGGTTGTTGCTAGATCGGATAAGTTCGCGGCTGGAGGTTAACGAGAATTATTTATTTTATTTATGAAATTTCCAATTTATTGTGTTTTATTATCGCCTACCCCTACCCCAACCCTAAACCCAACCATCACAGAAGCGTAAAAACAATAGTTGTACCGAGTATTATTTATCTTATCTTTTAAATTCCCCAATAAATTGTAACCCCCACCCCAACCCTAAACCCAACCGTCACAGTACTGTAAAAATATTAATTATTGTTATACAGTGTCATAAAAAATGCCGCTATATTAATGTGCATATCGTGCTTCCGGCCGGCTGCGTATCCGATCTAGACTTCACCGTCGCGGATGAAAGTGAGGACCGGGAGGGTGTCGTGGATGAAAGTGAGGACCGGGTTTGCTCACTATTCTGCCGCCTAGGTCGCCTCTATGGACGCGCTGGCCCTGCTCAGGACACTTCATATTTCTGCCGTGCCACAGATCGTTATCTGAATAGTTTCGTTTTAAATAACATGCGAATGTGTGCGTCTGGTATGCCGCGTCGTGGCTCTGAGCGGTGCATCCGGTGTATGACGCCATTTAGTTACAGCCTCAAGCAGGTCGTACACCAGAAGCGCCGCTCGTCGTCAAGCAGAGTCGCGCCACGCAGCGGCATGCATTTCTGAAATCTAAACATAAGTTTCTATCAGGTGACACACACTGGCGCCGCAAGTGTGCGATACTTTCAACGGTCATGTGCGCGCCGCGGCGGCGGTGCATCCGGTGTGTGATGCCCTTCAGTCAAAGTCAATTCAGTGTGCTTGGTTATTAGTCTCGGTGTAGGCTACAAGTCTCTGCTTGGTCTGTGTCTGAGTCGTACATGTACAGCTGAATGCTGGTCCTCTCACTCATGTTGCTTGTCTCTGTCTGCCTGTCTGTAGCCATACACAAAGAGGGGAGCTCTTGGTTCCGCCCCCTTGTTAAGTTGGGCGGGAAGTCGAAACTAATTTTCATGTGAAGCAACACGCCCCTTAAACAGCGAACTGTGTACACGCCCCCAAAATGACACTTTTTAACACATCATAAAAAAAAAATCTGAATTGTGTTTTGAACTGAACCTAAACTGGCACACTCTGAAGAACCATAATATTAATATGAAATCTTAAAAAAGGGGTAAAATAGGTGCCCTTTAAAGGCTATGATAAGTCTAAGTTCACAATTCAGGTTTATTTGCTAGGTTATCCTGGTAATGACAACCCATATAGAAATATGGTAAGGTATTTACATTTACTCATTTACCAGATGCTTATATTCAAAGGGTATAATAAACAAGCATTTCAAATCATCAGAGTAGCAGTGTATAAATGTTATGATAAGTCTAAGTTACTAAATTCACAAGTCTAATTGAACCTGGATACAAGCCATATAAAAATATGGTAAATTTACATTTACTCATTTAGCAGATGCTTTTATTCATAGAAATATGGTATATTTACATTTACATCATTTAGCAGATGATTTTATTCAACAGGACTTATAAGTGAAGATAAAAGAAGCATGTCAAATCATCAGAGAGTACCAGTGAATAAAGGCTGTGATAAGTCTAAGTTCACTATTCAGGCTTATTTGCAAAGTTAACCTGGTTACAACCCATATAGAAATATGGTATATTTACATTTACATCATTTAGCAGATGATTTTATTCAACAGGACTTATAAGTGAAGATAAAAGAAGCATGTCAAATCATCAGAGAGTACCAGTGAATAAAGGCTGTGATAAGTCTAAGTTCACTATTCAGGCTTATTTGCAAAGTTAACCTGGTTACAACCCATATGGAAATATGGTATATTTACATTTACTCATTTAGCAGATGCTTTTATTCAAAGGGACTTGCACTTCAAATCAACAGAGAGTAGCAATGTATAATTGCTATGATAAGTCTAAGTTACTCAATCCGCAAGTCTAATTGAATTAAAATTATTTATAATGATAAATAATATGGCAATATATGCAAATTACACAAGTTCACGGTTAGATTTACATATATAAAATGTATGTTATATATGCAACTTACCTTTCCAAATATTGTAAAGGTTAGTGGTTGCATACTTTAAATATGTGCATATTTTTTCATATGTATTAGCTGTTTATTTTTATATGTGTTAATATATGGCCATATATCAGATTTCCCTATGGCAAAGGGGAATTTGACTACATGATTTGCTTCAAAAAGAGATCAGTGTGCTACTGTATATTAGTTACGAATGATATAACATTATGCACAGTGCATAACAATTAATATGTATTTAGTGTGGGGGGACAATCAGGAGGAAATTAGGGAACAGTACAGTGTATAATCAAATAGACGTTAATGCACATTACACGTCATCAACTATATTATAAGCACATCAATTATAAGCTGATTTATGAATTTTGCATTATGTGGAAAAAAGGTCTTTACATTTATTTTATGTCACACATTATCAGTACTGTAAATCCATCTATTTCCAGTGTATAATTCCAGGTTTACGTTTTATTTTATTATTATTATTATTTTCCCAGAGATGGGTTGCGGCTGGAAGTGCATCCGCTGTGTAAAACATATGCTGGATAAGTTGGCAGTTCATTCCGCTGTGGCGACCGCAGATTAATAAAGGGACTAAGCCGACAAGAAAATGAATGAATGAATATTATTATTATTATTATTATTATTTATTTATTTTTTTTAACATTTTTATATTTAAAATTTAATTTTAATGTGATCTTTTTATTAATATGTCTATTCAATTCAATTCAATTCAATTCATCTTTATTTCTTTAGTGCTTTTACAATGTAGATTGTGTCAAAGCAGCTTCACATAGAAGATTCTAGTAGATTGAAACTGTGTCAGTCCAGTTTTTAGAGTTGAAGTTCAGTTTAGTTCAGTTCAGTGTGGTTTAATTTTCACTACTGAGAGTCCAAACACTGAAGAGCAAATCCATCGATGCACAGCTCCACAAGTACCAAACCAAGCAAGCCAGTGGCGATAGCGGCGAGGAACAAACTTTACCATCTTATCTATTGATGCGTTTGACAATATTACACTGTTTTACCAATATCTACGGACCTTTTCACTTTTTTTACTTTCATTTAAAATGTTTTATATGTGTTATATATGTTTATATATGTTAATATATATAAGATCCAGTGTTTCCTCTAGGATTTTTTCCAGCTGTGGCGGCAGGAATTTTTTTACACAGATCTGCCAACTATTTCAAAGACAAATATTACACGCAGTATTACAAGCCGAGATAGCATTCTTGTAATACGAGCATGCGAATATCTTTGCTTGCGCGCCGATTTCCTCTGTTCGTGCACAGAACTTCTTGCACGCACTGAAATTTACACGTTCAAGTGCAGATCTTCTTGTGCGCTCTCCAGTAAGCGCTGCTGAAGCGCGATTTAGTGTGTTTTTGTACTGAAGTATAGTGAAACGGCTATAAACTCCAGCAAGATATAGTCATTGTATGCAGAGCCATTGACCTTTATCAATAAAGTATACTTATGGAAACTGTGTTTATCTTAACTGAAAGCTACGCCGTGTTTGCTAGTCTCACGCACCTGTCAGTCAGTCTGTCAGAGAGTCAGTCAGCATGTCACCTTAAAGGGTTGAACAAATAGCGCACAGCACTACTACGGTTACAGAAAAGTTTGCGCTGTTTACCTCTAATATGTTTTGGTGCGATTATAATCCACTATAAAAAAACACGACTGAATGTTTTAAATGAGAAGTTATAATGTTGCCGTGGCGGGATGAATTTTGGCGTGGCGGCCCGCCACGGATGAATGAATGTACCGGAAACCTTGAGATCTCTTTTGTACATTTAATTTGAGGCCTCAGACACTAAGGGCCTTATCATACACCCGGCACAATAAGTTGCAAGACGTGTTTCCACCACGTGTTGCTATTTTCAGACCAATGCAACCTTAATTTTCTCATTTTCCGCCACGTTGTTTAAATAGCAAATCCATTTGCCCCACTTTGTAGACTCAAGGGTGTTCTGGTCTAGAAAAGAGGTGTGTTAAGGCGCATTGTTGGCGCGTTGCTATTTTGAGGAAAAGCAGAAAGCTGAAGGCAGGTCTAAATTCCAGCGCAGAGCACGTTAGTTGTGCGCCTCGCTTACCCATTGCTTAATACACACAGGATGTACAGCAATACACAAATATCTTGACAAATGACAAAGAATAAAAAAATATGTAACTTTCTACATTAATATAAAAACCACTGCCTTAATGCCTTCATCTCGGGGGCTTTTTTTAGTTTATTCATGAAAATTCGCTTTGTATAATGCTATTATTATTAGCATTATTATTTATTATATGCATATTTATATTTGTTTTATTAAAAACAAGCTTAGATTTGTCCACCTGTCAGGTTTTGGACCAAATGTGGAATAGCATGTGTGTTTGAATATAACTCCGTTTTTTGACCACACTTCCTTATTATTGTTCGTTTATTCGTTTGCTGGAAATTAAAACTGAATTTAGAAATAGCTTTGAAACAAATCTTTGCGCTTAACAAACGAAATTAATTATGTAGGCTTATGGATGTCTGTGCGTACAACACGTTTCCTTATCCACGTAAGAGAGAAAGTGAAAGTAAAGGCCGATTGGAGGAGGCTCGTTCTTTATCCTCTCACTGCAGATGCTGTTGAACTGTTTTCTCACTAGTGAAGCGTTCAGTTTTTTCACTTACAAAGTCTGCCATGTAAATAGCAAATGCGCCATGGCGCGATGCAAATGACTCTTAAAGGGATTGGGAGATGAGACTCTGATTGGTTTATTCTCAAAACACACCCATAACTCATTAAGAGAATAAACTCAACCCTGTTAGACTATGCGACGCAGTGCAGAGCGTATTTTTCCATCCTTAAAATAGCAAAAGTGGATTCGAACACGCTCTTAATACTTTTGCTCGCTGCGCTTTAGACTTTGAGTCTAGATCGTTAAAATAGAGCCCTAAATCTTTGAGCCATGTAGGTAATAAATAGAGACAGTAAGAAGTAAAAAAGCTAAGATTAACTGAGTGAACAACTGAAAGCGAAGAAAATAAAATAAATGCCCTAAATGAAATGGATCTGAGTCTGTTGACGAAGCACTACATTTTGTTTAAAGGGATATTAGATCTGAAAATGAAAATTCAGTCACATTTTACTCACCTTTTACCTGTTCCAAACCTTTCTGTCTTCTATTGAACACAAAAGACGATATGTTGAAGAAAGCTGAAATCCTGTAACCCTTAAATTAGCATTGTTTTTCCTTCAATGGAAGTAAAGGGTGACAGGTTTTCAGCATTCTTCAAAATATCTTCTTTTGTGTACAACAGAAGAAAGAAACTCCTAAATGTTTTGAACCACTTGAGGGAGAGTAAATAGTAGATAAATTTTCCTTTTTGAGTGAACTATCGCTTTAGTTTGCATATGTGTGTGTAAAAGTTTCTTAAATCTCCAAAGGTCACTGTGTATTGGAGCTGTGTAGCTTTAGGCACCGTTTCAGTTATTTCCCAGCCATCGTGCTGGATTTTGCTAAGCAGTTCCTCTCTGATCCACCCCTCCCACTCCCATGAGATCCCTGTTTTATTATGGTGATGAGGGTTTGTGCTTAAGCAGGGTGAGACGCTTGTGTCTGTGTTTGTGTTTGAGTGTTGAAGAGCAGGGTTTGGGATGTGAACAGACCCCTCTTTGCCACAGCATTGACCCTTGTTATATAGACTCTGAATATTCAATGTAGCTGTCTGCTTTTGTTGCATTGAACACAAAACTGCCCACTATAGTTGTTTTGACAGAAACCAGATGACCCAGAAATACTAGTAGTGATATCTGTGGTCTTGAGAGCTGAGGGCGCAGCTAAACCTTTAGCAGGGAACTTTAGTGTGTGTAAACAGATTGAAATTAGCACAAGGAGGCTGAAAATGTTGTAGTTTAGCAGACTCATTCAGGGAAGACTGCTTTCATGGCAGGTTTTGTGTGTGTTTAAATGTCCTGAACTCACTCTGTAAGATAAGCTTTTTGAGTGTTGAACACAAACACAGTTAAAGCTTGATGCAGAGCTGTGAAATATGACGAAATACAGTTGAAGTCAAAATTATTCGCCCTTTTGTGATTTTTAAAAAAAAAATTATTCAAATATTTCCCAAATGATGTTTAACAGAGCAAGGAATTTTTCACAGTATTTCCTATAATATTTTTTCTTCTGGAGAAAATCTTTTTTGTTTTATTTAAAGCTGAATACTAGTGTCTTGAATAATATCTATTAAAATACTATGTACTGTCTTCATGGTAAAGATAAAATAAATCAGTTATTAGAAATGAGTTATTAAAACTATTATGTTTAGAAATGTGTTGAACAGAAATTGGGGAAAAAATTAAAGGGTGGCTAATAATTCAGGAGGGCGAAAAATTCATCTAGGGCTGTGTGATTAATCGGAATTGCAATCGTGATTTAAAACATTGCGATTAGCTAATCGTAAGAGGCTGCGATATGAAATGTATATGTTTTATGTAATTTCCCCCACCCAGAGCAAATGCATGACTGTTGTCTGTGTGTGACAGTCCTACTAGCCAGTTGAGTGAGCACACTTTCATTCTGCCCAATCAGAATTGCGCACCCGATCTATGCGGAACGCCCACAATAAAACAAACAAACAAACAAACAAACAAGCAAACAAACAAACAAACAAACAAACAAACAAACAAACAAACAAACAAACAAACAAACAAACAAACAAACAGGAAAGCACGGACAAGTTGGATGATGGCATTTGCCGTTTTAGAAGCATTAATAGACAAATTCATATCAAAGAAAAACAGCAGGTCAGTAATATGGGAAAATTTTGGTTTTAAAGTCACAGACATCGAACAAAAACAGGTCATTTGTAAGAGCTGTGACAGAATTGTTGCCACAGCACGAGATAATACAACAACCAGCACCTAAAAAAGCACCACAGGCGGCTATATGAGGAGTGTTTTGTTAAAAAGTCAACTAAAAGTATTGCCAGTGACACTCAATCTAGTAGCAATAAGTACAATTTCAGAGTTGTTTGCAGCTGTTACATATGAAAAAAAATATCACGAAGGCACCAGGAGATAGCTAACGCCATAACTCACTACTGTTTGCTCTAGAGAAAAATGAGCGTGTCATTTCTGAATACTTAAAAACAATCTGAATAAAAGTTGGAGTAAGGTAATATCTTTTCAGTTCCTTTTTTGTAACTCACACATTTTAAGGCTTTTAAAGGCCTCGCAGACACCCTGGATATATACAGTTGAAGTTAGGGCTGTGCGATTTTGGGGAAAAGATCTAATTGAGATTTTTTTTTTAAACATATTGCAATTTCGATTTGATTTGCGATTTAATTTTGTAGTCAAGCTTCACCTCAATATTCTGTATCGTAGCTTCTTACTGCTAAAATGCAGTGAGTCTTAAATTTTAAAAACAAAACTTTTAGGCCTTAAAAAGTCTTATATTCAATTAAATATTGTGTTGTAGGTGTTGTAAACCATTTTAAACAGATCTTAATTTCCCTATGTCCAAGAAAAGCTACCCAATCAGGTCTACACAATCACCAATAGTCCATCTCAAAACTTTTTTTATATTTGCTTTTATTGCAAAGAGATACATTCATAACAGTTGTTAGACATTGTTACAGCAAATTCTCCTACTTAAATTGCTTAAGCGGGAACCTAAAGCAACATATCCCCTTATATGATCTTCCATTAATACACAAACTATTTACAGAAGTAATCCATTAGAAAAAAATCCTTAGTGTTTAGCCCTGTTTAAGTCTAAAATGTAATTCATAATGGTCTTAAAAGGGTCTTAAAAAGTCTTAAATTTGACCTGATGAAACTTACAGAAACCCTGATATCGTGTGGATGAAATAAAATGTCAGTCTTTTCATTTTATGCTTTAATATCATTGTGTTTTCGTATTATGCTTGTTTACGGTAATACTTATCATGAGCGATCTGGATGCAGGTAGAAATGTGAACAGAATGGTGGAAAAGTTGCTTAAGTTTTGCATTTATTCATTTTCTTTTCGGCTTAGTCCCTTTATTAATCAGGGGTCGCCACAGCGGAATGAACCGCCAACTTATCCAGCATATGTTTTACGCAGCGGATGCCCTTCCATCTGCAACCCATCACTGGGAAATATCCATACACACTCATTCACACACATACATTACGGACAATTTAGCTTACCCAATTCACCTATAGCGCATGTCTTTGGACTGTGGTGGAAACCGGAGCACCCCGAGGAAACCCACACCAACACGGGGAGAACATGTAAACTCCACACAGAAATGCCAACTGACCAAGCCGAGGCTCAAACCAGCGACCTTCTTGCTGTGAGGCAATCGTGCTACCCACTGAGCCACCGTGGCTCCACATTTTGCATTTAATTTATCAATATTTTATTTCAGGCCTGCAATAACTAGTGTTTTATATTTCATTAATATTTATTTTATATTTCTAGAATCTTAGTCAAACATTTGCTTAGAAGTTCAACATAAACTGAGAAAAATAATCATACATGAGTACATATTTGAGCATATACTTTATACATATACTATACATTTCCAGGTACTCAGTATTCATTTACTGAATATATTGTTAATGTACAGTGCTCAGCATATATGAATATATATACACCCTTCACAGATCTCTCTTTTAATTTCATATTTTCTATATGATGCTATAAAATATTATATTTGTGCATGTACATTAGATTAGTCAGTACTGAAGTCAAATCTGAAGCTTATCTAACAACATAACTTACGATAACGGTCCAAAAATTAGTACAGCCAAATTTATGTTATAGAAAAAAATTAAAAACAAATTTAAAAAAGAGAAAAAATCAGAAGAAACAAAAAATAAATAAAGTTTAGTTGAAATTTTGTAGTTTGTAATTTTTTTGTCAGTTTCACTTGAATTTAAATGGATTATCTTGCTATTAAAATATTATTTTAATAAATATATCTGTTTAATAAAACTGTTTTGTTCAAATGCACAAAAATATATGACCTATATTCACTGAGAAATGAATCAAAATATTCATTTTCAAAATGTGGTGTGCTCATTTATGCTGGGCACTGTATATCATTATCAGTACAAGAAATGACTTACAGTTGAAGTCAGAATTACTAGCCCCCCTGAATTATTAGCCCCCCTGTTTATTTTTTCCCCAATTTCTGTTTAACGGAGAGAACATTTTTCAACACATTTCTAAACATAATAGTTTTAATAACTCATTTCTAATAACTGATTTATTTTATCTTTGCCATGATGAGAGTAAATAATATTTGACTAGACACTTCTATACAGCTTAAAGTGCCATTTAAAGGCTTAACTAGGTTAATTAGGTTAACTAGGCAGGTTAGGGTAATTAGGCAAGTTATTGTATATCGATGGTTTGTTCTGTAGACTATCGAAAAAAAATATAGCCTAAAGGGGTTAATAGTTTTGACCTTAAATTGTTTTTTTAAAAATTAAAAACTGCTTTTATTCTAGCCGAAATAAAAACAAATAAGACTTTCTCCGGAAGAAAAAATATTATCAGACATGCTGTGAAAATTTCCTTGCTCTGTTAAACATCATTTGGGAAATATTTAAAAAAGAAAAAACAATTCAAAGGGGGGCTAATAATTCTGACTTCAACTCTACATGGTGATATGAGATTTTTGCACATGATTTGATGTTTGCATTTGATGGCTGCTGTAAATAATGATATAAGTTGGCTTTTTTAGCTCTGTTATGACAGTGTCAAATATCAGTTAATTTCCCGTTTGCACACAATGTACAGTCGGTGTGTCTGTGTATCATGTCCACACACTTCTGTCATCATTCAAACATAATGAGAGCAGCTGCCGCCCAACTTCACCACCCAGGGTGTGGCAGCAGGCGCTTCTGCAGGCCTTCATTATTTTTACTGAGCTTTCAGATTCATTCATTCATTCATTCATTTTCCTTTGGCTTAGTCCCTGATTTGTCAGGGATCGCCACAGCGGAAGAATCGCCAACTATTCCAGCATGTTTTACACAGATGATGCCCTTCCAGCCGCAACCCAGTACTGGGAAACACCCATACACTCTCACAATAACAAACTCATACACTACGGCCAATTTAGTTTATTCAATTCACCTATAGCGCATGTGTTTGGACTGTGGGGGAAACCGGAGCACCTGGAGGGAACCCACGCCAACACGGGGAGAACATTCAAACTACACACAGAAATGCCAACTGGCTCAGCCGGGACTTGAACCAGTAACCTTTTTGCTCTGAGGTGACAGTACTAACCACTGAGCCACCGTGCCACCCAGCTTTCAGATTGTTATATTTAATAATGTTTTAAAAAGTGCATCTTTCTCTCTCTGTTTTAAATGTTTAATTCATAAGAAAGGTTAGAAGCTGATATATAGTTATATTAGCAAGGTTGTATTTTGATAGAGTTGGACAGCTTTTGAGTAAATGCTTTTAAACTCTGCTAGCCCATTTAGAAATATATATGGAAATATATGTGATATATTGCTATATGTGAAAATCATATTAATGTTTGGATTTCACATATTTAAAAATGTCATATATATGTACATATATACAACATATATTTGCAAATAATTGCAAAAATGATCGTTTACAATATTATTTTAATCCTTAAATTACAAATTTGTACATATATGTTCAAATTAGGGCTGCATGATACTGGAAAAATTTGCGATATGCGATATTGCTCTTACGATATAACATTTCCCTAAAAAAATGCTATTTTTATTAGCTATGTTTAACATAATTTATTTATTTATTCATTCATTCATTTTCTTTTCGACTTAGTCCCTTTATTAATCTGGGGTCCAACTTATCTAGCATATGTTTTACACAGCGGATGCACTTCCAGCTGCAACCCATCGCTGGGAAACATCCATACACACTCATTCACACACATACACTACGGACAAGTTAGTCTACCCAATTCACCTGTACCGCATGTATTTGGACTTGTGGGGGAAACCGGAGCACTAGGAGGAAACCCACGCCAACACGGGGAGAACATTCAAACTACACACAGATTCCAACTGGCTCAGCCGGGACTTGAACCAGTAACCTTTTTGCTCTGAGGTGACAGTACTAACCACTGAGCCACCGTGCCACCCAGCTTTCAGATTGTTATATTTAATAATGTTTTAAAAAGTGCATCTTTCTCTCTCTGTTTTATATGTTTCAGTCATAACAAAGGTTAGAAGATGATATTAGCTGATATATAGTTATATTAGCAAGGTTGTATTTTGATAGAGTTGGACAGCTTTTGAGTAATGGCTTTTAAACTCTGCTAGCCCATTTAGAAATATATATGGAAATATATATGATATATTGCAATATGTGAAAATCATATTAATGTTTGGATTTCACATATTTAAAAATGTCATATATATGTACATATATACAACATATATTTGCAAATAATTGCAAAAATGATCGTTTACAATATTATTTTAATCCTTAAATTACAAATTTGTACATATATGTTCAAATTAGGGCTGCATGATACTGGAAAAATTTGCGATATGCGATATTGCTCTTACGATATAACATTTCCCTAAAAAAATGCTGTTTTTATTAGCTATGTTTAACATCATTTATTTATTTATTCATTCATTTTCGTTTCGACTTAGTCCCTTTATTAATCTGGGGTCCAACTTATCCAGCATGTTTTACACAGCGGATGCACTTCCAGCTGCAACCCATCGCTGGGAAACATCCATACACACTCATTCACACACATACACTACGGACAAGTTAGTCTACCCAATTCACCTGTACCGCATGTATTTGGACTTGTGGGGGAAACCAGAGCACTAGGAGGAAACCCACGCCAACACGGGGAGAACATGCAAACTCCACACAGAAACGCCAACTGACCCAGCCGAGGCTCGAACCAGCGACCCTCTTGCTGTGAGGCGAACGTGCAACCCACTGTGCCACCATGCAGCCCCATTTATTTATTTATTGATATTAAAATAAACATGTAAAAGATACTTTTAAGATCTAATTACTTCTAATTCAGGCTAAAAAACTGTGTTAAGGTGCAAACATTTAGTCTTTAAGTGAAGTTTATTTATAAACTAATTTCGAGAGAATCACGTGCATTATTCAATTTATGATTCACCAATCAGACGATTCCTAAGCCCCTATAAATACCCTAAGTTACATATGACAGCCATCTTCGTTTTGAAGAATCCCCCCTTCCACCCCTACTCCTCCTCCTTTCCTAGATGGGTGGCACGGTGGCCCAGTGGTTAGCACTGTTGCCTCACAGCAAGAACATCACTGGATCTAATCCTTACCAAGCCAGCCAACGTTTCTGTGCGGAGTTTACACGTTCTCCCCGTGCTCATGTGGGTTTCCCCCGGGTTCCCCGGTTTCCTCCCACCGTCCAAAAACATGCAACTTAAGTTAATTGACTAATCCAAATCGGCACCATAGACATGCTCCTAGTAAGTAGTTATCTCTTAAGAGCAATCACTATCTGTTCATTAGCTACTACAGCAGGGGAGTTCTTGAGATCTACCTGAGCTCAAACTCCTCTCTCGCTTTGCAAACGGGAGGGAGTCCCGGGCTCGAGGATTTTATGAGGTCAGGGCTCTCTCCCGGGACAGCATGCCAAACAAGTTTTATAATCAATCATCAGCTGAGTGTGAACTCTTGAAAACACTATGAATGAGTGATAAGCAAACCAATGCATTAAATAAATGTCATTTATCACACATGTCTGCGATATTTACTGAATATTGCATGTACTTTTATTGTGATAGCAATAATTTTGCAATATATATTGTGCAGCCCTAGTTTGAATATATTAGCTATAGTTTTATGTATGTCATATATCAGCTTGGCCAACACAGTGGCTCAGTGGTTAGCACTGTCACCTCACAGCAAGAAGGTTGCTGGTTCGAGTTTGCATGTTCTCCCAGTGATATAGGTGAATTGAATAAGCTAAATTGGCTGTAGTGTGAAAGTGTATGGGTGGTTCCCAGTACTGGGTTACTAGTTTAAAATTTACTTAGAAGCAATGTTTACTCACACACTTAGATAAATTTAACAAATAATTATAAGGAAACAGCAAATATAACGTAACAAAATTCTGAAGAATTAAAAAAAATCATAATCTAGTAATCTTTATTTACAACATCAATGTGGACCCCCCCCCACCCCCGCAAATAATGTCATGAAGTGTTTTTGTTTGGTTCAGTATTTGCTGGAACAGTCTGATTGTGACAGTAAACTGATGCTTAAATATCGTTTTCTTTTGTGGTGATCAGGAAGGTCTGGTTGCCATGGCAGCAGTAGTAATGAACTTGCTGAATAAATGACCTCCACCTTTAACCGCACTGGACGATTGAGGTTAAGGGTTAACAGTGTATTGATCAGAAGCAGGTCAAAACTGTCCTAAGGAGATGATGAACTGTTAAACAGACCTTCCAAAAACATTCAAGCAGTAATAGGGCCACGGGAGGGCTCACTCTGCTTTGACATTATGTCAGATGTCATACAAAGTGTTATCGGTCAGTGAGCATACTGCAATGGCCAACGTACATTTTGCTGGAGCTTTGTGAGTGAGATGAATCTAAAATGGGTGATCTGGATAAAAAGAGTATTAAAGGGGCTTGATTATGCAAAAATAACCTTTGTAAGGAGTTGAAACACAATTTTGTGGCAACAGTTTGTGAATATAACCAGCCTCTAATGGTAAAAATTAATTAATTAGAGTTTTTCTAATCCCAATTCATAAAAACAGTCTGCAGGAACACTTTGATTGATATTCTCCCTTTGTACATGTCATCAGAGGGGGAAAGCTCCGCCCATTAGTGACATAGACAGCCCTGAGTGAGAAGCAGTCACCCACCATTACTGTACGTTCGCACCGAAAGCAGCGAGAGCGTCAAAGGTCGCTCTGGCCGCCCTGGCGAACACGCTGTCTGCTTTGAGCTCCGGCGGCGAGAGCGTCAAAATTCGCTACACCTTGATCTCGTATTTAAAGGAGCCGTTGCTGCATATCATATCAGTTACACTCCCGCATAAAACATGCTTTCTAGCGTGAAGGTGTTGCACACTTATTATCAAATTCACTTAACTACGGAAGATCTACTTGCATGTGGTGTGGCTTTGCTCCAATATGTGTCCATATGCCTGAAATATTCTGAAGCATCAATACTGTTTTGTATTGTCGCATGAAATTCCCGCTTTTTTTAAAGAAAAAATAATATATAACATTGATGCACATCAGTAACTCGCCAGTAACTTTTTTAATCTACGTTCCAGTAAGAAAACATTGCAAATAATTGGAAATCCAGCGACCGCAATAATTAAACCCTTGGGAACAACTGTGGTCAGAACCAAAGTTCACAGTGACTGTGTTCTCTGACTCCTCTCAAGCGGTGGACTTCTACATTTTGATGGCTTGCCGCCGAACCGCATCATAGCTCATTACCATAAAGTTGACTTGATTTCAACTCTCCTTGACGCTCACACCGGTGAAGACGCGCCGCGCTGCTCCTTGCCGCTTATCGCCGCCTGCTCCCATTGAAAATGAATGACTTCCGGCTACTTTGACGCTCTCGCCGATTTCGGTGTGAACGTACAGTTAGAGTTTTAGCACCCTAGTGGTGTAATAGGTCCCCTTTAGGTCCCAATGCATTTTTAAGGGATGTTTCCGTGAATATGATATGAAGTCATATGAATAACCAATGCTCATCACAAACAATTTTTCATAAGCAGAGAAATATACTAATATGTAGAAGCCATTCAGTGTCAGTCAAAAAAAGGGAAAGTCTATTTACGGTTATTTACTATATATATATATATTAGGGAGATTTATTGTTAACCAGGTAATAGGCATGGTCCGGTATAACATTCTGACGGTATGATAACCTTGGATAAAAATATCACGGTTTCACTGTATCACGGTATTGTGATTACTGCTCTAAAATATATTCTTTTTAAATGTCTGGGTAAAAAACTAAAAGTTTTTTCACCTTTGAACACAATATATTTTATTTTGAGAAACATTTATAATATTTTGGAGCAGTAAACGTGCCAGGCTAAATAATGAAAATGAATCATTGACTTCTGCTGTCTTCATACGTTTCAAAAACACAATTTAAACAATTTATTTACAATTTAAAATGGCATCTTTGGATATCTTTTCTGCTGGAGATGCTGTTGTTAAAAAAAAAAATGTAAATAAAATTTTTTTTACACATACCTTAGGAACGGTATTAGAGAAAATTTTGGCAGTAAGATAACCTTGACTTTTCCAAACCGCGGTATACCTTGAAAACGGTTATTGTCCTATGCCTACCAGGTAACAGATTTTTACGTTAGCCTTTTCATAGATTTTACTCTTAAAATCACAGCCATTTTTTACAGTATTCGCTTGCTTGTCCGCTGGCTTATAGACTACATAAAAAGGGTTGCTTGTGGAAATCACATAAAAACATTGTAATGTGAACAACTGACTGAGACAGATGGTAGTTTAGGCTCTCACATATTTTTAACACTAACAGCAATACAGTTTTAATCACATGAAGTAATGAATATGCTGAAACTATATTAACAATTAACAATATTATTTATTAACTACATTGAACTGGGCGTTACGGTGGCGCAGTGAAGGTCACTGGTTCGAGCCTCGGCTGGCTCAGTTGTCATTTCTGTGTGGAGTTTGCATGTTCTCGCCGTGTTTGCGTGGGTTTCCTCCGGGTGCTCCGGTTTCCCCCACAAGTCCAAAGACATGCGGTAAGCTAAGTTGTCCGTAGTGTATGTGTGTGAATGATTGTGTATGGAAGTTTCCCAGTGATGGGTTGCAGCTGAAAGGGCATCCGCTGTGTAAAACATATGCTGAATAAGTTGGCGATTTATTCTGCCGTGGCAACCCCTGATGATAAAGGGACTAAGCTGAAAAAGAAAATTAATGAATGAATGGATACATTGAACTGAAGAAATATTTTCTATTTATTGAATTTCAAATGAGTTGATATCAGAGTTTTCTTTGAGTCTGAATATATATATAGTAGAACCAAAGTTTCTCCTCTTATAGAGCATAATACTAGTTCCTGCATGAAGTTAGAACGAGTGGGTTTCTGCATTAAATACATATTGTTTGCTCAATATGGTGTTCTAAAAACATTGAGATCATGTGCAAGGTGGTACAAAAAACAGACAAAGATACCCATATAAGTCATGTTTACATAGAAATATATTAAAAATATTAATAATAATACTTCCTTAAATTTATATAGCATTTTTCTGGACACTCAAAGCGCTTTACACATTATTGGGGCGAATCTTCTCATCCATCACCAGTGTGCAGCATCTACCTGGATGATGTGACGGCAGCCATATTGTGCCAGACCGCACACCACACACCAGCCTGATTGGTGGAGAGGAAAGTGATAAAGCCAATTATGATATGGGGATGGTTAGGAGGCCATGATGGACAGAGGCTAGTGGGTAAATTTGGCCAGGATGCCAGGGTTAACCCCCTACTCTTCGAAGGATATCCTTGGATTTTTAACGACCACAGAAAGCCAGGACCATAGTTTAACATCTCCTCCGAAAGACAGCGCTCACTGAGCAGTATAGAGTCCCCTTCACTATACTGGATCTTTAGGACCCACACAGACCACAGGTTGAGCCCCCCCTGCTGTTCTCACTAACACCACTTCCGGCAGCAACCTAACTTTCCTATGTGGTCTACCATCCAGGTACTGACCCTGCTTCACTTTAGTGGTGACCATGTGAGATTTGCAGAGAGCCAGCTGCCAACTATTATATAGTAAAAAACAAGAACAGCATGTAGTGTGAACTAAGATATCCATTTGTATGTTGATTCAATCATCCCACAAGCCAACACTGCAAAATTGCTTCAGCTAATTGGTCTGTTTGCCTAACCAATGGCAATCTGAGTGTTTGTCATGCAAAAAATTGCACGCTTGACCCATAACCTCAAGTTTCTCAATAATACTGAACCTCTAATCTGTTTTTGTCAGTTTGTCTCCACAGAATAACATGATAAATGGAGGCATATTTATGTTCTAGAGTGAAAATAAAGCTGCTGTATGGAAATATCAGCCTCTCTCTGTGACCCACGGATGTATAAATAAAAGCCTGTTTCTGCTGACTCATACAGGATATTGCCCTCGGCTCCTTTCAGAAAGTGGATCAGATACTGTGCAGCTCATGAACAAATGTAGATGTGTCTTGACTGTGATTTCTATCATTATCATACGATGCTGGAGGCTTATTGTTATTGTCTATTGTCCTTTACTGAGGTAAATATCAAGAGTCAAGTCTTTCTGATGGTTAATATTGAAGTTTTATCCAAAATGTTTGACTATATTGTTTTGCATTGTTGTGTTCGACAGAATTCATTATAAAATGTATATATGTATGCTTTATAAAATAGCTTTATATATTAACTTCAGTAATTTATTAGTAATGTGAAAGAGAGAAATCAAACAATTAATCATTTAATTGGTAAACAAACATCTAAAGTCTTTTCCATGTAAAAAAAGAACAAGATATGAATAATAAAAGAGAAATTCCTCTGTCCTTTCTCCAAAATGGTGGATGTTGCAGTTTGAGGTCTTTGCTCCATGAATTATTGAAGTTCATCTGATACTTCTTCACAGATGTGGTCGTCACTGATTTGGCCTGGCTGGCGCCATGCAGCTCATAGTTTCATTTGATGTGTAAAACCATGATTATTCATTCATTTTCCTTCGGGTTAGTCCCTTATTTATCAGGTGTCTGATACAGCGCAATGAACCGCCAACTTATCCAGCATATGTTTTACACAGCGGATGCCCTTCCAGCTGCAACCCAGTACTGGGAAACATCCATACACTCTCATTTACATACATACACTACGGCCAATTTAGTTTATTCAATTCACCTATAGCGCAAGTCTTTGGACTGTGAGGGAAACCGGAGCACCCGCAGGCAGTGGTGGAAAGAGTACTGAATAATCATACTCAAGTAAAAGTACCATTACTTGCCTAAAAATGTAGTGCAAGTAGAGTAAAAGTATCTGCTGTAAATATTACTCAAAGTATGAGTAAAAATTAGACATTTCAAAAGTACTCAAGAGTAGTGAGTACACTCAGAAATAAAGGTACGCGAGCTGTCACTGGGGTGGTACCTTTTCAAAAGGTACAAATTTGTACCTAAAAAGTCCATATTAGTACATCAAGGGTACATATTAGTACCTACAAAGTACAGAAGTGTTCCTCTTAAAATTCTCGCGTACCTTTATTTCTGAGAATGTAGTGAGTATTACGCTGTAAAAAGCTGATGCATTTACATGTTATTTGTGGATGTGTGTAAACATAATATCCTGTAGTGCATTTAGTTATTGCCCAGCAGGCACACAATGCCATAAGATGTTAATATTAGGTTAGATTTAGGTTGTGATGTCAGGTGACCAAAATTTAAGGTCTAGCCAGTAGGCATGGGACGATAACCGTCTTCATGGTATACCGCAGGTTTGGAAAAGTCAAGGTTTTAAAACCGCCAACATTTTCTGTAATACCGTTCCTAAGGTATGTGTAAGATTTTTTATTTACATTTTTTTGTTTTTTAGGACAACAGTATCTCCAGCAGAAAAGATATCCAAATATGCTGTTTTAAATTGTAAAGAAATCTGTGTTTTTGAAACAAATGAAAACAGCAGAAGTCAATGATTTATTTTCATTATTTAGCCTGACATGTTTACTGCTCCAAAATATCATAAATCTTTCAAGAAATAGAATTTCAAGAGTTCCCACTTAGATATGCTTAGCGTTTATAGCAGGTTTGGCATGCTGTCCCGGGAGAGAACCCTGAGCTCGGAGATACTTGAGCCCAAGGCTCCCGCCCGGTCAATAAGCATATAAGGGGATCCGAGATCAGGTAGGTCAATCATATCACGTGCTCCTCTCTAAATTAGTTTATGAAACTTCACATATTGTTTTCAAAGGGAAAAAAAGGTTTTGTTTTTTACCCAGACATTTAAAAAGAATATATTTTAGAGCAGTAATCACAGTACCGTTATACCGTGAAACCGTGATATTTTTTATCCAAGGTTATTATACCGTCAGAATCTTATACCGGCCCATGCCTACTACCCAGCGTCTAAGGACAACGTTTTTTTGATGTCTAATAACGACGTCAAATGATGTTGACATTTGGTTGATTTTAGGCTGTGTTGGAAAGTGACCAAAATCCAACGTCGAGCCAACATCTTAAACCAACGTCATATTGACGACATTTATTCATCAGTTACGGCAACCAAAATCCAACGTCTGATAGACGTCATAGTGGTAACATCCAGTTACCTGAGGATGGAGAGGTGTCGCGCACGAAAGTAGGGAGCGGGATGTTGGTGTGGTGGATGGCGGAGGGGTGTCGCGGACGAAAGTGAGCTGAGCGGGGGTTTCGCAGACGACAGTAAGGAGGGTTGGGGAGTCGTGGAAGAAAGTGAAAGTGAACAGCGGACGGGGAAGAAGGCCGGTTAAGGAGGGGGATCGGTAAAATGAGGTGCCGGATCAGATTTCAGAGGTGCCGGATCCGGATTACAGTCATTTGAGTATTTGTAATTAGTTACTTTACACCACTGCCCAGAGGAAACCCAGCGACTTTCTTGCTGTGAGGCGACAGTGCTAACCACTGAGCCACTGTGTCACCCCCTAACCGTGATTATGCTTGTGAAAATGCCATTTTTGGGCTGGTTGTGCAATATGGATGTGAACCAATTTTTCTATGCCACAATGAGTGCTGTAACACAATGTCTTAACTGTTTTAACATTAGGTTTTGATTGAATTAATGATGATGATAGTATGACTGAACTCTTGTTACAGTTATGAAATAGTTTGATAACAAGCAGGAAATGTATGGGCCAAAGACATGACCACATTGACCGCATTAAACTTGTTTGAATTAGGATGAGGATGACAGGTTTTTAGTTTTTAGTGACTTTAAGAAGTGTGCTCTTTACATGCTTTTTATGCTGTAATTCATTCAGGATTTAAATAAAATCACTAATGGATTTGTCTACAAAGTTGCAGTGATTCACATAGTGAAAGCCACTTAATCTAAGATTCCCACTTGTCATTGCAAAGCTTTTGCCGCTTTAGTTAAGTAAGTGAAGTGGAGCATGTGCAGGTTGATGTGATTGAGTGGAGGCACTAATGAGCATATTCATCTTTCAGATATACTAAATGGGGTAAGCGTGTAGAGCCTTTTGAGACTTATATTAGAAATATTTTTTTTATCAGAAAGATTTGATTATCAAATTGAGTTTAAATATCCTGTGGAGTTCTTTAAAATGCAAATTTTATTTGATGTTTGATGTAATCCCCACTGAAACAGGAAGGCAGGGTGAGGCATAAAGTAACTCCTCCCCCTTTTTAGAATCATCCAATAGCATTTTGTTTATATTACATGTAAACATTTAAATTTAGTTTATTTTCCTTTTAAGTTCTTGCCGTAGAGAGGTGCTGTGAACAGCGCATTTCAGATCCAATACTTGGATTGTTTATTTTCTGATATTTAGAAAATAGGTGAACCCTCTGTTTGAACGATCTTTGACCAATTGCACTGCTAGACTCCCAGAAACACTGTTTATTTGATTTGTATTTTTCCTCTACTGTATTTGAGCAATTCCAGTGTTATGGACGTGCCATTTAAAGTAAAAGCTCAAAGCATAAATATACAGAATATAATAATATTATAATAATATTAATATAATAATCAATCTAAACTCTTGAATTATTTTCAAACAGAGCTATTAATCTGGTGACATTATACTCAAGGTCACAATATAAATCACAGAAAAATAAAATATTGCAATGTTGATTTTTTTCCCCAATATCGTGCAGCCCTAAATCAAATACTAGAGAGCACGTGATTCATCAGAAGATTTGATGAGTAACTGAAATATGAGGTGACGTCAAATAATTTGTTGATTCATTTTGCCAGAAATATCAAACCTAAAATCATGAACGCTTATATCTTCTAGCTGCTTATATCTTCTAACAACTTACAAATGATGAAAGAAGTCTTTTTAACGACACATGAATACCAGTATATTTGGTCTCTGCACTGTAAAATATATCTGTTAATTAACAGTTGTTAATGTTTTGTGATTCACAAGTGTTTTCCCTTTATTTACGGTTGCAAATTGTATTATGTGGTGTTGATTTCTGCTCTCTCGACTTTCGATGTTGAACACTCAACTCTACAGTTGAACAAAGTGACTTTTATTGACTTTTAGTAGATTGAAATAATCTCATGTATAATAAATAATAAATAGAGAAATAAGTCTATAAAATAGCAAAAATGTACTGGCAGCTTAATAGAAAGATTTTGTACTGTAATATACAACACCAACCCAGACAATAAATCACTTTAAACTATTACAAATGTTCAAAAAAGTTACTTTTTCAAACTTTTCAAGGTTAAAAGTTGTTGGAAGAAAGATCAAGATCCCATAATACAATTTGAAAGCATAAATAAACAGGGACAAAAAAAATAAAAATAAAAACACGAATCACAAAATACAGAAAACTGCTAATTTACCGATGTTTTTTAGTGTGTGACATTATCAAATTCCCATTTTAAATCCACATAATTTTTAGTTTAATGATGCCTGTGAGTGCTAGATTTATTTAGCTGATATATATTTAAATGAATGCTGTTGCTAAAAGCAGAAAACTCTCTGATCTCACCTCAGCATCTGGTGTAGGTCAAGGTCAGAGCAGACGAGCTGGTTTTCATCCAGACAGATAGAGAGATTTTCTGCCAGGCATTGCTGCAGGTGTGTGATGGTTAATGAAGCGTGAGCTGGCAGTGTTTACTTCTCCACAATTCCTCCTATAGAGTTCTGTTCAGCACCGCATTACTGCAAAACACCATTCTACGTTCGACAGATTGCACTATTATGTCTTTCTTTTAACCCAGGCTCATTCTGATTACGTACCCATATAGATTTGTGGAGAGCGGCAAATATGTCCCAGGAGGTACTTTTTTTTTTTGTAGTTTTTGTTTTCGCGAATCCGCCAGATGCCGCTTTGTATGCTTTTTCAGATCTCAAATTTCTCTCCCGAGTGCCATTCACGCCTGCTCTTCTCGCATAAATCCTTCAGAGGCCGCTGTTGACTGACCAATCGACTGACCCACCCTCTTCCTTCCCTAAACCCAACCGACAATGTTTTCAAAAGCAATCCAGAAAAAGAAAAGCCCTGATTTTTACCACATTTTCAGATTTTACCACATTCTCACCGTTATTTACTTGTTTATTTAATTTTTTGGCTTTTGTTTTTGTCTTACCTGCTTTCCGGAACTGTTCTACGCCGGACTTCAACCCGTCATCGTGTTCAACTCCGCTCCATGTCACAAGTCTGCCGATGTAAGCGGTCAGCTGGTAGCACAGAAAATTCGATATCGAAAATTATTGAATATTTTTTAACAAACCATTTAGGAATATTAGGATTTTTAAACCACTTTATTTTAATTTACCAACATTACGAAGGCAAATAGTTTTAATAGTCAAAAACCATCATTATTCAAATAATAATAATGCCACAGCCATATCACCCTGCAGCCCAAGACCGGTTACTCACTGAAGCTAAGCAGGGCTGAGCCTGGTCAGTACCTGGATGGGAGACCACATGGGAAAACTAGGTTGCTGTTGGAAGTGGTGTTAGAGAGGCCAGCAGGGGGCGCTTAACCTGAGTCCTAATGCCCCAGTAAAAGTGAAGGGGACACTACACTGTCAGTGGGCGCCGTCTTTCGGATGAGACGTTAAACCGAGGTCCTGACTCTCTGTGGTCATTAAAAATCCCATGGCACTTCTCATAAAGAATAGGGGTGTAACCCCGGTGTCCTGGCCAAAGTCCCTCAATCGGCACATCCCAATCATCCCCATCCACCAAATTGGCTCTTTCACTGTCTCTTCACTCCACCAATAGCTGGTGTGTGGTGAGCGCACTGGCGCCGTTGTCCTGTGGCTGCCGTCGCATCATCCAAGTGGATGCTGCACACTGTTGGTGGTGTGGAGAGACTCCCCTCATGATTGCTATATGGCACTCATTTTCACATGTGTTGTTATTCTGACCTGAAGTGATAAGTGTGAGCGTGTAATGGGCTTTGCGCTCGCGTAAGTGTACCTGGAAAATGAATGTTCGTCACATGTGCGCCGCTTGAACTTTTTTTTTCTAATCGTTATTGACAATGGTGTTCGGTCAATAAATATCTATACCGATTTTATCGCTCAGCTCTACGGCATCATACTGCCCAGTAGTGTTAATTTTAAAGACGAAATGCAGCCATGCATACCTCTGGCTACATAATTTGCGATCTCCAGAAATGTACACAGTGGTATGTTTTCAGCATCAGCCTATGTTGCTTTCTATTCTTTTTCATTCCTTTAAAACCTGTTTTTACACATCTGTTTTTATTGTTTTTTAATCATTTTTATTCTTTGTTGTTTTAATTTCTTATACTTGTTTCTTTTATTCTTCTTTATGTAAAGCACTTTGGATTATCATTGTGTATTAATTGTGCGATATAAATAAACTTACCTTGGCTTGCCATGTCGGTTAGTCTGCCAGCATCTCTCACACTCTCTTTAGAAAGTGTTAAAATCTAGTTTTTAATATCCTGACATATTACAGCTGTGATTTGCATGAAAAAGACCTTTGGAGTAAAACTGCTCCTGTGGAAGGAAGCCAGTTTAGAACTTAATCAGGGATTTGCAAAAGGATAATAAAAGGTTCATCATAATGGAATTTCATGCAAATGTAAGACGAGCACTTTAGATGTAAGTTTTAAAACGATGAAGCCTTGATGGAGTGTTACTTAGAGGTTTTATTGCATGTAAGAAGCTCATGTAATTCCCTCAGAAATTAACGCTCTTGTAATAAATTTATATTCTGGTTTTCAGGGCTGTGCATCAGAATCTGAATTTGGTGATGCAATATGTATCTGAATACAAGGGTTATATATGAAATATATGCCAAATAATAATAATAAAAAACTATCAAACAAAAGTAACTTAGACTTGCTCTGGCGCCTATATATACAGTGCTACTCTCTGGTGTCGGGTCTTTTTAAAGGGCTTCTTTTATCCTCAGTTGCAAATTGCTTAAAATAAAAGTGTCTGATAAATGAATACATTTTAATGTAAATATCGTACACAATACATAATAGTATATATATAATATAATAATATAGTATAGTAATAGTGTAATAATCTGTATATATAAACACTGTATACAATATGTTTATATTCTTACGTCCTGCTTTAAAGGGGTGGTCCACTACGATATCATATTTTAATCTTTAGTTGATGTGTAATGTAGCTGTGTGAACATAAACAACATCTCTGAATGTAATACACTCAACGTTCAATGCAAAGGGAGACATTGGCTTTTTAAGTTAGCTTAGCAAGAGTTAGCTTAGCAAAGCATACAGCAAACGAATTTGGGGACTACAAAAAAAATATTCGGGCTAATGAGATCATAAACGATTTAGGTTACACGCATTTACCACGCACATACACACTGCGCAGCAATGGGGCGTGGCCAGAGGCGCTGTAATGTTGTAGCAGAGAAAGCTAAAATGCCCTCCAAATGCTGTTATTTCCACAGAGCTTGTTCTGTTTCTGTATTTGGGCTTCCAAAGGACACGATACAAAGAGAGAAGTGCTTACAATTTAATTTTCTATTATGTTCCAGATAATTATAAAAAATATATAGCTAGCATTTGACAAAGGAAACTTCCAGAATCTCAGTCACTTAAATCACCAGGGTGTTTGCGGGGTCTTAAAAAGTATTAAAAGTTGATAAAGCAATTGTGAGAAAATTAAGGCCCTTAAAAAGGTATTTAAAAGTCTTAATCCCGTTTTTACGAGGTCTTACATTTTGTTCAAGCGTTGTCCAAAGTGTTAGACTCCAAAAAAGCATAAATATATTTATATTCCTCGATTGGTTCGGGCCGGGTACGTCCGGCCAAGCTCCTCTGTCCGGGTGATGTGACGTAATTTGCGACAAACGCGGGAAGGTGATGTGACGCTCTCCACATGTAGCAAAACCATAGAGCAAAACAGACGGCAAAATGGGATAATGCAAGTTTGCATACTCCTGGCTAGAGAAAGACGAGTTTAAACAGTGGCTGAAACCTGTCGCTGAAAACAACTCGCATAATTTATTCTTTCAAGGTTTGTTTCTTCCGAGCTTATCTAAGTTCTGTTGCACGGTTGTGCTCCATTCATTTATTTAACTACAACTGTTTATTAACAACTGTTTATTAAGTTAAAGGTTTGATACTGGTTAGAACTTGAAGTGGCGATGAAGTCTTAAAATATTCTGAGAAGGTCTTTAAAAAGTCTTAAAAAGGTATTGAAATTCCCTTTAAGATTCCTGCATATACCCTGATCACCTTTCCTCCCCTTTCTGATGCTCGGTTTAAACTGCAGCAGATCGTCTTGACCATGTCTACATGCCTAAATGCATTGAGTTGCTGCCATGTAATTGGGTGATTACAAATTTGCGTTAACGAGCAGTTGGACAGGTGTACCTAATAAAGTGGCCGGTGAGTGTACAGTCAGGAGGTTTATCATAATTTAAAACTAAATGAATGTTTATTACTTTTGTGGTTTTCACCACCTCGCCTTAATGGTGTTTTATAAAATTCTACATGTGATGAATTTCGAATGTGGCTTCGTCATCATTACCCCATGTGTTTTTATTGAATTCATTAAAACACATTTCATTACAACAGAATTAAATTAACATTATTTTATGTTACTATAAATATACACATACTATATAAAACTAAAGACGTTGCTACAATTGTACTTTATTTTTGTTACTGTAGTACTAGTATACAGTTAAAGTCAGAATTATTAGCCCCCCTTTAAGTTTCTTTTTCTTTTTTTATTATTTCCCAAATGATATTTAACAGAGCAAGGAAATTTTCACAGTATTGTTACGTGCCTCCCCTATCTAGGGCCAGGGAAACACGCAACAATTTAACATAAAGGGTAAAAAAAATTAAATAAGAATTAAATTTAGCCAAATTAGAATTAATGATAGGCCAATTTTGATAATAGAAAATATGACTGAATAAAAAAAAACTAAAGGGCTAGGCAGCCAACAATCATCACTCTTCTCCTGTCCCAGCACTCCAACAATAACACACCAAATTCAATGTCCAAAAAAAAAGTATATTTATTTACAGATTAACAAATAATAAATGACCAACAGTAATGGTAGGTTTCAAAAATATTCAGGAGGGGATAATGTCAAAACAACAAACAAAAGATCTAACTGATTGAGGAAGCAACTTTCTAAACTCTCAAAGTAAAATGTAAAAGAACAACAAAGATCTTACCTTGCTCCCTCTCTACCAGAAACAGGAGAAAACCATAAATGTATCAAACAAAAAGTTCCATCCACCTCCTTACTGATCCAAAAGGTTTAAACAAAACCAAACATATAACGTAGAAATAACAAAGGGAATTTCAGGTCAAAATTTCACTACATTGTTCACTAACAATAGGATTTTTAATGTTACAACAACTATCCCAGTATAATTTAGCTCAAAAGCTAGTCTGGGGCAGGAGAACTAAGTGAGAGCAGCCTTCACCAACTTGTGTTTGGCACGGTCTCCCTTTGTTCTCTACTGCCGCATGCCTCAGCCACTTAATTGTCAACAGGTGAGACAAGCTAGAAAGAGAGAGAGAGAGAGCGAGAGAGAGAGAGAGAGAGAACAAAAGCAACAACAAACCCCCCCACAGGGTGGCAGTGTACAACATTTGAGGCCACAAATTTTAAATGCATAAAATAAAAAATAAACTTTTTTTCTTTATATGCAACACCCCCTTCACCAAATTTACAACCAGCGGCTTGTAAATACTTCAAGGTTGTTTTTACACTTCAGAATCAAAGGCCCTAGACAAAGCATCCGCGAGGACATTTTCAGAGCCCTTCTTGTGTTGGATCTCAAGATTGTATTCTTGAAGCATCAATGACCAACGCATTAGCCGTTGATTGTGATTGTACATGCGAGAAAGGAAGACAAGAGGATTGTGATCAGTGTACACAATAACAGGAACACAACTG
Organism: Danio kyathit; assembly: GCA_903798195.1. NCBI lineage: Eukaryota > Metazoa > Chordata > Actinopteri > Cypriniformes > Danionidae > Danio > Danio kyathit. Next base: position 11,748,088 of record LR812535.1, read on the forward strand.
CCTCCAACATACACTTCAAAATGTTTAAGGGCCAGCAGAAGTGCTAGAGCTTCCTTCTCAATGGTGCTATATCTTTGTTGAGTCTTGGAGAACTTCTTTGAGAAGTAAGATACTGGATGCTCTATTCCAGCACTGTCGTCTTGCAACAAGACTGCACCTGCTCCAACCGCACTTGCATCAACTTGCAACTTGAATGGGTTAGCAAAATTCGGTGCAGACAGGACTGGGGCATGACAAAGAAGATCTTTAGCAGCAAGGAAAGCTTTTTCACATTCAGAAGTCCAGACAAATTTCCTGGTTGTGCTGAGTAGATCAGTCAGAGGCACTACTACGGTTGCAAAATTTTGGCAAAAACCTCGGTAGTACCCTGCCATTCCAAGGAACCGGCGCAACTGCCGTTTAGTAGATGGAGTGGGAAAGTCAATTATAGCTTCCACTTTAGCCATAACAGGTTTCACAGACCCTTGGCCCACTTGCTTTCCAAGGTATGTTACCACTGCTTTAGCAAATTCACATTTGGCTAAATTGAGAGTCAATTGTGCATGCTTCAGTTTCTGAAACACAGTTTTTAGTGTGTGAAGGTGATCTGTCCAGTTACTTGAATAAATTACAATGTCATCCAGGTAAATTTCACAATTAGGCACATCAGAAAGAACTTTGTGCATGAGGCGCTGAAAGGTGGCTGGTGCATTTCGCATTCCAAAGGCCATACAGTTGTACTCTAGGAAAGTGTCAGGAGTTACAAATGCAGAGATTTCACATGCTCGTGGACTTAAAGCGACTTGCCAATAACCTTTCAAAAGATCTAGCTTGGTGACAAACCTTGAACCTCCAACTCTGTCCACACAATCTTCCATGCGTGGAAGAGGGAAAGAGTCCGGCTTTGTGACACTGTTTACCTTCCGATAATCAGTACAGAAACGGAAACTGGAATCAGGCTTTGGCACAAGCAAGCATGGTGAACTCCAGGGACTTTGACTGGGCACCGCCAAACGATGTTGAAGAAGGTAGTTCACTTCAGACCTCATAACCTCACGTTTGGTAGGGTTTACTCTGTATGGATGCTGTTTGATCGGGGCAGAGGTACCTACATCAATGTCATGAAACAACACATTAGTTCTTCCAGGAACATCAGCAAACAGTGTTGGATAACATTGCAACAAGTTTATAATGTCCACATATTGGCTCTCAGTCAAGTAAGACAAGTGTGACTCCAGGTTGGCTAATATAGTTGAATTATTTAACTGAAATCCAGATGTTTGAGGCTCAGCTAAAATCAAGTCTGTGTCATCACTTACATCTTCAGCAGCAGGAAGACAGACAGGAACAGCTGTAACACAATGTTGGTTTGATGATGCTGACATCAGAGAGGACTCAGGTGGATTACGTCTAACATAGGGTTTTAACATGTTGATGTGACAGACCCTTTTCTTGCGCCTACGATCAGGTGTTTTTAAGACATAGTCTGTGTCACTGAGTTTTTGTTCAATCACATAAGGTCCAGAAAACTTGGCTTGAAAAGGAGAACCAGGAACAGGAAGTAGTACAAGAACAGAGTCATTTGGTTGAAAACTTCGCTGTACTGATTTCTTATCAAAGTGAGCTTTCATTTTAGATTGTGCAGAGGAGAGGTGAGATCTTGCCAGGTCACAAGCTTTATGCAGCCGCTCACGGAACAAACTGACATAGTCCAACACAGAAACAGGGGCAGTAACTTTACTAAGTAACTGTTCTTTCAACATCTTCAAGGGACCTCGGAGAGTATGAGCGAACACAAGCTCAGCAGGACTAAATCCTAGAGATTCTTGAACAGACTCTCGTATTGCAAACATGAGTAGGGGTAAACCATCAACCCAGTCTTTTCCAGAATCCAAGCAAAAGGCACGGAGCATAGACTTCAAGGTTTGGTGAAAACGTTCTATTGCTCCCTGTGACTCTGGGTGATATGCAGTAGACATTGTATGGGTGATTCCAAGTTCCTTCAGCATTTGCTCAAAAACTTTTGAAGTGAAATTTGAGCCTTGATCAGTTTGTATTACTCTAGGCAATCCAAAAGTGGTACAAAACTTAATTAGCTCCTTTAACACATTCTGTGCTTTTAGTGTCCGCAATGGCACAGCTTCTGGGTAACGGGTTGCAGTGCACATTATTGTCAAGATATACTGGTGCCCGTGCTTCGACTTGGGAAGGGGACCTACACAATCCATTTGCAACCTTTCAAATGGCTCTCCAATGACAGGAATTGGATGAAGGGGGGCTTTTGGAATGTTAGGATTTGGTTTTCCAGCACACTGGCAAACATCACATGAACGGCAAAAATCAGAAACTGCAGACTTTACTCCTGGCCAATAAAAATGTTTTGTGATCCGATTAAAAGTTTTTGTGACACCAAGGTGTCCTGAAAGAACATTTTCATGTGCCAATTTCAAAACTTGGGAACGATAATTGGCAGGAAGTACGACTTGATATACTGTCCGCCAATCATCTTCCTCTGAACTTAAAAGAAATCCCATTTCCCAAAGTATCCAATTTCTCCCACAACAAGATCACGGTCATCAACTGCAGCACTTATGCAGTTGGTGAGCGTTGGATCCAGCTTTTGTGCAGCACCCAAATGTTCTTTACTCACAATTGATGGATGTTTTTCTGTTAGCTGAGAGACAGAATCAGTCATGTCAGTCTTAACAGATAATTTACATTCTACCGGATTAGATGGCAGAGTCAGGAAAGAATCGGAAAGATCCACGACATCAGAAAACTTTCTCGACTGGGAACGTGTAACCGCACAAGCAGGAAAAACCTGTGGAAAAGTCACAGAAAGATCAGTAGATTCAGGTGAATTTGGTTTATTTACAACAACTGGACTGGGAAAAACTTTGCCACCCGCAAGGTCATTTCCCAGGATGAGACTGATATTGTCTACTGGCAACTTTTTACACACACCCAACCTCACCAAGCCCGAAACTAGACCAGATTTCAGGTTAACTGTGTGTAAAGGAACACTGACACAGCCCATCTCGATACCACGTACAAGAACATTTGCGCCTGTATATGTACTATCAGAGAATGGCAAAACATCCTCTAATATGAATGACTGAGTCGATCCCGTATCTCTGAGTACTTGTACCTGCTGAAATACAGAAGTACCAGGAATTGATACATGAGCTGTTAGCATAAAAGGACCAAATGATGATGTGACAATAGGGTATAACTCAGAAACCGGCTGTGCCAGTGCAACACTTTTAGGTTTAGCAGTCCTATTTTTCCAAGCCACACAATCAGAAATTATATGGCTTGGATCAAGACAGTAAAAGCAAAACCTTTTTCTTTCTGTGGCCTTAGACACAGGTCTTCCTCTAGTGCCTGGTTTACTGAGATTAGATCGAAAGGTCTCTTTTACAGCAGAATCTGCAGCGAAAGACGATTTTGTTTGACGCGCAGCAGAAAAAACGGTTCGATGCGTAAGCGCAAATTCATCAGCCATTACTGCGGCATCGGACAGCTTCAACACTTTTTGTTCATTTAAATGAATAACTACGTTTTCTGGAAGGCAATTCTTAAAATCTTCAAGTAAGATTAATTCTCGCAAATCATCCACAGTAGTTACTTTACAAGAAAAAGTCCACTTTTCAAACAGTGCTTTCTTTTCTCTTGCAAACTCAACGTAAGTTTGTTTGGCCTGTTTTGAACATGCCCTAAACTTTTGTCTGTAAGCCTCAGGCACTAACTCATATGCCCTTAAGACTGCAGCTTTAACAATGTCATAGTCCAATGACTCCTCTACTGGTAAGGCAGCACATACCTCCTGTGCTTTCCCAACAAGGTTACACTGCAAGAGTAGTGCCCACATGTCCTTTGGCCAGTCTAATTTTGCTGCAATACGCTCAAAAGAAATGAAATACGAGTCCACCTCAGCTTCTCTAAATGATGGAACCAATTTAACATACTTGCCAATATCAAATTTAGATTTGGAATCATACGCCGGAGACGATAGTGTTCTAGAACGTGGTGGCGGAACTGGTGCAGTGTTTAAAGCCTTCATCTCAAGATCAAGTTTACGCATCTTAACATCTCGATCTGCTTCAATTTCAAGTGCTCTTAACCGAAGCAACTGAGTTTCGTGTTCTTGTTTTTTAAGTGCCAGATCAAGTTCTTTTAGTCTCACAGCAATATGTGGGTCTACATCTGGTACGTTAATGCCAGCATCATCTGAATCTAAGTTAACAGATTCAGCAGCAGAACTATGCTCAGCATTTTCCTGCTCCTCTTGTTCTGCAAAAATTCCTTCCTCAACCAATTTAGCATATATCTCACCTTTAATTATTTCTTTGCGAGCAGCTCTTGAAACAGTTAAATTATAAAAGTCTGCAATCACAAACAGATCTTTCTTTCGACAACGATCAAACTCCTCCACAGTCGGAGATAATGTGAACTTAACCAAATCAAAATCCATATTCTTCAAGAATACTACAGGATTTCCTCAACCGCCAATAGTTCAAAACAGCCAAACAAACTTACCGTAAAACAATTCAACAATTGTTTTATAACAAAATAAGGCACAAAGATGCAACAAGTGTTTAGAAAGAAAAGATTTCAAAATTGCTTATTGCAGCGGACGAGCCCCCAATTGTTACGTGCCTCCCCTATCTAGGGCCAGGGAAACACGCAACAATTTAACATAAAGGGTAAAAAAAATTAAATAAGAATTAAATTTAGCCAAATTAGAATTAATGATAGGCCAATTTTGATAATAGAAAATATGACTGAATAAAAAAAAACTAAAGGGCAAGGCAGCCAACAATCATCACTCTTCTCCTGTCCCAGCACTCCAACAATAACACACCAAATTCAATGTCCAAAAAAAAAGTATATTTATTTACAGATTAACAAATAATAAATGACCAACAGTAATGGTAGGTTTCAAAAATATTCAGGAGGGGATAATGTCAAAACAACAAACAAAAGATCTAACTGATTGAGGAAGCAACTTTCTAAACTCTCAAAGTAAAATGTAAAAGAACAACAAAGATCTTACCTTGCTCCCTCTCTACCAGAAACAGGAGAAAACCATAAATGTATCAAACAAAAAGTTCCATCCACCTCCTTACTGATCCAAAAGGTTTAAACAAAACCAAACATATAACGTAGAAATAACAAAGGGAATTTCAGGTCAAAATTTCACTACATTGTTCACTAACAATAGGATTTTTAATGTTACAACAACTATCCCAGTATAATTTAGCTCAAAAGCTAGTCTGGGGCAGGAGAACTAAGTGAGAGCAGCCTTCACCAACTTGTGTTTGGCACGGTCTCCCTTTGTTCTCTACTGCCGCATGCCTCAGCCACTTAATTGTCAACAGGTGAGACAAGATAGAAAGAGAGAGAGAGAGAGCGAGAGAGAGAGAGAAATCAAAAGCAACAACAAATCCCCCCACAGGGTGGCAGTGTACAACATTTAAGGCAACAAATTTTAAATGCATAAAATAAAAAATAAACTTTTTTTCTTTATATGCAACAGTATGTCTGATAATATTTTTTCTTCTGGAGAAAGTCTTATTTGTTTTATTTAGGCTAGAATAAAAGGAGTTTTGAATTTTTTAAAACCCATTTTAAGGTCAAAATTATTAGCCCCTTTAAGCTAATTTTTTTCGATAGTCTACAGAACAAACCATCATTATACAATAATTTGCCTAATTACGCTAACCTGGGGTGCGTTTCCCAAAACCATCGTTAGCCAACTAAGGTCGCAAGTTCCGTCGTTACAAACATAGTTCGTTGATTTGGTGTTTCCCAAATCCATCGCTCCAACGAACATTCGCAAACTGCGTCGCAAACTTGAGCACTTGAAACGACACCTCTGGAGCTGTAGTTAGAAGCATAGTTCCTGGCTGTGTTCTATTCCCACTTATCCCCCCTATGCCCTATTCATTTAGAACATTCTAACATTCAAAATTGGAATTATTAAAAATAAAAAAGCATTAAAGTTAATGAGTTATTAAAACTATTATGATTAGAAATGTGTTGAAAAGATCTTCTCTGCGTTAAACAGAAATTGGGGGAACAAATAAACAGGGGGTCTAATAATTCAGGCGGGCTAATAATTCTGACTTCATATATTGACTTTTACAGTGTAGTTTTGCTCCATTTCTTGAAGGTGAGAGGAACACTTGAGAAGAAGGGGGAAATGTCTGCAACATATCTGCTTGTGGATACAATTAATAATTCAGTGGATTTGGGACAGAGCCCCAGAGACAGGAATGTTACCTGCAGAGAGTCTCACACTTCTGCTGTCTGGATTCAAGCTTTACGTTGTGTGTATAATAAGCAGATGTCCTAGTGTATACATTTCTCCTCTTTGACCTTGTAAAGAGACTCCATAGCTCTTATTATAATCATCAACACTGTCTGCTCTGCAAGCACGCAATATAGATATCTTCACTGATTTCTAATGGGACCAATCTGCCCTAAGGAAAGCTTATCGATCGCAGGTTTCTCTATACAGAGCTCACAAGACATGATGGAGTTTCAGTTATGCTTTAACCCTTGTGCATCAATTAAAAAAAGTTACACATGCAGTTGAAGTCAGAATTATTAGCTCCCTTGTATTTTTCCCCCCCAATTTCTGTTTAAGAGAGAAATTAAACAGTCTCCGGGGTAGTTCTGTCGCGAGTCTTGCTTTTCATAGGGTGTCGTGTGAAAACAGCCCCTCTATAACTCAGACGATGCCAGTCATACTGAATCACAGCCTGACTGGAAATAGGTTTTAAATGCAGTTAGAGGGTTTAATGTGGGTGTTATGGGATTAGCAGAGCAGCACTCTGAGAGACTGAACTCACCGTCATCACTCACTTCCAGTACTGCACTATTGATTCTGGTTCACTCGTTTATTCAAACCAGCATGAAATATACAGAGAGATGCCATCGCAGCGGTATTCATAGACAGTTCTGACCCTGAACCTCATTCTGATGCTAAATACAGAGCTCTCTGCATATAGGCTGTGCTGAGAATATGCACAGTCACCTTCTGACATTTGCTCTGTTATTGCTGCAATGTTTTGTGTTACTGCAGGTTAAACTTATAGTAATGCAATTGGTATAACACTTTATTTTAATGTACAATTCACATTATTAACAACCTGTTAACAAAGGCTAGAAGATGTTTTAAAATATGTTAAAACCTGTAACCATTGACTTCAATAGTAGGAAAAACAAATATCATGGAAATCAATGGTTACAGGTTTTCAGCAATTTTCAAAATATGTTTTTGGTCAAAATTCATTTTGATGTACAATTCACATTATTACCAACCCATTTATTAAGGGTAGAAGATGTTTTAAAACATGTTAGAAAACCTGTAGCCATTGACTTCCATAGTAGGAAAAACAAATATCATGGAAGTCAATGGTTACAGGTTTCCAGCAATTTTCAAAATACTGTATATTTTCAGTCACACTATTTTAATGTACAATTCACATTATTAACAACCCATCAACTAAGGGTAAAATATATTTTAAAATATGTTAGAAACCTGTAACCATTGACTTCCATAGTAGGAAAACAAATATTCTGAAAGTCAATGCTTACGGGTTTCCAGCAATTTTCAAAATATATTCTTGGTCACATTTTATTTTAATGTACAATTCACATTATTAACAACCTGTTAACAAAGGCTAGAAGATGTTTTAAAATATGTTAAAACCTGTAACCATTGACTCTCATAATAGGAAAAACAAATATCATGGAAGTCAATGGTTACAGATTTCCAGCAATTTTTAAAATATGTTTTCAGTCACACTTTATTTGAATGTACAATTCACATTATTAACAACCCATTAACTAAGGGTAGAAGATGTTTTAAAACATTTTAGAAACCTGTAACCATTGACTTCCATAATATGAAAAACAAATAACATAGAAGTTAATGGTTACAGGTTTCCAGCTATTTTTTTCACACTTTATTTTAATGTACAGTTCACATTATTAACAACTTGTTAACTAAGGCTAGAAGATGTTTTAAAATATGTTAAAACCTGTAACCATTGACTTCCATAATAGGAAAACAAATATCATGAAATTCAATAGTTACAGGTTTCCAGCAATTTTCAAAATATATTCTCAGTCACATTTTATTTTAATGTACAATTCACATTAAATAACAACCCATTAACTTAGGCTAGAAGATGTTTTAACATATGTTAAAACCTGTAACCATTGTCTTCCATAGTAGGAAAAACAAATATCATGGAAATCAATGGTTACAGGTTTTTAGCATTTTTCAAAATATCTTCCCAGTTACACATTACTTGAATGTACAATTCACATTATTAACAACCCATTAATTAAGGTAGAAGATGTTTTAAAACATGTTAAAACCTGTAACCATTGACTTCAATAGTAGGAAAAACAAATATCATGGAAATCAATGGTTACAGGTTTTCAGCAATTTTCAAAATATGTTTTTGGTCAAAATTCATTTTGATGTACAATTCACATTATTACCAACCCATTTATTAAGGGTAGAAGATGTTTTAAAACATGTTAGAAAACCTGTAACCATTGACTTCCATAGTAGGAAAAACAAATATCATGGAAGTCAATGGTTACAGGTTTCCAGCAATTTTCAAAATATATTCTCAGTCACATTTTATTTTAATGTACAATTCACATTAAATAACAACCCATTAACTTAGGCTAGAAGATGTTTTAACATATGTTAAAACCTGTAACCATTGACTTCCATAGTAGGAAAAACAAATATCATAGAAAAAATTGGTTACAGGTTTTTAGCATTTTTCAAAATATCTTCCGAGTTACACATTACTTAAATGTACAATTCACATTATTAACAACCCATTAATTAAGGGTAGAAGATGTTTTAAAACATGTTAAAACCTGTAACCATTGACTTCGATAGTAGGAAAAACAAATATCATGGAAATCAATGGTTACAGGTTTTCAGCATTTTTCAAAATATATTTTAATGTACAATTCACATTATTAACAAACCATTAACTAAGGCTATTAGCTCAATAAACTACTAATTAGCTGCTTATTAATAGTTATGTGGTAGTACAGTAGTTGGGTTTAGATTTTGAGTAGGATTAGGGATGTTGAATAAGATCATACTTTATAAGTAGTAGTAATAAACAGTTAATGTTTTAATAATAAGGTAATAAGCCAGTAGTTATTAGTGTGAATAGTAAAGTGTTACCATTTATTTTTATAGTCAATTATATTGTGTTCAGGTGACACAGCAAGAAGGTCGCTATTTTAAGTCGCTTGGCCAGTTGGCATTTCTGTGTGGAGTTTGCATGTTCTCCCAGTGTTCGCATGGGTTTCCTCCGGGTGCTCCGGTTTCCCCCACAGTCCAAAGACATGCAGCATACAGTAGGTGAACTGAATGAACTGAAATGGCCGTAGTGTATGTGTGTGAATGAGTGTGTATGGGTGTTTCCCAGTACTGGGTTGCAGCTGGAAGAGCATCTGCTGTGTAAAACATACAGTATGCCGGAAGAGTTGGTGGTTCATTCCGCTGTGGCGACCTCTAAAAATAGAGACTAATCCTAAGGAAAATTAATGAATGAATGAGCAATGATAAACATAATAAAAATACTCTGAGCAGTGTCACTGTTCACCACATATAGAGCTGATAGATCAATAATAAACTCAACACTTAAATGTTCACTGTAGCATAACGTGTGAGCTTTTTTTTCTATGAACTTCATTTGGATTGTAACGGGTGTCAAATCGTGGTGTGAAAATTGTATTTACTAAGAAGCAGAAGTCTGACCCATTTTATGTACAAACGGAGGCTGCTTCATATTTCAGAGGATTTTGGAAAGTCAGCAGAACCGATGGCTGCTTTATTGAGTGCCTGGTATAATTAACTACAGCTTTTAGCTCATGAACCGCAGCACATGAAAGGTCATTCTGCCTTGTATTATTCCATCTGTTGTTTATTGTTGATTTGCAGTGACACTTGAAAACAAGGCAGACAGAGTGACAGATGTGGATAAAGATGATTTGCATTGGCACATCAGATGAGAACAATTCATGGTTCCGTCTGTTTACTTTGGGATTGGGTTTATGCTTGATGGGTTCCTTTAGATAATAGAGTGAGCTTTTATTGGAAGTGAATAATTGAGTCTATGTTGTCGCCACTCTCTCTCTCTGTAAGGCCTTGAGATTCTCACAACAAAATTTATTTTCCTTTTTTGTTTGTTTGTTAGGAGGGCAATAATATTATCATTTTTATTTTATATTTTTAACAATAGAGTATTGTGATAACGGTAACATTTTAAAATAATGGTATATTCATTAGCTAGTGTTAGTTAATGTATTTACTAACATCACCAAACTATTAGTAATACATTTATTATGGTATTTATTCATGTTTGTTAATGTTAGTCAATGTTATTTAAGTTAAATAACTTTAGTTCATGTTAACTCTTGGTGTATTAACTAATGTTCACAAGCCCAACTTTGAATTTTAATAATGCATTAGTTAATGTTGAATTATGATTAGCAAATACTTTTTTCTATGAACTTCATTTGGATTGTAACGGGTGTCAAATTATTCATTCAAGATTATTCATGCTTAGTTAATGTTTGCCGGCAGCTAGATCTCTGCAACTTTCACATGGTCACCCACGGAAACTAAGCAGGGCTGCACCCGGTCAGTACCTGGATGGGAGACTACATGAGGCCAGCAGAGGGTGCTCAACCTGTGTTCTGTGTTGGTCCTAATGCCCCAGTATAGTGAAGGGGATTCTATACTGTCTTTCGGATGAGACGGTCATGAAAAATCCCAGAATGTCCTTCAAAAAAGAGTAGGGGTTTAACACCGGCATCCTGGCCAAATTTGCCCACTGGCCTCTGTCCATCATGGCCTCCTAACCATCCCATTTTCATAATTGGCTTCATCTCCACCAATCAGCTGGTGTGTGGTATGCGTTCTGGCGTAATATGGCTTCCGTCGCGTCATCCAGGTGGAGATTCACCCCAATGTGTAAAGCGCTTTGAGTGTCTAGAAAAGCGCTTAATAAATGTAAGGAAGTATTATTATTATTATTGTTATTATTATTATTAATATTATTATCTTAGTAAATACATTAACTAGCATTAACTAATGGACCATTGTTCTAAAATGTTACCGTTATAACAATATTAGTAGAAATATAAAATTTCCCTAGAAAAATTCTATTTTATTAGCATTTATTTATTTATTTATTATAATTTTTTTTTTTACAAAAATCATTTATGATCATAGTAAAATAAACAGGTAATAGATGCTTTTTTCTGAGCTTATTAAGTAATTCAGGCTATAAAACAGATTAATGTCAAACCTTTCAAGGGAATGGGAATTAACTAAGTTAATTAGGTCAACTAGGCAAGTTAGTTTAATTAGGCTAATCATTTGACAACGAGTTTCTGAAGCCATTAAAAAACAACAACAACTTAATATTGATCTTAATAAATATATATAAATATAGGTATAAATATTGACCGGGCATTATGGTGGCACAGTGTGTAGCACGATCTCCTCACAGCAAGAAGGTCGCTGGTTCGAGCCTTGGCTGGGTCAGTTGGCATTTCTGTGTGGAGTTTGCATGTTCTCCCTGTGTTGGCGTGGGATTCCTCCGGGTGCTCCGGTTACCCCCACAGGTCCAAAGACATGTGGTACAGGTGAATTGGGTAAGCTTAATTGTCCGTAGTCTTTGTGTGTGAATGAGTGTGTATGGATGTTTCCCAGTGATGGGTTGCAGCTGGAAGGGCATCCGCTGTGTAAAACATATGCTGGATAAGTTGGTGGTTCATTCCGCTGTGGCAACCCCTGATTAATAAAGGGACTAAGCCGAAAAGAAAATGAATGAATGAATGAATAAATATTGACTAGAAATTGTTTTTAAAAAAGTGAAAAACTGCTTATATTACACTGTAACTACATTGTAAAAAAAATGCTGGGTTTCACACAATCGTTTTGTGTTGGGACCACATGAAGGATTTAAGTTAGCTTATTAGTTTTTACAAATTTAAGTGAATTGAGCATAAAACAAAACATGTCCCCAAAAACTCAAGAATTGTGTCGTTTTCGTTGTTTAATTTCATTTTAAATAAGTTTTAAACAAACAGCAAACGTCATTTTTTGATTGTAAAAGAAATAAGACTTTCTTCTTCAGAAGAAAAAAAACATAGGAAATACTGTGACAGTTTCCTTACTCCGTTCAACAGCACTTTGTTTTTATAAATTTTTAAAAATATTATAAATTATTATAAATATTTGAAAAAGAATTAAAATTTCACAGGAGGGCTAATAATGTTGTTGTCACAGTCACCAGCTATCTAGCCCATGCATATCGCTGGAGAACTACAAATCTGCCAGCAAAAGAACTACATATCCAGTCATCCACCGCTCACACGCACCTGTTCCTCATTCTGTTGATTACACACACACACGGCTGGGAGCTGCTCATGAACAGGACTTTATAAACAGCGCACGCACACATATCTTGGCTGAGTCTTGTTATACTGTTACTGTGAACATTACGATGCGTTTCTCTTGCCTTGTTTTGCTGTGTTTTGACCCTCGCCTTGTTTGTTTGTTTATCTGCTGCCTGCCTGTACTGACCATTCGCCTGTTATTTGACCACGACTCTGGATTCCCTGTATACATCTGTTTGCCCCTGTGTTGATCGTTGCTTGCCTGACTATTCTCTGTTCAATAAACCCTGCATTTAGATCTGCACTCCTTTTTCAGCGTCCCCTTCACATTACAGTTGTATACTATAAGCCTGTATAAAACTCACTCACTCACTTTCCTTCAACGTAGTCTCTGATTTATCAGGGGTCTCCACAGTGGAATGAACCGCACATTACTCTGGCATATGTTTTATGCGGTGGGTGCTCTTCCAGCCACAACCCAGCCCTGTATGTCTTATAAACTGTTTTTATGACAGCATTTATGGACCTTTGTGAAACATGCAGTATTTGTTAAATATTAAATACCATTTGAGCATGAAATGTTTATGACTGCATCTGACATCAACATAACAGCAAGCATTTTTTGTTTTTGTTTTTAAAAGATGTATAATACAGTAGATGTCTAAAAGACGTCTTAACATTAAGGGTGTAATGGATCACAACTCACAGTTCCGAACGCATGTGACCCACGGATTAATAACTTTTTTGAATTTGTCGGTATCCAATATTTATAACAATTGCAGAGAGATCGCCTCCCGTGTCATTCAAATCACATGTATGAAAGCATTTTGGCTTCCCTGTAAAATATAATGATGATGGAAAAAGTTGTGGTGGGACCTTAATGCTTTCTTAGGCTATTTAAGGTGTTTTCTGTCACTGTTTGGCCTGCATTAATGCATTTAGTGTAAAGCTGCACAATTAAACATTAAAAGATCGTGATCTCAATTTAAACCCACGCAACATGAATAATAAATGATAATGATTTGCATATGTTTATTAATTCTTCAAAGTGCTGCATTCAAATCTGCGTTTGATCGAGAGAGATTCCGTTTTTACATGTTTTCAGTTCGTAATAAACAATCTAAATAACACAGAAGTACTGGGAGAACAGTTTAGAGTTCAGATATAAACCCTGATGTTTATGGTAAAGATTAAAATCACCACTTAATGGAACTTGACGCTGGTGAATGTTGTAGCAATTACATTGTTTAATCAACAGGTGGCGACAAACAACCATAAAAATTATGTCACTGAATAGGTTTTCAAAAATGATCCACCTAAAATGAAACATGAAGTTTAGTGTGTGAATTGTTGAATCATTAATTGAAAGTAAATATATGTTATGTTGTACAAGATGTTAGATTTCTATATTTAACATTATCAGCAACAGTAGCAAAGATCATTTTTTCGTATTGATTATTTTTCTTTTTTTCAGCTCGTTTTGGTAACACTTTATAATAACTACACACTATGAATCATTTATTAAGCATTAGCATCTAGTTAATTCATTATTTGTTAAGCATTAACTCTACATTATTAAACGTTAGTAAGCAGTTTAGAACTGCAGCTACAAATGCTGTATTCTTGACTTACAACCACATTTATAATGTGCTTAATAATTGTACTTTCATACTTTACTAATGATTTATTTTTCATTACTAAATGAAGTATTGCATTATTTACAAACCATTTGTATTTAAGAGTAGTTGGAGGTTTTTAAGATCATTCAGAATGAGTTAGTAAATGATTAATAAACTATTGAAATCAACATTTATATATCTTATTATTCAGGCATATAGTAATGGTTACTATCTATGTTAATAAATGATTTATTAACTCAACTTCATCCAGTTTTGTGACCTAATCTAAAGTGAGGACTATTTATGCTTTATAAATCCCTTATAAATGACATATAAAGGCTCAGTATCAAATGAACAATAATCTTTACAATCTTATCTAAAAAGTAAAATTACTGTAAAGTTTAAACATTGCTGAATAACAGGAGTGTCAAAATACAACAAAATTGGATAAAAAACAACAATATAACAATTTAACAATATAATACGATGCAATGTTTAAACTGTACAGTAATTTTATTTTAGATAAGCTTGCAAAGATTTATTTTTCATTTGATACGGTTTGATTTGTGTATCTTTAAACGAATAGGAATGAATAATGTCGTTTATGTTCTTTTTTCCTGTTTAGAATATAACTGAGCCTTTAATTGTCATTTATAAAGGATTTAAAAAGCATAAATAGTCCTCACTTTAGATTAGGTCACAAAACTGGATGAAGTTGAGTTAATAAAGCATTTACTAACATATAAATTAACTATTACTGTATGGCTGAATAATAAGAATTGTAAATGTAAATTTTAATAGTTTAATAATCATTTACTAACTCATTCTGAATGATCTTAAAAAACAACAAACTATGCTTAAATAACTGGCTTGTAAATAATGCAATACTTCATTTAGTTATGAAAAATAAATCATTAGTAAAGTATGAAAGTACAATTATTAAGCACATTATAAATGTGGTTGTAAGTCAAGAATACAGCATTTGTAGCTGCAGTTATAAACTGCTTACTAACGCTTATTAATGTAGAGTTAATGCTCAACAGATAATGAATTTACTATTTGCTAATGCTTAATAAATGGTTCATAGTGTGTAGTTATTATAAAGTGTTACCCTGGTGGGTTCTTAATTTTTATTTTTATTAAAATTGCAGGTTCTAAGTTCTGTTTCTAAGTACTGCAAATATTAATTTGCAGTAATATTTTTGTATAAATGGAAAGCAAATGACATTTGTCTTTTCCCTTTTTTGCTGATTTGAAAAATGGTCCGATCTGTGACTCAAAAACCGTAGTGTGATCCGAATCGTGAGATTTGTGATCCATTACACCACTACAAAACAGTCGTCTTGGCTAAAGCAATGCTAAATTTGGGCTGTCAGTGAAAATCTAATAGACATCTAAGTATAGGCCAAAGCTAGACTAGCTAGACTAGTCGATGCTGTCTACTTTTAGATGTCTATTAGACATCTATTAAACACAAAATTGTTTGCTGGGATACCTCCAGAATATGCATTCAAGATATGATGTATATATTACAGATTCTGCCTTTCCTCAGTTTTATTAGTAATACTCACTCAAAAACCTTTGCTTATTGTTCATACTGTGTAGATCAACACAATTCTTGAGTTTTTTGTGTGGACAACTTTTACGTTCAATCCACTTAAATTTGGTAAAAAACAATTAAGTTAACTTAATCAATTTGTGTTGAGACCACATGAGCTCAGCATTTATTTAAAGTGCTGGATATTGCTCTGTATCATCATCATGTATTCCCTTTCTAGGCGATGAAATGAGCGTGATGCAAGCTGTGCTGCATGAGTGTCATCTCAAAGTCATCCGAAACCCTTCGCACCTAACAAGCCTATGAAACGCATGTTGGTTTTCATGCAAAGCTCGTTAAGCGCTAAACAAGAAAACACATAGAGGATGAACCGAACACTGTTTGCAATGAGATTTGTCACAGATCAACGCAAGAGCTTCCCCGTCTGTCATGTTTTACCTAAATTATGCATCTGCAGCAATATGCTAATCAGCTGTAAAACCCTGTTGTTTGTGCGTTCCCCTGACGCAGACGTGTGTCATTGTAAGTCATGCTGTTTGCAAACACATCTGAAAATGATTCTCGCTGCCCTTTCATGTTGAATACCAACTAATGAATCGGTTTGGACAGCTTCATCCGCGCTTTAACAAATAGTGCATGCAGATGAGCTGTAAATGGAAGTCATATTAGCTGAATTATTCATCGCATTTGTTGGTGGGTTGTCATCGCTCCGTGCTGAAGCAGCAGATTAGTCAGACACACAAAATGCATTGTTCAGGATATTGATTTCCAATGTTGTTTTTTCCTATTGCAGTGGCCTAGATATTCAGTAATGCTGGCTGATAATGACTCGCTATTGTTCCGGTTCAGAATCTTCTTCCGTTCGGGTCACAGATTTATTTGCACAGGCTGGAAATGACCTCAGCTGCTGATGTAATGATGTTGCGCATGATTTTAGAAATGACCTCATCGTTCATTAATCGTGTGCATGATACAGTTGCTAATGCTGTAACTGCATTAGTGGGGAGTTACAGTAGCATTGTGGCAGCACTTGCAGACAACAGTGGCATTTACTTTAGTCAAATTTAAAAGGATAGTTCACCAAAAATTTAAATGTACTTATTGTTTATTTACTTTAAACTGGTTCCAAAGCTTTATAAATTTTTACAGTATATTTTTTTACATTAAGCTTGAATATAGCTTAATTACTGCAATTGTTAGTCAAATTTAAAAGGCTAGTTCACCCAAAAATGAAAATTGACTCACTATTTATTTACTTTCAGCTGGTTCCAAACATTTATAATTTTTTACCCATTTTTTACAGTAATTAGGTTTGAATATTACTGTAATTGCATTAGTGGTGAGTTACAGTTGGGCACTGACATTGGCAGTGACTTGAGCACAAGCAGACAGCAGTGGCATTTACTTTAGTCAAATTTAAAGGGATAGTTCACCAAAAATGAAAATTGACTCATTATTTATAGTATTCACTTTCAAATGGTTCCAAACATTTATAATTTTTTACCCGTTTTTACAATAATTAGGCTTGAATATTACTGTAACTGCAATAGTGGTGAGTTACAGTTAGCATTGTGGCAGTGACTTGAACACAAGCAGACAGCAGTGGCATTTACTTTAGTCAAATTTAAAGGGATAGTTCACTAAAAATGAAAATTGACTCACCGTTTATTTGCTTTCAGCTGGTTACAAACATTTATCATTTTTTTTTCCCTTTATAATTGTTTTGCAGTAATTACGCTTGAATATAGCTTAATTACTGTAATTGCAGCAGTGGTGAGTTACAGTTAGGATTGTGGCAGTGACTTGAGCACAAGCAGAAAGTAGTGCCATTTATTTTAGTCAAATTTAAAGGGATAGTTCACCAAAAATGAAAAGTGACTCATTATTTACAGTATTCACTTTCAACTGGTTCCAAACATTTACATTTTTTTTACAGTATATTTTTTTACATTAAGCTTGAATATAGCTTAATTACTGCAATTGTTAGTCAAATTTAAAGGGCTAGTTCACCCAAAAATGAAAATTGACTCACTATATATTTACTTTCAGCTGGTTCCAAACATTTATAATTTTACAGTAATTAGGTTTGAATATTACTGTAATTGCATTAGTGGTGAGTTACAGTTGGGCAGTGACATTGGCAGTGACTTGAGCACAAGCAGACAGCAGTGGCATTTACTTTAGTCGAATTTAAAGGGATAGTTCACCAAAAATGAAAATTGACTGACCGTTTATTTGCTTTCAGCTGGTTACAAACATTTATCATTCTTTTTCCTTTATAATTTTTTTTGCAGTATAAGCTTGAATATAGCTTAATTACTGTAATTGCATTAGTGGTGAGTTACAGTTAGCATTGTGGCAGTGACTTGAGCACAAGCAGACAACAGTGGCATTTACTTTAGTCAAATTTAAAGGGATAGTTCACCAAAAATAAAAATTGACTCATTATTTACAGTATTCACTTTCAACTTCCAAACATTTACATTTTTTACAGTTTTTTAATTTTTTTACAGTAATTAAGCTTGAATATAGCTTAATTACTATAATTGCATTAGTGGTGAGTTACAGTTAGCATTGTGGAAGTGACTTGAGCACAAGCAGACAACAGTGGCATTTACTAGTCAAATTCAAAGGGATAGTTCACCAAAAATGAAAATCGACTCATTATTTACTCATCCTCAACTTATTTCAAAGCTTTATAATTTTCATTCTGTTGAACACTAGGGTTGGGTATCAAGTATTTCAAAGAACTGTATATTGGATAATATTTGTGCATTACGATTGCATTAATCGATTCCTGAATTGTTTTAGTATTCTTGCATGGTGATTCTTGCATTTTACAGTTTGAGGACATAAAACAATGTTGCCATAGACACACTTCACATATTTCAACCCAGTAGCAGCTTAAAGTCAAACCTTTTATCTATGGCATGCGAGCGGCTACAGAGACTCATTACAAGCTGTGATTTTTGTGTGTGTGAGACAGTATGAACGATTTTTCCAGACTATATTTGGGGAAATTACTTTATGCAGCGTTTTAATGGGATTGTCGAGTCCTGCGACAACGCACCAGACAGATACTAACATTAGCAACAGCAGTGTCTCACGCTCAGGTACAAAACACATGTAAAAAGGCTGTAACCTTAAAATTAAATCCATATAATTCGGGATAAACTGAGAAATTATTTAAAATTCATTTATTTTTAAAATCGTGATCATGATTAAATACATTCAGGCAGCTAGGAAAACACATTTTCTACTGTTATTTATATTTTATACACTGTTATTTATATTTTGCGCTGACTTTTTTATTTTCAATGTCCAGTTTTCTGTTATTGCGTATTTTATTTATTTGAATTTTTTATTAAAGCATCTTTATTGCTTTTTAGACATTCAAACACAACTTACAAATTTGGTCCAACAAACCTTCACACCACAATTGACAATAAAACATACAATACAGTATACAAACAATCCATACATAAGTATAGTAATAATAGATTGATACCATTTAAAAATAAAAAATACAAAAAAGGAAACAAATAATAAAATAAATACAATAATAATAATAAAACATTTAATAAAATAATAATAAATCTTTAATCTAAATTAGTCTAATCCTCTTCAATTTAACTATTTCTTGCAGAATTTATGTTTTTTTAAATAATTAATAAAAGGTTGCCAGATTTTATAGAATTTGTCGTCTTTCTTCTTTTAAGGGAGAATCTGATTTTCTCCAGTTCCAAATGTTTTATTACATCCCTCATTAGATGTATATGTAAGAGCAGCTTTCTGTTTCCAGTTTAATAATATTAACCTTTGTGCTAGTAGACAGACAAATGAAACTATATTTTGTTTAGTGCTGTTTTTAGTTATCTCGAAATCAGTAATCAATAGAACTGCTATATGAGGATCTGGATCTATCAGTTTTTGACTCTTTATATTTATTTTTAGCTTAAATATAGCTAATTTCAATTTTAGTACTTTGACAAACTTAAACTAATCGCCAAAACAGCTTTTTTCCCCAATAAAATATTAGCATTTTATTTTAATTTATTTCAACAAATTTTTATTATTCTCGCCTCACAGCAAGAAGGTTGCTGGTTCGAGTCCGAGCTGGGCCAGTTGGCATTTCTGTGTGGAATTTAGATGTTCTCCCCGTGTTGGCGTGGGTTTCCTCCGGGTGCTCCGGTTTCCCCCACAGTCCAAAGACATGCGCTATAGGTAAATTGAATGAACTAAATTGGCCGTAGTGTATGTGTGTGAATGAGTGTGTATGCGTGTTTCTCAGTACTGGGTTGCGGCTGAAAGGACATCCACTTCGTAAAACATATGCCGGAATAGTTGGTGGTTCATTCTGCTGTGGCAACCCCTGATAAATCAGAGACTAAGCCGAAGGAAAATGAATGAATTAATGAATGTTTAAAATGTTTGATTATTGTTTGTCATTTATATTCGATCATGTTACCATAAATATAGGCTTTGGTGCTGACATTGCAATATGCACATAATCCTTAATGTTTGTGATGCAGTGGAGTTGATCTGGGATTAAAACAAAGTATAATGGTGCTTGAAAGCATCTGAAAGGATTTTTGTTATATGTATGAATTTTTATATGTTATGAGGTTTTTGATAGGGGCTTAGGTTTTGCACAGAAATATTTCTGTTCTTTCTGAAATCAGATTTTTTTTTCTTCAGTTTTTTGATGTTCATTTAGCTTCAAGGTCATCTTTATTTTGGTGTACTCTAAGTGATGGATGTTTTAATTATTGAATTCGTCTCTTAAAATACATGAAATTATTGATGACCTATGTTTGATTTAGTAAAACATCATCTGTAATGAGAAAATACACTAATGGAGGATTTCAAAATGTAGGCCGTTAGCTTTATTATGAATTCAGTATGGTGGCACGGTGGCTCAGCGGTTAGCACTGTCGCCTCACAGCAAGATGATTGCTGGTTCAAGCCCTGGCTGGTTCAGTTGGCATTTCTGTGTGGAGTTTGCATGTTCTCCCCGTCTTCCTCTGGGTGCTCCGGTTTCCCCCACAGTCCAAACACATGCGCTATAGGTGAATTGAGTAAATTAAATTGGCCGTAGTGCATATGTGTGCATGTGAGAGTGTATGGGTGTTTCTCAGTACTGGGTTGTGCCTGGAAGTGCATCCGCTGTGTAAAACATGCTGGATAAGTTGGCGGTTCATTCCGCTGTGGATACCCCTGATTAATTAAGGGACTAAGCCGATAGAAAAATGAATGAATGAATAAATTCAGTAGGGTTTACAAAACTGGTGCATCTTGACTAGTGTAACTCCATTCTGTTATAAATGAGATTGTTTTTATTTTTAATATATATTAAGTTCATTATAAAACTATAAAATATATACTACATTAGTTAATATAAAGCAATGTTTTCTATTTATTTTTAAAATATTAAATACATTGGAAAAATTACCCATGGCAATTTTAATGTAATAAGGGTTGATATATTTACATTGCACCCACTGCCCTCAGTCAAGTTTGGTTTTTGGCGTTTCATAAGAAAAAGTTTGAGAACCCCTTGGTTTACAGCCAGTTTTGCATGCACTGTAAAATGATTCATAGAAGATAAATAATAAACTAAACAATTTTGAAGAATGTTTTACAATTTCAGTCTCTACTTAAAAAAATCATGTTTAATTCAGTGTGCTACATTTTCTGCAATGTGCCATTTCTTCACAATTTTTTTGTGTCATTTGCAAGCAGTTTATGAGTGAAAATGGTTTCTACACCAATTTTCCCTTCAGCAAAGTAGATTTTCTGTGTGGTTACAGCTTTCCTTTCTTTGAAATGCAAAATAATTGCCTAAGATGAGAAATGCCTTTCTTTAAATACATATATAATGCTTCACCATATGCTTGAGAACTAATTTACATCCCATCTAGGGTTGCACGGTTTACTGGTACTATGGTGGTATCGTGATACTATGGCTCCAAAATACTGGCGGTGCCACTGTAGCATGTAAACGTTAGTATCGTCATTAACGGTCTATCTACAATACAGAATGTTGCATGTGGAAAAGTCACTAAATGCTTACACGTTTGTGCAACAATAGACTATTTTATTTTAATAGTCTTCTAAGGTTCCAAAACTGTGTAGAATTCACGCAGTTCAAATCTGAATCTGTTAATTTCTGCTCCTGTCAATATGATTTAATAGCTACAACACTTTAGATTACTTTGGATTCTTACCTGATAGGACTGAAAGAAAAAAAAACATTGGATGAAAAACCCATAATAGCAACAGGAAACATTAAAACAATTTTTGACCACTTCGTTTTGCCTAAGTTTGTTGGAAAAATGCTCTTTTTGTAACAAATTTCGTTTGGTATAATTTGTATCTTTATTTTAATGTATTTTTTTTGTTGGTACGTATACATTTTAGGTAAAGAGACCTAATTAGATAAAGGGAATTATTAATTCAATTCAAGTAGGCCTATTATAACAAATACAATATAGTATTTCTGACATTTTTCTTTATTTCATGGATTTGAGTTATGAATTACAGTATCGCAATACTACTTGGTATCATGATACTTCATCTAGTATAGTATCGTGACATGAATTAATGATATCATGACTACTCTAATCCCATCATGCATGATAGTGACTTCTGACTGTCCATATTTAACAAAGTCTGATAGATTTTGTTTAATATTAATGAGTTTTCTGCACTGTTATTTTTTATGTTTTGCTCACACTTTATTTTAATGTACACTCTCAGAAATAAAGGTACGCGAGCTGTCACTGGGGTGGCACCCTTTCAACAGGTACAAATTTGTACCTAAAAGGTCCATATTAATACCTCAAGGATACATATTAATACCTTAAAAGTACAAAAGTGTTCCTCTTAAATTTTTTAGGCACTAATATATACTTTTGACTTTTGAGGTACCAATGTGGACCCTTTTGGAAAGGTACCACCCCAGTGACAGCTCGCATACCTTTATTTCTGAGAGTGTAGAATTCACACTATTAAAAAAACATTAAATAAGATATTTAGCTCAATAATTATAATAATTAGCTGCTTATTAGTTATAAGTAGGGCCAGACAGAATCTGCTGAACTTTTTTGCTATTTCTGCGCAGAATTTTGTAGAAAAAAAGAAAAAAAAAGAAGCAGATTTATGCAGAATGATTTTGGGAGTATCGACTAAAAACCTAATATATGAGATAAAAAATAATACCTTTTATAATAACTTTTTTAAAATGTTTACAATGCAAATTCAATTAGATCTACTTATTTGTTAAACTAAGCAAATCTCTCATATAATATATCTACTGAAAGACAGAAAATATTACTTTACAAACTGTATTGTAAATAAATCATATGAACATTTTCATATTAGTCAATAATATTACTGAAATTAATTTAAAAACTGAATAAATATAAATTTACACACATTTACAAAAGTAAACATAGACTTAATGATGGGCTAAAAATCTGCAGCTTTCTGCGCGTACAGATTCCGTGTGGGCCTGGTTATTATAAGGTAGTAGTTGGGTTTAGGTATTAGGGATGTAAAATAATGTGTAAAAATGTATAAGCACCAATAAACGTCTAATATTTTATTTATAGGCAGGTAATAAGCCAGTAGTAAATGGTGTGAATTAGGGCTGCACAATATATCGTTTCAGCATCAAAATCACTATGTGATAAATTGCAATAGTCACTGCAGGGTATGCAATGTTGAGTCTGGATTATAATGATCATTTGCCTGTGTTTTTAAGGATTTTAAAAGCATTCAGGCATAAGAAATCGTATCATTTGTAACTATAATAGCTATTAATTTTATTGAATTGTTTACACAACGAAGACTATGCAGAATTATTTTACATTTGATTATTCAATTACTGTACTGTATATCTAAATACTGACTACTCAGAAAACAATACAACACTGTTTATTTCATTTGTATCTTTTACTTTATTGCATTCATCTTTGCCTGTAGGTGGTTTATTATAATTTATGCAGATGCACTTTCATACAGAATCATTCCAATCTTAATCTAAAATGATCAATTCCTTACAAATACAGCAATTCAAGTCATTTGGTGAAATTGTACCAATATTCATTCATTCATTCATCATTTTCCTTCGGCTTAGTCCCTTGTTTATCAGCTGTCGCCACAGCGGAATGAACCGCCAACTATTCCAGCATATGTTTTACGCAGCAGATACCCTTACAGCCACAACCCACTACTGGGAAACACCCATACACTCTCGTATTCACACATACTCATACTCTAAGGCCAATTTTGTTGACCCAATTCAAAGGGCATGTCTTTGAACTCTGTCGGAAACCGGAGCACCCGGAGGAAACCCATGCCAACACGGGGAGAAACATGCAACCTCCACACAGAAATGCCAACTGGATCAGCCAGGACTCAAACCAGCGACATTTTTGCTGTGAGGCAACAGTTCTAACCACTGAGCTACCGTGCCGCCCTGTTGCAATATATATCGCAGGAAAACAAAATATCGCAATGTCAGATTTATCCAATATCATGCAACCCTAGTGCACTCAAAAAATTGAGTTTGCTGTTTGTTCAAACTACTTACACTATTACATGCTCTGGTGGCATGGTTTGGAAGTCTGTCTCTTGAAAACAGGAATAGACTGAGCCAGGTTATTAGGTGGTCTAGCAGGTTGATTGGTGAATCACAGCTGAATATCAAACCCCTGTATAGTAGGCAGCTTTTACGGATTGCCCAGAATATTAGTAGCTGTAGCTCTCATCCTCTGTCTGAGGGGTTTATCCTACTCTCTTTAGGTCAAAGGTTTCAGATGCTTTTTAGTAGGACAAAACATTACATTAGCTTTGTCCCATCATCTATTGTCGTTCTGAATAAATTGTAATATTTTATAAGGGATTTTGAATGTGTATATGTGGGTATGTACATGTGTGATTTAATTGTTTGTATAAAATGTCAAACTTTGCTGCAAAAAGAATCTACCTACGGATATCAATAAAGCCAACTTAACTCAACTTATTCATAATGAGCTGAAACGACACAATTCTTAAGGGTTTTTTTGGGGGACAACTTAATTGCTTTATGTTACATTTACTTTAATTTGGAAAAACTAACAAGTTAAATTAATTTCTTCATGTTGCCCCAAGAGGCGACGCAGTGGCGCAGTAGGTAGAGCTGTCGCCTCACAGCAAGAAGGTCGCTGGTTCGAGTCTTGGCTGGGTCAGTTGGCGTTTCTGTGTGGAGATGGCATGTTCTCCCTGTGTTCGCGTGGGTTTCCTCCGGGTGCTCCGTTTTCCCCTCCAGTCCAAAGACATGTGGTACAGGTAAATTGGGTAGGCTAAATTGTCGGTAGTGTATAAGTGTGAATGAGTGTGTGTGGATGTTTCCCAGAGATGGGTTGCGGCTGGAAGGGCATCCGCTGCGTAATAAAGGGACTAAGCCGAAAAGAAAATGAATAATTGAGTGAATGAATGTGGGCCCCAAGACATTGTCACGATCGCAAGCGATCTAACCATCATAGATCACTGGAGAACATTCACATGGCATAGAACTACAAATCCGCCAGTAAATGGACTACAGATTCCAGTCATGCTCCACTCACACACCTGGCCTAGATCCCCATGATTGCAGACAGACACAGCTGAGGCTACTCATGAACTGATTACATGGACTATAAAGTCAGCACACAAACACACAGAAGTTGATGAGTTTTGTAAACTGAATACGACCTGTTTTCCCTTGCCTTGTCCTGCCGTGTTTTAGACCCTCGCCTCGCCTTGTTTTGTTTGTTTATTCCTGTCTGCTGCCTGTTTTTTGACCATCTGCCTGTTTATTTGACTACGACTCTGGATTGCCCGTATACATCTGTTTGCTCCTGTGTTGACTGTTGCTTCCCTTACCATCCATTTAATAAACCTGCGTTTGGATCCTCAACTCCCTTGTCAGCATCACCTTACACACAAATTGATTGTGTGGAACCCAGAATTTTTTTTTTACAGTGTGTGAATTGTTTCTAAAATTAAAGTGTTACCCATGTTTGTTTGTTTTTTTAATCTCATTCTCAATTTCTTTGTTTCCTTTTTTCGAAACAGATAAACCAAAAGTCCCCATCCTCAGGATCCTATTGCATTTCACCATGAACGTTGTCATATCACCAATGGCCAGTGAGGCTTCATCCCCTATGATAACAGCAGTGACCCCAACCCTGGAGCCGGGCCCCGATAAACATGATGACCCAGACGTGTGTGAACCCAGCGTTAGCACTGATGGCTCGACCCAGAAACAAGATCCCTACCGCAGGTTCCAAAAACCTCCGCCTCTCCACACTGGGGCCGACTGGAAGGTGGTTCTTCATCTGCCGGAGATCGAGACCTGGCTGAGGACCACCACGGAGAGGGTCCGAGATCTCACACACTCTGTGCAGCAGGACAGCAGCAATAGACATGTGGATGTGCATCTGGTGCAGCTCAAGGTGAGATTGCTTCAATACTCGATTCTGATTGGTCAGTTTTTGACAGTGAGGTCGGAGGTATTTTTGTGTGATGCTGTATTTAGGTTTGTTTATGGCAACATACCAGTGTTGCAAGTGTTGTTCAAAAGTTTGGTGTTGAAAAAAAAAATAATTAAAGAGCCCCTTTTATGGGTTTTTGAAAACTCTGAGTGAAGTGAAATATCCAGCTAAAGCTTAAATCTGAAAGTGCGCCATGTTTAAACTATTAATTCATTTATAAAAGAGTCGACTCAGAGTGGTTTGAATGAATCGTCTTGATAACGAATCTTTAACCATGTCGGCGTGACGTCGATACAGAACTCAAGCCCCGCCCATTTGTTGCCTGGAAAATTGAAACCCCTGGCCCCGCCCACAAACACAGTAGCAGCAGATCCCGGTTAAATCATGTCATGAAGATGCTGTGCTCTGAAGTGTGAGGGAAAGTTAGTGTTATTTTTTCTACCCAAAGATGAGGCTGTGAAGGGTCAGTGGTTGAAGTTTATTTTTGCAAAAATACCTTAGCATTATAGCCCCAGCCTTGTGCTGCGCTCCTATCATTTTTCGGACGAGTGCTTCAGCAATCTACTCACTTACAACGGGGATTTGTCGACCATTTGTTAACGTAAAGATAAAAAAAGTCTATTGATGTATGAGACTTTGTCAGAGCTTGACAGGAACTTGTAGTGTATCTGGTTAACTCTTTATCTTCTCTTATCGCGTCTAAAACCACATTGAAATCGTGATGCGTGCCACATTCTTTACGCATTTAAAGCATTTATGAGCTCGCAATCCACTGCCGTTTGTCATTGCTATGGCCACCATCAGCTGTTCCTACACACATGCTGTGGTCAAGTTTCAAATAATTCAGCTTTTGCCACTGTGTGTATTAATACTGAATGTGTGTCATGGTTAAGAATAGAGTAATGCTGGTGTTTAACTTCATTGCTTTAATACACTCCTGCATTGGGCTCACACATACACTCTGCACTCTGACTACTTTAATATTGTTGATAAGCCGTGGTGGGCATTTCTCTCTGTCTTGCACTGAATCCAGTCGACTAATCGCAATAGACTGGGTCATCGGACCAATCAGCACAGATTAGCATCATGCTTAGGATTGGTTTGGGAACAAATGAATCGCTTAACAAATCATATGGGAGTCGTTGGGATAATTAGATAAACATAAATGCATATTATAAGACAATGAATGTGTTTTTTGACCTTGCATCCATATTAGTCTGTTGTTGGAGACCCCCAAAACTAAAATATGACCTTTTATAATGCATAATAGAGGCTCTTTAAATAAAATCGTTTTGTTATTAGGTATGGGTTTGAGCAAAATATTTATATTTGTTTTATTCTATAAAGATCTCCTAATATATATATTTCTTAAAAAAAAGGATAAAAATACTGTCATTTTGGAGCTTTCTCTTAAACTCTTAAACTCATATCTTTTAAAATGAACAATGTCTGGAAACAGCACATCTTTGTTATTTTAAAAATATAAAATATAAAAAAAAAAAATTTGATTTAAAAATGTATGAAATGTGACCCTGGACAACAAAACCAGCCATGTCAATTTTTATTTAGATTCATTTATGAATTCTGATTGTTTTCCTCAAACACACATCAAAGTAAAAGCAGTGATTAAGAGAGTGTTGTTATTTTCCCATGATTTTTTGATCCATTCATCCAGTCACTTGCTTTGTTTTTAAATTATTGCAAATTAAATTTTCAATGAATCGCTCATTAAGGGTGTTTTCACACCTAGAGATGAGAGATGTGGTATAAATATATATTTATATATACAGTTGAAGTCAGAATTATTAGCCCCCCTGTTTTTTTTTCTTTTTCAATTTCTGTTTAACGGAGAGAAGATTTTTTTCAACACATTTCTAAACATAATAGTTTTAATAACTCATTTCTAATACCTGGATTATTTTATCTTTGCCATGATGACAGTAAATAATATTTTACTCGATATTCTATAAGACATCTATACAGCTTAAAGTGACATTTAAGGGCTTAATTAGGTTAATTAGGTTAACTAGGCAGGTTAGGGTAATTAGGCAAGTTATTTTATAATGATGGTTTGTTCTGTAGACTATCGAAAAAAAGCTTAAAAGGGCTAATAATTTTGACCTAAAAAAAAAAATAAAAACTGCTTTTATTCTAGCCAAAATAAAACAAATAAGACTTTCTCCAGAAGAAAAAATATTATCAGACATATTGTAAACATGTCCTTGCTCTGTTAAACATCATGTGGGAAATTTTTAAAAAAGAAAAAGAATTCAAAGGGGGGCTAATAATTCTGACTTCAACTGTATATACTGTATTTGAAAGACAAAATGCTATATGCCTAAAAAAGTTAATCTTTGGTGTGTAGAGATTGAGGGACCGCTATAAACCCAGAATGGCCATAATGGATGTGTGAGTTTTAGATTGGCTGGAGCAAATGTGGATCAATCACTGAGAGGAGCAGAGGTCTTATCAGATTCCTCTACTCAACTCAGTCTCGATTTCCACTAAGAGCATAGCTTGATGGATTTTGTTTTCGGTAGATGTTGTATCGATAGGCATGTGTAAATATGTATTGATTCCCATAAATACATGCATTGTACTGTATGTCTAGGTAAACTATTATCTTATGCGTAACAGAAATGCGAACTCATTTATTTTAAAATGTATTAATTTAGTACATAACTTAATCCCTCTTTACAATTGACATTAACACAACTTTTAAAACCTTTCTGTTTGCTTTAAAGCATTTCTGACCAGTATCCTGTGGGAAGACAAAACCAAAAAGCTAACACTATTATTTTTGATGAATGTTTTTATTTATTTATTTTTACAAATTATAAGTAAATTAAAACTTTTATGTGAGGTGGCACGGTGGCTCAGTCGTTAGCACTGTTGCCTCACAGCAAGAAGATCACTGGTTTGAGTCCCAGTCAGATGGCATTTATGTGTGGAGGTTGCATGTTCTCCCAGTGTTGCTGTTATAATTAAGGCTCCAATTAAATATAATGTCAGCTATGAAAAGGTCTGATGCAGATATCAATGATTAAACATGTTTACTTTGAAGCACGGGCGGCATGGTGGCTCAGTGGTTAGCACTTTCGCCTCACAGCAAGAAGGTCACTGGTTCGAGTCTCGGCTGAGCCAGTTGGTATTTCTGTGTGGAGTTTGCATGTTCTCCATGTGTTGGCGTGGGTTTTCTCCAGGTGCTCCGGTTTCCCCCACAGTCCAAAGACATGCGCTATAGTTGAATTGAATATACTAAATTGGCCGTAGTGTATGTGTGTGAATGAGTGTGTTTAGGTGTTTCATAGTACTGGGTAGTAACTGGAAGGGCATCTGCTGTGTAAAACATATGCCGGAATAGTTGGAGGTTCATTCCGCTGTGGCGACCCCTGATGAAAAAAGGAACTAAGCCGAAGGAAAATGAATGAATACTATGCCAAAATGAGAGTATAGTTCCTAGCCATATCATACCAGTCAACATTGAGATGTGAAAATAAGGGACAACCCCCCTCCCCGCCCCCCTAATTGCCTAAATAGACCCAGCAGGCACCGGACGTCAACATGACGTCAGATTGACGTTGTACCCCAACGTCGTGGGGACGTTGCAATTTTTTTTTGGAAATAAAAATCGGGTTGACATCATGTCAACGTCTGGCCGACGTCAATGTCCAACCTGAAATCAACCAAATTTCAACGTCTAATGATGTTACAGCTTGACATTGCGTGGACGTTACCACTATGATGTCTGTCAGACGTTGGATTTTGGTTGCCATACCTGACCAATAAATGTCAGTATTTGACGTCAATTTGACGTTGGTTTAAGATGTTGGCTCAACGTTGGATTTTGGTCACTTTCCAACACAACATAAAATCAGCCAAATATTGGACATCAAATAAACGTTGTCTTTAGACGTTGGCTAAACATTGAATTTTGGTCACTTGACGTCACAACCTAAATCTAACCTAATATTAACGTTATATGATGTTGTGTGCCTGCTGGGAAATGAAAGCACAATTCTCTTAAACAGCACTTGACATTTAAGAGCGAGGGGCGTATACTGGTGGTTCAGCAGTACTATCCGTAAAGGGAAGATCGGCTCTTTGATAATGGTTATTGCCACCCTTCATAGAAAGTTCATAGAAGTTTTCTTTTTTCTTTTTCTTTTTCCGTCAGTCTTAGTACACATCAAAACTCTTTAT
The DNA here is from genome assembly GCA_903798195.1 of Danio kyathit. NCBI lineage: Eukaryota > Metazoa > Chordata > Actinopteri > Cypriniformes > Danionidae > Danio > Danio kyathit. The sequence continues at coordinate 11,778,429 of LR812535.1, forward strand.
GGAATTTTTTGAGCCAGATGCTAATTGTCTAATTCAATTCAATGATTTATGCTAAGCTAAGCTAAGCTAAGCTAAGCTAAGCTAAGCTAAGCTAAAAGTGTTCCCACCAGACCAGGAGAACAACTGAATGGATTCAAAAATGCTAAAACTGTTGTAAAATGAGCATAATTTCCAAAAAAAAAAAAGGTGTAGTGTTGCTTTAATCAGCCATTCAGCCTCTTTCATGAGACAGTCAGTAGATCTGCTTCATCATATCTGCTCACATCATCATAACAGGCATTCACAGAAACAGAGCAATGCTTTCAAAAACCCAGAGAGAGTCATTTAACCTGACAAAGCAACAGACTTTAGCTTTGAATAAGTGAAAGGGAAACCGTCTGCGTCATCGTCTGTGCATTATTGATGTGTTACGGGAATCTCTGCTTTAACTGAACGTCAGGAATGTGACCTGCTGGTTTCCTCTTTTCCTCCAACACTGCGTTCGTCCAGTTGTCTGCTGCTCTTGTTGTTAAATAACACACTGCAGTCTCTGGTGTCACAGCATTTTACAGCCAGCCTGAGAAGCTGCTGCCGTTCCTCTTAATAAATCATGGCGGAGGCTTTTAGAAGAAGTGAGTGTGAGTCTGTGTGTGTTTTGTGTCTGTGTGAGTGTGTGCATGTGTGTGTGCGCACGTGTCTGTAAAATAATCTGCCAATGGGTTAAGCAAAATAATCTTACGTCAAAACGAAAAGCAAGATTAGTTTTCTTACCCCATTGGCAGATTATTTTGCTTGTTTTAAGGGGAAACAAGCATATTATTTCTTAAAACAAGACAATATTTTTTGCTTGTCTAGAAAATGCTTCTTTATTTAGTCGTTTTAAGATATTTGGACTAGAAACAAGACAAAACTCTAAGTAAGAAATGCATTTTTTGCAGTGTAATACAGCTGAAGATATTTTATAGATTTTATTGTAAGTGTTGCACCATCTTTTTTGTCAGTAATATTTCAGACGGTTTCTCTTCCTTGGTTGCTTGAAGACCCTTTTCCTCCTTGTTTTGTGGACTGTTATAAATCTAACTCTCTGTCTGTTGATGCTTTTGTGTGGTTGTGTTAAAGAATTCAGTGCTTCTTGCTGAATCCAGTGTTTTTTCAAGGAGTGACTGAAGTCTTTGTGTTCGGTATCAGCAGACAATGAGTCAGTGCGGGCAACACATCTAGTTCTTCATGAGTGTCAGCACAGACTGATACTTCTGCAGGGGTTTTCATACTGATGACAGACACCACTGATTTTTCAGCATGTGATGATTTCATAGATTTTTAAACTGGTATGTTCTATAGGATGCTGTACAATACTACTGTATATTCGTGCATATACAGCTGAAGTCAGAATTATTAGCCCCCCTTGGAATTAATATTACTTTTTAAATATTTCCCACATGATATTTAACAGAGATGTTTAATTTTCACAGCATGTCTGATAATATTTTTTCTTCTAGAGAAAGTCTTATTTGTTTTATTTCGGCTAGAATAAAAACAGCTTTAAATTTTTTTGAGGTAAAAATTATTAGCCCCTTTAATCAATTTTTTTTGTCTCGAGAACAAACCATCATTATACAATAACTTGCCTAATTACCCTAACCTGCCTAGTTAACCTAGTTAAGCCTTTAGATGCCACTTTAAACTGAATACTAGTATCTAGAGAAAAAATAATAAAGTTATTAGAAATGAGTTATTAAAACTATTATTTAGAAATGTGTTGAAAAAAAATCTTCTCTTCGTTAAACACAAATTAGGGGGGGGGAAAAAACAGGGGGGCTAATAATTCTGACTTCAACTGTACATTAGACCAGTCAGCCAAAAGCCAAAACTGGCTATACCAAAATTAATATGTTGGGAAGAAATATAAAATAAAATTGTAATAAACAGATTTAATTAAAATAAACATAAAAATATTATTATTATTATTATTATTATTATTATTATTATTATTATTATTATATGTGTGATGATTTCACAGATTTCTCCTTATAAATTCATATTTTCTATAGGATGATATACAAAATAATAATAATTAATAAAAACAACAACAACAATAACAACTTAAGATCACAGTTAATATAATTGTTTACCAAAATTAATATGTTTGGGGGAAAATATAAAATACAATTGTAATAAATAGATAAAATCAAGAGATACATAAAATTATTATTATTATTATTATTATTATTATTATTATTATTATTATTATTATTATTATTATTATTATTATTATTATTATTATTATATGTGTGATGATTTCACCTTTTAAATTCACATTTTCTATAGGATGATATACAAAATAATAATCATTAATAAAAAACAACAAAAACTTAAGATCACAGTTTAAACAATTGTTTACCAGAATTAATATTTGGAGGGAAATATAAAAAAAATGTAATAAACAGATAAAATGAATAGAAACATAAAAATATGAACTTTTGTAGTCAAAAGCCAAAACTGGAATTAATAATAATAAAAAAGACTTAAGATCACAGTTAATAAAATTGTTTACCAAAATTAATATGTTGGGGGAAAATATAAAATTAAATTGGAATAAACAGAAGAAAAGAAGCATAAAAATTATTATTATTCATTCATTCATTCATTTTCTTTTCGGCTTAGTCCCTTTATTAATCCAGGGTCGCCACAGTGGAATGAACCGCCAACTTCTCCAGCACATGTTTTACGCAGCGGATGCCCTTCTAGCCGCAATCCATCCCTGGGAAACATCCATACACTCTCATACACTACGGACAATTTAGCCTACCCAATTCACCTGTACCGCATGTCTTTGGACTGTGGGGGAAACCGGAGCACCCGGAGGAAACCCAGGGAGAACATGCAAACTCCACACAGAAACGCCAACTTACCCAGCCGAGGCTTGAACCAGTGACCTTCTTGCTGTAAGGCAACAGCACTACCTACTGCGCCACTGCGTCGCCCGATTATTATTATTATTATTATTATTATTATTATTATTATTAATTCCAAATAAGTTCGGTGACCAAACTCTTATTTTAAATAATATAACTGTTTAATAAAACTGCTTTGTTTAAATGCACCAAAATATATTGGCTATTTTAATTGAGAGATGGATAACAATATTCATTTTTAAAAGGGGGCTGTAAGTGCTAAGAAATGTATCATGTCGATACAATCACAACCTTCCGGGAGGAAATGGATAAAAGGGTTTTAATTATGATTTTGAGGCATTTACAGATGACAAAAACCATCTTCAGAAACAATTATATGACTCTTCCTTCTAAAACACTCATTCAGGATTAAGTGGCATGCTGTTTATATACTGGCTTTGAATTTCAAGTATACAGCGCCATCATGTGGAGAAGATCTACACTGCCATTCAGGAGTTTGGGATCAGAAAGAAATTAAAACATTTGTTTAACAGAGATGCGTTCATTTATTCATTCTTTTACCTTCGGCTTAGTCCCTTTATTTGTCAGAGGTTGCCACAGTGGAATGAACCGCCAACTTATCCAGCATATGTTTTACACAGCGGATGCTCTTCCAACTGCAACCCATCACTGGGATTTACATCAAAATAAATACATAATAAATATGAACAATACACACACATATATTATGTCAAAACAAACTTTTATTTTGGATGTGATTAGTTGCAGTTAATCTTTGCCCAGCACTAATAAAGAGACTTAAAAATGTTGTGTATATTTCTAGTTTATTGTAGATTAATTATGAGTTTTTGTTCATTAATATATTAAAATTAATTGAAATTTTTTTTACAAATGGAAATATAATCCATATCACAATTTTTTTTATGATCAAAACATTCATGATTTTTGAATGTAGCAGCTCTGTGTAGATATTTAGTGTATCTGTAATGTAGCGTTACATTAATAACATTCATTTTCCTTTGGCTTAGTCCTTTTATTCATCAGGGGTCGCCACAGCGGAATGAACCGCCAACTTATCCAGCATATGTTTTACACAGCAGATGCCTTTCCAGCTGGGGAAACCCACTCCAACACGGGGCGAAAATGCAAACTCCACACAGAAATGCCAACTGACACAGCCGGGACTCGAACCAGCGACCTTCTTGCTGTGAGGCAGCAGTGCTAACCACTGAGCCACCATGTCACCCTCAATAATAACAAATAACTATATTAAACAATGGCACAATTGTTCGAATTAAGTAACACTTTATATGTAATATTTACAAACATTGCTGTTGACCTACTGTTGACCAAAAGATGGCGACACTAACATGTAACCGTTAGAGAACATGAGGCGACGGATGGATGAATAGACAGATGGATGTAAAGATATTGTAGCTAGATATTTGCAATAGCAGTTGGGTGCAGTATTTAGAGTGTGGGCGCACTAATGGAGATCAACACACAGCTGTGATGTCCACATTCCCCGATGAGACGAGCCCACAGAACAATGTCTGCAGCGCAGCAGTAATGCAGACACACCCTTATTCCAGTGATCACATGCTCTCACACACACACACACACACACACACACACACACACACACACACACACACACACACACACACACACACACACACACACACACACACACACACACACACACACACACATACACACATACACACACACATTCAATGGCTCTGATAGTATGTCATACAATTTTACCAGTTGTCAGGGCACTGGGTGTTTTATACAGACACTCACAGGCGCGCGCACACACATATATCTTTATGGGGACTTGAAATATGATTTTTATAATGTACAAACTGTATACCACTACACCTAAAACCAACCCAACCCTGACAGGAAACCATCTGCATTTTCACATCTTTCAAAATACTTTATTCTGTGTAATTTATTAGCTGTTTTCCTCATGGGAAACAAAAATATGTACCTAAAAAATCTAAATGTATTGGTATCGCTATATTTGTGGGGACATTTGGTTCTCACAGCGTCAGGAATACAAGGTACACACACAGACACATACACATATTCTCATAGACACTCCCATGTTTCTCATGTATGTATTTTTACACAGACCATGTGGTGTCTTACTCTATATAGAGTGATGTAATCTTAGTGATGAGGAGAATCCAGAGTATTCAGTCTGATCTACACAGAGAGAGAGAGCAAGAGAGAGAGAGAGAGAGAGAGAGTGACTGAGTGGTTGTTAGATCATTGAAAAGTCATTGCTTGGTGGTTGCTAAGACGTTGCTAGGTGGTTGCTAGGGTGTTCTGAGTGGTTGCTAGGCAGTTGCTAGGCTGTTTTGAGTGTTTGCAAATGCGTTGCTAGGCAGTTGCTAGGGTGTTCTGATTGGCTGCTAGGTGGTTGCTGAGGTGTTGCCAAGATGTTCTAGGTTGTTGCTAAGGTGTTGCTAGGTGGTTGCTAGGTTTTGTATGTTTGCTAGGCCGTGGCCAGTATCTTCTGAGTGGTTGATAAGGTGTTGCTGGACAGTTGCTATGGTGTTCTGAATGGTTGCTAAGGCATTGCTAGGCAGGTGCTAAGGTGTTCTGAGTGGTTACTAAGGCGTTGTTAGGTGGTTGCTATGGTGTTCTAAGTCTTTTTTTTTTTTTTTAAGGCGTTGCTAGACTATTGTTTATGTGTTCTGGATGGTTGCTAGGCAGTTGCTAGGGCAATCTAGGGGGTTAATAAGGTGTTGCTAGGCGGTTGCTAAGGTGTTTTGAGTGGTTGCTAGGTAGTTGCTAACATAAATTACCATGTTTCTAGCATAAATTAGCATGTCGTTAGCATTGAGTATGAATTAGAATGTCAGTAGCATGTTGCTAGTATAAACTAGCATGCCGTTAGCATGAATTCACATGTTTGCTAGTATGATTAGTATGTTTGTTAGTATGTTTCCAGTATGGATTAGTATATTGTTAGTATGAATTAGCATGTTGCTAGTATGATTAATAAGTTTCTGGTATGGATTGGTATATTGTTAGTATGAGTCGGTATGTTATTGGTATGTTCAATGTAAAGTCAATGGCAGTTTTTTTTTTTTTTTGGAAGTCTATGGGACAGTTGCTAGGGTGGCGTAAGTGGTTGCTAGGGTGTGGCTAGTAAGTTAAACGGTCATCGGTGATTGGCAGATTGGTAGTCTGAGTTAAATGAGCCCAACATTAAGTCTGACAGTCTGGCGGAAAGTTATCATTTTCTCAAGCCACCATACAGTAAATATGATATATTGAATAATATGATGTATTATCTATAATTTAATTATAATATATATTCATAATATATATATATATATATATATATATATATATATATATATATATATATATATACACACATTTTTTTATTTATTTTTTTTTTTACTACTACTACTACTATCTATTGTGTGTACTGTTTTTTTTATTATTATATATATATATATATGTTACGTTTTCAGGTAAACTTTATAACTGCTTTGGCAATACATTTGTAACATTTGTCATGCCAATAAAGCAACTATTGAATTGAATTGAATTGAATTGAGAGAGAGAGAGAGAGAGAGAGAGAGAGAGAGAGAGAGAGAGAGAGAGAGAGAGAGAGAGAAAGAGAGAGAGAGAGAGAGAGAGAGAGATAGTAAAGACTGAAGAGAGAGAGAGAGTATAGACTGAAAGCTCTGTGATTTGCAGATGTGCTGAAGGCTTAAAACTTTGGAGCATTTGCATGTAGTTCAAATGTTTATTTATATTTTTACTTTATTATGGCTGCAGTTATTTATTTAAAAATATGTTAATGACATAAATAAGTACTGGCAATAATATACACAATTTAAATAACTTAAATGACTGTGTGGAGTTTGCATGTTCTCTCTGTGTTGGCGTGGGTTTCCTCCGGGTGCTCCGGTTTCCCCCACAGTCCAAAGACATGCGCTACAGGTGAATTAATTCAACTAAATTGGCCGTAGTATATGTGTGTGAATGAGAGTGTATGGGTGTTTCCCAGTACTGGGTTGCAGCTGGAAGGGCATCCGCTGTGTAAAACATGTGCTGGATAAGGGTGCGGTTCATTCCGATGTGGCGACCCCTGATGAGTAAAGGGACTAAGCTGAAGGAAAATGAATGAATGAATATTCCTGTGATTTAAAGCTGAAATATTCAGCATCATTATCCCAGTCTTCATTGTAATATGATCATTTTGCAATATTATAAATCAGTTTAATGTTTCCATTCTTTTAAACTGGGGTAGTTTAATATTACCATATCTCTGTGTTTGCATGGTAATCCAAATAACATTACCAAGGCATTTTATTATCATTATGTACATGATTTTGTGATGTACTGTATTAGTACAACATACTTAGAAGCTTGTAGTTTTCGATAGTTTTGCATGTTTAAAAGGCATAGTTAGACCCAGAAATGAACAATACTCACTATTTACTCACCCTCAAGAGGTTTTAAACCTTTATTTTTGTTTCTGTTGAACACAAAAGAAGATATTTAGATTAATGGTGGAAACCTGTAACCATTGACTTTAGTAGGAAAAACAAAAACTATGGAAGTAAAAGGTTACCGGTTTCAAACATAATTCAAAATAATTAATATGGTGTTTAACAGAGTTGGGGAAAGTTACTGTCACCATCACCATCACCAGCGATCCAAACACACCAAAGATCGCTGGAATACATTCACAAACACATAGGACTACAAATCTGCTGGTTATGGACTACAACTTCATACATGCACTCTGCTCACACACACATGTTCCTGATCCTGACTGATTGCAAGCACACAGCTGATGCTGCTCAAGTACTGATTACACACACATATATACAGCTCACCTTGAGACACTCAGGGCCGAGTCTTGTCTACTGTTTTAGTGACACTACAACACATTTTCCTTTGTCTTGTTTTGCTGTGTTTGATCCTCGCCTTGTTTATTTGTTTAATCCTGTATTGCTGCCTGCCTTGTGACCATCTGCCTGCTATTATGACTACGACTCTGGATTGCCCATATACATCTGTTTGTTCCTGTTTTGACCACTGCTTACTAGTGGTGGGCAAAGCGAGGCTTCATGAAACACTGAAACAGTCGAAGCAAATGTGTCGAAGCTTCGAAACGTTTCGAAACCCCACTCTACGGCGACACCTAGTGGTCATTTTTTATGTATTGCACTGGAACAGCTTCAGCCAAGAACAGCTGAGCAAATTGAGGTATTAAAACCCACTTTATAGGTTTGAACCTTCAAGTGCATTAGTGGAGCGGTTAGGGTTCTTGACTTCCATGCGGGAATTGTGGGTTCGAATCCAGGCTATCACCGCTGCTTTGAAATGCTTTAATATCAGTTTGAATTGCTCTGTTCTTGTATCGTTTTGTTTCAACATTGGTCTGACATCCAAATAAAATATTTGTGAATAAATATGTCTTGTTTTGGTCATAAAACAGGGTTGTTGCTAGATCAGACACGGTTGTGGACAGAAGTTAACAAGAATTATTTATATTATTCATTAAATTTCCCATTTATTGTATTTTGTTAATGTCTACCCAAAACCTAAACCCAACCATCACAGTGTTGTAAAATATTTATTATTGTTTTATAGTGTTACAAAAATGATGCTAAATTGATGGCTTATCAGCAGCTGTATCCTATCTAGACTACACCATAAAACAGTAACATGATTAAAATACATAAAATCATGATTTCGGAGTATTTGTACAAGTCGGGATTCGAACCATAGACTGTAAAAGATATGGACGTAGTATCCGTGACGTCACCCACAGGTTTATGAAGAACCCAAAAGAAGCTACAAGAAGGCGTGGCTGACCGTCGCCATTTTGTTCGCGCGTCATCGAACCAACCCCGGGCATACCATACAAGGGCAAAGAGGCGGAGCGTGAGCAGATCTACAGACGCCCCGCTTAGACAGGCTTTCCTAGGGGAGAAACGCTTAATACTTCATCACCTGCGACTCGTTTGTGTTCTGACCACATGTGGTTGGTTGTACACTTTATCAATAAAGTGTTTAGACTTTTAAAAACACTGTTTCATAAGCAACGTCATAAGCGCAATGCTTAGTGGCTCAATGCATTACACATAGAGCCACTAAGCATTGCGCTTATGATGTTTTTCAACACGAGGAAAGTGCGAATTACTTCCAAACACTTCAGATATAGTCTGTGTTAGTAAATGCAAGGCTAATTATGAAGTCCAGGCAGAACACTGTATGACAACGCTTCAGATGACTGTTCTAGAGCCTACAGCTAATAATCTGTCAGATTCTGGAGTCCATTACAGGTCTAAAGAACATTATAATTGATAAATGATCTTAAATAAAACAAATACATTCATAGATATGGTATATAATTATATATTTCACTCACCTGGCAAATGGAGGCCACGTGAATGGCTTGTGAGCACAATTAAGTGCACACAGCATGCTATATCATCTGATAATTGTAGGAAATAATTCCAAAAGGCAACTGACTGTGTAAAGCCACATAAAACAACACAAAAATATGATGAATATGCCGAGATCAGCGGCTAATCAGCTGTAATCAGCTGAGGTGAAGTGACGGCGACCAGCGAGACCTAGCTGTTACTCAAGTGGCCACGCCCTTAATTATGCAAACTTAATATAACCTAATATAAAGGAAACGGATGAGTTATAAAAAAATTCACCCCCCTTCACAGTTGTCACGAAGGGTAATATTAGCTATATGAACCAAAATCGTTCTTTGTACCAGGCTGTAAACACCTTTTTTTCTGCTGTAAAGTTCGGCCATTCTAACAGTGGGCTCAATAGAAATTTGCTCTATTATGGAGCCAGGACTAGCGGAATTTCGATGAATTGCAGTTTCAGTTACTTCCGTATTGGCTTCCCGAGGGAGAGCGGGAGGTTGCCGATTGATTCGAACCCAAAAGTCATTTGAAGCACAGTATCAACATGCACACGCACAGTCCACTAGGCCATATGAGACAAAATGATTTCTGAGCCTGTCAGTCAAATGCAGATTTGCCAGGTCTCGAAACGCTTCTGAACTGATCAATGCTTTGAATCGCTTTAGTCACGTTACCAGGTGTTTCGAAACTCTTCAGTCACGTGACCTCGGTGTTTCGGATCATGCTTCGGTGCAGTGTTTCGAAACACTTGCGCTTCGGGATCTCGACACTGTGTCGAAACGTCAGTTTCACGTCAGCCATCCCTACTGCTTACCTGACCTTGCCAATAAACCTGCATTTGGATCCGCACCTCTGTTGTCAGTGTCACATCCCCTGGTTACAGATACTTTGGAAAGTAATTCATTACAATATTGATTTACTCCCCAAAAAAGAACTAGCTGCGTTACTTAGTTATTTTTAATGGTATGTAATGCATTACTATACTTTTGAGTTAATAGTTATTACCTTTTTCTTACCTGACTGAGGCTTGATCTATTTCTGAACTTGCAGGTTGTTTTCTTTTTTTTAAGTAGAGGAGGTCTGCAATTAACAACGCACTGTATAACCTTCATTTACTTTGAAAAATCTATTAAAAATTATAATGTAGGATAATGTTATCTTCTGAGAATATCCTGACCCCAGAGCTATACATGCTGCATTTGCAGATTATTGAAAGTTGAAAGCAATGTGTTTGCTACTTTTGTCATTTGTCTTATTAGTTAAGTAAAATCACTCTCCATTGAGACAATCTCTCTTTCTTTTTCTGTGATGCATTCAGAATAATGAGAATACTTTCATCGCAGAAATGTAAGACTCTGTCCTGCCATCTTCATTTTTGTCTCTTCTCTCTTTGAGTGCTTGATTCAACGTGACTACGTTAATTTTAATTCATCAATTTATTTAAAAAATATAATTAATTAAAATAAAAAGTAACTTGTGTTACTATTGTAAAAAAGTAACTCAAATATTCATTCACTCATTCATTTTCTTTTCGGCTTAGTCTCTTTATTAATCTGGGGTCGCCACAGCGGAACGAACTGCCAGCTTATCCAGCCTATGTTTTATGAGCGGATGCCCTTTCAGCTGCAACCCATCACTGGGAAACACCCAAATCACCTGTACTACATGTCCCATACGAACGCGAGGAGAACATGCAAACTCCACACAGAAATGCCAACTGACCCAGCTGAGGCTCGAACCAGCGACCTTCTTGCTGTGAGGTGCCACCGTGTCGCCTAACTCAAATAGTATTACTTAGTTTTTAAAATTAATGTTTTACTTCACTCGTTACTTAGAAAAGTAATATCATTACGTAACTCGCATCACTTGTTATGCATTACCTCGAACACTAGTGTTCAACAGAAATAAAGTTCTCAAACAGGTTTTGAACAAGTGAATGTTGAGTAAACGATGACAGAATTTTCCTTTTGGGTGAACTACTGTACACTTAAAAAATATTTTTTCTGCTTGTTCAAACTACTTATTTAAAATGAGCTGAAACAACACAATTCTTGAGTTTTTCGGGGGACAACTTAATTGTTTTAAAATCCACTTAAATTTGTAAAAACGATTAAGTTAATTTAATCAATTTGTGTTGGGACAACATTTAGCAATTGTGTAAAACCCACCGTTTTTTACAGTGTATCCCTTTTAGAATGCATATTATTAACTTAGCACTTTGCATAGTCTGTAACACACACTGACCATACATTTTAATGTAGTAGCCTTCTAGACATTAATGCTAATGTGGAAGCTCCAGTATGAGGTGTGACCCCAAAGTCTCCCCTCAAACCCTCAGATAATTGTAATCATTTAATTTATGTTTTTATTTAGTTTTTGTAAGTTATTATTATTAAATATTAGTTTTTATTTAGTTTTATTACATATGTTTATATTTAATTTTTAGGATATTGTTATTAAATATTTATTTATTTAATTTTTAGGTTATTATTATTATTACATATTTATGTTTTATTTATATTTTTATTTAGTTTTTAAGTTATTATTATTACATATTTATGTTTTTTTTCCCGTTTTTGTAAGTTATTATTATTATTATTTCTATTATATCGCAAATTTATGTTTTCATTTGTTTTTATTTAGTTCTTGTAAGTTATTATTACTAAATATTTATGTTTTTATTTAGTTCTTGTAAGTTATTATTATTACATTTTAATGTAGTAGCCTTGTAGACAGCATAATGTGGAAGCCCCAGTATATAAGATATGACCCCAAAGTCTCCAGTTACCTCTCAAACCCTCATGTAAAAATGTTAAAAGAAAAAGTAACTCTGATTACATTTTTAAAAAATAACTCAAATATTTGTATTTATTTTTGTAAGTTATTATTAATTATTTATGTTTTAATTTAGTTTAAGTTTTTATTATTAAATATTTGTGTTTTTATTTATGTTTTTATTTTGTTATTTAAGTTATTATTATTACATATTTTATTTATGTTTTTATTTAGTTTTTTAGGTTATTATTATTACATAATTATTATCTACATTATTATTTTTACAAAAATGTTAAAAGAAAAAGTAACTCTGATTGCATTTTTTTTTAAAATAACTCAAATATTATTACTATTTATTATTTTTTAAAAGTAATGCATTACTTCACTCGTTACTAAGAAAAGTAATATTATTACATAACTCGCTTACTTGTTATGCGTAACCCCCAACACTAGTGCAGAAATAAAGTACTCAAACAGGTTTCGAACAAGTGAACGCTAAGTAAACGATGACAGAATTTTAATGTTTGGGTGAACTACGTATCCCTTTAAGTATGCATATCTTTAACTCAGCACTTTGCATAGGCTGTAACACACACTGACTGTACATTTTAATGTAGTAACCTTGTAGACATTAATGCTAATGTGGAAGCCTCAGTATGAGGTGTGACCCCAATGTCTCCAGTTACCCCTCATGTAATCCCTTCCCACCCGCAGCAGCTGCCCATGCCAGTGGGCCAGACAAAAGTGCGCGTAACACGAGGGAGAGGTCAAGTCCCAAAATAGCCCCTCGGTGTGGTAAAACAACCCCTCCTCCAGAGAGAAAGACAGAATGAAAGAAACAGTGAGTGAGCAAGAAAAAACAGAGCATATCAGACAAGAGCTGTCACATATATGACACACATCACACTAAACCGATCTCTGACTCCATTCGCTTTGATTCATCGTGTTTTACGCAGGTAAGATCCACTGACACGCTGGGGTATATTTCTAACTGGAAGTCTCTGATGGCTTTGACGTTGCTGAGATTGTTTGAAATGTGGTCGGGATGTGTGAAGTCGAGTGGCTGCGCTTCTTTTTGTGGATAATTGAGCATGCATGCTGGCTTTGTGCATGGTGCTGATTTATTGGATTTTTAAACGAGAAAGACAAGACGTGAGTGGGATTGATGGTGTGTTTTGGTGGAAAGGACTTATGGGTTGTTATGCATTTTTAATGAAAGGTCATTTAGATTGGAGTTTTTTTTTGTATGGGTGTCTATGTGCTTGTGTTTTTGGTGGTCACATGGTGTTGAGAGAGCAGCTTTTTTATGTCATTTTCACTGGTTTTTGTCATCAGTGGTAAAAGATGATCCTAAAAGTACTATAGTACTACCAACATTTTTTTGTATGGTATTTTATTTTGTACCACAGTAGATATCATGCTGTACTACCGTTCAAAAATCTGAAAGATCTGATGACATTTCTTCTAATTTTCTACAAAATTTTCCAAAGAAAAAAGTAATTTATGTTTTTATTTAGATTTTGTAAGTTATAATTATAATTTTTTTTTCCATTTGTTTATATTTATTTTTTGAAAGTTATAATTATTAAATACATGTTTTTGTAAATTATTGTTATAAAATATTTATGTTTTCATTTATGTGTTTATTTAGTTTTTGTAAGTTACTATTATTACTATTATTATTATTATTAAATATTTGTTTTTGTTTTTATTTTGTTTTTGTAAGTTATTATTATTATTGTTGTTATTATTATTATTATTATTAATAATAATAATAAATATTTTTGTTTTATTTATGTTTTTATTTAGTTTTCTAAAGTTATTATTATTACATATTTATGCTTTTATTTATGTTTATATTTAGTTTTTGTAATTTATTATTATTAAATGTTTATATTTTTATTTGTTTTTGTTTTTATTTAGTGTTTGTAAGTTATAATTATTAAATATTTATGTTTTTATTTGTTTTATTTAGTGTTTGTAAGTTATAATTATTAAATATTTATGTTTTTTTGTTTTATGTAATGTTTGTAAGTTATTATTATTAAATATTTGTTTTTTTGTTTTATTTAGTGTTTGTAAGTTATTATTAAAATTTTTTGTTTTGTTTTATTTAGTGTTTGTAATTTATTATTATTAAATATATATGTTTTCATTTATGTTTTTATTTAGTGTTTGTAAGTTATTATTATTAAATATTTATGTTTAAATTTGTTTATTTAGTGTTTGTAAGTTGTTACAAACATTAAATGAAACAAATAGAAACATAAATATTTAATAATAATGAGTTAATATTATTACCTCATGGGGGGGGGGGGGGGTGTAGAAAATGACATTTGGTTAAATTTACAAATACTATATTTATTTGTATTTATTTATACATTTTTAAAATATATATTTACAGTGATTGAAAATCAATTGCTGTGATTTTTTTATTTGCTGTGATTAAAAATCAAGTTTATTCCACCATACATACCTTCCTTAACTCTTCTGAAGTTATTGTATTGTCTAAAAATAAATACAATGTCTGAATATTTTGACATTTTTGGCTCTATATGAAACATTTATTTTCAATTTAGAAGAATATGTCATCAGTAGCTCCAGTTTCCACCACAGTCCAAACCATGTGGCACAGGTGAATTGAAAAAGCAAGAGTGTATTCCCAGTGTTATGTTGCAGCTGGAAGGGCATCCACTGCGTAAAACATATGCTGGATAAGTTGACGGTTCATTCCGCTGTGGCGACCCCTGATGAATAAAGGGACTAAGCCAAAAAGAAAATGACTGACTGAATGAATGAATGTCATCAGTAGTTTGCAGAACAAAGCAAAACAATCTATTTTTACTCAAACACATACAGAAATCCTGTGAAAATGGCCACAAATAATTTCTTTGTTGATTTTATTTATTTGAAATAGAAAATATTTGCAGCTTTAAAAAAATGTAGATCAGTTTAAACATCCTTGCAGAATATTAATAACTTTTAAGAGATTGTACTATATGCATATCACACAAAATAAACCCAAAGTTGGTGATCATGGGCTTGTGTTATACTGAAGGATTTTGTGACTGTGACCTTGCAAAATTGACATGAAATATTGATTTGAACTTAATGTCTTGTGTGTGAGAGGGAAAAGACAACACAGAGTCATATGAGAGACATGAATCCTGCAGAGCTAAGAATGAAATTGAGACAAAGATCAATTAAACTTTTCTGTGGTCATTTCCATTCTACAGTTGATCAATGAGGATCAGTTTGTGTATTATTATAGAAAGTTAAACATACTGCAGTGGTTAGCACTGTCGCCTCACAGCAAGAAGGTTGTTCGAAAGCTGGTTCGAGTCTCATCAGTTGGCATTTCTGTGTGGAGTTTGCACGTTCTCCCTGTGTTGGCGTGGGTTTCCTCCGGGTGCTCCGGTTTCCCCCACAGTCCAAAAACATGCGCTATAGGTGAATTGAATTAACTGAATTGGCCGTAGTATATGTGTGTGACTGAGTGTGTGTGGATGTTTCCCAGTACTGGGTTGCAGCTGGAAGGGCATCCGCTGTGTAAAACATATGCTGGATAAGTTGGCGGTTCATTCTGCTTTGGCGACCCCTGATGAATAAAGGGACTAAGCCGAAGGAATGAATAAATGGTTGCAAACAATTTATATCGGCTGAATGCATCGGCATTACTAAATTTAGTTTGTTTATTTAAATTCAGCCCAATAAATTGTTTGCAATCACTTACCTCAGTTATTCCCAAAGTGGGGGTCGCAAGACAGTGAGAGCGAGAAAGAGAGGGGTGGGGGGGGGGGGGGGGGGGGTTGCTTGGTGATTTCCAAAATTATAATTGCCATATTTTATCCCTAAAACCTACAGAAGATAAAAATAGTAGTTAATAGTTACATTAAAAAACCAACATGCAAATAAAAAGCCATCAGCCTTTCGAGTTTTTGCGACTCCTGGGGTGATCGCACTATTATGTCTTTCTTTTCTTTTTTCATTCTTTTATAACCTCTTTTAACACATTTTAATCTGTTTTTATCTGTTTTTACTCACTGTTATTTGTTTTTATTTTCTTATACACTTGTCTCTTTTATTCCTGTTTACAGTATGTAAAGCACTTTGAATTGCCACTATGTATGAAATGTGCTATATAAATAAACCTCCCTTGCCTTAAAAAACATTTTTTTTTGCTTGACAGATGACAGATAATTTTACTTGACTTGTTTTTTTTTCTGATAACAAAATAATTGTACTTTTTTTTTTTTTTGGAAAATACTTCGTGATTTAAGATTTTTTTTTTTTTTAAATATTTGGACTAGAACAAGTCAAAAACATATGACACGAATTTTTTTTTTTTCAGGTTGCATAGATGATTATTTAAGTACCTCATTTACATTTATGGACCCTTTTCACATTTCTGGGTTTCTCAGAAGCGGAAGGTGTCATAGCTGGTGATGTGAATGGGAGAGTACAACTAATAATTTTTTTACAAAATAATAAAAGAAAAACTCCACGATGGTGTTATCAAGACTTTCAGAAAAAATAAAACAAATAGTGTAAGACTGATAACGGCAGCCAGAAGAGAGAACAACCTAAAATTTACTGTCCTGCCCTCATAGACACTGCGTTTCAA
Source organism: Danio kyathit (assembly GCA_903798195.1). NCBI lineage: Eukaryota > Metazoa > Chordata > Actinopteri > Cypriniformes > Danionidae > Danio > Danio kyathit. The sequence continues at coordinate 11,795,156 of LR812535.1, forward strand.
ACACCTCGCATAATTCGTTTTTTGTAATTTGATGCAGATATGTTATAATATATACGTAAATACATATAAATGTTCATATGTTTAAAAAGAAATTGAAACAATAAAAACTTTCAAGGATTTAAGATTATGATGACTGTTAAACGTGTCATAACATTTTTTGTGAAAAGGGTCCATTCGTTTAGCAGACACATTTATCCTAAGCGACATAAGAATAAAAGAAGCATGTCCATTCACCTGCACTTATTAGACATGATTTATTACATATTTGGATATATTTGAAGTGGTTTTTGTCATTTTATTGCACTGAAAAAAAATTATTAATTGAATTTACATCCATTTTTTAAGGTAAGTGGTTGCAAACAATTTATATGGACTGAATTTAAACAAACAAATTATATGGAGTAATGCTCAACTTAAATTGTTTTTGTTTTGTTTGTTTAAATTCAGCCCATATAAATTGTTTGCAACCACAAAAAAATTAGTAAATCAATGAATTATTTTTTTCAATGTGTGATTTCACTGCACCTCAATTCCTTCAGGTTTCTAAAAGATCAAATAAACCTTTGGCTTGGTTAAGTTAGAATAGCCTGTGTTACAGTATGTGTGTTGCAGTAGGTGATCTACAGTATGAGCTGGTCAGCCTGTACTCTACTGTTTGTGTTTGAGCCAGCAGCGAGGTATGAGTGTGTGGGACCTGCTTCATTTTGGCAGCATGTCTGACCTACATTCAGAGGTGCTGTGTTATTTTAGGAAGTGGACAACACTGTATCAAAGATGATGTTGGCTGAAACTCCTGTGTTGCTGTGCTGACAGTTGTTTTGGCATGTCTGCCGTGCCCTATAAATGCTACCGTGAACTATATTCCTTCTCAACCTTGACTTTGTGCTTTTTAGGTTCTGACATTTGCACTGGTTTTGAGCAAAACGCTAAACCAACTACAGCACTTTTTTAGGAAAAGAAAACATATATACCCATTCATACTCTCGTTTTTTTTTTGGCTTAGTCCTTTTATTAATCAGGGGTCGCCACAGCGGAATGAACCGACAACTTATCCAGCATGTTTTACACAGCGGATGCTCTTCCAGCCGCAACCCATCACTGGGAAACATCCATACACTCTTGCATTCATACACATACACCACGGCCAATTTAGCTTACCCAATTCACCTATAGCGCATATGTTTTTGACTGGGGGAAATCGGAGCATCTGGAGGAAATCCACACGAACACAGGGAGAACATGCAAACTCCACACAGAAATGCCAACTGACCTAGCCTTATCCACCATATTATCCACCAGCGACCTTCTTGCTGTGAGTCGATTGTGCTACACCACCGTGACGCCCCTAAGTATATACCCAGTAATGCCAAACGTGTTAGGACATCTAAGCTGATTCAATTAAATACAAGTCTATTAATGCATTTACATTTACGACTTTTTAACCAGAACATTTAACAAAATCCAGTTTTGAGCTAGATTAGCTTGTCTTTTAGAGTCATGTGCATGCTTTTTGCAGTACCAAAAACGAAAGCTGCGTCCCAAATGGCATACTATACAATATGCACTTATGCACTATGTACTTATGCACTTACACACTCAACAGCATAGTATATGTATGTAGGTCATCCCAAATTGAACACTAATGTTTTTTTTTTACTAAGCAGAAACTCAAACCATTTCCCTGATGACGTTTTACCTTCGCCAAATTAGTGAATTAAATGAACAAACTACCAAATAATACCTGCCATGAGTATAACCACATTCACCATCGGAAGGCGCTATAATCATTCTCATAGGAGAATTTTGCTTTCATTCATTCATTCATTCATTCATTCATTCATTCATTTTCTTTTCAGCTTAGTCCTTTTATTAATCTGAAGTGGCCACAGTGGAATGAACCGACAACTTATCCAGCATATGTTTTACGCAGCGGATGCCCTTCCAGCTGCAACCCATTACTGGGAAACATCCATACACACTCATTCACACTCATACACTATGGACAATTTTAGCTTACCCAATTCACCTATAGCGCATGTCTTTGGACTGTGGGTGAAACCAGAGCACCCAGAGGAAACCTACGCAAACATGGGAAGAACATGCAAACTCCACACAAATGCCAACTGACCCAGCCTAGGCTCAAACCAGCGACCTTCTTGCACTTTGCCCCAGAATTTTGCTTTCAAAATCCAAAATAAATAAATTAATCCAACATGTGCGCTTGATAGCTCCGCCTCCTCCGCTACATGAGCAAAGCTGCGACTGTTGAGTGCGTGAAGTGTCCATCATTCCAGACTTCATATTACTGGTTGAATAAGTGCATCATCCGGGTAATTAAAGTGCACTTATTATTTTTAGCGTTTTCAGTGTGAATGCACTACTTACACTATTTATACTACAAAATGGCGTAGAATAGTGCATAAGTATGCGATTTGGGACCACCTGATGACTGTTTTGTCAAGTTGCTTGCTAAGATCATGTTTAAATTTTGTCCGTCCAAACACACACTACATTTTTTATTTTTATTTTTTATGGGATTTCCCATAGAGGTTATACATACTGTATAGCGATTAATCAATATGCAAAATATTGATAATTATTTTAACTTTTAGAGTGCTTTATAAATATATTCAGATTGTATTAGTGGTTGTTCATGACAGTTTAATACAAATAATTATTACATAAAATAATTAAAAGGACAAATTCTGGACCTTTTGGCCGTTGAAGGTGGGCCGTTCAAACTCCCTGAACCCCCCCTTGCTACGGGCATGTAATGTTAATACAACACCACATTGGCACATCAAATTGAAAGTAAATTAAAAGTGACCACTTTTTACAAGATGTGAAATTACATTTCTGATGCCCCTAGAGTGTTTATGTGAAGTTTCAGCTCAAGATACAACACAAATAATGTTTTATTACTTTTTGAATCTGCCCCTTTTAGGCTTTGATGCTAATTGTGCCATTTTGGTGACTGTCGCTTTAAATTCAAATGAGATTTTTTCAAAAGAAGGCGGAGCTACAAATGCCTATGTGTCTGCATAGTGGCAGATTCAAAAACAAGACTATGTTAATGAGGGAGAGATTGTCATTAATTGGTGGAGCTTTTCACATCTGATGACACGTACAAAGGGAAAATGTCAATAAACGTGTTTCTGCACAGTTCTTATCAAGTGTGATTATAAAAAATAAAATTAATAATTTTTTACTATTAGAAGCTGGTTATATTTACAGACTGTTGCCACACAACTGTTTAAACCCCTTATAAAAGTGATTTTTGCATAATAGGTCCCCTTTAAAAAGTGAAGTTCTGGTTTCATTTGTTTGCTATAATCACTGATATTTTGCATTTGATTACAAATGACTTTATTTATTTAAATGTACATTTGTGAATTATTTTATTGTATTTTATTATTTAGCAAAATATCAGAAGGATGTTTTACGTCCTTAAAAAAAAGTCCTATTTTTCTGAAGATTTTATAAATGACATTGTGTTAAGTTTGGACAAATTGAGGCAACTGTGAGTTTCCTAGCAGCTGAGCCTCCCTCCGGATGGGGGAGGGGAACATGACATGATCCAAACACATTAGTGGCCCCAAATAGCATTTGCATATTGAAGGTACACTCTTAGTGCAACATTTGAGGAAAACAGTTGTTACCTGACTTTTTATGCAATTGTAATCTGTCATAATGACATTTGTAAGCTGATACTCCAAGTCTCCAAGTACACTTTGGGCCACTGTAAATATGCAGTTGCTGTGCAACTGTATCTAAACCACCTCATGTTATTCCGTTTTGTGATCTCATCTTCTGAAATTAGCTCTGCTTCTGAAACTAGACTTTTAATATCACCTTCTGGCTGCATGCTTAATGATTTGAATCACAGTGACAGTAAAAGAAAAGCCTCCCAGACCTATAGTGACCCTCGGCTGTAAATGTGCTCTTCACTGCTGTGACTTTCACATCAGATGAACCAGATGCTGCAAGGAACAAACAAACAAACAGAAAAACCTTTATGTTTGTGTTACCGATATGATAGCTGGCTGACATCCTGTTAATTAGCAAGAGTAATAATATTAATACAGTATACAATTGAATTCAACCTGTGAATTCACTCCAGATGGTGTTTAACAGAGAAAGGAATTTTCACAGTATTTCCTATAACATTTTTTTCTTCTGGAGAAAGTCTTACTTGTTTTATTTTGGCTAGGGTAATAGCAGTTTTAATTTTTAAGGTCAATATTATTAGCCCTTTTAAGAAATATTTTGCCTTATAACCTGCCTAGTTAACCTTATTAACATAGTTAAGCCTTCAAATGTCACTTTAAGCTGAATACTAGTATCTTGAAAAATATCTAGTATAATATTATGTACTGTCATCATGGCAAAGATAAAATAAATCAGTTATTAGAAATTATTATGTTTAGAAATGTGTTGAAAAGATCTTCTTTCTGTTAAACAGATATTGGGGGAAAAAATACAGGGGGGCTAATAATTCTGACTTCAACTGTATATAATGACCCCAAATGTTTTAATGGGAGTGAATGACATTTTCTAAACGGAAACAAACAGGGGATACCACATGGACAATATGGTGTATTTTGGTATATTCTAAGACCTCCTCTGTATTATTCACATGTCATGTGAAAATGACTCAAATATCCTTTTACTTCCTCTCACATGAATACATAATGTGATGATGTTTTTGTGCTTGTGCCTGGATGAAGGTAGGTGGACGACAAGTAGACTTGACTGATGTTAATACCTTTTATTAAAAGCATATTAAATGCTAAGACTGGGGAAATGCCCAGAAATCTGAGCTATTTCTATCAGCAACCGTAATAATAGTATTTGGTATGCACGATGCAGATATATCCTGTTGAGTAATTCAATCTTTTGCAATCTCTCAGAGAATTCCAAAAGTACTGATGATGACTCATGTCTTGTCTTTTATTTTTTATTTCTCAACAACTATAATTCATATAAACCATTTTGTCTGAACTTTCAGTGTCTTTCATCTAAAAACTCTTTAGAGGGATGTGTCTGGAATGATTTCTAGGTTGCTGATGGAAATAAGCTCATTAGCATTTTAGGAAGTAGTCGAGATCATCAGAAATAGCGTATTTCCCGAGAGATGTACCCATCATATCATGTGTAATTTCGTGCATTTCAATTGCAGTTCTTCATATCTGATGAGTTGCTGTGCATTTGTCTGTTTGATAGGACATCTGTGAAGACATATCCGATCATGTCGAACAGATCCACGCACTGTTGGAGACCGAGTTCTCCCTGAAGCTCCTGTCTTACTCTGTGAACATCATAGTGGACATCCGGAGTGTCCAGCTCCTGTGGCACCAGCTGCGAGTGTCGGTGTTGGTTCTGAAAGAGCGGCTTCTTCAGGGCCTGCAGGACTCCAACGGGAACTACACCCGGCAGACTGACATCCTACAAGCCTTCAGCCAGGATCACGACCAGGTCAGATACATCTCCAAAACGTCATCCAAATAAAACCACCTAAAGCGGGTTCACCCTTTGATAAGAGTACATTTCTTGCTAATTCCCAAGGACGGGAACTTAGTTATGCAATGTTCTGCTGTGATTGTACCCTAAACTCATTTGCTTTACCCTTCACCAAAGACATTCAGAATAGGGCTGCACAATATATTGTTTCAGCATTGGTATCACAATGTGCCAACTGGAATAGTCACATCGATTAACCCTAAAAGTTGGCAACAATAGCCTAGTGGTTCAGTGTGCCCACATATAGCACTGAGGTGCTCTTGGTGACCCGAGTTTGATTCCTGACTCGAGGTCCTTTGCTGATTCTTCCTCTCTCTGCCTCCAATGCTTTCCTGTCTGTAATATCCACTGTCCTATCATAACAAAGGAGAAAATACCCTTCAATAATAATAATAATAATAAAATAATAATAATAACCCTAATAGATTGAAAGTTTTGTTTACTGTAAGGCCTGTGACTATGTAAGATTTCAGGAAAATGTAAACCATATGCAACCCTATTCTAACACCTTTCAAGTCTTGAACACCTTGAGTTGGATCAGCGGTCTCTGATTAGGATTGGAGCAAAACTACAGCCCTTCAGGAATTGAGTTTGAGACTTATGCTGTAAACAATTTGGGCACAAGAAATTATACAATTTGTGGCTTTGATTTTTTCCAATATCATGCAGCCTTCATTCAGAATGGGCAACCCTAGTAGATACTTGCACCACATTGTACTTGCTTATCTCAAGCAGTTCTAGAATAGTATTTGACTAGATTTGAAAAATATTTTCGTCTTGATCACCTTTAGGCTCGACTGGACGCTTTGACTGAAGTGGATGACTCTGGCCAACTGACCATTAAATGCAGTAGAGACTACTTCTCCCTCGACTGCGGCATCACTGCTTATGAACTAAGCGACTACAGTCCTATTGAAGACCCAGAAGGTCGAGGGCCACACTCACTTTATCCTGAGCTGGAGCAAGACTTTCCAGAGCTGCTCCAGAGTGTGGATCTTCTCAACATTGCAGCCTCTAGACAGAACCAGTTGTCAGCGTCATCTACAGAAGAGTCTGTTACCTCCACCCAAAAACCTCAAGAGACAATCAGTAGCCCCACAGACAAAGAAGAAGAAGGAGGTGCAAGGGATTCAGCAATGCAGGACGATTCCAACTTTGGCCTTTCCAAGAGGCCTCTTCATGGTGGCTTTAGGAGTGAACTATCTCCAACACAGCCTTTGCCTAAAAAACCCATGTACCTGGAGGGTGATGGAGATACCAGGTTTGGTAGACCTTCACCTCTTCAGTATCAGGCTGACTTAAGCAGAAGCACACCTTCTCTTTTGGATACTCTAGATCGATCTAAATTTTGGCTGGAGCTGGAATCGGTTTACCCAGGCAGCGGGAGCCAATCCTACGAGAGTCTCCATGGCATGAATACAAGGAACTTGCAAATAGGACTCAAAAGGTCTGGTCAAGTCCCTTTTGAAAGACGCTCATCTGAAGCTGTGCAGGAATTTAGCAAGCAGAAACACTTGTCAAGCCTTAAGACTATGCACTCCAAAGCAAAGCAGGCTTACAGTGACTCTTCCAGCCCACCGCCATCTTCAGGAGAGGACAATTCAGACCACGAGCCACGTGCAATGTCCTCCAGTCCTGATGATCATGCCCCCGCAGCAAATTCCCTGTGGATCATGAACCAGAACGCTCTGTGCATCTCCAATGCATCAGGCAACCTCAAAGAGCACTGGTATGGCTCGGATGAGTTTCTCGCTCTTCCTGCCCAGCTGAAAAAGACAGAGATGCTGGCGATGAAGCTGGAAAGCCTTGCTCAGGCTTTACCCCAAAGAGGCCTACAAGAGTCCATTCAGGACGTGGATGACTGGGAGCTCACCGAGGTCAATCCTGATTGGGAGAGCAGCACTGATCTCCATTTGCTGCACCCCTATAAAAAGCCGTCCCGAACTGGGGGCTTTTCTCCTACCTCTTCGAGCGATGTGGCTCCTTCTTTGGATGACAGTATTGAATCTGGACCTCTCAGTGAACTGATGTCTGAGGATGAGGGGGCACGGAGTACACCAGAGTCCAGGGCAAGAAATGTATCGAGTGAGCCGCCCAATGCACCGAACATCATGATCCAGTGCACGCCATTGATAAAGCAACTGCTAGCAGATATTCAGCACCAAGACAACTACGATAATGTCTGGACAAAGATAGAGGTAAGAGATTTCTGCTTTTTTGGCACGTATTCTCACCCAATTTTTTTTTTACAAAATACCATTCCCCACATAGGAATTGGATATATGGCAATATTAGGTATTTTGAAATATTGCAAAAATTACCACTTTCATATTACAAATTACAAATATGTACATATACAGTACATATTCTATCTATCTATCTATCTATCATCTATCTATCTATCTATCTATCTATCTATCTATCTATCTATCTATCTATCTATCTATCTATCTATCTATCTGTCTGTCTGTCTGTCTGTCTGTCTGTCTGTCTGTCTGTCTGTTATAGATTTAGTATCTATCTATCTATCTATCTATCTATCTATCTGTCTGTCTGTCTGTCTGTCTGTCTGTCTGTCTGTTATAGATTTAGTATCTATCTATCTATCTATCTATCTATCTATCTATCTATCTATCTATCTATCTGTCTGTCTGTCTGTCTGTCTGTCTGTCTGTCTGTCTGTCTGTTATAGATTTAGTATCTATCTATCTATCTATCTATCTATCTATCTGTCTGTCTGTCTGTCTGTCTGTCTGTCTGTCTGTTATAGATTTAGTATCTATCTATCTATCTATCTATCTATCTATCTATCTATCTATCTATCTGTCTGTCTGTCTGTCTGTCTGTCTGTCTGTCTGTCTATTATAGATTTAGTATCTATCTATCTATCTATCTATCTATCTATCTATCTATCTATCTATCTATCTATCTATCTATCTATCTATCTGTCTGTCTGTCTGTCTGTCTGTCTGTCTGTCTATTATAGATTTAGTATCTATCTATCTATCTATCTATCTATCTATCTATCTATCTATCTATCTATCTATCTATCTATCTGTCTGTCTGTCTATTATAGATTTAGTATCTATCTATCTATCTGTCTGTCTGTCTGTCTGTCTGTCTGTCTGTCTGTCTGTCTGTCTGTCTATTATAGATTTAGTATCTATCTATCTATCTATCTATCTATCTATCTATCTATCTATCTATCTATCTATCTATCTATCTATCTATCTATCTATCTATCTATCTATCTGTCTGTCTGTCTGTCTGTCTGTCTGTCTGTCTGTTATAGATTTAGTATCTATCTATCTATCTATCTATCTATCTATCTATCTATCTATCTATCTATCTATCTGTCTGTCTGTCTGTCTGTCTGTCTGTCTGTCTGTCTGTCTGGTTATCTATCTATCTATCTATCTATCTATCTATCTATCTATCTATCTATCTATCTATCTATCTATCTATCTATCTATCTATCTATCTGTCTGTCTGTCTGTCTGTCTGTCTGTCTGTCTGTCTGTCTGTCTGTCTGTCTATTATAGATTTAGTATCTATCTATCTATCTATCTATCTATCTATCTATCTATCTATCTATCTATCTATCTATCTATCTATCTATCTATCTATCTGTCTGTCTGTCTGTCTGTCTGTCTGTCTGTCTGTCTGTCTGTCTGTCTGTCTGTCTGTCTGTCTGTCTGTCTGGTTATCTATCTATCTATCTAATCTATCTATCTATCTATCTATCTATCTATCTGTCTATCTGTCTATCTGTCTATCTGTCTATCTGTCTGTCTGTCTGTCTGTCTGTCTGTCTGTCTGTCTGTCTATCTATCATCGAATGGTTGGAAAAAAACATATATTTAAGCAGCCATTTTTGCAATATTTGGAAATATGTGTTGCATGTATGACGTGTTTTTATTTTTACATATGTACAATCCAAATATGAATTTATATATAATATATGTAATTTGCATATATTTCCATGAATCAGATTTCTACATGGGTCTATATGTTTCAAACCATATTATGCTAGATTTGTTGTTACATAATTGCAGCATGTTTCATGTGAATGGAATTTAGCTATCAACTTTATTTCGTATTTTTGATTAAATTATTTCAAATTTTTTTCAAAGATAGGTCAAATAAGGAGTGCATGTAGCCATTTCTGCTTCCCTTAGCACTCAAATCCATACATAGCCAATCCTGCAACAAAATCTAAAAAGCGCACCCAAGTGTTAACGCTAACCCTCTCCATGATTAAAGTTAGATTTATCACAGTTCTGCAGTTTATGTTTAATTTGAAAGGGATATAATCATTAAGGAAGTCATTTGTATGCCTTAATCCTCATTCGCATAGAGGCGGCAGCTAATATGTGTCACTACACTAAGCAGATATTAAAAACAGCTGATAACTAAAGGGGTAATGAACTAACAAGCCACCTCAGCCTTTCGCTAATATTCAAAGCTTAATTAACAGGATTGCACTCCTCGACAACCTCTCTTCAGTCCCAAGTCTGTAATTAAATGATTAGCTACATAATTAAGAACATGCAATCGTGTTTATAAAGGACCCGGGTGCTTGAGGAAACCCAAATTCGTTGGATTAGTTATTCCCTTTCTCATGGGTTATGTGAAAAATGGTGTATAACCATGCTATTCTTGCTAATGCTGAAGTATATGGTATGTAATCTATGAACAGAAGGCATATTTCTGTATACATTCAAATACCCAAATGACCAAGTATATTTGCTGAAATGAGCAGTATATTTGCAACAGTGCTTACTTCTCAGGAATTACTGTATCCCACAATGCATTGCATTCAATTTAGCCTATGTGTGAACCAATTTAGACCTGAGTTTTGAGTGGTTAAAAAAATATTTCATAAAAATTAAGAAATAATTATTCACATTAGATGCACAAATCAAGAATTACATATTATATTAATTAATTTAGCTTATGATTTCAATCTAGACTACTGTTTTAAATGCTTATAATGGTATAATCTATATTGTTTACCCTACATTAGCAAGCAACATGCAGTATGTATTGTTGTAGTAAATACATCAGGCTATTATATTTTAGTTGCAGCTGCTGTTTAGCAATTTAACCTATTTGTGAACTAAATTGGGCCTTAGTTTTGAAAAGTTTAAACAAATGTTTCATAAAAATGGCATTAAATATTTACATTAGATGCATAAATCAAGAATTACACATTATATTATTTAATTTAGCTTATGATTTCAATAGGCTACTGTTTGAAGTGCTTATAATGGTATAATTCATATTGCTTACCCTAAATTAGCAAGCAACATGCAGTATTGCTGTAGTAAGTATATTGTGCTATTAAATATCAGTTTCAGCTGTTATTTAGCAATTTAACCTATGTGTGAACCAAATTGGACCAGAGTTTTGAAACGTTTACACAAATATTTCATAAAAAATGGCATTAATTATTCACATTAGATGCTAAAAATTAAGAATTACATATTACATTAATTAATTTAGTTTATGATTTCAATCTAGACTACTGTTTTAAAATGCTTATGATAGTATAATCCATATTGTTTACCCTAAATTAGCAAGCAACATGCAGTATGTACTGTTGTAGTAATTATATTAAGGCATTATATTTTAGTTTCAGCTGTTATTTAGCAATTTAACCTATTTGTGAACCAAACTGGACCTGAAATTTGTGTGGTTTAAAAAAATCATAAAAATGGCATTAAATATTCACATTAGATGCAAAAATCAAGAATGACATATTATATTATTTAATTTAGCTTATGATTTCAATCTAGGCTACTGTTTGAAGTGCTTATAATGGTATAATTCCTATTGTTTACCCTTAATTAGCAAGCAACATGCAGTATGTACTTGTAGTAAGTATATTAAGCCATTATATTTTAGTTTCAGCAGCTATTTAGCAAGCTGATTGCAATCAGCAATGCATGAAACCTTCCAAAAGTCCATCATTCCAACAATATTAAAGCAAATCACACTATTTTCATATTAGGCCACAAGGTTAGTTCTACTAGTTTAGTTTACTATCTCAAAGACATAGAGGCGTACTGTTGCCATCTGGTGGTCAAATGTAAATACACACCAGAAGAACAGCAATCTGTAAACCTAAATTAAATGTGAAATAAGTACCGTAGACTCTGTTTATGAAAATACATTTAGACAATACAATTGAGTGCAATGTTTCTAAGAATATGCTGTAGTGCCCCAAAACAAGAAAAACTAGTTATTGTTTGGACAGTAAAATGATAACTTCCAAGATAGCCTGCTGTCAGCATCTATTTTCAATACATTCATTCATTTTTCTTTGGCTTACTCTCTATTTCAGAGGTTGCCACAGTGAAATGAACCGGCAACTATTATTATTACTATTATTATTACTGTTATTTACCATGCAGCAATTTGTTTTGTTACTAGTGCGCCATTTACAGTTTTTTTTTCCAATTGCTAACACAGTAAAATGAAAGCACAGCACAATTAGTTAAACTGACTCACAGAGAGCGAAACTTCTTCTCAAGTCTCCAAAAGTCTAAACACATTTTCTGCTTTACACACATTTTGCATTTCAAAATGACACTTTAAATGCACTGAAAACAGTTCTCTGCATAAGACACAACAATCTGATATAGTCACATGTTTGCTATTTCAAAACACTGCCATTCAAAATGACACTACATGAGCTAATTGGCCAATTACAAGTGCCACATGACAAAACACATCAATGGTTAATTGTTAACGCTTCAATCAGGATGTAAGCACTATTAAAAAAGACCACAGGTGTGAACCTTTTTTTGCAACAACAATGGAAGACATTGCAGAGAGAAAAAGAGGGAGAGGAAGAGTGAGAGGTAGGGGTAGAGCAGGTAGAGGACTTCATGGCCAAAGAAGACAAACACTTTCAAATGAAATCAGAGCAACCTAAGTAGATCATGTGATCAACCATGGGCTCACAATGCGTGAGGCTGGACAGAGAGTGCAGTCAAACTTGTCGTTTTACTGTCACCTCTGTCATCCGAACCTTTAGGCTGGACAACAGGTATGTAACCAAAATTTCATGTAGTGCACAAGTAGTATACCCCTTGTCATAGTGTATCAGTTGGGTGACACCTGTTTATTTAGTGTATGACATCAGCCATTCATAAACTGTACAAGTTTCCTGTACAATGTATTCTACTGTGGGGGAAAATATTTAGGCTGCATTGTCCAAGCTTTGTATATGATATATAAAAAAAAATACAGAAATAGAAATAAATATATTTCATTCATTTCATTTTCTTTTCGGATTAGTCCCTTTATTAATCTGGGGTCGCCATAGAGGAATGAACCGCCAGCGTATGTGTTTATGGTGCGGATGCCCTTCCAGCTGCAACCCATCACTGGGAAACAACCATACACACTCATTCACACACAAACACTATTGACAATTTTAGCTTACCCAATTCACCTGTACCGCATGTCTTTGGACTTGTGGGGGAAACCAGAGCACGGGCAGAACATGCAAACTCCACACAGAAATGCCAACTGACCCAGCCTAGGCTCGAGGCAGCAACCTTCTTGCTGTGAGGCGACAGCACTACCTACTGCACTACCGCGTCGGCCATAAATATAAATAAAATAATAAAATAAAATAAATATAAATAAAAAATGTTGCAACAGCATGTGGGTGAATCTGCAAATATTTCTGTGCATGTAAACAATCTGATACATATTTTAGTATTATGGCAAAGCATTCTAAAGTTGGGGGTGCTTTTCATTATGCCCAACAATGTTGGTTTAGCAAAAATCTGGTAATATGAATGAAGTGTGTGCCATTTCATGCAAACGTTTGACAATGCTATGTGTAGTTTCGGTTGCTGGGCTTCATTTTGCAGGATATATGAGGTATTTTGCAGTTTGGGTGTGTGGTTTTGTGAATTGTGTTCAGTATTTAGATAAAACCAGACTAGTTTATAAAACTGTGTGTTAGCAATTGGAAAAAAACTAATACTCATCACTGTTAACTGTATTCTTTATTGAATTGGCTCTCTCTTCAATCACGTCGACAAATTCATTGGTTTCTGTTCATTTACAAAACTCTAATTGGGAGAAGTCCACTATACAGTATTTACAGTCACTTCTTAACATTCCGAAGACATGTCGAAATCTGCGCTCTAGTAGTTTTATTAAGCATTGTATACCCAAAGTTTGCCCTTCATTTGCTACTCTTCAGTTTTCTGCTGCTGATGCTTGGATTCATCTGCAGCAGACCTTAAAGCTCAACACTTTTATCCCACTATCATCCTTTAAAAATTCAATCCATAATACAAGTAATAGTACAAGATCACTGTGCTTGTTTTTAGTTTTTCCTTGGTTTTATATGTTATTATCTACTGCTTCGTACTGTATCTGCTTTTTATGTTACCTCTTGGACAGGTTGTCATTGCAAATGAGAACTGGTTTTCAATTGACTTGCTTGGTTAAATAAAGATTATTATTACTATTCACTATTCATTATTATTCACACACACTACAGCCAATTTAGTTTACTAAATTCACCTGTACCGCATGTCTTTGGACTGTGGGGGAAACTAGAGCACCCGGAGGAAACCCACGCCAACTCGGGGAGAACATGCAAACTCCACACAGAAATGCCAACTGACCCAGCCAAGGCTCGAAACGGCGACCTTCTTGCTGTGAGGTGACAGTGCTAACCACTGAGCCACCGTGCCTCACTCTTATTTTCAATAATAAGTCAATAACTATAATAAAAATAATGCCAAAAGTAACAGCATTAGTACGGGTAACTGTGGTACTTTGGTGGAAAAAAATCCCTGTATGTTTTTGATCATTTTCAGGATGATCAATAGCATTGGACATGTTTTTACCAATGTCATGACTTTATCCTTTGAACTCTTTTATTCCACACTAATATTTTATCAGCCGCAAATCCAGTCTTCTGTTTCATCCAAGCGAATCAATGGTTCTAATCCTTCAGAAGCACCTTTGAAATATACTTCATAACTGTCTTTATGTCTTAAGAGCAGTAGCACAGCGATCCTGCCTACCTGATGGAGGTGAATGACTAGTGAAGGATGCTCTCAGATGTGTTCTGCTGCCGTCCTTCCTTTCATTCAGAGAGAGAGAGAGAGAGTTTGTGTGTGTATGTATGAGTGTGTTGTGTATGTAGTGTGCCTTGTTTCCCTAAATGTCCCCACAACTATAGCAGTACTAGTTTACTTTGACCTTATGGGGACATTTTTTGGTCCTCATTAGGAAAATGGCTCATAGCTCATAGTGTACGTGTTTGAGTGTGTGTGTGTGTGTGTGTGTGTGTGTGTATGTGTGTGTGTGTTTTCATGTGTGTGTGTGTGTGTGTGTGTCCATGTATGTGTTTGATTCTGTGTGTGTGTGAGAGAGTGTGTTTGTGTATGTGTGTGTGTGTTTTCGTGTGTGTGTGAGTGATTGTGTGTGTGAGTGTGTGTTTGAGTGTATGTGTGTATGTGTGTGTTTGAGTATGTATGTATGTGTGTGTTTGAGTGCATGTTTTAGTGTATGTGGGTGTGTGTGTGTTTGACTGTGTGTGCATGTGTGGGTGTGTGTTTGAGTGTGTGATTTAGTGTATGTGTGTGTGTTTGAGTGTATGTGGGTGTGTGTGTGTGTTTAAGTGTATGTGTTTGAGTGTGTGTGTGTGTTTGAGTGTGTGTTTTTGTGCATGTTTGTGTGTATGTGTTTGAGTGTATGTGTGTGTGTGTGTGTCTGTGTTTGTGTGTTTGAGTGTGTTTGAGTATGTATGTGTGTGTATGCGTGTGTTTGAGTGTGTGTTTGCATGTGTGTTTTTATGTATGTCTGTGTATGCGTTTGAGTGTATGTGTGTGTACATGTGTGTTTTTGAGTGTATGTATTTGAGTGTGTGTGTGTTTTTGAGTGTATGTGTTTGGGTGTGTGTGTGTATTTGAGTGCGCGCGCGTGTGTGTGTGTGTGTGTGTGTGTGTGTGTGTGTGTGTGTGTGTGCATGTGTGTGTGTGTGTGTGTCTTTGAGTGCATGTGTGTGTGTGCTGTAAGCTCACTGGAGCGGGTGGAGGTAGGCAGCCACATCCACCTGAGATGATGCGTGTCACAGGAGGAGGTGATTGATTACATTAGTATTCAGCCGCTGGAGATGACTTCATTCTCATGGCAACAGACAGCTGGCAGCTGAAGCCTCTTCTTGGGGGCGTCTCAGGGGTTTAGTCATGTGTGACGCCACCAACCCATCTTCCCTTCTCCCTGTCTTTCTCCGTCTCTCTGTCTCCATCTTTCTCAGCCCCCCCCCCCCCCCCCCCCCCCCCCCCCCCCCCCACATACACACACACCCACACCCAACCCCCACTTTATCATTCTTAGCATATCTTTGACTTTGCATCTATATCTTTATTTTTTGTTCTATGTTTTGTTTTGTTGTTGTTGAAAATAAAAAAAAATCTGAAAGTATTATGAAATACAGTAAAGAATATAGATTAAAAAGAAAATATAATTTAAAAATAAAGCATAAATTAATTTGAAACATTATTATATGCTGGTTTTCTTGTTTTCCATCGGAATTTGATCAATTGATTTGAGAGCTACTTTAGAAGGCATGTAATAAGGATCATTTAGTATTTCATTTATTCATTTCTTTTTTTTTTTTCCGGCTTAGTCCCTTTATTAATCCGGGGTCGCCACAGCGGAATGAACCACCAACTTATCCAGCACATGTTTTACACAGCGGATGCCCTTCCAGCCACAACCCATCTCTGGGAAACATCCACACAAACACTCATTCACACTCAAACACTACGGACAATTTAGCTTACCCAATTCACCTGTACCGCATATCTTTGGACTGTGGGGAAAACCGGAGCACCCAGAGGAAACCCACGCAAACGCAGGGAGAACATGCAAACTCCACACAGAAACGCCAACTGACCCAGCCGAGGCTCGAACCAGCGACCTTTTTGCTGTGAGGCGACAGCACTACCTACTGCGCCACTGCGTCACCTTCATTCATTCATTCATTCTTTCATTCATTTTCTTTTCGGCTTAGTCCTTTTATTAATCAGGGGTCGCCACAGCGGAATGAACCGCCAACTTATCCAGCATATGTTTTACACAGCATACGCCCTTCCAGCCGCAACCATACACACCCATTCACACTCATACCGGACCCACACTCACACGCTACGGATAATTTAGCTTATCCAATTCACCTATACCACATGTCTTTGGACTTGTGGGGGAAACCGGAGCACCCGGAGGAAACCCAGGCGAACACTGGAAGAACATGCAAACTCCATACAGAAATGCCAACTGATCCAGCCGAGGCTCAAACCAGCGACCTTCTTGCTGTGAGGCGATCGTGCTACTCACTGCGCCACTGTGACGCCCAGAATTATTAAAATACTGTTATTAATTGTTTCCATATTTAACTTCTATATTGTAAAAATGTTTTAAATTTCAGGTGGCTCAAGGGTTAGCACTGTCACCTCACAGCAAGGAGGTCGCTGGTTCGAGTCCCGGCTGGGTCAGTTGGCATTTCTCTGTGGAGTTTGCATGTTTTCCCCGTGTTGGCGTGGGTTTCCTCCGGGTGCTCCGGTTTCCCCCACAGTCCAAAGACATGCGATATAGGTGAATTGGGTAAACAAAATTGGACGTATTGTATGAGTGTGTGTGTGAATAAGTGTGTATGGGTGTTTTGTAGTACTGGGTTGTGGCTGGAAGGGCATCCGCTGTGTAAACCATATGGCTGGGTTACGACAACTCAGCCTTTTTCAGAGTGTGGTCTCTTTCCTAATATTTCCAATGTGTGCGCGTGTGTTACATATAATATTGTATTTAGATTAAAATATTATAAAAAAATCCCAACACGGGGAGAACATGCAAACTCCACACAGAAATGGCAACTGACCCAACTGGGAATCAAACCAGCGATCTTCTTGCTGTGAGGTGACAGGGCTGACCACTGAGCCACCGTGCCATCCGAAAAAATAAAAAATAAATAAATACATATAGTTCTCCAACAATTCTTACATCACATTGAAATAAAATGCAACAGTATGCAGATTCACAAGGACATCATCAGGGTGATGCATATAAACGTATAATATTTGTTTTATTATAAAAAGATTAACAGTAACATCGTCACATATGCATATAAACAGACAACATGAAATGGTGAAAAAAAACTGCAGTTGGTTTCTACGGTGGTTTCCAATTCAGATATTCCCTAGTAGCACTCACCCCATCTCTCTCTCTCTCTCTCTCTCTCTCTCTCTCTCTCTCTCTCTCTCTCTCTCTCTCTCTGTTTCTCTGTCAGTGTTTTTTTTTTTTTTCTTTCTCTGGGGCACAGAGTCGCGTCTCATTTTCTCTTGCTCCCTCTGTAATACACTCACAAACAGGTCTGGTGACAAGCTCAGTTAATGCCGTGACCAGCGGCTACATATTCATCTGCTCTGAGAGCTTTATCAGTGCACGAGATGAGAGGGAATGGCACGGCGTTCCCTGCCAGGGGAATAATTTAGCGGCAGTATCTATTGATCTCCATCGACTGCCACAATCTCGCAGAATTCCTTTGGTCCGTGTGATGATGTACCATAGTGCAGTAGAGCCGGAGAGATGTGCAATAGTTTAAAAGTGATCTACCAGCTCCAAACAGCTTGACCAAAGACAGTCTTCCAAGTCAGAAGCAGAACAGTACGCTTCCATTACTGATTTGCTCAAAGCTTGATATTTTCTATATGTTGATAATGAAGTATTACAACATGATGACTTTCAATTAAACAAGTAAGACGAGACTAAAACTTACAATAAGTCATTCTAAAATCATCTAAAATCATAGTGAATTAATATCTGTCCTGTGAAATTTAATTACATTTTTTAATATTTCCCAATTGCTGTATGAATACAGTAAGTGATTTCTTTCAACACATTTTAATATAATAAATATTTTCAACATAATAGTTTTAATAACTGATTTCTAATGCTGCTTTCACACCAGACGCGGAAGAAGCGTCAAGCTCGAGTGATTTACATGTTAAGTCAATGCAAAGATGTGAATAGACATCCTGCGGCGCGATATGCGCAAATGAGGCGTTGCAAATGGCGTGATACGCACGAATGGGGCGGTTCGAATGGTGCGATTCGCATGAATGAAGCAGCACGGGTTGAGCGTTTTGCATGATGGATGCAAATCTGAACTTCAGCGAACATTCGCGCCGCGTTAACCAATCAGACGCTTTCTCTTGTAGGACGTGCTTATGACGTATCACCTGTTGTTGGTGTCCCAGGGGGAAATCCTCCAGCTGACAGTGACAACAGTTCATCAAACTGGGCTTGGCTCAGTCTGAAGCACCGCTGAAAGCTTTCATCATTCCGGTTAAGTTTCTGGAGGAGTTTATGAGCTCACAGAGCTGGGTGCACCTCTGAAAGGATCTAGTGGACTCAGACACTGCTTCAAACGTATCGACGCTGTTTTTCAGCCTTTATAAAGCACATAAACACAGCTATTCTCTCAATAAAATCCTTGTTAGCCATTTAGCAACGAAGCTACAGTCACCGCCTACACCCCACCCGGTCTTCACTTACGCTAAAACCTGTTTGAAACAATAAATGCTTAACGCCGCATGGTCTGTCTGAGTCTGTCTTCATTTCGAAGTGTAGCCTTATAGTCATAAATGGTGGTTATTCTGACAAGAGACTCAGTTGTTGTTATTTTTAGTTGCTTTAATAGTGTGGACCACTATTTTCTTTTTGATCCTCACAATTTTGAAATCTAGTCGCGGGCCGGCTAACAAGGTTAACTTTCAAAGTTTTTCTTAACTTTTGATTATATATATTTATAAAATCATTGGTTTATTTATCAATAATTTCATTCTTACATTTAAAGAAAATATAATCTTCATCTAGTTTGGTACCACAGTTAAATTCTGTCCGGCCCGCGGGCCGCCAGTTGATGATCAGTGACTTATAATTTAAGTTACTTTGACTTAATGAAAAAGAGTTATAGTAACTCTTAAACTGATTATATTAAGCAGAACTCAAACCTAATGAGTTATGAATTAATTAATTAGAATTTTTGTGTTAACTTTAATGCGAGAAGCAATACAAAGCCATTTGAGCAGCTAGACAGTTCTTTGGACTTAATTTGTTCTATTAACTGAACTCAAGGCGTCGTGATGGCGCAGTAGGTAGTGCTGTCGCCTCACAGCAAGAAGGTCACTGGTTTGAGCCTCGGCTAGGTAAGTTGGCATTTCTGTGTGGAGTTTGCATGTTCTCCTTGCGTTTGTGTGGGTTTCCTCCGGGTGCTCCAGTTTCCCCCACAAGTTCAAAGACATGCGCTATAGGTGAATTGGGTAAGCTAAAATTGTCCATATGTATGTGTGTGAATGTGTATGGGTGTTTCCCAGTGATGGGTTGCAGCTGGAAGGGCATCCGCTGTGTAAAACATATGCTGGATAAGTTGGCGGTTCATTCCGCTGTGGCGACCCCAGATTAATAAAGGGACTAAGCTGAAAAGAAAATGAATTAATGAATGAATAACTGAACTCAATTTGAAAACTGAACTTAAAATGTTTAAGTTACTAATACTCTAAACGTGTGTGTATATATATATATATATATATATATATATATATATATATATATATATATATATAAGGTTTACAGTACTCAAACCATTTTGTCAGTTTGAGTTAACTTATCAGGTTTTACAGTCTAGGTAAGATAGTTTTATTGGGCAACTCACTGGACTACAGTGTTTGTTCTGTAGCCAATCAAAACATTTCTTAAGGGGCTAATCATTTTGATCTTATGAGTTTTTTTATTTTATTTATTTTTTAACAATCCAAGCCAAACTAAAGAAGACTTTCTCCGGAAGAAAAGTATATTAGGAAACATTGTAAAAAGTCCTTTAGTCCCTTATTCATCAGAGGTCGTCATAGCAAAATGAACCAGCAACTATTCCAGCATACTGTATGTTTTACACAGCAGATGCCCTTCCAGCCACAACCCAGTACTGAAAACACCCATACACACTCACATTCACACTCACACACTACAGCCATTTTAGTTTATCCAATTCACCTATAGCGCATTACTTTGGACTGTGGGGGAAACCGGAGCACCCAGAGGAAACCCATGCCAACACGGGGAGAACATGCAAACTCCACACAGAAATGCCAACTGGCCTAGCCGGGACTCGAACCAGTGACCTTCTTGCTGTGAGGTAACAATGCTAACCACTGAGCCACCCTGCCACCCATAAGGAGACATGTGCGACAAATAAGCATTAATGCCAAGGCAATGTCACTCCTTTAATTCAGGTCTAGCAGTCCTTAAGGGTGGAGCTATCAGTACTTTAGGACAAGTCTATCAGTCTTTTAGTGCGGAGCTATCAGTCCTTTAATTCAGAGCTATCAGTCCTTTAGGGTGGAGCTATCAGTCCTTTAGGGTGGAGCTATCAGTCCTTTAGGGTGGAGCTATCAGTACTTTAATTCAGGTCTATCAGTCCTTTAGGGTGGAGCTATCAGTACTTTAGGGTGGAGCTATCAGTACTTTAGGGTGGAGCTATCAGTCCTTTAGGGTGGAGCTATCAGTACTTTAGGACAAGTCTATCAGTCTTTTAGTGCGGAGCTATCAGTCCTTTAATTCAGGGCTATCAGTCATTTAGGGCGGAGCTATCATTCCTTTAAGGTGGGGCTATCAGATTTTTTTAGGGCGGAGCTACTAGTCCTTTAGGGCGGCTCTATCAGTTCTTTAGGGTGAGGCTATCAGTCCTTCAGGGCAGGTTAATCAATTCTTTAGGGCAGGTCAATCAGTTCTTTAGGGCAGGTCTATTAGTTCTTTAGAGCAAGTCAATCAGTTCTTTAGGGTGGGGCTATCGGTTCTTTAGGGCGGAGCTATTCCTTTACGGCGGCTCTATCAGTATCAGGGTATGTGTCCTTGACTGTAAAAAATACTGGCTTTCACTCAATCGATTTGTGTTGAGACAACTGGAAGGAATTAAGTTACCTTAAAAGTTACAAACAAACAGCAAACATTATTTGTTTAGTGTTTCTGCTCTGTCTTCACAGGAGACAGTGATTCAAACAAATATGATACGATTCCATCTGTAAAATTTAGCTCCTCTTTCTCATCATCATCGAGCACCTGAAAACATCCTGGATGAAATACCTGTACTGCCCTACGCTTCAATTGGATGTAAATCACAACAGAAAAAAAAAGGACAATCTTAACTTCCATTTTATGTCAACTTTAAAGAATGGTCATGTGACTCTTATGTACATGTGACCTTTAATGTAAAAAAAAAGTTTCAATTGCAGTTTAGTAAAATATTCCTCTTTTGAATTGCCTAAAAATACACCAAGGCCCAGTTTCACAAACAGGGCTTAGCTTAAGCCAGGACTAGACCTTAGTTAAATTAGGCTATTTAAGCCACATTTATAAAAACAGCCTTAGAAAAATACATTACTAGTGTGCACCTGTAGACAAAAAATGACACTGACATATTTTAAAACATCTCACTGCAAGTTATTTTTAGTTGAGACAGCTCAAACATGCAATTTAATCCATGACTAGCCTTAAACCTTGTTTGTGAAACCGGGGCAAATGTATTAATATAAACTTTTTTTGCTATATATGAGCATTTTTGCAAGATTGAAATTTCCATTTCACATATTTTTCAATTCGCTATTTCAATTTGCGCAATTTAAATTGAAATAGAAACGCAGCTACCGTGGGGTTCAGGAGAAGCGTTCTGGTCTTTCTCTGACATCTGAAATAACGTTTGCACAGATCTGATTCCTCTCCAGAATTTAGCTTTGAAAAGCACAACCAATCTCACCCACTTCAAAGCACGTCTGCCGGTGAAGGCCAAACAGTCGATAAATTATGGGATTTTTAGCTGCCGTCTGCGGAGAGGTCATTTGTATCAATATCTTTGATTTTCGCCAATGTTAGATAATGAGCAGGAGGAGCTGCCATGGAGAAAGGGCGAAATCTGCTCATATCACATTCAGATGCTTCATTAGAGTCTTTATGGAACGCTATTTGATCCGTTTGGGCGTCTATGACATCTGAACATCTGAAAACCAGCAGATTTGTCACTCTAATTAGTGCTCAGATCCACGTCATCTGGTTAACCACAGGCTCGAAGGAATGGTTCACCTGAAAATAAACATTTTGACGTCATTAACTCATCGTCTTTTCAGCACATTATTTTCCTCTTATGGTGCTTGTGTGTATGGGTTGCATCAAAGTAAATGCAGTTGTGCTATAAAAATAATAAAAGCACCATAAATGTATCATAAAACAGTCCATATGAATCCTTGGAGACAGTCCATATGAAGTCTTGGAAATAGATTTGAGAGCTCCAGGAAAGATCAAAATTTGTATGGTTCCTTACAAAAAGCTATAACTTCAGAATGATTGATATATGCATATAGATATTAATATAGACTATTTATTATTTCCATTTTGGGGTATAATTTTTCTTTTTTTTTATCTCACTAGGGCAAAATTTCATGTTTGAGGAAAAATAAACTAATAACATATATAATCTCATTGCACAGAAATAATGTCAAATAGGCTGCCAGTAGCCCTGAATAAAACTATATATTTACAAAATTATAAATATATATTTACAGTGTTTCCTCTAGGATTTTTCCAGCTGTGGTGGCAGGCCTTTTACACAGATCTTCCAAATACCTATGGTGTTATTTCAATGACAAATTTCATGAGCGCAGTATTACAAGTCGAGATCGCATTAATATGAGCATGCAAATCTCTTTGCTTGGTTGCCGATTTCCTCTGTTTGTGCACAAAACTTCTTGCACGCCCTCAAATATACTCTGCTCAAGCGCTGATTTTCTTATGCACTCTCAAATAGATGCTACTGAAGTGTGATTTAGTGCGTTTATGTAACGTGTATGTCTCCAGTGTTTATTAGATTTGCTAGGAATATTTACAGAACGGCATTGATGCCTCCTGAAGTAAAGTGAAACGGCCATAAACTCCAGCAAGATAAAGTCATTGTATGCAAAGCCACAGACCTTTATTTATAACGTATAATTATGTAAACTGTCTTCATCATAACTGAAGCTATGTCGTGATTGCTGGCAAGCATGTAACCTAAAAGGGTTAAACAAATAACGCACAGCACTACTACGATTGCAGAAAAGTTCACTCTGTTATAATTTACTTATCTTTTAATAAGTTTTGGTGCGATTATAACCCGCTATTAAAATAAAGAAACAACAATGTTTTGAATGGAAGCTGTAATGTAGCTCTGGCAGGAATTAATTTTGGTGTGGCGTGCCGCCATGGAAGAATAAATGAAGCGGAAACCATGATTTTACTTCCACGCACTCCACAACAAACACCTTAAATTTAACAGAATTCAGAACAGAAATGAAAATATATATCACAAAGCGAATAAATAAGCTTTCAGTTGATGTATGGTTTGTTAGGATTAGACAATACATAAAAAAAATATGTTGTTGCTTGATCAAACTACTTATTTAAATAAGCTGAATCAACACAATTCTTGGGATTTCATTGGAACAACTTAATTATTTCATGTTCAATCCACATGAATTTGTTAAAAGTGTTAAGTTAACTTAATTAATTTGTGTTGGGACAACATGAATGAATTGTGTGGAACCCTGCATTTTTTACAGTGTATTTAGCTCAGATACTAAATCAGTATTTAGATGTTTGAAATTGAGGGTTAAAACAAATCTAAATATTGAGATAACTGCCTTTAGAGTCTAAATTAAGTCCTTAGCAATGATTTTATGAATTAAAATGAGATTTTTTATATATTTACAGTAGAATATTTACTATATGCCTTTATGGAAGATGATATTTGCTTAATTTTGTACTTAAATTTATTCTTAAATCATTTTGACTCATTTCCCAGAGATGGGTTGCGGCTGGAAGGGCATCCGCTGCGTAAAAACGTGCTGGATAAGTTGGCAGTTCATTCCGCTGTGGCAACATCGGATTAATAAAGGGACTAAGCCGAAAAGAAAATGAATGAATGAATGAATGAATTTTGACTCATAGGTGGCATGGTGGCTCAGTGGTTAGTACTGTCACCTCACAGCAAGAAGGTCCCAGTTGGCATTTCTGTGTAGAGTTTGCATGTTCTCCCTGTGTTCGTGTGGGTTTCCTCCGGGTGCTCCGGTTTCCCCCACAGTCCAAATACATGCACTATAGGTGAATTGGGTGAACTAAATTGGCCGTAATGTATGAGTGTGTGTGTGTGTGTGTGTGTGTGTGTGTGTGTGTGTGAGAGTGTGTATGGGTGTTTCCCAGTACTGGGTTGCAGTTGGAGGGGCATCCACTGGTTAAAACCTATCCTGGAATAGTTGGCGGTTCATTCCTCTGTGGCGAGCTCTGAAATAGAGACTAAACCGAAGGAAAATGAATGAATTTTGACTCATACAATGTAATTTTGGCTATTCCCACTTATCTACCTGTGCAATATACAGCAAGACTGGTTTTGTGCTCCAGGGTCACATATTAGCAGACATTTAATTATAAAATAAAATAAAAATCTACCACACTTTATGCATGTTTTGCTTGCTTGATGTACAAAAAAAAGATAAAATATATATTCTAAAATATATCAGAACTAGCTTTATTAGCCAAGTGTGCGCAAACACTCGAGGATTTTTTTGTGGTTTTCAGCCAACATATGTGTTAATCCAGGAACATGTCCTACTTGGTGGAATACATGAAGTGGTGGAAAGGGTACTGAAAAACCATACTTTAAAAAAGTACCATTACTTGCCTAAAAATGTAGTGCAAGTAGAGTAAAAGTATCTGTTGTGAATATTACTCAAAGTATGAGTAAAAAGTAGCCCTTTCAAAAGTACTCAAGAGTAGTGAGTAGTGAGTATTGCTCTGTAACAAGCTGATGCATTTACATGTAATTTGTGGATGTGTGTAAATGTAACATTCTGTAGTGCATTTAGTTATTGCCCAGCAGGCACACAACGTCATAAGACATAATTACTAGGTTAGATTTAGGTTGTAAGGTCAGGTGACCAAAATTTAATGTCTAGCCAGTGTCTGAAGATTTAGGTTGTGTTAGAAATTGACCAAAATCCAACGTCGAGCCAGTATCTTAAACCAATGTCATATTGACATCAAATACTGACATTAGGCTCGTGTGAGGTGCGCCTCGCCTTGACTGCAATGTACTGTAGACGAGAGCAAGCGGCTGCAGTAAAAGGAGGGCTCAAAAAATACATCAGAAGTCGGACACCTCCCGAATCTCGCTGTTTTGCCGCCTGGAAAATGTCACCAGTGGTGGAGATCGCGTTCGCGTTTTTTATCGCGGATGCATGACCTCATTAACAAAATACTATGTTGATTTATAGTAAATATTATAGTGTTTTTGAGCATGTTTTTGCAGTATTGGGTTATGTTTATAGTTACTTTGATACCATAGCAACTACAGAATTTAAACAGGCTATTTTTATAATATATGGTTCAAAAACACTATTCCTATAAACTACTGTAGTATTTTTTAATGTGGGAGTGGATGCAATTGAAATATCACTGTTTTTACAAAAAGATGATCAGAATCACAGAAGATGAACAGCTCATTACTTAAAAGGGTGTATTTAAAATCTAAATCTGTATAATCAACAGTGGTAAATGTTAAAAGAATATCAAAATAAACAGCTTATACAGCAAGAAATCTCATTTGGCTACATTATAAATTAAGTAGCTATAGCAAGATGCTTTTGAGTGACAGGTCATGACAAATGTTTGTTTGTTTATTTGTTTTGCTAGGAATGCCCCTAGAATTTGGCATTTTATTGAACAAGTGGTCCATTTCTATAGTCATTTCAGACTTTCTATAGAAAGCATTAGAAGGTATAAAGGGAAATACAATTGAAGACAAAATTCTTAGCCCTCTTGTGAAGTTTAAAAAAATGGTATTGCATCAAATGTAAAAGTGCTGTTTAACAGATTCTGTTTTCAACAGTTTTATAAACTAATTTCTACTAACTAATTTCTCTAGTCTTTGCCATGATGACAGTATTATATTATATATTTTACATAATATTTTACTAGTTTTTTGCAAGATACTAGTATTCAGCCTAAAGTGCCATTTAAAGAGTTAACTATAGATTCATTATGTTAAAGAAAAATGAGGAAAGCCATTGGACAACAGTGGTTTGTTCTGTAGACATAAAGAAATTCGAAAGGGGCTAATTATATTAACATGTTTATTAGGCCTATATAAACAGCTTTTACTCCAGCCAGACTAAAATAAACAGCCTAAGACTTTCTCCAGAATAAAAACTATAGGCTGTATGAAATACTGGGAAAATGTTCTTGGTCTAAACATAACTTTTGACTTAACGTGTGTGTGTGTGTTTTGTTTACTACACCCCTTTCACTTATATGAAACCACACAAAGATGAGGCATAATGGCAAAACAGTCTGATTACCTCATGTATGCATATATATGTATGTATTGGATTGACTTTCATGGAATAATGTTGCATGAAAATTACAATACAAAATTCACACAAACATACAAAAAAGTGAAAATGACAACAAACAGGACTTTAAACTAAGAGACAAATAAAATACAGCACATGCACGTCCTAATGATTTATTAGTAACATTTAGTTATATTAGATAGGTCACATTATATTTTTACAAAGGTGTGTTTTGTTTTTGTTTGCATGTAAATCTAAATAAATAAACATATGTAATGCTCTTTATGACTTTTTTTAATTATCAACGAAAATACAAAAAAGGTATACAACAAAGCCAGGTATAAACCTTAGTAAAAAATTAGTAAAAACAAGATAGAGAATAACGTGTCATTTGTCAGTCTCATCCAATGAGCATTCAGCTGTGTCGTCAGCCAGTCATTTTCCATCATGCTTTTTGTGAGCGCAGTCTTTGGAGAGCAACTGCTGCCGACTGCTCAATCTGAGGCGGACGCAACTCGGACACTGACCGGCATGCATCTTGTGGTGATCGGTTCTGCGCAGAATTTCTCAAATCTCAAACGAGCCTATTTATTCGTCATGTAGGCTATGGCAACCAAAATCCAACGTCTGATAGACGTCATAGTAGTAACGTCCACACAACGTCAAGATGTAACAACATTAGACGTTGAAACAGTACATAGTTGATTTTAGGTTGGACATTGATGTTGGCCTGACGTTGGGTTCTGATGTCAACCCAATTTTCATTTCTAAACAAAATGCAACGTCCCCATGACGTTGGGGTACAACGTCAATCTGACGTCATGTTGACGTCTTGTGCCTGCTGAGTGTTTAAGGCCATTTTGGTCGTCATACAGTAAACATCTGTCATCTTCTCATCAGTGATATGCATCTAAACAATGCGTGTAAAGATTTTGGACATCTTCTTCGACACTTTTAATGGTTTCAAACAGTTTGCTGCAATTATAAATCGCCCATATCTTGAGGTAGTCAATTTACCTTCTATGTGCAATTTGATTGGACAGGAATCACAAGACTACTCAGCCAATCCCCATAGACATGAAAAAATAAAGTAGTGACTGCAGGTTGAAGGAAAGTAGTGGAGTAAAAGTACAGAGACAGCACTAAAAATGTACTCAAGGGAAAGTAAAAGTAGACATTTTTAAAACTACTTAGTAAATTACAATTTTTGAGGAAAAACTACTTAATTACAGTCATTTGAGTATTTGTAATTATTACTTTACACCACTGCATACTTACATGCATACATGCAATATTAGATTAGATTCAACTTTATTGTCATTACACATGTACATGTACAAGTACAAGGAAACGAAATGCAGTTTAGATCTAACCAGGAGTGCAATAGCAGCAAGTGCAGGATACAGGTATAAGTTATAAAGTGCAGTAAAACTATGGTGATATTTACAAATGGATGTACTATGAACATTATATACAGGTTGCATTAGCTATGAACAGAGATTTACAATAGATGGATATATGTACAGGTTGCTATTAATAATCAGAACTTTGCAGATAAATAAAAATAATTACAAATGTATATGTACAGTGGGTGTGTACATAATTACAAATGTACATGTGAAGTGGGTATGTACAGTTCAAATAAATGAATCAGTGCAATGTAGTACAAACATACATACATACAGTACATACCAACAGAAGGACATTTAAATAAGTGGAAGATAAAGTAAATAATACAAATTCTGAAGAATATAACTTTAGAATAGCAATTTCTTTCACTGAGCTGTTGCTTTAGGGACAGTTTTTAGTTTATCTGGAATCAATTGGTGGGAGTCTGTGATGGAGATATATACATATATATATATTTTATCCAGCAGATGGCAGTGTTTACACACCAAACGCTCTTCCAGTTAAAAAGCCACCGAGGCGCATCAAGGGCAGCTACTGTGTGACATTCCCTTAAGCATTGTGTGCTTTTGACAAATGCAAACCCTCACTCCGTAACTTTTATCAGTTTATCAAACCTTATCGAAACGCTTGATTCTTTTTCTGAAGTCCTGTTTGTTGTGTAACACATTGGTGCAGATTCTCGATGATGGCAGAACAATCCCATTTGCAGTGTTTTGACCGTGTTGTGTGTTTGTTCTTGCAGGGTTTTGTCAGTAAACTGGACGAGTTCATCTGCTGGCTGAGAGACGCTCTAGAAACCACAGAAAACTGGACGCCGCCCAGAGCCGATATCGACAGCCTCAGACTCTACCTGGAAACTCACCTTGTAAGTAAATGTCTATCCATCGATATCCTTCAGTGTGCAAAAACAGAGGAGAACAAACGAACACATGGCCGGAAAGGTTTCAACACTGTGATGATCATGCACACTTTTATGCTATTGAATTTTCATCTCACAATCCTAGTTGTTGTTGGTTGTTGTTTTGCTCAAATGTTCATCGTGTCTCTCAGTTGTTGTTTTATTTAAAAACCAGCCTCACTTCACATGTTTTGTGCTAGAGTTTTATATAGGAGGAATTCAAATGAGCACAAATGAGGAATTTGTTAACAAACCAATGAGATTTTAGAGCTGTTAAATTATTGTAGACACCATTTCAGACATCATTTGGTCCAGAAATGTATTTGGACATGATACCTTCGTGTGCATTTACATTTTAAAAGAGAGCATGGTACAGTAATTCAATAATTTTTAAATAGCTGTAGATTTGTTGAACTATTATATATAACATTATTTTGCATATTATATTATATTATATTATATTATATTATATTATATTATATTATATTATATTATATTATATTATTTGGCGACCCCTGATGAATAAAGGGACTAAGCCGAAGGAAAATAAATTTATATTATCTCATTTTTTTATGCGGAAATCTGATATAAGACCATGTATAAACATTTATATGAAATTATAGCTTGTATATTTGAACATATATCTACATTGCTCAGCATAATTGAGTACACCCCATTTTGAAAATGAATATTTTTTATCCATTTCTCAGTGACTATAGGTCATATATTTTGGTGCATTTGAACAAAACTGATTTATTAAACAGATATATTTCTATATATAAGTCACCAAACATCTATAGAAATAGATCGTTCTTTAGAAAAAGAAAGATATTACATTTAAATTCATACAAAATATTGCAAAAAAATTATAAACTACAAAATTTTTTGTTGCTCTTTAAAATTTTTTTATTGAATATTTTTAGAATATTAGAATATTTTATTTTTATTTTATATTTAATATATTTTTTTTAAATTGCATTTAATATATTACTTTAATATTTTTAGTTAGATTAGCTCCAAATTTGGCTTCAGTACTGACTAATCTAATATTACATAGTATTTATAGTATTGTAGTAAAACTAATATAATATTGTAGAGCATCCTATAGAAAATATGAATTTAAATGAGAGATTTGTGAGAGGTGTACTCATACGCTGAGCACTGTATATTTGTAATTCCAATGGTTGAAAAACTGTTTAATTCTCATTAAATACATTTCCTTTAGTTGTCTTTGTGCTTTACCTACAATTGCACTGACAATTTTGTACTACAGTTCATACCACACAGTCACAAAAGCTCACAACAACTTTCAACATAATTCTTGTATACCATCTTCTAAATTATATTATATTATATTATATTATATTATATTATATTATATTATATTTTATTATATTATATTATATTATATTATATTATTTTATATTATATTATATTATATTATATTATTTTATATTATATTATATTATATTATATTATATTATTTTATATTATATTATATTATTTTATATTATATTATATTATATTATATTATTTTATATTATATTATATTATATTATATTATATTATATTATATTATATTATTTTATATTATATTATATTATATTATATTATATTATATTATATTATATTATATTATATTATTTTATATTATATTATATTATATTATATTATATTATATTATATTATATTATATTATTTTATATGATATTATATTATATTATATTATATTATATTATATTATATTATATTATATTATATTATTTTATATTATATTAATTATATTATATTATATTATATTATATTATATTATATTATATTATATTATATTATTTTATATTATATTATATTATATTATATTATATTATATTATATTATATTATATTATATTATGTTATTTTATATTATATTATATTATATTATATTATATTATATTATATTATATTATATTATATTATATTATTTTATATGATATTATATTATATTATATTATTTTATATTATATTATATTATATTATATTATATTATATTATATTATATTATATTATATTATATTATATTATTTTATATTATATTATATTATATTATATTATATTATATTATATTATATTATATTATATTATATTATTTTATATTATATTAATTATATTATATTATATTATATTATATTATTTTATATTATATTATATTATATTATATTATATTATATTATATTATATTATATTATGTTATTTTATATTATATTATATTATATTATATTATATTATTTTATATGATATTATATTATATTATATTATATTATATTATATTATTTTATATTATATTATATTATATTATATTATATTATATTATATTATATTATATTATTTTATATTATATTATATTATATTATATTATATTATATTATATTATATTATATTATATTATATTATATTGTATTATATACATTTTTGTATTACTAGTTGAGATCTCAAACTTGAAAAAAAAAATAATAATAATAGTTTTCCTTCTGGAGAAACACCTGAGATCAGAGCAAACGTCTCCTTAAATCTAATGACTCTCAAGGAGGAGCAGTTGAGATATTATGACCAGCGAGTCTTTCCTTGCGGGATCACGAAGCGTCTGAGAGAAGCGTTAGCGTGTTTGTTTATCCATCTGTCCGTGCGAGCAGCCGTCTGTATACCGCGGGAAGGAAAATCACATTGTGTTTTATAGTGAGGAGCTTCAGTCATTTTTATTGATTTGGAGAGCAGGGTCACACACACTCGCTGTCTCTCATCCAGCGCTCAGGCTCTCAGGATGTGCTCGCAGGTTTAATGTCTGGGCATTAAGTCCAGCTGGCAGGTGGGAGAGAGTGTGTGTGTGTGTGTGTGTTTGTGTCCATCAGTGTTCATATGTGTGTGTGTGGATCTTTCCGGTACCCACAGGAGAGCCGTAAGGAGGAGGTTGGCTGTTGCAGGGTAGGAAGAGAAGGAAAAGAGAGAGAAAAGGAGTGGGCTTTCTTTATAAGGCATTGAGAGATTGTGAAATGAAACAGCTATTGATTGCACTGGGTGGCGGATCCAGGTCTCTGAATCACATTAACGACACACACACACACACACACACAGACACACACACATACACATCGGCCTCCAAATGAGACACAGAAACAAGGGCCTCCAGTCACACAGATAGTGAGTTGTGCTCCTGCTTTCCAGCATGCACACACACATACATTAAAGACATTCTTTATGCGTTCGTTAGTACATAAAGCACTGAGTTCAATTGTGTGGCGTCCTCTGATAGGTTTGAACTGAAAGGACGGTGTGTAAAATGGTGATTGAAGAACCTTTAAAAAAGTTTTGTGTATTTTTTTGCAGTGCATTTGTCCAATAATAGTAGTCCATGGCATTTTAGAGATAATTATTGTGGTTGTTTATACATTAAAATTTAAAAATATTAGCTTTTAGTATTTATGGCATTTTTAAAAGAAAATTTTTTTGGTGTCTAGGTTGAAGCATTATATTATATTATATTATATTATATTATATTATATTATATTATATTATATTATATTATATTATATTATATTATATTATATTATATTATATTATATTATCTAGTATAATAATAATAATTATAAATACTATTTTTCTATAATTGTATACACTGTAAAAATTATATGATTAATTAGTCCTGACACCATATGTTTTTAGGTCATTGTAACTTATCAAACTAAGTTAATCATGTTCTAACTTCATTTTATAAGTTACGCAAGCTGTTTTAAGTTAGTTTAACATAATATAAGTTCAATGGACTCATAAGGTTAATTTGATTCAGCTTAAAAATTGAAGGATACCAGGATTTTTTTACAGTGTGTAAATGTTTATATATTATGTACATTATTTATATAATGTTTAGCAAATTTCCAAATGTAATACCTAAAAACTAATTTCGAGAGTAGCACATCATATGATTGACCGCTGCTCTCTCTTCTGTAATCAGTGATAATCAAATCAGATTGAAGAATCCCCTCTTCCACCCCATCTCCTCCTTTTCCTCCTTTTACCAGGGGGAGCTCTCGAGACCTACCTGATCTCAGACCCCCTTACATGCTAATTGACCAGGCAGGAGCCATGGGCTCAATTATCTTAGAGCTCAGGGTTCTCTCCCGGGACAGGAAATATTTATAAAATATTTATTTATTTATTTATTTATTTATTTATTTATTTATTTATTTATTTATTTATATATATTTATATGAAATATTTATTACAAATATATATTTTTGTTAATACTGTTGTTAGTAATGTAATAAAAATATATATATATAAAAATAAATAAATCTCATTTAAAATAACGTTTAAATTGTGTTTAATTTATTAATTTAAATTCTAATTTTATTGAAGAACACACAGTTATTAAAACTTTTATTTATTTTTTGTTGGAAGTAAAAAAAAGTTGACCTTACAAGTATATAATAGTATATATTAGGGCTGCATGAAATTGGAAAAATCTAATATTGCGATATTTTATTTTCTGCAACATATAATGCGATTTGAATAGCTGTAGCTTCTTTTTTGTACAGCTCCTTTTCACCATTTTCTGAGGAGTCTAACAGTATTCAGGTACAGATATTGAATAATCACAATGAAAAAAAAAATTGTTTTCCTACTTTACTTGTTTCTAGTCCAAATATCAAAAAATTCTTAGAGCAAGTTAAAATATTGTTTTGTTTTCGCCTTCAGAAAAAATAAGTCAAAATTAAGATTTTTTCTTTAAAAAAAAACTAATTACCCTCCAGTGGAGTAAAATAATGTTGGTTTTGATTTGAAATGTAGATATTTGGACTAGAAAAAAGGCAAAGAAAAAGTTTTTTTTGCATAAATCGTATAAATTCCATATAAATACAGTGATTAAATACAATTCTGTAGCTACTGGTCAACTATAATTAATGCTCAATACTGCATATAAGGTGATGTGACTATTGCGGATGCACACATTGTAATATTGATGCTGAAATGGTTTATTGTGCGGCCCTAGTTTATAGTTAATGTTATATTATTTGGGATCTATCTGATTTATAGTTGATATAACGTTTGCTCAGAAATATGTTGTATAGGGATATGATGCATGTACAGTAAAAGTGAGGAGCTTCTGAGTAAAAAAAAAGGTTGAGAAAGACTGCAGACAAAGATTTGACCTTGTGTCCATCTCAGGTTTTATCCATCTAAAAAGTTAAAAGAAAACCTCACGAAACCAGCCTATTTATGAGGTTTGCTGGTTTAAGATGTTTTAGCTTGGTTTTCAGCCTGACCCAGTGACTCAAGTGCACAAAACCCTTTAAAACCATCAAAACACCAGCGGAGTTGCCAGTAAACCACTTTAGGGATTTTAAAGTTGTTTATTTCACTTGGGAAACATCATAAACTCTTCTTTCTTCATAGCAAGGGATGTTGGCAATATTATCCTATAAAACATCCATGAACTTCAAAATACACCAGCCCTGTAAGAAATGCAGGGTTCAACACAATTCATTTATGTTGTCCCAACACAAATCAATTAACTAAGTTTAACAAATTTAGCTGGATTGAACAAAAATAAATTAAGTTGTCCCAAAAAATCTCAAGAATTGTGTTATTTTAGCTCATTTTAATTAAGTAGCAAAACATACTTTTTTATTATATTATATTATATTATATTATATTATATTATATTATATTATATTATATTATATTATATTATATTATATTATATTATATTATATTATTCATTTTCTTTTCGGCTTAGTCCCTTTATTAATCTGGGGTCGCCACAGTGGAATGAACGGCCAACTTATCCAGCATATGTTTTATGCAGTGAAGGCCCTTCCAGGTGCAACCCATCACTGGCAAACAACCATACACTCTTATTCACACACATACACTATGGACAATTTAGCCTACCCAATTCACCTGTTCCGCATGTCTTTGGACTGTCGGGGAAACCGGAGCACCCGGAGGAAATCCACGCGAACGCAGGGAGAACATGCAAACTCCACACAGAAACGCCAACTGACCCAGCCGAGGCTCGAACCAGCGACCTTCTTGCTGTGAGGCGACAGCACTACCTACTGCGCCACTCTGCACCCTATATTATATTATATTATATTATATTATATTATATTATATTATATTATATTATATTATATTATATTATATTATATTATATTATATTAAAAGTCTCTACTATTGTTCATTTAAAAATAAATTTTGAAACTGATTATTTGGCCTTTTGCTATTTGTAACATAAAATAACAATTTATATTTAATAGTGCTGGGATTGTGAAAAAAAGTATTGTGATTAATCACATTTTTGCCATAATGTATGTGTGTACACATATAAATACACACATAAATACATATATTTGAGAAAATGCTTTTATATTTAAATATAAAATATATAGGTATATGATACAGCTTATATATAAATTTAATTATCAATGTGACAAAAAAAGTTTTGTTTTTATGTATATGTTTGTATCACATAATAATAATAATAATAATAATAATAATAATAATAATAATAATAATATTATTAATAATAATAACAATAATAATTTATTTTATTTATAATGCACTTTTCTTAAACTCAAAGCAATACAAGATATGCCGTAACAAACAAAAATGCAGACAATTACAAGTTTACATAAGATCTCCACAAGCCAGAAGTCACACCGCAATAATAAAATAATAAAAACACTAAATAAGCAACATTACAAATTGCATAAAAGTGACAGTGATGATCACAAATTAAAGGCTTAATAAATATATAAAACACACACACACATATATTATGTCAAATTTTGGAATTAATTGCAATTAATCTTTTCCATTTAAATATAAATTTATATAATATAACATTTAATATAATATAAAATATTAATGTAAATATATATTGAAGAACACTGGACCATGTTAACTTTAATTAGCCAAAAATATATTTTTTTAAATATCTCCTTATATATACCAGTTTGGAATGACAAACATACAGTATGAGTAAATTAAAGCAGAATTTTATGTTTTTTTGTTGGGTAAACGGCACTAGAAAAAAAAAAATGATTAATTGGATTTACTAATTTTTTTAAAGGTAAGTGGTTGCAAACAATTTATATGGGCTGAATTTTAACAGACTAATTACATTTAGTAATGTTCAACTTCATTTGTTTGTTTAAATTCAGCCCACACTCTCAGAAATAAAGGTACACGAGCTATCACTGGGGTGGTACTGTACCTTTTCAAAGGTACAAATTTGTACCTAAAAGGTCCATATCAGTACCTCAAGGGTACATATATTAGTACTTTAAAAGTACAAAAGTGTTCCTCTTAAAAATTTATATACTAATATATAGTTTTGAGGTACCAATATGTACCCTTTAAGTACAAACATGTACCTTCTGAAAAGGTACCACCCCAGACAGCATATGTTTTACACAGCGAATGCCCTTTCACCTGCAACCCAGTTCTTAGAAACATCCATACACACTCATTCACACTCATACACTACGGCCAATTTAGTTTATTAAATTCACCTATAGCGCATGTCTTTGGACTATGACATTTTGGACTATGTGGAAACTGGAGCACCTGGAGGAAACCCACGCCAACACAATGAGAACATGCAAACTCCACACAGAAATGCCAACTGACCCAGCCAGTGCTCAAACCAGCGACCTTCTGGCTGTGAGGCGACAGTGCTGAGCCACTGTGTCGCCTTTTAAGACATGATATGAATCCTATATGCAACCTATAATCATATATTCATTGCACACGTTACAATATAGAGCTATGGGGAAAAACAAATTTATTTGGGAAAGTTTTTTTTTTGTTTACTGGATGTATTAGGCAAAAAAAGTTTTGTCATTTAGAGATTTTCTTTTTTAAATGCCGTTTGCTAAGAAAAACACGTTTCCATTTTAATGTTTAAGAGTTATTCAGTTAAATATTGACAAATCTGTAACGTAACAACAAACAAAACTCACTGCTGCTTTAGGAATCAACTTGCACAACTTGTGACAGCTCGTGTACCTTTATTTCTGAGAGTGCATATACATTGTTTACCTTAAAAGAATTTAGTAAATCCAAAGACTCATTTTTTCAGTGTGTCTCTTTTATAACAAGCACTGCATTGGTGATCCAGGTAAGACTTATGGGCCGCCCTTCTCTCAGCCCAACCCCAAATCCTCAAATTCCTTCAAACCTCCACACCGCAAAACCCCAATCTGTCTCCAGACACCTCCTCGCCCAGCAGCTTTCCCTCCTCTCTGTCTTTCAGATTTGGGGATTAGGACAGGGGGAGGTTTGTGGTCCACTGGTTCCTGTGGCACATCTATTGATGTCAAGTAAGCGATAACCTGCGTGCCCTCATGTCTGATCCTCGCCAGGCGCTTCAGCATCGCAAAAACAAACACACGCCAAGAGCTAGCAGAACAAAGCACTAGCACCTCACATGTGAAGACCAAACAAATCTGTGGAAACAAAAACTCACAGCTCACAACTTGAAATGCAGATTCCAGCTTTGTGTGTTCAAACTGTGAGGCTTCATTCATGAACACTTTGAGGTTGATGTTTATGCTGTGAAGGTGATGATGAAATGGATGAAAAGGGCTTTAAAGTTGATAATGTCAGCTTGCTTATTATTAAAACAACACAGTCAAAATAAATGCTGGGTGGTTGTTGTAAAAACCAAATATGGACAAACCTAATTGTTTGGGTTAATAAGTATCATTTAATTGAAATTTGTCCATATTTGACCCATCATTGGCAGGGACGTGCAGAGACCTTTTAAGGGGCAGGGGCTCAAGTGGAAAAAAGGGCACTTTTTATTAAATAATAATAATAATAATTGTACTTTAATAAATAAAATATATTAAAGGGGATTTCACCCTAAATTCACCATATACTTGCCCTTAAAAGAACAGTTCATTCAAAACTAATAATTCTGTCATCATTTACTCACCTTTTACTTGTTCCAAACCTATTTAACTTTTTTTCTTTTTCTGTTAAACACACAACATAATATTTTGAAGAAAGCAGGAAACCTGTAACCATTGACTTTCATGGTATTTGTTTTTCCTACTCTGGAAATCAATGATTTCGAGTTTATAGCTTTCTTTAAAATATCTTTTTTAATCTTTAATTCGTTAGTGTTCAACAAAATAAAGAGACAAAGGTTTGGAAGCACTTGAGGGTGAGTAAATTTACATTTTTGACTGAACTATCCCTTTTCAATCTATTATTTTTGAGATTTATTTTCTGTTGAACAAAATAATAAAATATTTTGAAGAATGTAGAACACACTGATAGCCACTGACTTCCATAGCTAGCCTATATGTACATGTTTTATAGCTTTAATTAACATTATATATTCTAAATAAATGACTGCAAACGAGAGGGCAATATTTTAACTATGCAGCTGTTGTTTCTCCATCACATTAGCCTGTATGCCTAAGATATTGTCCTGGCTAAACTTTAGCTAACTTATTACATGGTTGTTAATCAGGAGGATGTTAGCAAGACGAAATAACCTATTTGCTTTTGAACTTTTGGATAAAAAGCTGATGTTAAATTTGAGCCTCAGGTAGTCTTTTGTTAACCGTTACTCACCTCCACACAATGAAGATGAATGACGGATAAATTTACATCGGTGGTTCTATCGATCATATCGTGCTGCCGTAACGGTGGTCAGCTAGTAATGTAGGTTTTACAGACTGTAAAGCTATGACCCGGATGCAGGAGTTGGCATACAAGCGCTGATACTCCACTTTTGACATCTCACTTTGGAGAACAAAGTAACAGTGTAAATAGAGTCCTCGTTAGAGCGTTCGCCTCACCTGTGGTTTTTCTTTCCAAATCGCCGGTTCGAAGCTCACTTGTAGCGGCTACACTAAAACCAAAATATACTTTAAAATTTAGTTTTTTTATTGTTTGACAGGGAAAGCGGTCCTTAAATAGAACACACATGTTATTATATTATTAGTAGTATTTAAAATAATATTATTATCCCCAGGAAAAAAAGGGCAATTTCTCTCCAGGAGAAAAAAGGGCAGGGGCGCAAGCACCCAAAGCCCCCACCTCTGCATGTGCCTGATCATTGGATTACAATAACCCAGGATTTTTTTTAGAGTGAACTTAGTATAATATAAGACATTATTCATTCATTCATTTTCCTTTGGTTTAGTCCCTTTATTCATTTGTGGTCATCACAGCGGAATGAACCGCCAACTTATCCAGCATATGTTTTACACAGCGAATGCCCTTCCAGCTGCAACCCAGTTCTGGGAAACATCCATACACACTCATTCACACTCATACACTACGGCCAATTTAGTTTATTAAATTCACCTATAGCGCATGTCTTTGGACTATGACATTTTGGACTATGTGGAAACTGGAGCACCTGGAGGAAACCCACGCCAACACAATGAGAACATGCAAACTCCACACAGAAATGCCAACTGACCCAGCCAGTGCTCAAACCAGCGACCTTCTTGCTGTGAGGCGACAGTGCTGAGCCACTGTGTTGCCCTATAAGACATGATATGAATCCTATATGCAACCTATAATCATATATTCATTGCACACGTTACAATATAGAGATATGGGGAAAAACTAATTTATTTGTTAAAGTTTTTTTTGTTTACTGGATGTATTAGGCAAAAAAAGTTTTGTCATTTAGAGATATTTTTTTTAAATGCCGTTTGCTAAGAATAACACGTTTCCATTTTAATGTTTAAGAGTTATTCAGTTAAATATTGACAAATCTGTTGCGTAACAACAAACAAAACTCACTGCTGCTTTAGGAATCAACTTGCACTCGAACTGCAGGCATGAGCACATTGGATTTTCTCTTTGAGTTGGGTTTTCAAGGTAAAGGAGATGATGAAATGAATGTAAGAGCTTTTATCTTTCAGGTTTTGAGGTGTATTTCTAACAATATATGTTGCGTCTCACACATCTTCGTTTCATAAAACATGACATTGCTTATGCTGAACCTTGAATTGGAGCTATAAAGAGTCTTAATAAGATTAAGCAATATTGATATGGCCTCAGTTATAGCTGATGGGATTATTACAGCTGATGTTTTTTTTTTAAGTGTGTAAGAGTGTCCTTGCCATGTGCACCAAAAATTGATATTACACCCTATTACCAGTGCATTTTGTTGTAGCATAAATCAGTGATGGATATCTGTTTATTCTGCCTTTTTTCGCCTTCAGTTTGTTTACTCATTTTAAAGGCGTTTAGCTCTGTAAAGGATATCAATTTCAGCCTGTATCCCAAGTCATAAATAAGCTCTCCTCACTTTCTCTCGTGTCTGTCATGAGTGATAAATTCTTTCACCTGCTGATCCATCACCCGTCTTGTCCCGCTCCGCTTTCTGATGCCACAAAGTTTAGAGAGAGAAAGAGAGAGAGAGAGAGAGACTCAGCCCTCTCAATACACTCTCAAACATCACACTATTCGTTTATTATGTATGACGGCCTCTTTTCTTAGTTACTAAACTCAGGGCTTGTTTACTTGTGTCTGATTAGTGCTTTTTATATGCTATTCTACACTGCAAAAAAATAAGTTTTTAGACTAAATATCAAAAAATTCTTCAATCAAGATGCATTTTATGGAACAAACTAAAAATATAGTCTTGTTTTTTTAAATAATAAGTCAAAATCAAGTGAGTTTTTCCTTAAAATAAGTCAAATATCTCCCAATGGGGTAAGTGAAATATTCTTGTTTTCGCTTTAATTAGCTTGATAAGCAGATTATTTAGCTTGTTTTGAGGAAAATCTCACTTCATTTCAACATATTAT
This sequence comes from Danio kyathit, assembly GCA_903798195.1. Taxonomy (NCBI): domain Eukaryota; kingdom Metazoa; phylum Chordata; class Actinopteri; order Cypriniformes; family Danionidae; genus Danio; species Danio kyathit. Next base: position 11,836,281 of record LR812535.1, read on the forward strand.
TTCTGAAAACAAGAAATGTTTTTGCTTGTTTAGAAAATGCTTCTTGATTTAGTCACCTTTTGATATTTGGACTGGAAACAAGACAACATCTCTAAGTAAGAACAGCAATTTTTGCAGTGTAAAATGTTGGTTTACTTCACTGTCTACTTTAAGGGATTGTTCACACAGAATTGAAAATTTGCTCTTATTTAAGTCACATATAGGAAAGAATTGCTCTCTTGCTTGCCTGATATTACTGTGAAATCTAATACTTTTATACATTTTGTGTACACTGTACACAAGCAAGGATACAGCAAGGATACTGTATTTACATTTACAGCGCCATTTATCTTACTGCATACATATATGTGTGCGTGTGTGTGCGTGTGTGTGTATTTACAGTATTGTATATCTTTATTGTAAAATATACTGTAATTTTCAAAATGCAACTTTAAAATACAATAACATATTGCATAACTGTCCTACAGTAAAATTCAGTTCATATTACAGTTAAATACTGTGTTTATTGTGAAGATTGATTGACAATGGTCTACAGCCAATCAGTATGCAGAACACAATGACCTGTAAAAGAAAAGCATGTCAAATTGCACTAAAAAATTTGCGAAACTGCGAGGCCATGAAAGGTGAACTGCGATATAGTGAGGAATTACTGTATGGCCATTTTACTCAAAATATCCAGTATGTGCATGGAAACTGAGAAATTTCAAGAAGAGCTAAACTGTTTATAACTTACAGCAACTTACTGGCGGCAGTCGTACCATTTATCTTGCTGTATATTTATTAGCAGTATTGTATATCTTTACTGTAAAATATAGTCATTTTCACAATATAAATTTAAAATACAGTAACATACTGTATAACTGTCCTACAGTAAAATACAGTTCATATTACAGTTAATACTGTGTCATTTACAAAAATGGTTAACGGTGTATATATTTAGTAAAATAGACTTTTTTTTCACTATTGTTTCATGTCAGGTTTTACAAGGTCAACGGTATCTTGCGTGCTGCATACTTTTTCCATGTGCATTGGTAATTTGAGGTTGGGTATAGCGTTCCTTTATAGCACTGCAGGATTCAGTATGTCTACTGTTCATGGTTTCCATTTTCTGGATGCAGAATTCCTGAGGGACCTGCTTACATTCCCCAAAATGTGCAGTATACAACCAGAGCACATGGCATGGAATATTATTTTCCATAATGCATCCTGCAATACAGTGGACTCTTTTTGACCTTACATTCCTTGGGTGACGAATCATTATTTTGAAAATATGTTTTTGTACAAAAATGGCACTGAAACGCAAAATATTTATTTTGTTCAGAGATCAGTGCCTTAATTAAATATGCAACCATGTGAAATAATCAGAAATATCATTCCATAATGCATGTATTTTAAAAGAAACATAGGCATTATTCAGTAACCTCAATGTGAAATAATCATTCATTTTATTTTATTATTATTTTTTTTTGCTTTATTAGGTTTATTTAGGTCAGACAGAAAATAACACTGTAAATCGAATATGCACAGTATTGATACATAAAAATCACACACTGAAACAATTCACCAAACAAGAAATTATTAAGGAAAACATAATTTTACACCAAGTATATAAATAATAAGGTAAAATATCACATATATACACAAAAATATACATACATAAGATAACATAACAGTAGTAATAATAATAATAATAATAATAATAATAATAATTTGAAATTAAAAATTATACAAACCCCCCCCCCCCCCCCCCCCCCCCCCCCCCCCCCCCCCCCCCCCCCCCCCCACACACACACACACACAATTAAGATATGTGTCTCCTTTAACATTTTTAAAAAGGGCTTAAGACTTTCTGGAACTGTTGTGGTTTTTGTTTTATTGCAAACCAAATCTTTTTCGTTCTAAGAGCATGTAAAAAAATCAAAAAGCCATTGTGGATAAGAAGGGGGAACTGAGGTCTTCCAGTTCATAAGAATAAGCCGTCTAGCCAATAAAGTTGCAAAAACTATACTATAAGCCTGTAATGAATAGAATTCAATTTACTTTCAAGTTTTGTGTAGTAATGCATTCATTTTTACCAGTCCGGTTAAAGCATCACAGTATTTTTTAAATTCTTGAAATGGCAATGCATAATATGCTTAATAATATACTTACAGTAAAATAGGCTATATTCATTGCAATTGTTTTTCAGCCACTGATAAACTTCCGGTAAAAGGACTATTTTCAATTTCCTAGCTTCCTTTTAGAGCATCAATAATGTAATTTAATTAAAATATAGTCTTTTAAATAGACTTAAGCATTAATTTAGTTATTCAAGCATAAAATGATAAAATATGTTTAAATGCAGGCGCTGTCAGGAGATGCAGTCGAGCGCTGAAACATCATTGAAAATACTGTGGTAAAATACATTTCCATATTTTAAAGACATGGCGCAGAACAATTAAATTTAATGTCAGTGCCTCTTGTTCGGAATGAGACCCACTTTATATCGCATCTCAAATGTGTAGTGAAGATCATTGATTTTACACAAACCAGATCTTAAAAGTGGTGAGTTTATAATGGCATGACAGTTCACTAGAAGCGCTTGATTAGGGATAATACTAATTAAAAGTCCCCGTGCATATAGCCCACTGCAATATCAGATGCATTAGCTATTCCATACAGTATGCTCATATTATACACTACACATTTTGCATAAACATAATCATCATAGTTAGGGATGCTTCGATCGATCGGCCAAAGATCGCCAATCTGGGGTGCGTTTCCCAAAACCATCGTTAGCCAACTAAGGTCGCAAGTTCCGTCATTACAAACATAGTTCGTTGATTTGCTGTTTCCCAAATCCATCGCTCCAACGAACATTCGCAAACTGCGTCGCAAACTTGAGCACTTGAAACGACACCTCTGGAGCTGTAGTTAGAAACATAGTTCCTGGCTGTGTTCTATTCCCACTTATCCCCCCTATGCCCTATTCATTTAGAACATTCTAACATTCAAAGTTGGAATTATTAAAAATAAAAAAGCATTAAGGTCATCTCTCTTAGGTGTAATTTGCTTTCAAAGTATTTTTACAGTTCAGTTTTAGCGATCTTCATGTTTACAATTGTGCTCCCTTCACAGTGCACTTTGAAAACATTGATATCATTTTGAACACAGCCTCATGGCGAAAGCTAAAGGTATATTCAAAAGCGGAAATTATGTTATCTCTCAAAAGCTTGTGAAAATAAAAAACATAGCATACGTTAATTCTTTTATTTTATAGTGGGTTGTTTATTAAGTTTCTCTGCTGTATATGACATGCGTCTGTTGGTTAGAACTTTCTGCTGTGGTTTGCATGTGTCAAATTGTATTTTTTTTTAAGATAAACAAACAATATCCTAAATAATAATAATAATAATCATCATCATCATCATCATCATCATTAATATTATTAATATTATTATTAAAGTAAATATATTTATAATAAATCGCCTCATTATTTATTTATTTATATGATTTATATATGATATTAGAATAGTGTTAGCTTTTGTAAATGATTTTATGTTTTAGAATAGAATATGTAATGTTCAACTTCTCAATAATATTAGTAAAGCAAACACAGGCCCAATATGTGTCATTTACATATATTTTAATTAATATGGAAAACGAGTCCATGTCTTTACCAAAACTAATATTGGATTTTATTTTAAATGCATGTTTGTGTAAAACAATTTGCACAAAGAAATGATGGGGTTCTTCTCTAAAGAAGTTACTCCACCCCGTTTAGAGCATCATTATGGGCGTTTTACGTTATAACTAACGTGGTTCAAGCGATGGATCTGCGACAGAGAAACTACGGGTTTTGGGCAACACTCGTCGCTACATTGTTCTTTTGCCAAACGATGCATCGCACTATGATAGTTCAGCCGCGAGTTATGTCGTTGTTTGGGAAACGCACCCCTGGCCGGTCTCATGGATCGATTGCAGGTATTTGTTTATGAGTTTACAAGAAAAGGAAGATGCACAAGCGCTCCCGTAAATTAAACATAGCCTAAGCCGAAGTAAAATGAATGAATGAATTGTTTTCTGTAAAGCTGAGTTATTACAACCTAACAGACACCTCCTGCTCAACATTCTGTTTGTTGTCAAAACTGACAGCTGGAGGGGCGTGGTTAAGTATGTTAGCCACGCCCAATACCTCACAGACTTAATCTGAGAATTTAACTGAAAACAAACAGGAAGTGCATTTTCAGATTTTAATTAAAGACTACACGAGCAAATTTAGTTTTTCTTAATGACATTGAATTGTTCACCACAAAACTAGCAATGTGAAATCAATATGGTTAGTTTTGATTTCATTTGTACTCAAAAGATTGATTAGCGTAGTATAATAAGTTAAAGCAACATAAAAATATTGGTTGTCTCGACTTTGTCATTGCATTTTTATTTTAGTGTAGTTTGCTTGACAGCATGTTTGAGCAGGCATTTGTGACAGCAGGAAGAAATGGCTACACTTTACACTTTAGCCAGTGCTGCATCTCTTGTGTCAGGTTTGCTGTCAGATAGACAGGCCGTCAGACAGCTGAAGGTGAAAGCGGGCCTGCCCTCCATGGCGCTGGTCAGATCAGAACGGTCGGTAATGGCGTGAAACAGGGCCGAGCGAGATCTGAGGAGATGAGAATCGAAGGTGAGGATGGCTCTAGGCGGCTGAACCACGGGCCCCCAGCGGGAACACGGCCCACCGCCCCCTGGATCCCACCCGTCGCCCCTCCGCACATCTTCAAAAGCACATCCCCACGCAGGATAATGCTCTCTACTCTTTGATTACACTTAGCAATTGGAGAGCCCTCCGTTCGAGAGCGCTGGGTATTATCAAAACCAATCAACATGAAAGTTTTTTTTTTCTCTCTCCTGCACCCACTGGAGGGCAAGAATGGGGGGGGGGGGGGGGGGGGTTGTTTGGTGGGAGAGCAAAAAATGGTTATCATTGAAATAGAGACATCAGAGTAAATGGGCAGCCTGTTGGGAAGCGTACACATGACTGAGAGTTGGAGAAACCCGATTGATGGATCCTGAGTGCCACATGCTGTAATGTGGGTTTTTGGAAGTCACCATCAAATCAAAATTGACAATTGTTGTGTTTTTTTTTATGGAATGATGATTGATTGCGTGTTTACTGGTGGGAGGGAGAGGCGACCTGTCAATCGATATGAGATCGACCAATCGCAAACTACAAACATCTAATCAAATCCTCATATGACAAAATCAGGTCCAATCCGATAATGTTTTATATGAGCTCATTTCTACAATGGGGAAAACAAATAAAAATGGTATTTGCAGGATTTTACTGTATGTCTTTTTTTTTATTTATTGTTTTTATTTTAAATTTAAAGTCAAAGTCAAAAATTTGAAGTCAAAATCATTCAGCCTCCTGTGGTTTTGTTTTTCAAATATTTCCTAAATGATGTTTAACAGAGCAATAAATATTTCACAGTATTTCCGGTGATATTTTTTCTTCTGGAGAAAGTCTTATTTGTTTTATATCGGTTAGAATAAAAGCAGTTTTAAATTTTTTAAAGGGCACCTATGATGAAAATCATGTTTTGTAAGCTGTTTGGACAGAACTGTGTGTAGATATAGTGTGTCTACAGTCATATTGGGGTGATATAAAGACAGTAAGTAACTTTTTTTTAATTTCCTGACGTTAAAATAGGATCCAAATCCCTGCCATTTTGAGGCCCACCACGACGTGAAGTAGAAGTGCAGTTTCCCCGCCCACCAAATTGATTGACAGTCACGTATTAACTCAAAGCAACCGGAATTAAAAGATCTGTTCATCTCTCTGTGATCATCAATTATTATCAAATGTGATCAAGAATGAGTTTAAAACATTTTTAAAACAGTGCATGTTTGTAATAAATTACAACGATTTTACCGTCTTTATCACCACAGCCACATAGTGTCAGTACAATTCTAAAAGAAGAAGCTTCAATCCTGGTTTGTGGACGTTAAATCAGGTTTATTTTGTACATTAACATAATGGATATCCATACAGCAGTGGATGTTAAAGTGTATCCTGTCACATTTGCGTGCAAAAACAGTGCAAAGTTCAACGCGCGCTGTGTGTGTGTATGTGTCCGCTGTGTTTGTGTGTGTCTGTGTGTGTGCATGAACTTTGTAACGACATTGTGTGTGACTCATCGTAAGGCTTGAATTAACTCCACAACAAATCCATCAAATAATCATTGGGAAAGTTCTTACTGTAGTATTTCTCACAAACGTTACGTGAGATCTGTTTCCTTTATGTCTGTCACTGTGCTGGTTATCTGACGCAGCCAAGGTGGAGATTAAGGAACACTCTGACAGGCACAAGTGAACGGTGGGTGGGGAGAACTAACATTAAAGGCACAGGCAACAAAAACAGCTACAATGTGTTCAGAGCAGAAAATCCAATATTCTGAAAGGTCTAATAAATAATCTGATGGGTGTTTTGAGCTAAACTTTATAGACACATTCTGGAGACACAAAAGACTTATATTAAATCTTGAAAAAGGGGAAAAATAGGTTGACAGTTTAAGGTCAATATTATTAACCCTTTCAAACAATATTTTTTTTCAATTGTCTACAGAACAAACTATTATGTTTAGAAATGTGTTGAAAAAAAAAACTTTCTTCCGTTAAACAGAAATTGTGGAAAAAATATACATTGGGGCTAATAATTCAGGAAGGCTAATAATTCTGACTTAAACTGTATATACACCCTCTTCAGTCGTGACTTCTTTATTTTTTTATGTTTAGTGAAGCATGAGATTTACCAAGAGCAAACCACAGCCATCCAATCAGTTTTGAATATGTAAAATCATATTCAGTAATATGTAAAATTTGATCTTTTTCCCCATTTGACAAACTATTTTTATCTGAATTCTGAGTTGTAAAGTTTGAGAAAAAACAACAACAACAACTACAAAAAAAAGTTCAGAATACTGCGAAACAAAAGTCTGAATTGTGATGAAAATAAAGTCTGAGTTTGAAGATGTAGACCCCGAAACTGTCTAGCAATTACATTTTATAGACTTCTATAGAGGGGCAGCGTGGTGGCGCAGTGGGTAGCGCTGTCACCTCAAAGCAAGAAGGTCGCTGGTTCGAGCCTCGGCTGAGACAGTTGACATTTCTGTGTGGAGTTTGCATGTTCTCCCTGTGTTCGTGTTGGTTTTCTCTGGGTGCTCACGGTTTCCCTCACAGTCCAAAGACATGCGCTACAGATGAATCGAACAAACTAAATTGGCTGTATTGTATGGGTGTGTGTGAGTGAGGGTGTACGGGTGTTTCCCAGTGATGGGTTTTAGCTGGAAGGGCATCTGCTGTGTAAAACATGTGCTAGATAAGATGGTGGTTCATTCCGCTGTGGCCGAAAACAAAATGAATGAATGAGACTTTTATAGACTTGCAATTCTGACTCTATTCTGAATGTATACTTCAATCAGGTCATATATTTCAATTAAAAAAAGATGTATTATTAGATATCATAAGATACAAACCTGCAATTCTGTAAAATAGGCACAAATTGTGAGGCAAAAATCATTTGCATAAAAGTTTGATATGTTTGTGTATAGGCAGCATGGTGGCTCAGTGGTTAGCACTGTCACTTCAAAGCAAGAAGGTTGCTGGTTCGAGTTCCGACTGGGCCAGTTGGCATTTCTGTGTGGAGTTTGCATGTTCTCCCCGTGTTGGCGTGAGTTTCCTTCGGGTGCTCCGGTTTCCCCATAGTCCAAAGACATGTGCTATAGTTGAATTGGATGAACTAAATTAGCCATAGTGTATAAGTGTGTGTGTGTGTGTGTGTGTGTGTGTGTGTGTGTGTGTGTGTGTGTGTGTGTGTGTGTGTGAATGTGAGAGTGTATGAGTGTTTCCAACCTGATCTCATAAGGAAACATAACTATTTTACGTTTTGTCAGTTTAGTGGCTAATTCGTACAAATTTGTATGAGTTCAGTTGTACGAAAATGTACGATTTTAAAAAGGAGGCGTTGCACCCAGGGCTTAATTTGTGCCGGAACACCTCTGAAAACTGATCCGGCACCTCACTTTACTGATCCCCCATCGCTCTTCACGTACATCCGCGACGCCCAACACCCCCACCCCCCTCCACGCTTCACTACCTTCTGCGACTCCCCAATCCTTTTCCCTTTCGTCCACATCACCACTGGTAACATGCCAGATCCATTACCCAAATCTCTTTCGGGATTTCTTTATTGGGGGATAAGCAAATACTAAATTGTACGAACGAGATCGTTATGAGAAAGTTACGAGTTGCCGAGAGATCGTGTTGTTGTTTCCCAGTACTGTGTTTCTGCTGGAAGGGCATTCGCGTGTGAAACATATGCTGGAATAGTTGCCGGTTCATTCCACTGTGGCGACCCCTGATAAATAAGTGACTAAGCACGAAGGATAATGAATGAATTAATGTATGTGTATATATATGCTGTGTGTGTATGTATATATATCCTCTGGTGGAGGATCTCATCTTCCTCCACCAGAAGTCAAAGTTTACTGGTATTGCTATACTTGAGGGGACATTTGGTCGCCACAACGTGGAATACAAGATACACACACACACACACACTCCATGACAGAAACACGCTTCCATAAGCTTTCATTCGGGCATGCCACAAAAAAAGAGAAGAAAAGACCATCTCAACTTCCATTTCATGCTGACTTGAAGACAGAAAATCAAGAGACGGGAGTGCAGTTGCTCAGTCTGAGGTCATTCTCTGGAGGGCGCGACTGTGGGAGAAACGGCTTCAGTTTTATAACGTCATTTGAATATTAGTTTATGCCGCGGATGATGAATTAGAGGGATGGCTGTCGTTTGTTAATAATTCAGCAGCGTGCGGATGGCGGGATATAGACTCGGACAAATACAGAGAGATGGGCTTCATTCCTCTGAGGATGTATGAATAATGCTCGTTTGAGATCAAGGAGTGTGTGAAGGGTGTTTAAAGGTTGTATGTCGACAGCGCAGCGGGAGATTATATACATTCTTGCTCAAGCACTTAATATGACTTATGAGTGTTTGTTTCACTGGGATGGAAACGGATGGCAAGTTCAAGAAAAGAGTCCTGTACAGAAAGAAACATCCCGAATGAGATCTCAGTTCTTTCTCACATAACTGTAGGTCTGAGATTATTGGATAGTTTTTTGATTGTCGGTTTGTAAAGTGATTTACGATCAGACCTGATTTATGACCTGAAATCAGATATTTCTCACCATAAAATGATATGAGCAGCTGTCCACACTCATTTAATACATTTGATACGTTTGATAGATCTATACTGATACTGTATGTGAGCTATTTACTATTGATTTGTTTGGGGAAAGAGGAGAAATTCTGTGACTAAGTTGATTCTTAGATGAAATAAAGATGAGAGAGTCAATCGAACTCCTGAGTTATGAAAGAGCAAGCCGTGAGCAATCAAATATTTATCAATCACATTTTTTCCATTGCAATCTCTTTGATAATTGAAGATTAATTTGAAACTTTTATCTTTTTTTTGGTTAATGAGTGTTTTTTTAGCAAATTAAAAAGCTAAATGTTATATATGTTATATATGTTAATATAGTAATGTATTATACAGTAGCTGTCTTGCAGAATATTATTTTATTCTTATTTTGTTAAATATTTTATTGTTCTTCACAAGAGTCTAAAGACGAAATTTGGGGAATTGCTTATATTCGTTTTTAGACTTCATACGAGTTAATAAATAATTTTTTTTCCATCAATTGCTATTTAAAAAAAAAATGCTCTTATTGAAAAAAAAAATTGGAAGAAATGTTACCAGACATATATAGAACAAAAAGAAATATTAAAGGGACAGTTCACCCAAAAATCTAAATTTACTCACCACTTATCGGGTGGCATGTGAGTATAATGTGTGCTTTTGCGCACAAAATAGACGCGTGAACATTTTGAGTTTACTCGCTTCATTCGCGCACCAAATTCACTTTATTTGTGCATCAAATTCACTCAGAATCAGAATCAGAAAGATTAGATTAGATTAGATTCAACTTTATTGTCATTACACATGTACAAGTACAAGGAAACGAAATGCAGTTTAGGTCTAACCAGGAGTGCAACAGCAGCAAGTGCAGGATACAGGTATAAATTATAAAGTGCAGTTATAGAAAAACTATGGTGATATTTACAAATGGATGTACTATGAACATTATATACAGGTTGCTTTAGCTATGAACAGAGATTTACAATAGATGGATAGATGTACAGGTTGCTATTAATAATCAGAAGTGTGCAGATATATAAACATAATTACAAATGTATATGTACAGTGGGTGTGTACATAATTACAAATGTACATGGGTATGTACAGTTCAAATAAATGAATCAGTGCAATGAATATGTGCAATTTTTAAATGTGCAAATGTTAAATAGTGCAGTGATTATATGAGAAAAGAGCTTTATTGCCAGGTATGTTCACACATACGAGGAATTTGTTTTCGTGACAGAGCTTCTACAGTGCAACAGAATTACAGACAGGACTAAAAAACAGATAATAAAATATATTTTAAAAAGTGAATGCAAATATACAAATTGACAAGTGTTTGTACAGCTATATTACTATATACAACATAATATGTGCAGCTGTTATGTGCAAATTGGCATGTAAAGTGTGTAATTAAATAAGTGTATGCGTGTATAAAAAAAAAGTGTATAGCAGGTAGTGATGTTGGTTCCACAATTACTATCATCAAGTGTTCATGCGATGGATTGCCTGAGGGAAGAAACTGTTTCTGTGTTGGGCTGTTCTGCTGCCACAATAGAAGCAGATTTGCATCATGGCCAGGGCTTCTGTCAGCCCGGTGACTCTAGTTTCGTTGCTAAATGGCTAACATGGATTTTATTGAGAGAGTAGCTGTGCTTTATGTGCTTTACGAAGGCTGAAATACAGCGTATATTCATTCAGCGCCGTGTTTGAGTCCACTAGATTCTTTCAGAGGTGCACCCAGCTCATCTGAGTTCATCAACTCCTCCAGAAACTAAATCTGGATGATGGAAGCTTTCAGTGGTGCTTCCGACTGAGCTGAGCCCAGTTTCATGAGCTGTTCTCCCATGTCGGCAGGAGGATTTCCCCTCGGGACACCAACTGCAGGCGCTATGTCATAATCTTGCCCCTAGAAGAGCAAGCTCCTGATTGGTTAACACGGTGCAAATGTAAAGTTCACATTTTCCAACTCGAGCGATTCGCGCAATTTGTGTGTTTCGTGCGTCAAAAGTGCAAAATGCTATGAGAATAAATCATTCGTGCAAATAGTGCCGCAGGATGTCTATTCGTGCCTTTGCATTGACTTAAGATGAAAGTCACTCATGCTTGAAGCCTCATCCTCATCTGGTGTACGCACCATAACTCATTCTCATGTGGTTTCAACCCTTTATGAGTTTCTTTTTTCTACTGAACACAAACAAAATATATCATTTGAAAAATGTTCTAGAGCTGTAGCTGACTTCCATTGTAGGAAAAACAAAACTGTGCAAATCACACCCACTTCGAATGCTATCACTTGATTGAATGGGCGTTATCAGTGGTTATCAGCTGATAGACATGGGCCAGTAGGGGTCTTCTGAGCCTACTAGTAGTCGGTAGTAGGCGTTTTCGTCCATCCACATGGTTAATTAGCTATACTAATAGAGAAGACTCCAGATCTGTTTTTACATTACTGTGACGTTGGGTTTAAGGTTTGGGGAGGGGGAGACGTTAATAAAATACAATTAATGGGAAATTCAATAAACAATATAAATAATTTGTGTTATCATCCGGCCACAGCAGTATGTGATCTATAGCTGATTAACCATGTGAATGAATGATAACGGGCTTCTGAGCCCCTACTGTCCCATATCTATCAGCTGATAACCACTGATAATGCCCATTCGAATCGGCTGGCAAATCAGTGGCTACCAGTTTCCAATATTTATTTATATATATTATTTTGTGTTAATCAGAAAAAAGAAGCTCAATATGTTGGATGCTCAGAAAATGATGACAGAATTTTCATTTTTGAGTGAACTATCCCTTTTTACTCAAACCTATACTTCCAATAAATCCAGAGAAACTGAAAAATTGTTGTTCTGAAAAATTGTTTCTTAATTATTTTCCTAGCTGTATTAATTCTTTGCATACTCTGATTGTTTTTTTTTGTACATGAACTGAATGTTATTTTGCTTTATTTATTTATTTATTTAATAATATTTTTATTTTTCAAAATATATTCTTTTGTGCTTATCGTAAGAAAGACGCTCTATGGAAGGTCATTAAATGAGACAGAATTTTCATTTTTGCGTGAACTATCCCTTTTACTCTAACCTGTACCTAGTAAATCCAGAGAAACTGATATTTAGTAGTATTTAGAGTAATTGTGGTTCTGAAAAATGGTTTCTTAATTTCTTCCCTAGCTGTGTTAATCATTTACATATTTAAATAGCTTAAGATCTGATTGTTATTTGTTTCATGAGATTCTATCAGAGCATTATTTACTTATTCTTCCTCATATGTTTTCAACCCTTTATTAGTTTCTTTTTTCTACACTGTAAAAGCCAAAAAGTTAAGGTAACTGAAACCATTTGAGGAAACTGATTGCAACAAACCATTTAAGTTCAAAAACTAATCCTAATGAGTACTGTGAACTTAATCCATTTGAGTAAACGAAGCAATTTGAGCTCAGTAAAACCCAATAAATGAAGAGAACTCAAACCAACTGAGCACTGTAAAACCCAATAAGTTAAGGCAACTCAAACCGTTTGAGGAAACCGATTGCTACAAACCATTTGACAAAACTAATCTATATGAGTACTGCGAACTTACTCCATTTAAGTTGAAGTAATGAGGTATTTAATTAACTCATTATCCTTCAACACGGAGTTCAAAACTCTTTTCAAATATGTAGAATTAACTTTCAGTCAATTTTGAGTTAACTGCACTCATTTCATTTGATAAAGTTGACTGTTGGGTTTTACAGTTTACTGAACACACAAAAATATATATATTTAAAAAAATGTTTTAGACCTGTAGCCATTAACTTCAATTGTAGGTCAAACAAAAACGATGGAAATCATTGACTACCGGTTTTCAGTATTTTTCATATATTTATACATCAGAAGAAAGAACAGTAAATGAGACTAATTTAAATTTTTGGGTGAACTATCCCTTTTTACTCAATCTTATACCTATCTAGAGAAACTGAAAAATGGTTTCTTAATCTTTTCCCTAGCGGTATTAATTCTTTACATATTTTAATAAATTAAGACCTGCTTGTTATTGGTTTCATGAGATTCTATCATAGAGCATTATTTAAACAATACAATCCTCCTGGTTCAGTTTTTTGTGTGCTAAGGCGTTCTAATGGAAGGTCTGAAGACGACAGAGAGTGTGAATAGGAGAAGAAGAAAAAAACGAACTTCCACTGACATGTCATTTTGTGTGTGTGTAGAGTTTCAAACTGAACGTGGACAGTCACAGCTCTCTGAAAGACAGTCTCCTGGAGGAGGGACGGCAGCTCCTGGAACTCATCACCTCCCACAAATCAGGTACAGTTCTGCCGAGCCGCACATTTATTATTAATGTTTGTATTAACATAGTGACCTTCAGAATTTATAAATCCCCAAGTAACCGCTTCCGAACCGCCGAGCGCACGCCTTTTCACATACATTACAAATGGCGCACGGCCCGGTGAATTGAGTTCTGGGATAAAGCGGAGAGACAGCCGCCTCCAAAAGCGCATATGAAGAGAGCAGGAATTAAGAACAGCAGGTTGAGGAGTCAGAGGCCATCGCAGACACTCGTTCCTCCACAATATCTGTGATTATTCACCTGAAGAGTCTTGCAGAGTGCTCGGCAAATGCACAAATCCACTCCGCTGACCTCCCTGCTGGTATGTCTGGTCTCCGCTGGGTAAAGCCGGCTGCCATTAAATATGCAGATGGTTCTTGGAGACAGGAGCGGGGCTTATAATGCCCCGACAGCCCTGTCCTGTGGTGCCACAGCATGACGACAGCTCCCTGCCAACTATACAAACACAAACATGCACGCCTGCACCTTTACTATAACCTAAGTGTCCATAGGGAGCTTCTTAAAGGGGCCACTACTGTACTTCTTTGCTCTATTGAAATAATCTCTAACAATCATTACTGCAAATGTGTGTAAAGTAAATAGTGCACATGTTGATTTTTAAAAGTGCCATAGATTGAAAATCTGTATAGGCATAGCTGGGTTCAGTATACGGAAATTACATACAGTTGAAGTCAGAATTATTAGCCCCCCTGAATTATTAGCCCCCTGTTTATTTTTTCCCCAATTTCTGTTTAACAGAGAGAAGATTTTTTCAACACATTTCTAAACATAATAATTTTAATAACTCATCTCTAATAACTGGATTATTTTATCCATATATATATATAAAGATATTTATATTTACTGGACATTTTTTAAGACACTTCTATACAGCTTAAAGTGACATTTAAAGGTTTAACTAGGTTAATTAGGTTAACTAGGCAGGTTAGGGTAATTAGGCAAGTCATTGTATAACAATGGTTTGCTCTGTAGACTATGGAAAAAATATAGCTTAAAGGGGCTAATAATTTTGACCTTAAAATGGGTTTTAAAAAATTGAAAACTGCTTTTATTTTAGCCAAATTAAAACAAATAAGACTTTCTCCAGAAGAAAAAAACATTATCAGACATACTGTGAAAATTTCCTTGCTCTGTTGAACATCATGTGGAAAATATTTTAAAAAGAAAAAAAAATCAAAGGGGGGCTAATAATTCTTACTTCAACTGTATGTGTTCTCAATACACTCATTTATTATTATTATTATTATTGATTCTTTGATTAATAGAATGTTTTTACACTATAAAAACCATTTGTAACACTATAAATGTCTTTACTGTCACTTTTGATAAATGTAATTCTTTCTTGTTGAATAAAAGCATTCATTTCTTTTAAAAATCTTACAAGACTTTTACACAGTATAATTACTGTAATATTGTTAGACCTCATATGTAGCTCGTGCTGATCGCAATGTCCTTCTCCTATTGGATTATTTATACCAAAATGCTTCATTAAGATTTAGGATCTTCATTCATTCATTCATTTTCTTTTCGGCTTAGTCCCTTTTTATCAATCCGGGGTCGCCACAGCGGAATGAACCGCCAACTTATCCAGCACGTTTTTTTTTTTTTTACGTGGCGGATGCCCTTCCAGCCACAACCCATCTCTAGGAAACATCCACACACACTCATTCACACTCCTACACTACGGACAATTTAGCCTACCCAAATCACCTATACCGCATGTCTTTAGACTGTGGGGGAAACCGGAGCACCCGGAGGAAACCCACGCGAACGCGGGGAGAACATGCAAACTCCATACAGAAACGCCAACTGACCCTTTTTTTCCTCAATATTTCGGCATTTTGAATAATTTCTGCCGTATTGAAATCTGATGTAAGACAATTTATTCAAAATATTGCAAAAATTTTATATGATATGATATATGCTGTATATGTAATTATATATTCAACCATTTAGTTGACAAATATGTACATATACAGTTTAAGTCAGAATTATTAGCCCTTCTTTGAATTTTTTGTTCTTTTTTAAATATTTCCCAAATGATGTTTAACAGAGCAAGGAAATTTTCACAGTATGTCTGATAATATTTTTTTCTTCTGGAGAAAGTCTTATTTGTTTTATTTCGGCAAGAATAAAAGCAGTTTTAAATTTTTTATTAAATATTTTAAGGTCAAAATTATTAGCCCCTTTAAGCAAATTTTTTTTTTGATAGTCTACAGAACCTTTAATAACTTGCCTAATTACCCTAACCTGCCTAGTTACCCTTATTAACCTAGTTAAGCCTTTAAATGTCACTTTAAGCTGTATAGAAGTGTCTTGAATGTAGATTGTGTCAAAGCAGCTTCACATATATTATTATAGTAAGTTGAAACAGTGTCAATTCAGTTGTCAGAGTTTAAGTTCAGTTTAGCTCAGTTCAGTGTGGTTTAGTATTCAATACTGAGAGTCCAAACACAAGTCCAAAGACATGCGCTATAGATGAATTGGGTAAGCTGAATTGGCCGTAGTGTATGTGTGTGAATGCAAGAGTGTATGGGTGTTTCCCAGTGTTGGGTTGCGGCTGGAAGGGGATCCGCTGCATAAAACATATGCTGGATAAGTTGGCGGTTCATCCCGCTGTGACGACCCCTGATGAATAAAGGGATTAAGCCGAAAAGAAAAGAAAAAGGCTGGGTTGTAACCCAACGTTTGGTCAAATATGGACATTTGAAATTTGAAATATGTAAATTTTTAACTCAATGGTTGGGTTTGTTCATGTTTGACCCACTGCTGGGTTACAACAACCCAGCATTTTTTGTGTGTCATGTTCACATATGGCCATAAATCAGAATTTTGCACCATCTAAAACTTTTATGAAGTTTATGTAAATTTCCACTTCCTACTCAAATATTTACGTTGAGAATATACTGTATAGTTGGGTTATTGAACACATCACCATTTTTCTCAGAAAACATATTTCTCAAGGTGCTGTTGACTTGAAATTTTCATCGGATTTTGGTAACAACCAAAGAAATCCATAAATGCAAAGAAAACAAATCTAATTCATTTACAAATGAAGTTATGTGGAATAAAATTTAATGACACAGGGATAACATATTGAACACATGAACAAAGGGAGGTGTAGAAAGGCAGTGAAAGCCCAGACAGCAGCTGAAATCTCTCAGTAGTTCTTCAGCAACCCTCTGCCCTTCCTCAGTGTAAATGAATATCAGCTGCTTCAGTCCAACATCTACATTAGCAGGATGATAAAAATGAAACCAGGGTGGACATTTCAGCAAGACAATGATCCAAAACACAGCCAAGGAAACTCTCAAATGCTTTCAGAGAAAGAAAATCAAGCTGTGGAATGGCCCAACCAGTTACCTGACTTGAATCCAATAGAAAATACAAAATAAAGATTAGATTTGACAGATGAGACCCACAGAACCATCAAGATTTTGACACTCTGTTGAAGTTTATGTAAAACTCACACCTGAGCAATGCATGTGACTTCATTCTCCACATGAGAGGCGTCTTTAAGCTGCCATCACCAAAATATTTTTATATATTAAATATGTTTCAGTAGTTCAGTACTTTCTCCTTGTGTTATTTCATTGTTATTACACAGAACTCATTTTATCATATTTTTAAATTATTTTATTTTTATGTTTGTATTTTTTGGCCTTTCCTAAACTAATTCCAATGACAACAGCTCATTTAGAAATATTATTCCTAGGACAAAACATGACATGTTCAATGCTTATTTCTCCCACTGTATAAATACATTTTTTTAAATTTAAATTAGAGGTGATGAATGAAGATGTAACTCTGATACTTGAGATCTTTTTTAGACCTCATTTGGTGTCTACATGGTACACAAAATGCAAGAAAAATAAAAGATATAAATACAAGAAAATATTTTCTGCTTTAGTTCCAGTTCTGTAATTAGACGCAAATCTCCACCAACTTCCCATCTTGACCATTATTGTCCCGTATCTTAGCAACTCGGCAGACGGGCATCACTCCTCAGGTATGAGTAGCCGTTTCCATCAGCGAACGCCGTCGAGGCCTGATCCAGGCACAATGCGGGGTCACACTCCAGAAGCCCGACTTCCGCCTCCACCGTATTTATCTTAATTTATGCTTTTTAATTACTTTGAACAAATAGGATTTGCAGACAGAGATGCTGATTGTGGCCGGTCGCCACGCAGCGGACACATGATGGGTTCGGAATATAGAAGCGCCCCGTAATACTGAGGGATTAACCCAACGCTCAAGTCCTCATCAGATGCAAAAACACACTTGTGGTCTGGCTCGGGTCACCACCATCAAGTGGCATGAAAATCACATGCCTTGTTTTTTTCTTCCCCCTTCCCATCTGTTGATTAGCAAGCATCAAGGAAGATATTATCATTTAACTTGTTCAATATTTTATTTTTTTACCAGAGGTTGGTTTTAATGATTTAGATGATGGTGGTGATTATGATAATGCCACGAGCGTTATTATTAGTGATGTGTTTGAGTTTAAGAGGGAAGAAAGAAAAGCGAAGTGCGTCTGTTGGATCATTAAGGGTGAGTCGTGATAAATGGTTAAATCACAGCACATTAAAGGCTCATTAAAAAACAACTGTAGGGGGATGTGTATGTGTGGGACGGGCCGGCTGGATGGCACTGTAGGGTTTAAGTGGGTGTTCTGCCCATTGGCTGACATTAGCCGTCTTTACGTATATATATATATATATATATATATATATATATATATTTATATGCCTGATGCAAAGGGTGCATTCTGAATGGCATACTAGTGAACTGTTTAATGTGCGTTATATACGGTTAACTGCATAAAATGCTGTTCAGAATTGTGTGCATACACAATTTAATTTATTTTCTTTTTACATATGCTTAATGTTGCAGTTTAGGCATTAAACATTTCTGCAAATTTAAGTCACTCCAGCTAGACCTTCTGAGTTTCTAAACCTTTTAAACCAGGGGTGAACAAACTCTGTCCTGGAGGGCCGGTGTCCTGCAGATATTTAGCTCCAACTTGCGTCAACACACGTGCAAAGATGTTTCTAAAAAGTCTAGTAAGAGCTTGAATAGCTGGTCCAGGTGTGTGTGATTGGGCTTGGAACTAAACTTTGCAGGACACCGGCCCTCCAGGACCGAGTTTGGACAGCCATGATTTAAACGCCTAAATTGCTGTCTGATTGAAGTTTTCTTCAGGAACATTCAAAATTTAAATGATTTAACAGATCTAATATACTGATACTCATGGGATTTCATTCTCAGCTATTTGCATTTACTGAAATAACCAACATTGTGTGAACTTGTGAGATTTTGGTGTGCTTTTAGCATAACTTTGTGTTGTGGCAAGTTTGACTTCTAATGTCAAAAAGGGAGAGTTCTCCCCAAAACATTTACATTTATTCACAATTTACTCACCCTCAAGTGGTTCCAAACCTTTATGAGTTTCTTCTGTTCAACAGTATTTTAAAGAAAGCTGAAAACCTGTAACCATTGACTTCTATAGTAGGGAAAACTAATATTATGAAAGTCAATGGTTATAGATTTCCAACATTCTTCAAAACATCTTCTATAGTGTTTCACAGGAAAAAGAAACTCAAAAAGGTTTGAAACAAGGGTGAGCAAATGATGACAGAATTTGAATTTTTTAAATATATTTTTTCAAGTTCTAGTATTCAGCTTTAATGGAAATGTAAAGGCTTAACTAGGTTAATTAGATAACTTAGGGTAATTAGGCAGGTCATTGTATAACAATTGTTTGTTCGGTAGACAATCGAATAAAAAAAATTGCTTAAGAAGGCTAATATTTTTTACCTTAAAATGGTTTTAAAAAAATTAAAAACTGATTTTATTCTAGCAAAAATAAGACTTTCTCCAGAAGAAAAAATATTATCAGAAATACTGTGAAAATGTCTTTGCTCTGTGAAACATTTTGGCAAATATTTAAAAAAGACTTCAGGCTCCATTTTAATGATCTAGGCGCAAAGTCTAAAGTGCATGACGCAAAAGCATTAGGGGTGCATCTAAATGCACTTTTACTATTTTAAGGATGGAAAAATAAGGTTTGCACCGCGGCGCATGGTCTAACAGAGTTGTGCTTATTCTCTTAATGAGTTCTGGGTGTGTTTTGAGCATAACAAGCATTAAACTAATCAGAGTCTCATCTCCCATTCCCTTTATAAGTTAGTTGCATCGCGCCTTGGCACGTTTGCTATTTACATGGCAGACTTTGTAAGTGGAAAAACTAAATGCTTTACTAATGAGAACACAGGTAAACAAACCGTCTGCAGTGAGAATAAAGAACAAGCCTCCTTCATTCGGCCTCTTTACTTTCTCTTTCCCTTTATTTGTACTCTTTACTCTTTTGCTTTCGTGGATAAGAAAACGGTGTGGTTTGCACTCCCCTGAAGACATCCATTAGCCTACATATTTAATTTAGTTTGTTTAACGCAAAGATTTGTTTCAAAGCTATTTTTAAATTCAGTTCTAATTTCCAGCAAACAAATAAATGAACAATAATAACGAAGTGTGGTCAAAAATCCAAACACACGTCCTATTCTTATACCCCATATGGATTTGCCATTTAAACAATGTGGTGCAAAACGTGAAAATTACGGTTGCGCTGGTCTGAAAATTGCAACAAATCATAGCAAACACGTCTTGCACCTTATTGCGCTGTGTGTATGATAGGGGCCTTCAACTTTCAACTTCAAGATTCTGACTTCAACTGTATGTCCGTGTATGTGCACGCAGGGCTTCGGGACATGCTCCATATGATCTCCCAGCAGTGGCAGGAGCTGCAGAGACAGATCCGCCGTCAGCACAACTGGATGCTGCGCACACTGGACGCCATCAAAACCCACATCTTGTCCAGCGAGAGGTCCGAGGACGAGGCTCACAGTCGTCACCACAGCCCCAAGGTAAACCGTTTCGTACCCACAGTCTGAATCGCTCCATCTGTCTGCGGCTCTCAGTTCATCTCTGGTCGCCCACGGCCATGCTCTGCTCGATCAGCAAAATAAACAAACAGGGCCGAGCTGTATTTCCATAAGAAACGGCTCTTCAGTGAGTTGTTCCTTTCAGAGAGGAAACAGGGATGGGGACGCAGCATCGGCGTGATGCGAATGACAATTTTCTCTCTTTAAAGGGATAGTTCATGCAAAAATGAACATTTATTCACTATTTAATTATCCTTAAGTGTTTAATGAGTTTCTTTTAAACTGTTGAACACAAAAGAAGATGTTTTCAAATATGTTAGGGTGCTTTCACACCTGTGAATCGATTCATTTGTTCAGAAACAGGGATTAAAATTGTTAGATTGTTGCTCTTTGTTCTTGGTGCGGTTCGCTTTCACACGGCAAAGTTTCTAAACGGACCAAAATAGCTAAAACAAGTCACGTGTGAGTAAACTCTCCTCACATTGGTCAGAGTTTCACGGTTTATTTTGCAGAGTCCCGCTCAGCGGGTGGTATGGTGGTGTTTGACAGGGTGCGCGTGACATGTCTGAAGAGCGAGGAGGGATGCGGTGGGGAGGAGTGATGAGAAGGGTGCGCGACGTGTTTTGAGTACCGGGAGGGAGACGCGCGATTTCCGGGAGATTATCACTCGTTTGCGGGCATCCGGGAGTCTCTGTGCAATTGCGGGGGACTCCCGGAACTTCCGGGAGACTTGGGATGTCTGGAATGACCTCCCGCCCTACTCATAATTCTCTCTTCATATAGCCATATGCCTATTACATATCCATAAAACACTGTGATATAGCCGGGCTCGGATCGTATCTCTTTCTCACTACAATCGATCCGAGTTCGTTTCAATCGAGCCGAGACCACCTCATTCAGGCGGTCTCGAATCGATTGCTTTGGCGCGGATCTGAGCGCGATCACCCTGTTCACATATGCCAAATGAACCGCGCTAACTGGGCAAACGCGCCAGGTTCCACAACAAAGTCTAGGTGTGAAAGCACCCTTAGAAACTGGTAACCATTGACTTCCATAGTAGGAACAACTAATACAGTGGAAGTCAGTGGTTATAGGTTTCCAGCATTTTTCAAAATATATTCTTATATATACCAATAAAATATTTAGAAAAATGCTGTAAGTTCTCAATTGGCCATCTTCTTTTAATCTAGGCTTTTTTAAACCAGTTGGCATCTTAATGTAATGTCCATGGTGTGATTTATGCATGTGTTGTATGCAACAGTTTTATGCTAGTTTATATTGTTTATATTGTTTACAAATCAAATGAAATCAAAAAGTTACAAACAGTTAACGACAAACTTCATATTTTTAAGTGTAAATGAGAAGTAAATTTTCAGTTTTGCATGAACTATCCCTTTAAATGAGCATGAGACGTTTAATAGCTCTCACAAACATTGTGTGGAGTATGGAGCTGCATCAATTTTGCCCCTGAATATTAAGTAAACTAATCAATTGAACAAATTGGATCTGGCTTTTTACTACAACTAGATATATTTATATATATATATTTTTTTTTACTGTATCCGATTTTTTTGATGACCCGATTATATCTTATTTTAAAAGTGACTTGTATCCGATTGTCTGCATTTACATAGCACACAGCAAACACGCAATGACCTGGAACAAAAGAGCGGGCGCTGACTGACGGCTGATAATAAAAGAGCACCCGTTTCTCCATTCCTGTATTTAATCTGCTTGCAGGGTTAATTTTTGTATTCTCTTTGATAAGTTGTTTTACCGTAGTTTATGACAGTTCTCATTTGGCCATCTTCTTTTAATCTAAGCATTTTTAAACCAGTAGGCATCTTAATGTAATGTCCGTGGCGTGATTTATGCACACGATGTTTGCAACAGTTATATGTTGTTTTATATTGTTTACGTGGTGGATGTTGCTCTCTCTCTCTCTATGGAATCTGACAACATACATTTAAAATTTAATAATATTAAAAGGTTACAAACAGTTAATGATAAACTTCATTGTGATTTTTGCATGAACTATCCCTTTAAATGAGCTCGAGACGTTTGATAGCTCTCACAAAACACATACACAATTATGCTTCAGAGGCGACGCGCTAGACTCAATTTATACTTCACACTTAATGTGTAATTGCAGACATAGTTATTTGGGAGACCAATTTCTCATTGTTTAATTGTCAATTGTGATTGGGTAATTGCACTCCAATTAGGTGGCGTGTTTGTGCGCCGGGCCCTGAGAGCGAGGCCTGGCGGTGTGTGTTTGTGTTTCTGCGTGGCGTTTGCGACGACAGCAGCTTCAGGAACAGCCGTGATCTCGGCTGGATTTCCCCCGGGAGCATCAGCATCGCCTGCATGGGCTCAATCTCTCCTTCTCCTCTCCTCCGTAATCTCTTCTGCTTCATCTGCAGAAAACAGGAACGGCAGGGTCTCGCTCAGTCACATAGTATTTCCAGCTTTTTGGTCTCCTGCTTTGGTCTTTTTCCTTTCTGCTCAAATAGGCTGTGGTGGTGTACAGAACAGTGTACCATCAAAAAAAAAAAAAAAAAGGACAATCTTGTGCTTAAAATTAAATCATAATTAAGTATTTGGGAATAAATAATCCAGTAGAACATGGTTGTTGCTAGATCAGATACGATTGCGGCTGGAAGTTAACAAGAATTATTTATTTTATTTATCAAATTTACCATTTAATTTATTTTATTAACGTCTACCCCTACCTCAACCGTAAAACCAATCATCACAGTAATGTAAACACGGTAGTTATACTGAGTATAATTTATGTTATTTAATAAATTACCCAATAAATTGTATTTTATTAAGCCTACAGCCACCCCAACCCTAAACCCAACCGTCACAGTACTGTAAAAATATTAACTATTTTTATACAGTGTTACAAAAATGATGCTACAGGGTATATTGATGTGAGTACCTGCAGCTGTATCCTATCTAGACTTTATTGTAGAACATGGACGTTGCGAACAGCATGAGCTACATATGATATCTAACAAAAAAAAAAAAATGCATTTACACTACTGTTTAAAAGTCTTGGGTCAGTAACATTTTTAACAGAGATTAATACCCAGCAGGCACAGGACGTCAACATGAGGTCAGACTGACGTTGTACCCCAACGTCGTGGGGACGTTGTATTTTGTTTGGATATAAAATTCGAATTGACGTCAGAACGCAACGTCAGGCTGATGTCAATGTCCAATGTCTAACCTAAAATCAACCAAATATCAACGTCCAATGATGTGACAGCTTGATGTTGTGTGAATGTTACCACTATGACGTCTATCAGATGTTGGATTTTGGTTGCCGTACCTGATGAATAAATGTCAGTATTTTATGTCAATATGACGTTGGTTTAAGATGTTGGCTCGATGTTGGATTTTGGTAATTTTCCAACACAACCTAAAATCAACATAAAACCAACCAAATATCAACGTCTAATGATGTTACAGCTTGACATTGTGTGGACGTTACCACTATGGCGTCTATCAGACAGTAGATTTTGGTTGCCAGACCTGACAAATAAATGTCAGTATTTGACATCAATATAGCGTTGGCTTAAGATGTTGGCTTGACGTTGGATTTTAGTAATTTTCCAACAAAAAATCAACAAAATATCAACGTCTAATGATATTACAGCTTGATGTTGTGTGGATGTTACAACTATTTTGGTATGGCACATTTTGGTTGCCATACCTGACTAATAAATGTCAGTATTTGACGTCAATATGACGTTGATTTAAGATTGCTACATCCCAGGAATTACTTTCATTACATTCTTACAACACCTAGCAAACCTGTGTATAAACACCAGGTTTAGGAGTGAGTGTTGTCTTTTTCTGTTTGGTTAGATTAGAGTAGGTAAGTTAGGCCGTGTAAACGCTGAAGACTTGCTTTCGATTATTTTGTTTTCAGTAAGGTAAAAGGGTTTTAATGAGTTAGTTTGATTTTTGGTTTTGTTATTTTCTTTTCTTTCAGCGTCACATTTGTCCTTTTCCCCTGCGGGGTTTAATTTACCTTTTGTTGTTGTTTGTTGTTATTTATATTATTCTTCTTTATTATTACTATTTTCTGTTCATCTTTGATTTTGTATTTTTTTTTTGGCAGTATTATTTGGTTGATCCTCGGTTCTTTTCCTCCCGCTTTACACAGAATGGTCACAATATAAATGTTACGTAATTCAGTCTCTAGATTAACATGGAGAAGTCGTTACAAAGATTAACTCAACGTTGGATTTTTGTCACTTTCCAACACCATTTGATGTCATTATTGGATTTCTAAATAACATTGTCCATAGATGCTGACTATAATTTTGGCTAATATTTATGATGTTGTGTGCCTGCTGGATTCTTTTATTCAACAAGAAAGAATTACATTTATCTAAATTGACAGTAAATACATTTTTAATGTGTCCATGTACCCACGTATAATTGATTTTCTCATTTTTGTTTTCAGAAACAGAAAAACAAATAAATGGTTTATGCCAAATTTGAATCTTCTCACGGACAAAAACATTTTGTTTTTCAAATTATTATTTTTTGTTTTCGTCACATTTAGTTTTTACACACAAAATTATAATACAATACAAAATGAATTAGCAGCTTTAAAACAATTCTACATGGTCCATAATGTTACAAAATTAGAGTTTAGAAGATATAAAACTGATATAAACATGTACAGCTTATAGTTTGTCACTTCCACCTAAATGGATCAACAGTTCATTCATGTCACCTCATTAATAAATTGCAAATGCTCTATAGTATCTGACATGCCCCACCCACTTCAAAATGCTTCACATTTGATGCTCTTGAGCTCTACTACTCTCACTGGCAGAGCTGTGATAAAGCAAAACGTCATTGGCTGTTTTATAAAAAGGGGCGGAGCTACACTGTCCCACCCTCTCTTATTGTTTTGGTTGAGACTGTCAAACTTAATAAATACTTAATAAAAATGCACATTTCAAAGCACTTCACGAGACCTTTAAGTGGAAAATGAAAAAATAATGTTTGCAATGGCATTTCATATAGTATTCATGACATCACTATGCACGTGTCTTGTTATCATCACAGAAATGCTGACAATAATTTGGCATTTGTTCTAATCTAATTTTGTGTGTCTTTTGATTCAGGAATTATTTAATTTAATGGTGTTGCTTCATGTTGGAATTGGTTGAACCCATTTTCATTTAACAGAAAACTTGCTATCTGCAT
This sequence comes from Danio kyathit, assembly GCA_903798195.1. Lineage (NCBI taxonomy): Eukaryota > Metazoa > Chordata > Actinopteri > Cypriniformes > Danionidae > Danio > Danio kyathit. The sequence continues at coordinate 11,862,069 of LR812535.1, forward strand.
ACTACCTATCTTCAAAAACAGTAGGTGGTGTGGGTTTCTGAACGTGCCTAATGCGCAGAAAGTCCTACTTTTTTCCCCAGTTTGTGGGCACCGACATAAATAATCGTGGTGCTTTTAAATTGTTTTGTTGCAATTAGAAATCACCACAATCAGTGTGATCAGTCAGCGTTGACAGCCATTAGCCGCTTGGTTACAGCGAATTAAGAGAGAGAGGGGTGAGTGATTCATTATCTGAGAGCTGTTAATGATGATCGGATGCATCGCCTAATTAGAGACAGGCCAGAGGATTGTGGGAAGGTCACACAAGGAGCCACAAATCTCTCTCTGTCTGAATCAGGCCAGGGCTTGTGGATGCGGGTTCTTGAGTCTGGTGCAGATTTACTGGTGTTTATGTCTGTAGACACACTAAAATGTCACTCAGCGTAACAGTGGTTTTTATAGCAAGATTTATTGTGGTTTTGGTCAGGGATATTTAGATAATTAGGACTAAATTATAAAACACTAAATTAATGCCATGTTAAATTCTTAAATCTATCCTACACACTGCTAGGTTTTACCCATTTTAGAAATGTTTTAATCATTTAAATATAATCAAATTTGGCGTGATCACACTTTCTTTCATTTATTTGATATATTTTGTTCAGAATAAGTGTTGATTCATTTTTTACAGCAATGTTATGCTGAATAATGCAATATTATTTCACATATTTTGGCATTTTATTTTCATAAAAGGTATTTAAACATTAAAGTAGACACGTGCAATCAATTTACAGTTAATTTATATGATTTAAAAATCTCTGTCATCACATATTGTTGTAAAGTTCAATGTAAATTCAGGGACTTGCTAATCATTTGTCAGAATATATTGTCTTATAGACAAGAAATCTAGACCTCAGTTTATATTTAGCATTAGAATATTTTTAGAATTGAATAATTTGCATCTTGGTGGCACAGTAGATAGTGCTGTCACCTTACAGCAAGAAGGTCGCTGGTTCAAGCCTCGGCTGGGTCAGTTGGGGTTTCTGTGTGGATTTTGCATGTTCTCCCCGAGTTCGCGTTTGTTTCCTCCAAGTGATCCGTTTTCCCCCACAGTCTAAAGACATGCGGTACAGGTGACTTGGGTAAGCTAAATTGTCCGTAGTGTATGTGTATGAATAAGAGTGTATGGGTCTTTCCCAGTGATGGGTTGCAGCTGGAAGGGCATCCGCTGCGTAAAAACATGTGCTGGATAATTTGGCGGTTCATTCCACTGTGGCGACCCCAGATTAATAAAGGGACTAAGCCAAAAAAACAATGAATGAATGAATGAATGTGCATCTTAATTATATTTTATATTTTTTATAAATATGTTTGTATTTTTTTTTTAATTTTTAATATTCCAATACACTTTTGAGTCTCACTTAATCATATTTTAATATAAAATATTTTATCTTTATTATAATTATTCATTTTAAGCTAATGTTTATTAAATAGTGTTTTTTTTTATAAATATCCAAATATGTGTGTATTAATAAATTATTAATAAATAAAGTATATTATTGACTCAGCGGATGCCCTTCCAGCCACAACCTAACACTGGGAAACACCCATACGCTCTTGCATCTTACTCACTGCACCACCGTGATGCCCATTTATTATATTTATGTATGGAATTATTTATGTATTAACAAAATATTTTAAAACATTTGTTAACATATTTATGTACTTAAATAAAAATGTATAAAATATTAATACAATTTTGGATTATTTACTTGAATCTCAATCATATTTTAATATACATATTTTTTTTCATTATTATAATTATTTATTTTAAGCTAATGCTTATTAATTTGTGTTTTTTTATACTCAAATATGTGTTTGCTTATTAATTGTTAAACGTTTAGGTCAGTTTTTTCCTTTTTCATATTTTTTTCAAGAAAATGATTCTGTTTATCATTTATTAAATGTAAAAAAAAATGTTAAATTGTTAAATATTTATAAAGAATTTAAATAACTGCTTTCTTATTGTATGTAGTTTTAAATGAAATGATTACTCCAGTTTTACTCCATTGCTTTTATCACTATTACAATTAATAATAATAATAATAATAATAATAATAATAATAATAATAATAATAATAATAATAATAATAATAATAGTATTAAAGGGATTTCTGAAGGATTATGTTACTGAAGACTGGAGTAATGATGCTGAAAATTCATCTTTAAAATCACAGGAATGAATTATTAAGTTAAATTATGAACTACTTTTGAACATTTTATAGTGCAATAACATTTTACAATTTTACAGTTTGTACTGTATTTTTGATGAAATAAGGCAGGACAAGCTAACTATATATACAGTCAAGCCTGACGTTATTTATATGTAGTATTTATTATATTTATGTATAGAATTATTTATCTGTTCACAAAATATTTTTAAACATTTATTAGTATTTTAGTATCAAATATTTTGGCATTATTATAATTATTCATTTAAAGCTAATGTTTATTCATTTGCGTGTTGTTTTATACAAAATATGTATTTATTAATTGTTTTATATATATATATCAGTGTTTCCTCTAGGATTTTTTCCAGCTGTGGCGGCAGGACTTTTTCTACACAGATCTGCCAACTATTTCAAAGACAAATATTACACGCAGTATTACAAGTCAAGATAGCATTCATGTAATACGAGCATGCGAATCTCTTTGCTTGCGCGCCGATTTCCTCTGTTCGTGCACAAAACTTCTTGCACGCCCTCAAATTTACACGCTCAAGTGCAGATCGTATGGGTGCAGATTAGTGCGTTTTTGTGCGTTTTCCGACATTAACGCGTCCTGAAGTAAAGTGAAACGGCTATAAACTCCAGCAAGATAAAGTCATTGTATGCAGAGCCATTGATCTTTATCAATAAAGTATACTTATGGAAACTGTGTTCATCTTAACTGAAAGCTACGCTGTGTTTGCTGGACTCACGCACCTGTCAGTCAGTCTGTCAGAGAGTCAGTCAGCATGTCACCTTAAAGGGTTGAACAAATAGCGCACAGCACTACTACGGTTACAGAAAAGTTTGCGCTGTTTACCTCTAATATGTTTTGGTGCGATTATAATCCGCTATAAAAAAACACGACTAAATGTTTTAAATGAGAAGTTGTAATGTAGCCGTGGCGGGATAAATGAATGTGGCGGCCCGCCACGGATAAATGAATGTAGCGTTACATTACAAATTACAAGAGGCATCATTGTGGAATAAGATATTTCTCACCTTTTATTTAAATTTGAAGTCAGAATTTTCCAGGTGTATGAATAATTTTGTGCTTTATACATCGTCTTATCATCTTTTGGGAGAAGCCTGTGTCATTTCCTGTCAAAATAAAAACAAAACAGCTGATTAAATAAAAGTAACTTTAAGTCAGAATTTGCCAGGGGTATTAATAATTTTGCACTTGACTGTTTATTCATTTGTTTTTTACGCTTTTTCTCCATGAAATTCATTGTGACCAACATATAACATCACCAACCACTGAAGTTTCTCTGTTGAACTTCACTGAAGGGTATGGCGCGGCTTGTCGCAGGTCAAACAGTCCCTTTAAATAGCCCGTCTCAGGCCGCCACATGGCCCATAGATTCATCTTAATGTTGGTTTAGGGAATTCATATCACTTCCACACCCGTGTTTCACTGACTAAACAATATTTGGAAACTGCTGTCAAGGCGCTCTTTTTCAATGACATGCCCCCCTCCCCTCTTTGCTATTAATTCCTAATGCTTCACCACAACAGGTGTCGTTTGCGGTCATTAATTTGCTTTGGTTAAAAAACGGCTCACAAATGAGCAATGCGCGCCGTCAGAGGAGTAATATACACCCAAGTCTGTCCCCAGAATGCCATTAAGGTGTGTACAAAGCAGGCCGCGCTTCTCTCTCGACAGCCATAACGGTTTGTTATTATAGCTGCAAACATATGCTCGCGCCCGTCGCATCGCATTGTGCCGTCTGAATTATTTTCTCAAGACCATAAAGTTTGAACATGGCTGGATGCTGGTCAAATGGCAATCCTGAGGGAATCCTGTCTAGTTTAGTTGTTCGCCTCTAATTAAACTGTAGGGGGAAGATCATACAGACTCAAGGCAGCAGAGAGGAGATCATTAACAGCATGAACATGTTTAGGGTGCTTGTTTGTTTGTTTTTTAGATGAAAAAAATAAAGTGAACGAAGATATTTTGGCTAGACACTTTATATTTATACTGTAAACGTCTGTTTTTGGCTTTTTTGCTTGTGACTGACTTTTCTACTGTAAAAAAAATATCTGTTCATTAATTTCACAGGTTTTTTTGCATTTAATTATGGTTATGAATTGCATTATGGGACCTTTATTTTTGTTTTGTCGACTTTTAGCAATTGAACAAAGTGACCCTTATTGACATTTTAGTAGTTTGAAATAACAAATTGTGTAAAAAAATAATCATTCATTCATTTTCCTTCGGCTCAGTCCTGTATTTATTAGAGGTCCCACAGCGGAATGAACCACCAATATTCCAGCATATGTTTGTTTACGCAGTGGATGTCCTTTCAGCTGCACCCCAGTACTGGGAGAGCACCCATACACTCTCACATTCACACACACTCATACACTACAGCCAATTTTGCTTACCCAATTCACCTATAGTGCATGTCTTTGGACTGTGGAGGAAACTGGAGCATCTGGAGAGAACATGCAAACTCCACACAGAAATGCCAACTGACCCAGCCGGGACTCGAACCAGTGGCCTTCTTGCTGAGGCGACAGTGCTAACCACTGAGCCACCATGCCACCCCTGTAAATAATAATATATGAAGAATTAAGATGACAGGAAATTTTGATCTTTAAATTTTAAATTTTGATCTTTTGATATTTATCAAGATCAAGGTCCCATAATGCCATAATGCAGTTTAAAAAATGCATAACTAAATGGAAAAACCATAAATCAGAAAATATCTAAAACTGTTGATGTACATTCAAACATTTTGGGGTTGTATTAACCCAACACTTGGTCAAATATGGCAAGGCGAACAGTTTGGTAATTTTATGTAATTTAAATATAATATAAAAAATTCACCCGACATTGGATTTGTCCATATTTTACCCAGCATTGGGTTAATAAAGCATTTTTTTCAAGTGTGTTTTTTGTACATATTTATTTATTTTTTCGGTTTTTTTTATTATTATTTGTATATGCTTTAAAATCTCTTGGGTCATCACAATGCACTGTCCTTTTAAAATTCTGTTCATTAGGTGATTTTATATGTTTAAGTTCGAAATATTTTACATATTGTTTTTAATTTTAGATTTAGTTTTACTTCATTTACTAATTTGTTTTTGTAAGTTGGTTTATTTGATAATATTTATAAATTTATAAAATACTGAATTATTGTAATTTTTAATCTTTAAATCTGTCCTACAAACTGCTAGGTGCATTCATATTTTGAATTCATTAATTTAAATGTCACTTAATCGTATTTTAATATAAAAAATGTGCTCATTATTACTTAATTTATTATTCAAAAATAATAAAATTTATACAAATACATTAATAAAATAATATTTTAATAAATATTAATATATATATATAATACATACAGTTGAAGTCAGAATTATTAGCCCCCTTTCTTCTGGAGAAAGTCTTATTTGTTTTATATTGGCTAGAATAAAAGCAGTTTGTAATTTTTTAAACACCATTTTAAGGACAATATTATTAGCCCCTTTAAGCTATATATTTGTTTCGATAGTCTACAGAACAAACCATCGTTGTACAATGACTTAACCTGCCTAGTTAACCTAATTAACCTAGTTAAGCCTTTAAATGTCACTTTAAGCTGTGTAGAAGTGTCTTGAAAAATATCTAGTAAAATATTATTTACTGTCATCATGGCAAAGATAAAATAAATCAGTTATTAGAAATGAGTTATTAAAACTATTACGTTTAGAAATGTGTTGAAAAAATCTTCTCTCCGTCATAAATAAACAGGGGTGGGGCAATAATTCAGGGGGGCTAATAATTCTGACTTCAACTGTATATATGGGTTGGCAGAGAGAGAGATCATTAACAGCATGAACATATTTAGGGGTGTTTCTTTTTTTTCTTTTTAGACAATAAAAAAAGTGAACAAAGATATTTTGTCCATTTATATTTACACTATAAAGTAGGTCTGATTTTGGTCTTTTTGCTTGTGACTTAAAATATTGCTTGGCTTGATTAAACACCAAACCCAACTATTGGATTAAAAAATAACAATCCCAAGGTTGAGTTTGTCCATATTTGATCCAACGTTGTATAATCAACAATGACCACAACAACAACAACATTGTTTTTGTATTATCGATACATTGTACAGTATATAGTTTGAACATGGCTAGACGTTGGTCAAATTGCAAAGGCAGATTGTCTAGTTATTGGCCACTAATGAAACTGTACAAGGAACATCAGGAGATCATTAACAGCATGAAGCAGCAACAATCCCCCCTCAATAACATGGCTCTTAGAGGAGAAAATTGTCACGCCGTTCTTTCATATATCTGCACTACACGTGACGCTGCGTAAATCAGCTAAATGTCAGAAGACACGAGGAGAGGATTGACAGCAGGCAGACTTCATATGTGCTACATATGTGCAGGGATTCATGGCTAATATTTGATGTGTGTTGACCAATTCTCAGGCTGTGACACATTCGGTCTTTCCTTGGGGAGATTTACACACCCATGGAAGAGGGTTTTAGACACTTGATGCCTAACTATTACTTTAGATTCTTCTTTGGGAATCAAATATGTGAGCGCTAAACCCTGTATAGACATCTGACATCCAGTTATGTATCAGACAGACTCCAAAGACCTGTGGGATGTAAATGGAGATAAATACAGAGCTGTTCTTGTTGTTAAACTGTGCCATGTTATACATTTGTGTTCTTTTAAGTGGTTTCTTTTTTATTTATTTTTTTATTTTAGTTATGTACAGTATACACATACTGTACATACATACATACATACGTATATTAAGTAAGAAAAGGGGATTTGATTCTCTTTAAATGCTTTATTTAGTTTTTAGTTTTAGGTAAGGTGCGTTACGTGACATAATGATTGACAGCAGCACTGAAGCAGTGACCGTGCACAAAGAGCAATAAAACAAGAATGTGTCCAATTGATGAATAAACGCCACCATATATCGAAAGAATCATGCACCCATTGGCTAAATTCTCCATCAGTCAAACTAGAAAGTAAGTTACTGGCTAGAAGTGGCTCATAGACAGCATATGCATAATCTCAGAACACTCGACTGCTTTGTTTAGATTTCAGTAACTATAACTTTGACAATAGAAATAATAGATGGTCAGAAGACTGTCATACCTAGTGAAATCAATGAGGTTTTTAGAAACTATTATCAATGTCTTTATAAATCATTACCTCCAGTGGATTCCTATGTTTATAGGGCAATTACCAACCTACGTCACACGTACCGGTTGCAAAAAAGGACCGGTTGTAATAGCAAACATGTTGTGTTCGAACACTGCTTTTAATGCCAACCGCAGATGTCTTTGGCTAATAGCCATCATAAGAGCTAAGTGGAGTGAGGACCTAATTAAAAATGCTGGACTCTGCAGTTCTCATGTTATATCAGGTAAGTTTACGCTATGCTGAATCACACACATTACTCGTTTTTGATTGCAGCAATGATTTCAGCAAAAACAGTTAAATATGGTAAATTAATTGCGGACGCTGAATGTTTAGAATGAAATGTAAAAATGTAAGTTCATATACCCTGCCGTACAGGTGCAGTTCGCTGTCAGAATGCAGTTGTTTTGCTTGTTGATGATTACCCAGGCCTTGTATAGCTTCGTCTTCTTTCCTTGTCTTTGGCTAGGCAGAACCTCGGTTTTTAGCTCTACAAAGTTTTGAATCTGGTAATCATGGAGCATTATTTCTTGCACATATCCACATAAAATTGTAGGCATTCAAAGACTTGTAGGCCTTTAACTTCTCTCTTGTAAAATCACTTGCAGTTTCAATGAGATTGCGGACTGGATGCTTGGCCATTTCGTCTTATCCAATATCCATTGGGAGGGTGCTATCGCAAAAGGATCTGTCAGACGAACGCCGCTCACTGTAACGTTAATTTTGCAGAATAGCTGTGCTTATCACTGGGTGATAATATGCTGAAAGCATTATGTAAATATTATATATAATATGTAATGCAACCTTGATGCGCACACATCCTGAATGTTTACAAACCAGTAATTTGTCTATAAAACATTTTTAGAAAAGATTCAGTTACCCTAACTATCCGAAGAGGACTCTAAATCACTGGATCAACCAGTTGAAGAATCAGACTTGAGAGCAGCTATTAATTTTATGTGTAGTGGAAAAGCACCAGGCCCTGATGGTCTACCTATCATATAAGGTTTTCCACAACAAACTGATAATTCCAATGATTAATATGCTAAATGAATAATTTAGAAATGAAGTTCTCTCACTTTCCCTGAGTGCTGCCTTTATATCTTTAATTCTTAGGCCAGGAAAGGATACTACAAAAGACCCATTAGTCTTTTAAATTCAGACACTAAGATTATTGCTAAAGTTTTAGCTAGTAGACTTGACAACTATTTACCATTTATTGATTGTTCCTGATCAAAATGGTTTTGTAAAGGCAGACAAGCTATTCATAATATTCGCACGGTGTTAAACATCATGCACTGTAAAAAAAAGTCCCCTGATATTGCTTTACTCTCCTTAGATACCGAAAAGGCTTTTGATAGCGTAGGGTAGGGTTATCTTTTTGATATCCTTTCCTGTTTTGGTTTAGGATTTTAGAGAATGGATAAAATAGTTTGAATATCAAATTAACTTTGACTTTTTATTCAGTTCGTGGTCACATTTTATTTGTAACACTGTAAGCTATGACATTGTCTTGCTTTTTACTACAAACACGCCATTTTTGTGCGTAAGTGACATAGTAAACAATGTAAACATTAGGTCTCCGGCAGAAACGGTGACATAAACAAATGAATAACCATTTATAATTTAACACAATTCTGTTGTTGAACTAAATATGGGATGTTGTTCTGTCGTGCGGTACAGCAATGAATGCGTGTGTGTCTTGTTATAATGATGATAAATATGTACTAGATATCTAATATGCGTTTTCTGTACAACTTACACAAATTTAGCAAATACATTCTTTATAAGCTTTCCATTGAAAAACAACTAGCTACAATGGGTGCTTGCGGGTTGTAGATTTAGACTGATGTATAGTTTGTCAAGATTACTCTTTTTGGGGTAATCTATTCGTAAACACTGACGTGCAAAATTATTCAAATTTATTATCATGAAATTATTATCATCATTATCATCATTATTATTATCATCAATATTATTAAATAATAATATACTTAGTAAATTGAAAATAGTATTATACAGTAGCTTAATCCAAGTATTTATAAATGTTTCGGTGTTGAATAGCATTTAAAGTCATAAACCCTACAATAAGAACTTTATTTTTGATCATTATAAAATTAATAATAATAATTCCTTACATTTATATAGTGCTTTTCTAGACACTCAAAGCGCTTTACACATTGGGGGAAATCTCCTCTTGCACCACCAGTGTGCAGCATCCACTTGGATGACGCGACAGCAGCCATATTGCGCCAGACCGCACACCACACACCAGTTGATTGGTGGAGAGGAGTGATGAAGCCAATTATGATATGGGGATGGTTAGGAGGCCATGATGGACAGAGGCTAGTGAGCAAATTTGGCCAGGATGCTGGGGTTAAACCCCTACTCTTTTTCGAAGGACATTCTAGAATTTTTAATGACCACAGAGAGTCGGCACCTTGGTTTAACATCTCATCCAAAACACAGCACTCACTTACTGTAGCAGTATCACGAAACTGGACGTTAGGACCCACACAGACCGCAGGCAGAGCACCCCCTGCTGGCCTTAATAACACCACTTCCGGCAATAACCTTGCTTTCCAATGTGGTCTCCCACCCAGGTACTGACCAGGCTCAGCTTCAGTGGGTGACCATGTGAGAGTTGCAGAGAGCTAGCTGTTGTCATTGTTATAGTTTGCTCTTCACATTTAAACCAAAGTTCCACTGTATTCATTTAGTTTAATTTTATTTAGTACATTTTTTCATATATTTCTATTTTTTTATTAAATAGCATTAATACTATTTTTTATTGTTTATATTTATTTCATTTTTAGATATTTTATTTATTATTTTATTCTAATTTAATTGAGCTTTTTTTGAGTACAAGTATTTACTGTATTAGAGGAAATGTATAGAGTAATCTATTTTAAACAGTAAACACTTTGATTGGACAGTGAAATCCATATAAACTCAGCTTAAAACTGATTTAAAACTGAAATAAGATCTCTGACAGCCTTGCGTGTATTTCGCAATCATCACAAACGTATGCGTCACATCAACCCAAACCTAATTGTCAGCCTCTTGAATCTGCTCTAACTTAGCTTTACTTTAAGGGGCTTCGGTTCAAGTTCATTTGGACTCTTGCGAATCTCACCTTAAACGAACCGAGTGTGAAAACAGCCTGAAAGTCCCTGCCCCTGATTAGACCATGTTATTTCTCACTAGCCAGTCTAATCCTGTAACTAAGCTTGTAAAAAATGGCCCCTGGGGTTAACAACCGAGCTGTGCTGCTCTCACATTTACTCAGATTTTTTTTGAGGGGGGGTCAGAATTTCCACACACACCAGTTTATCGACTTGTAGGGGACCTCCTTCATCGCCTTAAGAGTTTTGCAGTATCTTTTGCAGCGACCGGGGCAAAAGTGTCATCCCTGCCAGCTGTCGGTGGCATATTCCTCTGCTGTCATATGTATGTATGTATAAGGCAAGCAGGACTCTTATCGGAGACTCCTTAGAGACAGCTTGTCTGCCCCGGGGCGGTTATTTCACCCCTTTGCTCTGGAGGAGGAGGGAGAAGGAGGGCCCCGGTTGTGTTCCCTGGCATATGTTAAAAGCAGCCATGCCACACTACGCCACCCAGCCATGCATATGGAGCAGTCTTAGGTATATCAAAGTCACCATGCTTAAAAAGTGACCCGGGGTTATTCAGTGGTGCAAATGAAATTACAGGAGGTGGCAGGGCCAAGTTTTGGATGAGAACGGGCCCCGGACACCTCTCTGTGTTACAAGCAGACTGTAAAAAGGTAGAGTTTGCTGCAAATGTGACGTTATTGGGAATTTAAATTGGAGTTTTTAGGGTTTGATGTATGTTTAGCCGCAGTGTGACCGAGTTATAAGTTTGACATGCTGTAAATTGAGATTTTTTTTTTAGGGTGTGAGGAAAGTTTGAGTCTTAAAGTCTTAAACTAAGCTGCTAAGTAATTTTTTTTTAAGAATCTAATACTTTTATTCAGGAATGAATGCTTTAAATTAATCAGAAGTGCTAGTGACAGTAAGGATATTAATGTTACAAAAAATTAAGCATTGCAACTGTTTAACAATGATAATGGAAGATGTTTCGATTATGCTAATTAACAGTGTTTGAGGGAAAATTTATACATTCTATATTCTATAGAATCTAAAGTTATCTTTAAACAAATAACTAAATGAGGGCAACGCAGTGGCGCAGTAGGTAGTGCTGTTGCCTCACAGCAAGAACGTCGCTGGGTTGCAGGTTCGAACCTCGGCTAGGCTGGGTCAGTTGGCGTTTCTGTGTGGAGTTTGCATGTTCTCCCTGCGTTTGCGTGGGTTTCCTCCGGGTGCTCCGGTTTTCCCCACAGTCCAAAGACATGCAGTACAGGTGAATTGGGTAAGCTAAATTGTCCATAGTGTATGTGTGTGAATGAGTGTGTGAATGTTCCCAGAGATGGGTTGCGGCTGGAAGGGCATCCGCTGCGTAAAATCGTGCTGGATAAGTTGGCGGTTCATTCCGCTGTGGCGACCCCGCAAGGACAAAGCCGACAAGAAAATGAATGAATGAAATAACTAAATGTGTTACTTTTTAATGAAAATAATGTGAAAGTATGTGTTATGATATTTTTGCATATTTTTGAAGAGATGTCTTAGTAATTTAGATATCTTAGTATCATAGTAAAAGTAATATCTTACTTTTTTACACAATACTTTTTACAAAAACATGTTAGCAACCCCTGCTGAAAAAAACAGCTTAAACCAGCCTAGGCTGGTTTGCTGGTTTTAGCTGGTTGATCAGCCTGGTTTGAGAGAGGTTTTGACCATTTCTAGGCTGGTTTCCAGTCATTTCCAGCCTGGTCTTAGCTGGTTAGGCTGGAAAATGACCAGCTAAAACCAGCTTGACCAGTCTGGTTTAAGCTGGACATAGCTGGATATCTCCCAGCCTGATTTAAGCTAAGACCAGGCTGGAAATGGCTGGAAAACAGCCTAGAAATGGCCAAAACCCCTCTAAAACCAGGCTGGTTGACTAGCTAAAACCAGCTAACCAGCTTAAGCTGGTTTAAGCTGTTTTTTTCAGTAGGGAAGTGTTATTTCATGCAGCAAAATAATAACGTTGTAACAGGTTAGCAACATCTCACGAGGAAACGTAACTATTTTACATTTACTGTAGTTAGTTTAGTGGCTAATTTGTATGAATTCATACAAGTGCAAAAATTTACAATTTTTAAAAGGAGGCGTGGCACCAAATTTCTCCTCTAAAGCCAACCGTCATTGGGGGATGAGCAAACCGTACAAAATTAAACCAATGAGATTGTACAAATTCATACGAATTAGTTATGAATTGTCATGATATAGCGATGTTGGTAACCAGTAGATAAAATGCTAACCAAATGCTATCCATGGTAGAAACGTGTTTAACAGCATATTATTTCATGTTAGCAAACTTCAAGGGAAATGTAAATGATGTTAGAAAACCACATGGTACCATATTAGAAATATGTTAACCATGCTAGTTTACGGTATAATAAAACATGCAGCTTGAAACATGTTAATCCATGCAAGCAATACTAGCAAAACAAGTTAGCAACATGCTAATTCATGCTAAGCATATGTTAACAATATTAGTAATATGCTTTTACAGTGCGTCATCCTGCTGGAAGTAGCCATCAGAAGGTGGGTACACTGTGGTCATTAAGGGATTTACATGGTCAGCAACAATACTCGGGTAGGCTGTGGTGTTGACATGATGCTCATGTGGTACTAATGGGCCTAAAGAGAGACTCATCAGACAACATTTTTTTAATCTTTTGTTGTCTAATTTTGGTGAGCCTGTGTGAATTGTAGCCTCAGATTCTTGTTTTTAGCTGACAAGATGGCACCCGGTGTGGTTATCTGCTGCTGTAGCCCATCTGCCTCAAGGTTGGACGTGTTGTGCGTTCAGAGATGTTCTTCTGCATGGTGGTATTTGAGTAACTGTTGCCTTCTATCATTTCGAACCAGTCTGGCCATTCACCTCTGACCGTTGGCATCAACAAGGCATTTGAGCCCAATGAACTGCTGCTTACTGGATATTTTCTCTTTTTTTCGGACCATTCTCTGTAAACCCTAGATGAAAATCCCTGTAGATCAGCAGTTTCTGAAATACTCAGACCAGCACGTTTGGCACCAGCAACTATGCCACATTCAGAGTCACTTAAAATAGCTTTCTTCCCCATTCTGATTCTCGGTTTGAACTGCAGCAGATCGTCTTGACCATGTCTACATGCCTAAACGCATCGAGTTGCTGCCATGTGATTGGCTGGTTAGAAATTTGCGTTAACGAGCAGTTGGACAGGTGTACCTAATAAAGTGGCCGGTGAGTGTATTTGTAACAAGTTCTTTTCTTACAATCCGGATATAAGAACTTTGGCTGACAAGTCATTAATAGATGTAAAATTCTGCATATAGCCTGTTTAAATATTAACAATTGCAAACACTGCTAATTTAACAGAAAATATAATAGAAAAATGAAACCATGAAACATGTTAATGAGTTCACGTCAGACTCACGAGAGCTTGTTTAACAGAACTTCTGCTAATTTTGAAAGACTTAATATTCTACTGGAAAGTTTATTAATTTCTACATGAGAAATGAAAAATAATCAAGGACCCAAATAGGTAGTCATTTATTCCAGGACTCTCCGCTTATATTAGCATGCAAAAGCACTCAAGCTGTAATTCATAAAGTGACTTAAAATTGACATACCTCTTTAAGTGTTTTTTTTCTCTCCTCTCTTTCTTTTGCCAGCGGCAGTTTGACAATTGAAATGAATGTTTTATTAAAAAAAAAAATAATTAATAGCGCCTAGTTTTTGCAGACAGTTTCAAATATTTAATCACACAAATGATATGAATTAATATGCAGACAAGGTTTAATTCATATTAATTTTTTCTTCCAAATGAGATGTACGAGCGACGTGTTTTGCAATGAATATTGTTAGCATGACTTGAATAAGAGGCAGTGTGAAATGTGCACCTCATAACGGCGTTTGCGTTTGTCTTCAGCGTCCATCTTTTCCTGTTGTCCTTTCAACTGTCTTCCTAATTTCAGAGTTCACCGGGAGACGCACTGAAATATTGTAATTTCTCTTTTTTTTTTTTTTTTGTACCAAGGATGCATGGAGACATGAGGTTTTTCCAATCAGCCGTAGACATGTATGAAGTCGTAAAGCCCTGGCCCATGCTGAAACACTCCTCTAGAGTGACTTAATTTGTTTTTTTCTTCCTTCCCCATCTCTTGTCCTTTGGCTATATATCGTGCCTTGCGAAAATCTGGAATATAAAGCAGACTGTATTATTTTTTCATTTGTATTCTGCATTGCGCACTTGGCAATCGGATCAAAGATTACCCAACTTGCTTGCGAAATAAAGCAACAAGCATCACTTTAGGCTGTAATTATTGGAATCAGAGAGCTTTTTCTGAGGAAGGCACAATGCAGAGGGACGGCGTGCGCTGTCATTTTCTCTGCAGTCTGGACGGCATGTTTAGTCAACTCTGTCAATCGGAATCAGATTAAGACTGATTTGATAAACGTGCTGTTAGATTTTGATGTGGCTCTTGAAATGCATTCGATTTTTTTTTTTTTCTTTTCATGCTCTTTTTAATATAAATCTTCCTAAGGGGTTTTTTCATAACGCTGCCATATAGTAACAATTTATGGAACCTTTCAGAAGATTT
Organism: Danio kyathit; assembly: GCA_903798195.1. NCBI lineage: Eukaryota > Metazoa > Chordata > Actinopteri > Cypriniformes > Danionidae > Danio > Danio kyathit. The sequence continues at coordinate 11,877,184 of LR812535.1, forward strand.
CAGAAAAATAAAACATTTTGTGGAATTAAAAAGACATGGGTGTTTTTCAGGGAAACATAGATTCCAAATAGACCTGTCACGATGTCTATTGTTTGTTGTGCGATATATTGAACCAAAATATATTGCGATAAATGATATTATTGTCATTTAAAGACAATTTTATGCCACTCATATACTGTAATGCCAGAATGATAATATAATATCATCACAGTGCATGTACACTCTTCCAAAGAACACATAATATTTTATTCTTAAGATTATTTCATTTAATTATAGTCATTTTAGCAATTGAATAATGAGGCATTGGAATCAGAATGTGAAAACGCATATCCTGAATAAATAAATAATAATAGAAATACAACAATAATACAAAAAGTGCAAGGTGAAAAGTAGGGATGCAACGATTATAGATTTTGGTTGTACGATTATAGTCTAAGAAATAATCACGGTTTCACGGTTATCACGATTATTATGCATTTATTAATTTTAAAACACTGCTACTTTAGAAAATCACATGAAAACTCCTTATATTTTAAAGTTTTATTTATTGCTGCTCAGTAACCAGTACAGCACATAATAATATTAAAAACAAACAATAGTCCATGTCTCACTTTGTGCTTAAAAATAAGTAACATATTTGACATTTAAACATACATAATTTTTACACTGTAAATAAATGACAGAAAAATAATAAATCAATAAAAAATAGCCTTTGTCTAATGTAGGGCTTGAAATTAACATTGTTACTTGGCACCACTGGTGCTCCCAACTTCAAACATTTTAGGAGCATCATAAAAAAAAATTGGGAGCACCCACCAAAAATGAATGAGCACCACTGCAAATGGTATATTAACAGATTTATTGCAATTGAAAACAGCATCAATCAGGACTAACAAAAACCAGAAACAACATATAATTCTGTTATGACTTATTGATATTTGTGCAATAATTCCAAAATAAATGTCTAATAATTATAAAATATTAATGATGTCGATGATGACAATAATACTAACAATGAATTACATTATCATTCTGTCCTGAATGTGCTTGAATGTGAGTTATCTGCTATAAAAAGTCCTAATGTTATTTTATGAGAAAAAAAAATCTATGGTTTGCATCAAACAAAAATGAAGCATTGCAGTAAGAAATATGCATTTTGCACTATTGTTTTTATACACATGTCAATATAATAACCAGAAAGATCGGACAAAAGAAAGAAAGAAGTCTCACTTCTACTGCTCTTTAAAGGTTTTGGTTTGTGTCATTTTAAATGCTCAGTCTCATTATGCGCTGATTTTCAGTTTTCTGTGTTTGTGGAAAAGCAGGCGAGTCAGCCGGCCCAATATATGACCGGCGCAGAGCAGGATTCTCGCGATGAACACCTGCACAGTATTCTTTGTCATGAGCCAAAATTTCAGTTTAAACTTAGTAAAGTCAAGCTTCTTTGGCAAAGAGATCTATACACTGTTAGATTGTACATTTAGCGTCCATTTGTGCTGAACACGCAGAGAATCCAACGCATCGAGATTCGGGCCATTAAACAGCTGATCCACTCCGAGTCTTTCAGCACTCTCTCTGAAATCACTGGATTGATCTCGGCTGGTGGATCAACATTCACCGCATGATCCTCTCATCGGCGCCAATAATTCTAACTTTAAGTGGGTTTGCCAACTTGTGTACTTTTCATTGCTTCTTCCTCAAACTTCAGCCGTTTGCAGTTCCCGCGGTCACAAACGCCACCATCTCAACTAGTGCGGCTGAAAAGCGTGAGCGCATTGCATCGCGTGCGCGTCCCTTCTTTGGAAATAATTAACTTGCACAAGCTAGCCTTAGTTAATAGCCTCAGTCATAGTTAATCCAGTGTGCGTGGTTATTAGTCTCGGTGTACAAACTAGCGCACAGCTGGCAAAACTTTGTTTAGTTGCTGCAGTTTTGTTCTGTGCAGAAACGCGGTGTTGAGAAGCCTTTACGATTAATTAACCGTGAATTAAAGCGCGGTTAATAGTGAAACCGGTTAATCGTTGCATCCCTAGTGAAAAGTAACAGAGGCTGTGATATCTGCTACCAGATCTATTTTCAGTTGTCAGGTACCCTCATGAATGTATACTAAAGTATTTTATAATAAATACAATAGTGTTTTTAACCATACTGACACTGACACCTCCAATAGGCATAGAGATGTTGCACAATCAGCTAAAGTGTCGCTAGAATTGTTTTTAATGTATGGGTGATATACAGTTGAAACCAGAAGTTTGCATACACTGTATAAAAAGGAACTTAACCATTTAAAAAAAAAGTCAGATGTTAATGTTAATGCTTTTTCTCTTTTAGGTAAGTTAGGATTATCAAATTTGTTTCTCTTATGCTTAATAGCAGAATAATGAGAGAGATATTTTTTGAGAAATTGTTATAACTTTTCTTAAAAGTCAAGTTTACATACAATAGGATTATTAGGCCTCTGAAAAAGCTCAGATGATGGTGTCAAGGTTTTGGAAGTTTCTGATTGGCTAATTGACAACATTTGAGTTAATTGGAGGCACAACTGTAGACTAGTGTTTAAGGAAAACCTCAAACACGCTGCTTATTTGTGTGACAACATGGGAAAATCAACAACCAAGAATAAAAAAAAATAAATAAAAAATAAACAGATTACAATTTGCTAAATTACACTGGGAAAAATAATAATTTTTGGAGACATGTGCTGTGGTCTGATGGAACTAAGATTGAACTGTTTGGCCATGATGACCAGTGTTACATTTGGAGGACAAAGGGGGAAGCTTACAAGCTTAGGAACACCCTCCCGTCCACTTCACAGCATAGATGGCATCATGAAGAAAGAACATTATGTAGAAATACTAAAGCAACATCTCAAGACATCAGCCAGGAAATTAAAACTTGGCCACAAATGCGTCTTCCAAACAGACCATGACCCTAAGCATACTGCCAAATTAGTTCAAATGTGCTTTAAGGACATCAGAGTGAATGTTTTGGAGTGGCCATCACAAAGCCCTGAACTCAATCCTATAGAAAATTTGTGGGCAGAGTTGAAAAAGCTTGTGCAAGCAAGACAGTCTACAAATCTGACTCGGTTACACCAATTCCGACAGGAGGAATGGGCCAAAATTCCTGCAAACTATTGTGAGAAGCTTGTGGAAGGATACCCAAAACATTTGACCAAAGTTATACAGTTTAAAAGCAAAGCTAAAAAATACCAAGGAAATGTGTGTAAACTTTTGACTGTCTAGAAATTAATAAAAAATTCTCAAAAAAAAAAAAATCTCTCATTATTCTGGCATTTAGCAAATGTAAATGATTTAGGTAATCCTAACGGACCTAAAATAGTAAAGGTTTAGTATGATTTACCATCAGACATTTTCTTAAAAATAGTTATGTTTCTTTTTTTTAAAGTGTATGTAAACTTGTGGTTTCAACTGTATATTGCATAACCAAACATAATTGCGGTCATGTCCATGTGTTGAGCTATAAGTCGATATATTAATTATTGTGACAGGCCCAATTTCAAATAAGAATCTTTGGTAACACTTTATTTGAAGGGGGGTGTCTGTAAGATTGTCATTAAACCGTTATAATCATGACATGACACGTCATGAATGTGAATGTGATTTTATGCACGCTTATGGCAACTGTCATTAAGTGTCATCCGTACAGTCAGCATATTAGATGTCAGCATTTTTTATAAACAAAACACAACCAGATAGGTCAAAGTAACATGGAATACAGAGGGGTACGATGAGAGAAATAGCAGTCTGTACTTCATCAGCTGCCTAAAAATATGTCTCATAGTGGCATTTGACATTTTCACTTTTCACAACTTCAACTATCTCATTACTATACTACTGTATATATACTATATCAAACATGGGTGCGTTTCCGAAAACCATCGTTAGCCAACTAAGTTCGCAAGTTCCGTCGTTACAAACATAGTTCGTTGGTTTGGTGTCCCAAATTCATCGTTCCAACAAACATTCACAAACTGCGTCGCAAACTAGTATGTTTGCAACTGGAGCTGTAGTAAGAAACATAGTTCCTGGCTGTGTGCTATACCCAGTCATCCCCCCTATGCCCTATTCGTTTAGAACATTCTAACATCTAAACTTGTAATTATATATTTAAAAAAGCATTAAAGTCATCTCTCTTAGGTGTAATTTGCTTTCAAAGTATTTTTACACTTCAGTTTTAGCGATCTTCATCTTTACAATTGCGCTCCCTTCGTAGTGCACTTTGAAAACATTGATGTCATTTTGAACACAGCCGTGGTTCATGACGAAAGCTATAGGTGATCTATTATTTTAAAGTTTTTTGTGAAAACAAAAAGCATAGCATAGGTTAATGCTTTTAATTTATAGTAGGTTATTTATTATAACTGTATATGACATGGGCCTGTTAGAACATTTCTGCAGTGGTTTGCATGTGTCAAATTGTAAAAGTAGACTTTTCCAAAAATAAAAAAATAAATAAACAATATCCTACTTGATGATAATAATAATAAAAATAATAATAATAATAATAATAATAATATTAATAGTCATCATCATCATCATCATCATCATCATTAATAATATTATTAATTAGGATTAATTACGAACAGTTGTATAGATGTACCTAATAAAGTGGCCAGTGAGCGTACATGTATATTGGCCTCATGCTTATTAAAGTTTCATTATTCACCATGGAAAAATCACACACTGTTTTAGTATGATACTTTTAAGATGAATTACAAGGAGTTTGATCAGATCTTTAACCCAAAATAAATGCGACCTTAATTGTGAGAATTAGAAAATTCTGCAAATAATGTCATCAGAATATAATGTAGGATTCAATTTGTGGCTTTTATTTACAGATTTGCACATGTTATTCATTTTGCTAAATGCTCACAGCCAGATCTCTCTGGGACTGAATGTCTGACTGTGTCTAGAATGAGCTTGATTTTGATCTGCAGACATCGACTGAGGAACATGTTGGAAAAATGGACATTAATAATTGCATGGCTCTTTATACGCATCTCTCTCTCTCTCTCTCTCTCTCTCTCTCTCTCTCTCTCTCTCTCTCTCTCTCTCTCTCTCTCTCTCTCTCTCTCCCTCTCTCCTCTCTCTCTCCTCTCTCCTCCTCTCTCTCTCTCTTCTCAGAAGTGAGCACTTAGCCTTCAGTCACTGCGGAATAATTGTCAATGAATATTTAACAAGCCTTCAGTAGGACGGATAGGCATCTGAGAGGCATCAACGCTCTCTCTGTATTATTAATATTGGAAAGGCTATAGACACAGTGTAGTCAGTGGAGCAGAGTGCATACTGGATTAGCTACTGAAAATGATACACATGTGAATAAACCAACTTCCTGCTTCTCTACAGACAACACAATTGATTCCATTTTATTATTTCGTACATGGTAAGAACTTGTCCAGGCACACATTTCATCTAGAAAAATAAAATAAAATAAAATAAAATAAAGAAAAATAAAATAAAATAAAATAAAATAAAATTAAATTAAATTAAATTAAATTAAATTAAATTAAATTAAATTAAAATCAAATAAAATAAAATAAAATAAAATAAAATAAAATTAAATTAAATTAAATTAAATTAAATTAAATATTACATAAGGAAAATGAATGGGTATGTTTATGGGTGCAAAGTGTTATTTATTTTTATTTTTAATGTTGAGTTTGCTTTTAATAATTTTTCTATTTAAAATATATTTGGGAGCATTTAAAATAAATGTAGAGTTATTATAATATTTTAGATTTTAACTTTTAATGCAATATTTTTGTATTTATTTAGTATTTATAATATATTCCTTGCAAAATGTTATTTATTTTCATTCGAGTTTGCGTTTATTAATGTTTTCTGTTCAAAATACATTATATTTAAGAGGAATTTTAAATTAATTGTATGTAATTATAGATAATTATTTTTAATGCTATTTTTTTGGATGTACTTAGTATTTCTAATACTTAAATATATAAGTATTATATTTAAAATGCATTATATTTATAAGCATTTTAAAATACATTTAAAAGAATGATTGATTCATATACTTTATTTTGTTTAGTATGTATATATTATATTCTTTGCAAAATGTTATTTTATAAATTAAGTTTGAAAGAAAAAACATGATAGATTTACAGAATACATTTTTTAATGCAGAATATTTTGTGTTTATTTAGTATTTATAATTTATTCTCTGCAAAATGTCATTTATTTTCATTTTTATATTATATATTATATTTTAGAATTTTAAATACGTTTAAAAAAGAATAATATATTCATATACTTTTTTAATGCAAATTGTGTAATATTTATTTCTTAACAAAATTTGACAAGAAACAAACTTTGTCGTAAGATAGTTCCCTCATTTTAAGTGACTTATGCAAAAATTATTTTTAATAACTGAATTTCTTAATAATATTTTTATAATATTTATAAAACTACATTTAAATTAGCAAGTAATTTATTATTTTTTTGTTTTGTTGCACAATTGACTTAAAATGCAAGCATTATTATTGCAAAATATACTGTAATTTATATTTTTATATAATTTTGCTTTTAGGATAAACTATACAAGCTGAAAAACTATACAAGCTGAGTTCTGGTGACACAGATTTTGCATTTATGCAGATTTTTTTTTTTACTATTTTTGTTTATGGTTTTGGAGAAAAAAAACATTCATCCACAACAATTATAAACCTGCACATTTAAATTAGTACATGCAAGTAATTTTTTTTGTTGTAAAAATGGACTTGTAGGATGGGTGGCACGGTGGCTTAGTGGTTAGCACTGTCGCCTCGCAGTAAAAATGTCGCTGGTTTAAGTCCCGGCTGGACCAGTTTGCATTTCTGTGTGGAACTTGCAAGTTTGGCGTGGGTTTCCTCTGGGTGCTCCGGTTGCCCCAACAAGCCAAAGAGATGCGCTATGGGTTGGATTAACTGAATTGGCCATAGTGTATGAGTGTGTTTGTGTGTGTGTGTGTGTTTGTGTGTGTGAATGAGGGTGTATGGTGCGTTTGCTGTGTAAAACATATGCCGGAAAAGTTGGTGGTTCATTCCGCTGTGGTGACCCCTGATAAATAAGGGACTAAGCCGAAGGAAAATGAATGAATTAATACATGAATGAATGTTGAACTGTATGAGCTGTAAATGTTTTTGTACTGCGATCTGGTGACAGTGATTTTGACGTCAACATTTCAAAATATTTTGCACTGATGCATTCGAAATCCGTGTTTTCTATTTGACATGTTCTGTCTTTCTCTTTGTCTCAATCAGTAATGCTTATAGCCGATCTGGTAAGCATAAACCTGTCTGCCATGCGCTGAAATACGATGTGCTGGAATTACCTTATCACGAGCGCACATTTAAGCATGCCTCTCAGGTGAGATGCACCAAAAACACATCCCGTCCTTTTCTCCCGAGTCCTCGATGACTGTCAGAAGAACTTCATGTTCTCCGCTCTCTCCCTCCCCTGTCTTCAAGTGATATAAAATTCTAATGTCTGCCCTCTGGATCTCTTTCTCCTGAAATCTGGCCAAAGCACTGAAGGTGTGCGAGCTCGGGTGACATGCATGAGAAGAAAACAGGAAGATGAGCCTCACTCATGAAATATATTCCAGCGATGGGAAGGGAAAAAGATAGGAGACATAAAATGCACAGGTCTTGCTTTGGTATTTGTATGTATATTTTATAGTCGTAGCACACCGCTACAAGCGCTTTGTTCCGTGCTTTTGGATGCATTGATGAGCCATAATGATTCCCCTCAGCTTTTACGACAGGCTGTGACAGATGCTCAGACTTGTAAAACATGATATTATTCAGAATCAGGATTGGTTGGTCTGTGCATGCCTCTTTATTTATTGAAAATAAAGCTTCTTCTGTGGTTGCATTCGGGAACCATTTGTACTTTTTAGTGTGTAATGTAGTTGTTAATAAATAGGTTGTTTGCAATCACGTGGTTCTGGTGACGTGTGAAATTCAGATGGAGGGCAGGAGGTAAAAAACTGAATAGGAGACATAGAGGAAAGTCGTTATTATTGTGATTTAAACCATATTTCAATAGAGATATAATTAGAAAATAACTACATATATTGGGCATGATCCTTATATCATGAAGAGGGCTGAGTTTTCAACTAAACTAAAATATATTTGCCTGTCATCGAGGTGGTAGATACTGTATTATTAACGTAATTAAGCTGTTACATGAAAAAATACTATAGTAAATACTGTAGTTTTTGGAAGCATACTATAGATAATTACTTAAATTAAATTGTCAAAGTAGTTATATTGTTGCTGTGGAACAACACAACTGTAGTAATAAACAAGTTATTCAATAGGCTTCAGGCTTCCGACACCTCTGAAATCTGATTCGGAACCTCATTTTACCTATCCTCCTACTTACATGCACCAACCCCCCCGTTTCACTTTCTTCCGCGACTCCCCAACCCTCTACACTTTTGTTCGCGACAACCACCCCTTCTTCATTTTCGTCCATGACCCAACCCCCCAGGTTTTCGTCCGCAACACCACTCCCTCCTCTAGGTATCATGCCGGATTCATTACCCCAATCTGTTTCGGGACCTCGCAATTTACAAGTTAAGCACTGGCTATAATTATACACCATCACAATGCACCACAATTTACACTAACGTTACAGTATTTATTACAGTTTATCAGTGTACTCTGCTACAGTATTCTGTAGCATTTATTAACAAAGTTGTACACATTGTACACTTTACTATGTGGTTCAAAAACATGTTTATTATAAATTACTATAGTTTTCCCCATGCGGATATCTTCCAGACATCACAAAATAACAGATGAAAGCATACAAAACCGTGGACACAGTCTACGTCAGGGGTTCTCAACCTTTTTCACTTCGGGGCCCACTTCTTTCTCCGATCAATATTTAAAGACCCACCTGTCTGACATTTTCCCTAAAATGTTTGTATGAAATGCTCATTTAAACCTTTATTAATATATATTATACATTTGTTGTGCCTTCTAATATTTTCTGTTATCAGCATTTTATAAAAAAAAAATAATAAAATTTATTGAAATTTAATTATATGTAAAACTAAAACTATATAAAACTATACATAAGAACTATATATATTATATATTAAAACTAATTGTTTATATATATATATATATATATATATATATATACACAGTTGAAGTCAGAATTATTAGCCCCCCTTTGATTTTTTTTCTTTTTTTAAATATTTCCCAAATGATGTTTAACAGAGCAAAGAACTTTTCACAGTATGTCTGATAATATTTTTTTTTCTGGAGAAAGTCTTATTTGTTTTATTTCGGCTAGAATAAAAGCAGTTTTTAATTTTTTAAAAGCCATTTTAAGGTCAAATTATTAGCCCATTCAGCTAATTTTTTTTTTTTATAAAAATATTACAGAACAAACCATCATTATAAAATAACTTGCTTAATACCCTTATCTGCCTAGTTAACCTAATTAACCTAGTTAAGCCTTTAAATGTCACTTTAAGCGGTATAGAAGTGTCTTGAAAAATATCTAGTAAATATTATTTACTATCATCATGGTAAAGATAAAAGAAATCAGTTATTAGAAATCAGTTTATAAAACTATTATGTTTAGAAATGTGTTGAAAAAATTTTCTGTCCATTAAACAGAAATTGGGGGAAAAAATAAACGGGGATAAAAAATTCATTATTTATATTTATATTTATATATATATATATATATATATATATATATATATATATATATATATATATATATATATATATATTTATATATACATATATATATATATATATATATATATATATATATATATATATATATATATATATATATATATATATATATATATATATATATATATATATATATATATATATATTATTATTATTATTATTATTTATATATATATTTATTTATTTTTTTAAACATACACAGATTTAAAGAGAAACAGGTCAACAGGGAGATTGCAAAAGACCAGCTTCTGCTTTAAACTGGAACTGGACTGACTGAATATCTACTATTAAATATCTACTATTTAAAAATTTACAGACAAATGTAAAATACAGTAAAACACCCTAAATCTGTTGAAGCGCATCGATCTGATGGGGGCTGAGTTTGCAGCTGGATATTATTGGAAGATCGCTGACAGAAACAGTAAACAGCTCCGCCAGAGCGCGTCTGAAGCTCACATATAAGTGTATTTTACATTCTATGGCAGAAACACCATTGAGTCTCGCTAGATCCTCCTGTATGGGCGCGCATCCGCTTTAAAACACTCACAGGACATTTATTTGAACATATATGCGGATATATTAAATAGTTCACACAAAAATACACACAGAGACTTTCACTTTCACTTTACGCATAGTTTGTGAATGAGCAGACTTGCGTGTACTAGTTGCTGACGCGATCATGGGGCTGTTTTTGTGCCAAGTTTAAAGTAATCAGTCAGAGAACAGGAGAAAGCTTTGATCATTTTTATATAGCATATTACTAATAAAGTCCAAAAATTATAGTATAATATTGAGAGTTAATTTTAAGCTATCTCGCATCCCACCTGCAGGATTGCTGAGGCTCACTGGTTGAGAATCCCTCGTCTACATTATTATTATTTTTTTTTTTTTAAAGGGGAAAAGTGCTCCACAATAATAACCGTCTAGTTTTGCCGCAAGGGTTGCATTTCTTTTTTGTTCTGTTGATGAACTAGTGTATGAGTGTGTTTATGAATGCGAGAGTGTATGAGTGTTTCCCATTACTGGGGTGCGACTGGAAGGGCATCTGCTAAGTGAAACATATGCCGGAATAGTTGGTGGTTCGTTCAGCTGTGGCGACTCATGATAAATAATGGGACTAAGCTGAAGGAAAACGAATCAATGTTCAGAGACTGAGACAAAGAGCCGTTTCTGCAATGTGCGTTATAAGAACATGAAATAGTTTTTTGATCTGGGATGAATGTAAACCTATAATAGGAGGTCTCCAAAACAAAATGATAAAGATTTCAAATACCGTAAAAGAGGCTCTTTAAAGAACAAGAACATTTTATTCACTAGTGCAGTTTTATTGCACTGTGCTTCTGTGCATTTATCTCGTTTTAAGGATGTTCAGCTATTTTAGCTGGAGAACAAGACGATGATTCTTATTAAAATGGCCTTTTTCTGGGCAGCGCACCTTCTTCTGAGAGCAAAAACGTGACACTGACAAATGTGAAATAGTAAACGGGGATACTTATAAATCTTCATCATCTGACAGCAGGTGAAGAGTGTCACATTCTGACTAAAACAAACTGCTTCTTCCTGAGACAAACCGCAGGTCTCACGTGGCCTTGACTTGAAGCGGCCCATGAGTTAAAGACACACACTGACAGATTGATTGAGAAGTGTGTGTAAATGCCCACGCTTCCATCAAAGTGCAAACAATAATTTGACTTTTTCCATTATTATTAATATTTAATCTCCCACAAAGATTGATGAAACAAAATTGAGAGGTTCTCAGTTCTTAAAGGGGATAGTTTACACACAAAAAAGAAATTAAATTCACTATTTACTCACCCTCAGGTGTTTTTAAACCTTTATGAGCTTCTTTATTCTGTTAAACAGAAAGGAAGATATTTGGAAGAATGCTGAAAACCTGTAACCATTGACTTCCATAGTATAGAAGTCAATGGTTGCAGCTTTCTTTAAGAAATATCTGCTTTTGTTGGGTTGTTAGGTTAGGATTGTATTCTGAGGAGGTTCTAATTTCTCTAGCCTTCCCCTTGGGGTGTCGATCAGAACACAGGAGTGGATCAGGCAGTTAAGGTCAATCAAACTGGTTTATTGAACACTGAAGAGGTGTGTGTATAGGCGTGTGTGGTTCTACAATGAAACAGAAATAACAAAATAATCAGTATAACATAATTAGACTTCTAGATCACAAATAACATTAACCATATATAATCACAGTACAATATTAGGGTATATGCATCATGTACAACGATTCATCTGTGAGCCGAGCAGTAATCATGATAAGTTTCACTTTCGCTATGCAATGCAATCAGCACGTTAAAACCGAAAGTACTCAAAACTGGCAATAAGACTAGAGCAAATGACTTCCCAAGACACTTGACATGAGTAATTCTCATTGTAATGGCATGATGACATAAACAAGCATGTATAGAACATATTTCACGTACAACTAGCGATCTTATGATCATAATCTTCATGTGCTCTCGCACGTGAATGCGCCGAACGCGCTAGATGACTTTAACCCCGTCATTTCTGAATGTCCCGCTAATAGCGTATAAACGCCAAATCTCTCGATCATTAAATACTGACATGACAACGATTGTCCTTTAGATCAGAATGTGTACTCACAGTTCGTTATAGACGCACACAATAGCACACAAAGGCACATAGGATGAGGCCATTTCCCATAGCTGCGGGCACTTCTCTGCATAGCTCTGCTTTTTGCTGCGTCATGAGGATGATAGACAGGTATGTCAAGTCCCGCCTCTCCAACATTGCCGCCCCCAAATTTACTTGTAAATTTGCCCTGTTAAATTCGCTTCAACTTGTTTGTTGCGTTTCTTTACTCCCCATATGATCCTCCTCTTCAGGGATTTCCGGAAGTACAATCAGACGAGATATTGGCCGAGTATATGTCCTGTTTTTTATCTGGATCTCTGCTGTTCTGACATGTCCATCTGCTCCTGGAAAGACTCTAGTTACTCTTCCAATTTGCCATAGGGCTCGTGGCAGCTGGGGGTCAACTAGCATAGCTACGATGCCAGGCTGAATGTCAGGTGTTGATCTTTGCCACTTGCCTCTTGTCTGCATCGCGGGTAAGTAATGTCTTATAAAAACAGTCCAGAATCTGTCAGCCAATACCTGGGAGTGCCTCCATCTCCGTTTAGTAAGGAGTTCAGACTCAGGATACACTACTTGGGGTAAGGAACCATCTGGCCGCCCCATCAACAGGCAGTTGGGAGTGACTGGGTCCAGGTCAGCCAGATCTGCTGAAACATAACCTAAAGGTTTAGAATTCAAGATGGCTTCTACTTCAATCAAAACAGTCTGGAGTACTTCTTCAGACACAGACTCTGAGCCCAGAGCTGTGCGGAGGGCCATTTTTATTGAACGAATCTCCCTCTCCCATACACCACCAAAGTGGGGAGAAGCAGGAGGATTGAAGTGGAAATTGATCATTTGTTTGGCTAACAACTGCTGTAGGTCGGAACTCAGTGTGCTGAAGGTTTCTCTGAGTTCTGTTTCGCCACCTCGAAAGTTTGTGCCTTGGTCAGAGTATAGTTCCGCAGGCTGGCCACGTCGGCCAATGAACCTTCTTAATGCCATTAGGAAGGCATCACTGGTCATAGAGGTTAGCACTTCTATGTGCACGGCACGTGTGGTGAGACACTTGAACAAAAGCCCCCACCTTTTTTCTGTCCTGCGACCCCAATGTCACCATCAATGGGCCAAAACAATCCATGCCTGCTGAATAGAATGCTGGCTTAAACAATCTGAGTCTTGGCGGGGGTAGATCGACCATCTGCTGCGTTGCTGGCTTTGACCTCCATTTACAACAATCACGGCATGTCCGTTGGTACTTCCTAACTGCCTCCCTCCTCTCAGAATCCACACTTTTCTGCGGAGTTCGGCAAACACTCGCTCTGGTCCTGGGTGGAGGAGTCGAGCATCATATTCTTTGATAAGCAGCTGCGTGTACGGATGATGAGGGTCAAGTACTATGGGATGGATAGTGGCTGGGTCAAGAGCTTCTACTCGTCTCAGACGTCCTCCCACTCGTATTAGTTGGGTTTCTGAGTCAAATTCTGGGGAAAGACATAAAAGCCGACTGTTAGAGCGAACTGGTTTATTAGCTTTCAGCAGCTGAAAATCCTCAGGGAAACAGTCCATCTGTATCCCTCTCAAAGCCACAGTCTCTGCATCTCTGTAAGCATCAGCTGTGAGGGAATTATCAAGGGCAGCCGCCCCGTGCAACTCCTGTGCAATTGCCTCCACCAGCTCCTTCCAGCTACTGCATTGCTTTCCATCTAAGGTGGTTGGGCCAGTAATAGTGATTCCACAGAATGTTCCTCTCTTAAGTTCAGTTTCATCCACAGCATCCAAAAATTGGGAGTTGGGGTGAGAGGGCCACTGCTCTTGAGGTTGCAATAAAAACTTTGGACCATTATGCCATCTGTTGGGCCCAATAAGGTCTTGCAGGTTCTTGCCTCGAGTCAGGTCATCGGCAGGGTTTTCTTCTGAATTGACATATCTCCATGCTGCACAGTCCGTCAACTCCTGAATCTCTGCCACCCTGGTACCCACAAAGACCTTGTACCTACAGGATTGTGAACAGAGCCAGTGGAGGACGATAGTGGAATCAGTCCAGTAAGTAAATTTGTCCAACTTCACTGTGAGCTCATTTACAAGCAACTTTGCTAACTGTGCACCTATTAAAGCAGCACAGAGCTCAAGCCTTGGAATGGACTGCTGCTTTCGCGGAGCTACTCGTGATCGGGCTAGTAGGAAGGCTAGATGGAGTTCTCCCTGATGATCTTCTGTGAGCAGGTAAGCAACAGCTCCATATGCCTTCTCAGAAGCGTCACTAAAGATATGAACCTCCCGTCGTACATCTGAGTGATCCATGTAGTAGGGGTAATAGCATCTAGGTAGTGTCACCTCTGGTAAATATTTTAGTTCTTCTTCCCATTTCATCCATTCCTGTTGAAGTTCACCAGGAAGTTGAGGATCATCCCAGTCTCTGTGATTGATCCAAAGCTGCTGCACTATCACCTTGGCCCTAGTAGTATATGGAAGGATAACTCCAAGGGGGTCGTACTGACTCGCCAACACCCGGTAAATGTTACGCATTGTCAGGGCGTTGTATGTGATAGGTCGGTGTTTAAACCCCAGATGATCTGACTTACAGTGCCAGCTCAAGCCTAAGGTTGACTCACGTGGTTCTGCTTTGTCTTGAGAAAGCCATAACTCCAGCTTAGTGGACCTGGATTCAGGTGGTAGGTGACTGATAACTTTCCCTTCATTACTTGCCCACTGTCGGATGTCGAAACCACCAGAGGATAGGAGAGCGCGTAACTTGTCCACTAACTGTCGTGCTTCCTGTGCAGAGGGTAAGCTTTGTAGACAATTGTCTACGTAGAAACACTTGTTTACGGAGAATCTTACATCCTCATCGGGGGTACTGTGCAATGCCACATGTTGCTGTAGGGCGAAGGTCGCACAACAGGGGCTACATGTCGTCCCGAAAGGAAGAACTTGCCACTCATATGTGTCTGGTGGTTCCTCCCGTCGCAGGTCACGCCACAGGAAGCGGAGTAGTGGCCTGTCCTCAGGCAGTAACAGGACCTGATGAAACATTCCACGGATATCCCCACTGATGGCTACACAATGTTCCCTGAATCGCAAGAGGACACCCAGGAGAGAGGGACTTAAGACTGGACCAGGAAGCAAGTAGTCGTTAAGGTTCAGTCCCTCATATTCGAAGGAACAGTTGAATACAAGGCGATTTTTCTCATTATGAGTGATCATGTGATGGGGAATATACCATTTTTCTCTAGTCTTTTCTGTCTCCTCATTCTGCAGCTTTATGGCAGCCCCAGTCAGCTCCAACTTCTTTATCTCTGACTTATAAACCTCTGCTCTCTCTGGAGATCGAGTAAGCCGCCGCTCTATTCCCCTGAGACTAGGCATCACTGCATCTTGGGGGGCACAAAAGACAGGGAAATCCTTCCTGCGTAATAGAGGTGTTGCATAGCGGAGGATGCCATTAACCTCAACCCGAGTAGTCTTAGTCTCCAAGAGATGAATAGCCTCTCGATCTTCCTTTGAACGCGTCACCTGCTTCTCACAACGATAAGGCATAACATCAATCTGCCAGAGCCTTTCAACATCCTTCCTCACCTGTTGCTCAGCAGGGGTGAGGGACAAGAAGAGGCACTGTTGTGATGACAACTGGTCTTTGAAGTGTCTTATGGGTCCCTGCAACGTCCATCCCAGCCTGGTCTGTATTGCTGCTGGTCCTCCCGAGGGGCCCAGGCGGACAGGTGATATGGGAGTGATTAGATGAGTATTGTCAGCTCCAATTAACAGCAATGGGTGTGCTCCCTCAAAGGGCTGTAGGGGAAGGTTCTTTAGATACTGATACTTCTCCAGGATGCTCAAAGGGTAGGAATGATCTGCTAGTCCTAGGCGTTCGGCTGTAAAGGCAGCTGAGATTCTGTATACTTTCTGTGGCTGGGTAACTGGAGATATCTGGAAAGAGACTGCAGCCCCAGTGATAGCTTGCACGTCCTGACGAATAGTGCGTAGGGCTAAGCTCTCCACCGGACCATGGATACCAAGTTTAGTGGCAGCAGGGGATAGGAGAATCGTCCTCTCCGATCCGTCATCAAGGACAGCATAGGTATCTAGAGTTTGGTCTTTGTGGCGAAGCAAAACTCTGACAACCTTAAGGAGAACGTTCCTACATCCTGTAGGTTTATCCAAATACAGAGTCTCTGTTGCTGAATTAACCAAACATGATCCTTCAGTCGCTGATTTGGAGTTAACCTCATGAAGGATCTGTAGGTGCCTGCCTTTACAAATACTGCATGGCTTTTTGAGCGTACACTTTGCTGCCTGGTGTGTCCTCCCACAGCGCCAGCAGCGGTGATTTGTTTGAATCCATTCTGTGATCTGCTGTCTGTTAAAGGACTTGAATGTAGGGCATTGACTAAGGTAATGGTCAGCTTTGTCACAGTATGGGCAGAAAGCTTTGGTTTGTGTTTGGAGGATACCTGAGCTGGCTGGGGGGACTGCACTGGATACATTAGGTAGTTTAGTAGGGCCCTCCTCTGCTCCATGAAGTATTGTAGCTGGCCGCCCAGGAGGATTCATTGCTCTTCCTCTCTCAGTCCTTTGCTCCACCCTGCGCCTGCGTTCTAAAACATAACTCTCACTGCTCTGACACCAGGCTTCATATTGCAGCCATTCTGAGAAATCCAGGAGGTTATACACTGCACCAGGTCGACGAAACATGTGTCTCCTGAACTCAGATCTCATTTCAGGAGGTAGTTTGCATAACAGTCTTTCCACATGTGACCCACATCTCAATTCAGCCTGACCATTATGGCCTAAAGTCTCCAACATACCAACAAGGGATCTAATTTGTAAGGCAAACTTATCAAAGGCTGCTGTATCGCCTCGTCGAATGTCAGGCGCCTCCATCACTCTAGCTATCCGACGGAGGGCTAACTTGTAAGGTTGTCCAAACCTCTCAGTCAACGCTGCCATTGTGTCACTATAAGGGAAAGGTGAGTTGAGGTAGGAGTCGGCCACCAGGCGGGCTTCATCCAATCTTAGATGATCCAGCAATATCTGATAACGGAAGAGCTCAGTAGCATCAGGCGGTAACAGGTTTTCAAGAGCAATCTTTAGTCTGGTGAACTCACTAGGATCCCCTGTAACAAAGTCTGGAATGTTTGGTGTGGGACCACGGTAAGTGCTCTCCCTCTCACCGGCATGCAGGGTGGATGCTCTAAACAAAGGTGTCTGATTTTTAGGTCTCCTTGGCTCATTACTGTGGTGAGGTTGAGACATATCAGCAACGTTATAAGGCTTAAATGTTCGCTCAGGATGCCAGCTGTGCTCATGAGTGGGGGCTCTGTAATCAGGGGGGGGTGGAGCCCATTGGCAAGAATTTCTATGGACAGATTCGACTTGATAGTGAGCAGGAGAAGTATCATAGTGAGCAGGAGTCTTAAACGACTGTGGGACTCCTTGTTTATCTGCCATTCTGGGCTGTATTTGGTCCCTCATCAAGTGAAGCTCATTAAGCATCTTACCCAGAAAATCCACCAGCACATGTTCAGTCTGTGGCTCTTTCACTTGGTGGCTAGGCATAGCAGAATGACCTCTTTGCTCCACAACCTGCTTTGAGGTGGGTACTGAGTTATCATTTTCTCTATGAAAATACAGATCTGAACTAAATGGAGCAGCAAAAGTGCTATGCAACTGAAATGACTGACTGGTATTTAGTGCATGGGAAGATGGCATTGGAAGAGACTCAAAGTGGCGCATAGGTTGAACAGGCGTATGTGAGGGGCTTAAGCGTGTTTGTGGTGATAACTGATACTCTGTTTCTTCCCAAGGCCTGTGAAATGGTGAAGATAGAGTGGATGGACCAGAGGGTATATTAACTCCAGACTGTAAAGGTGCTCCCACCTGTTGTCTCTCATAGGAATACTCCTTGTTAACAGCAGCGGGTGGCCACTCATCCACCACATTTAACGAATACTGACTCACAGGACTGCTGGCACGGTCAGATGGGGATGGGGAAATTCGAGCAACATCTGATGGACAATAGCTCCAGGATCGTTCAGTAAAATGCGGCATAATTGACTGACTGACCTGTTTATGACGTGAGGCTGTGAGGTCATAGTCTTCTAGATAGGCAGGGGGATAAACATGACGCTTAGGTCTGGCTCCTCTGGCGCCATCTGCATTCACCCCTTCAAACTGCATATTACAACTGTTGATCCTCTTTATCCAAGGGCAATGGCTGAGATCCGGCTCGAAGGACCAATTTGTTGGGTTGTTAGGTTAGGATTGTATTCTGAGGAGGTTCTAATTTCTCTAGCCTTCCCCTTGGGGTGTCGATCAGAACACAGGAGTGGATCAGGCAGTTAAGGTCAATCAAACTGGTTTATTGAACACTGAAGAGGTGTGTGTATAGGCGTGTGTGGTTCTACAATGAAACAGAAATAACAAAATAATCAGTATAACATAATTAGACTTCTAGATCACAAATAACATTAACCATATATAATCACAGTACAATATTAGGGTATATGCATCATGTACAACGATTCATCTGTGAGCCGAGCAGTAATCATGATAAGTTTCACTTTCGCTATGCAATGCAATCAGCACGTTAAAACCGAAAGTACTCAAAACTGGCAATAAGACTAGAGCAAATGACTTCCCAAGACACTTGACATGAGTAATTCTCATTGTAATGGCATGATGACATAAACAAGCATGTATAGAACATATTTCACGTACAACTAGCGATCTTATGATCATAATCTTCATGTGCTCTCGCACGTGAATGCGCCGAACGCGCTAGATGACTTTAACCCCGTCATTTCTGAATGTCCCGCTAATAGCGTATAAACGCCAAATCTCTCGATCATTAAATACTGACATGACAACGATTGTCCTTTAGATCAGAATGTGTACTCACAGTTCGTTATAGACGCACACAATAGCACACAAAGGCACATAGGATGAGGCCATTTCCCATAGCTGCGGGCACTTCTCTGCATAGCTCTGCTTTTTGCTGCGTCATGAGGATGATAGACAGGTATGTCAAGTCCCGCCTCTCCAACAGCTTTTGTGTTCAATAGAAGAAAGAAAGACAAACAATTTTGGAGCTGAAGTGAAGCATGAGCAAATGATGACAGAATTTAGTGATTTGAGTGAACTATCCCTTTAATTTCACATCATGTAAGGAATATTTCTACAACTTGTACTAACTGTGCTTCATTATGACTAAAGAAATTATTCATCTATTATTTAATCATTATTTATTAGTTTATTATATTTATATAACAGAGATATATTTAGTGCTTCAATAGTCTATACAATATAATTTGTTACTATTACTATCGCACAATTTTGTTCATTGCTTTAGAATTGCTTTAGAATTGTTTGTATTTGTAATTTGTATTATAAAAGGTGCTCAAAAGTAAAATTTTGTTGCCTTTTGTATTTAAATTTTATTGTTTTTTTGTTTGTTTTTAGTGCTGGGAAAAAAATCGCAATTAATCACATCCAAAATAAAGCTTTTTTGACAATTTAAATGATTATAAACAACATTATAAACAATAAACATTCATTTGAATTCACACAAGCATGCATATATCTGATAAAATGTTTGTTTATATTTAGATATACAATATATGTATATGATACAACTTATATATAAATTTACAGTGGTGTATATTTATATAATTATAATTATTAAAGTATACATTTATATATAAAATTACAAAGTATGTATAAAAGACTGTGCTCAACAGAGTGTAAAAATCTTGGTGGTTCTGTGAGTCTCGTCTGCCAAATCTGAGCTTTATTTTGTATTTTCTATTGGATTCAAGTCAGGTGATTGGCTGGGCCATTCTACAGCTTGATTTTCTTTCTCTGAAAGCATTTGAGAGTTTCCTTGGCTGTGTTTTGGATCATTGTCTTGCTGAAATGTCCACCCTGGTTTCATCTTCATCATCTTGCTAATGTAGATGTTGGAGGGGGTTTGATTTAGGCCAGGAGTGTCCAAACTTGGTCCTGGAGGGCCGCTGTCCTGCATATTTTAGTTCCAACCCTAATTAAACACACCTGAACCAGCTAATTAAGCTCTTGCTGGGTGTACTAGAAACTTCCAGGCAGGTGTGTTCAAGAAAGTTGAAGCTAAACTATGCAGGACACTGGCCCTCCAGGACCGAGTTTGGACACCCCTGATTTAGGGCATTGCGGGCCGGAGGAAGGAGCTGCAGTTTGAGACCCCTGGCTTAATCCCTTACTTCAGGGGTTGCCACAGTGGAATGAACCACCAAATATTCCAGCATATGTTTTTACGCAGCGGATGCCCTTCCAGCTGCAACCCAGTACTGGGAAACACCCATACAATCTCACATTCGCACACACACACACATACACTACGGCCAATTTAGTTTATCAAATTGTTAGTCAAGCACATGTGTTTGGACTGTGGGGGAAACTAGAGCACCTGGAGGAAACCCTATGCCAACATGGGGAGAACATGCAAACTACACAGAAACGCCAACTGGCCCAGCTGGGACTTGACCCAGCGACCTTCTTGCTGTGAGGCGACAGTGTTAACCACAGACACAAATACATAATAAATATAAATAATACACACACACAAATTATGGATGCGATTTAATAACGATCAGCGCTATTTTATTATTATTATTTATTGACATAAAATCTAAAAAAAATTTGATTCCACTACTTTTAAAACTGTAAATTAATTTTGGAAACATTTCTGCATGCTGTCAGAGAGTAATTACATAATTTGTACGTTGACTGTGAGCACATGACGAGTTCTGAGGGATATTTTGTATATCCAGAATATCATACGTTTGTGTGCAGCAGCATCATAGTTACATCTGAGATGAAACGGGACACTAATTGTATTGTCATATATTGAATGTGATGAAAGAAGCAAGAGCCGGGAACGCTCACTGACTGCTAGCAAATGGAATTTCACTTTTGTATTACTTCAAATCGTCTTTTATAATGCAAAAGTTTTCAAGCGATGTGCAAAACAATCCAGAGTAGCAGCGACAAAAGGTCCGGCGTTTACAACCCTGAGCTTTTTGAATGCATCACATTTTATTTGTTTATATAAAACTGCCTCTCAGATAATAACCGGGACATTTTCACTCATCAGAAATGCACGCTTATCATTTCCAAGTCGGATCCCATTCCGTCGTTTCCTCTTTCTTTTGCGAAACCCGATGAAATCCATTACTGCATTGTGGCAGTTACAAATGCCGGGCTTTCTGCGAACACAGAGAGGCTTGTCTGCAGGATTACTTTTGATTTATGCTCCAGCTGTGATATTGTAACTCTGTGCGATAGTGTCCTTGGACGTAAATGTAAGTAAACGCCCGGGAAGGGCTTCGTGAAGGCCTGTGTATCAGAGCTGCTCCATACCTTTATGTTTTAGCCGTGCTGCGGTGCAGTTCGTCCCCCAGGAATTCTGCTGCTGATTTGCGGAGGAATTCTGTGATCTTCCAGAGCCGAGTTTTCCTGGTTTCTCCCTGTGCGGTTCAATACACATCCGATAAGGTGTGATAGGACAATGAATCACTGGGAGAGCATTGCAGGCTTGTATATTAGCATTCATTTTGATTCTTCATTTGTTGTTGATAATGATACACTGTATGTGTATGTAAAAGGATCAAGGAATTACGCAACTTGTGTTATTTATGAAACAAATGAACATGTATCGATAATGATAGCTGAGAAAAGGATACACTGTATGTGTATATAAAATAGTCAAGGATTTATGCAACTTGTGTCATTTACGAAATAAATGAACATTTATCGATAGTGATACACTAACAAAAACGATCATTTGAACCAACTTAAAATGAAAATCTTGTAATACATTACAGCTGAAATGTGTAGTTTAAAGTATAATTTAACTTTGGTTGAAACTTTACATTTATTTTAGTCTAAATTAAAAAAAATTGTTGTGGTCAAGAAAAAAATTGCATTCACACAAAGTGAAAATATTGTTTACTATAGAGATACTATTTTTTTTCTTTTTTACTTTACTACACATCTTTATCTTGCTTATACTGTACCTTAGATCAATGTATAATTTTGCTTCGGATCAATCTAAAAAATTACTGTCATTTTTGTTACAGCTAAATTTATGTATTACTCATTTTTTAATATTTTAATATTAATCAAAATATCTAATAAGGAAATAAAGGGAAAAAACATTGACTCAATGGAAAAATAATACTTGTATAGATAATTAATTAATTAATTGAATTATTTTGGGTCGACCTAAAATCAAAGTAAAATTGTACTTTGGACTATAATAAATACATATAACATTAGCATATGCTATTGCTAGATATTTTGTTTTGAATAATGAGGTAAACTATCTTTTACTATTTTTATTTTATAGTGATAATTGATTGAAGGATACACTGTATGTGTATATAAAATGGTCAAGGAATTATGCAACTTGTGTCATTTACGAAATAAATGAACATGTATTGATAGTGATGCACTGAAAAAATGATACTTTAAACCAGCTTGAAGAAAATACTGTAATTTGTGACAGCTGAAATGTGTAGTTTTTACTCAAAGTATAATTTAGCTTTGGTCCAAACTTGAAGTTTATTTAAGTCTAAATACTTTAGTAGACATCTTTTTTTTTCTTTTTTACCTTACATCAAAGTATAATCTTGTGTTGGACCAACCTAAAAAAATACTTTGAATTATTACAGCTAAATTTATAAATTAAATAAAAACTTTAAATTAAAGTTTTGACTTGGTTAAAAAGAAGAAAAAAAAAGAAGAAAAAAAAAAGTATATATATATATATATATATATATATATATATATATATATATATATATTAATATTCATCATAATATTCATTATTCATCAAAAATATTGTTTTCATAGATGATCAATTGATTGAATTATTTTGGTTCAACTTAAAATCAAAGTAAAATTGTACTTTGGACTAAACTATTATAAATACATATAACATTGAACAATGAGGTAAACTATTTTACTATTTGTGGTTGATAGGGATAATTGATAAAAGGATACATTGTATGTGTATATAAAATGGTCAAGGAATTATGCAACTTGTGTCATTTACGAAATAAATGAACATGTATAGTTAGTGATCCACTGGGATTTTTTTTATCAGTTTACTGGATCTTTTACTGAATAATGTTGTCAAATATTCTTAAAAAACGTTTAGAATACGTGTTTATGTGTTTGCATGTACACTCAAAAAAAACAACTCGATGGATGAACTCAATTTAACTGAGGGCAGGATTTTCATCCAATAAATTTGTTTAGCACCAACTAAAAAAACTATTTACTCAATTAAATGCAATTGAGTTGGTCCTACATGATTTTATCAAATAAAAGTTTAAATAATTTGTATTTTTATTTAACCTAAACTCAAAGGTCTGATAATATCATGTATGTCTATTATGTGTCCTACATTTCGAAGTCTCTTAGTTTTATTTGAAGTGATCCTAAATGAACTAAAAGACCCATTTTTAAGCATATTTCGTGAGTTACAGTTGATTGAGACTGATCTCGGAACTCATTTTAGGACAGTTACTGCTCACTGAGCAAAGCAACAAACGACATTTTTGCTAATTAGGCTGCCAACAACCCAAGCATGAGTGCTTCTCCAAGGTGGTAATCTTAAAACTCAAAGCATTACATGAAAATCTTCTAAATCATCAAACTAAAGTCTTTCTATTAACTTTAAACACCTAAGATTACTTTTATTGTATTTTAATTAAATTCCACGCAAGGCATGCTGGGAACTACAAATCCCTTAACCAGGTAGTTGAACCAACACAATTCCTTCATGTTGTTCCAACACAAAATGCTTAAGTCACAAATACTTACAAATTTAGGTGGACTAAACATAAAACAATCAAATTGGCCAAAGAAATTACAAGAATTGTGTTGTTTCAACTCATTTTACACTGGTATTTTGAACAAGCAGCAGTAATCTTTTTTTTTTTTTTGAGTGTAATGTGAATCACAGCATGCATTTGTGGGAAGCTTTGATGCTTTCACTCAATAAAAGAGAAATGCAAACCGACTGAATGTGAAGATGCTGCTGTGCTGAGTGCCTCTCCTCTCCCCCACAAAATCTTACAGCTTTTGAAGCATTTTTTAAATGTCTGGTGAGAACAAAAATGCCAAAAAAAAGGGATTTTATGACCTGAAGCATGGGACAACTCTTTATTTAAAAAAAAATATTGCAGTTGTTATGTTTACGTACGCACACCCTGACTTTAACAAGTGCAACACATTTTCTGCATCAGCATCTTTCTTGATTCTGGAACAGCATTACAATCAACCAATCAGAATTGAGGGACACGTTTATGCTTGGTTTACAATCAGGGTTAAGTGCTTCTACATCACTGTCATTATTCCCTCTGATTTTAGGAATAACTTATAGGCAGGGTTAGGCTTGGATTCAATGTTCTGACAGGAATGATGTTTTATAGGATCAGCAGAATGTGTTGACCCTCAGGCAAAAATACTGTGCTTTGTGTCTTCACTTTCCAATCAGACAGATGATTTTCGGACTGCTCCGGCCAGCAGGTTGTAGGTACACTAGCTGAGCTGATAAGCACATATGAAACGTGACAGCGGGTCTGTGTGATATAGAGAGAGGTCCTGCGGAGAGAGTCAGGGTGCTGGAGACGCAGAGCTGATTTCTGGCCTTTTAATCGCAGGGTTTTGCTGGAACAGTCAGCAGGAGGGAAATGAAACTGTTGGTTCTTTCTCTCTGCTGGCCTGGGATTGTTTTTCTGAAGATATTCTACAAATAAACACACATGTATAGTTCTTACTGCAAGCTGTGAATATGTTCAAACGATTGTTTTTATTTTTATATAAATAGGAAGCTTAAACTAATTGATCATAAATGCAGTTAAACTGTGATATTATTATAATTTTTTAGTAATTTTTAGTTTTATTTTATCAATTGTGTGCTGTTCGAGATGTTTTCATACACTCTGGGGTGATTTTGAGTTTTAATTTGGCTATAACTTTCTCTTATGTTTCAGCAAATGGAATGATTTTGGTGACAAATACAGTTTTGACAAAATTTTGGAGTGCTTTCACATTTTTCAAAAAATCAACAGTACACTCTGGGCAAATTGACTACCCTTTTGTTATGTTTGTGGCTGTTTTTGCCCCATTGACGTGTATTATAATGACATTATTTGATTGCAAAGCCATGACAGTGTTTAACTTGATTGCTGATTGTAATAAAGTTTACGGCCACCTGGCCGCCAGGAAGAAGGAGGCGGAGAACCGACGAACTTTTAAATATTTATTAGTAAAAGAGACGGCAGCTCCTCACGGAGACTGCCGTCTAAACCAAAACAAACGGACGGCAGCTCCTCACGGAGACTGGCGTCAAACTGAAAGCAAAAGTAAAACAATATGTCCGGGCCCGGTCCTCTCTCTCTCTCCTCTGCCATCGTTCCTCCTCTTATAGTCCAGAGCTCCTTCCGTGGGATTGGAGGCAGGTGCGCGCCACAGGTGTTTCTCATCTGTGGCGGGCCTCGTTTCGCTCCCACGGCTCTCGGCCACGCCCCCTCGCCACACTGATGCTTTTCTTTGTTGGGAAGATGTAACATTTTTAATTTTTACTGTTGATCATCAGTTGCAGTCGATATGTCTGAGAAAATCAAAATAAGCAGCTCAGCTCTCAGAGCATAGTACACATAGTCAGTGTATTTATACACACACTATCATCTGCTGTTTTACTCCATAGAACTCCATATAAACAGAAACATTTTTGCACAGGCCTATCTATAGGGTTAATGCTGCCAACTGATGATCAACTGTAACTACACATTTTACCTCTTCCCAAAAGGAAAAAAAACACCAATGATCAAGAATGTATGTTTATACGCTGTCATGGCTTTGAAATAAAAAAATGTCATTATAATGGAAGTCAATGGGGCAAAAACAGCCACCAGCATAATGAAAGGGGAGTCAATTTAAACAACACACAAGGGTTAAAATGTCATTTATTTTTGTAGTACAAAGCAGAATTGTGAGCATCATTCTGATATGAGGATTTAATCAACCCAGGCTCATTCTGAAACGTAGTCCCTTGGACGTTTCAGGAGACCGTGAAATACGTCCCAGAGGTACGTATTTTTGCAGTTTTTGTTTTCGCGAATCCGCGAGAGGCCGCTGTGTGCGCTTTTTTGTATCTCAAACGTCTCTCGTGAGTGCCATTCGTGCCCGCGCTGTTCTCGCGTAAACCCACCAGAGGCCGCTGTCGACCTACCGTCTGTCTGTCTGGCTGAATGACTGAATGACTGACTGGGCGACTGACCAATCGACTGACCCACCCTCCTCTCTCCCTAAACCCAACTAATTTTACTGATTGACCCGCCCACCCACATACTTCCCTAAATCCCAACCAACGGTTTACGAAAACCGTCCAGCAAAAAAGAAAAGCCCTTGTCTGATTTTTACCACGTTTTCGGATTTTACCACATTCTCACCCTGTTGTTCACTCGTTCAGTTTTTTTTTTTGGATTCTGCTTTTGTCTTGTCTGATTTCTGGAACCGCTCTTCCCCGGACCCGAACCCGGTCGTTGTTGTCATGGTCAACTCCTCTCTGCATCTCAAGTCCGCCGACGTACACGACGAGCTAATGGGACAAACTGGTTGAGGCGGGAAAGGCCTCCACACGGAGGTAAGCGGTCAGCCGGTAAGCGCCAAAAGGGAACCACATCATACCGCCCGTATCGTTCGCTTAAAAAATTAAATGCTACGGCTACATAATTCGCGGTCTCCAGAAACGTCCACGGGACTACGTTTTCAAAATGAGCCTGGGTTGGATTTAATTCTTAAGATATATACGTGTGAGTATTATTAATATTAAAAAGCTGTTGATTGTTTTAAAAGATAGTTGATTTATAGAAATTTTAAATGAGCAACAGATATTTTATTTGAAATATAAGATAAATTTACAGATCCTGTATTAACTTCTTTCCTAAAACATAACTGTATTCTCATTTTCAAAAATCAAATGTTTGGGTGTTTTATGATGGATTTTTGCCTGTTTTATTTTTTTTTTAAAGGAGTAGTGTAAATTTAAACCAAAATATGTAATATATGTAATATGTAATATCATTCACACCTTTTAAAAACGCGAGACACAGTGCTTAAGAATGGTTTTAAACACACACAGCATAAAGCATGGGGGTATTCGGACATGTAAACAGAAAATTGCAACATTTACCCCTCCTATAAGTTTATCTGATTGGTCCACTGCTTTGGAACCAACAGTAATGAGCAGCACTATGTAAAAATTTTAGTTTTTTTTACTCGACAAGGCGTCTAAAAACACGCTTCAAAATACACGAGACGCAAGCATAATGGTCACACACATTCTTTAAAATCATGTTTACATTGGAAAACTATAGAAGAGTAGCACACGGGAATAAAAAAGTGCTTTGTGTGAACGGCCCCTTACTGCGTAGCGTACATTTAATTTGTAATATTTGTAAAATAGCATGAATATCGTTGTCTAAAATATGTATTTGAGCAAATAATAGTGATGTTCTTTGTTCTTTTTAAAGGCAATATGGAGTATTATGCTACAAGTTCAGTAAAAATATTCTCTGTTTATAGTGTTTGCCACTCTAAACTATTGCCATTCATGTCACTCTCGCTAGTCGTCTGGTTCCTCAGTCACTTCCCTGTCTTTTGTAACTCTTTTACAGTCTCTTTCTCTCCTCTTTTCCTCTGTTGTCAGCTTTCTACATCTGTTTATGCGTAAGGCAGCCACCTTGAATCTTAAACGCCACTTATCAGCCACACTTTCTCTTCTATCAACAAAAACACTTTCTATCTATCACACGGTTGACTTTAAATTGCACTTAATTGTTCCGAATTACCCAAAATACCTTGATTGCTGCTAATTTCCCCCCAACGCGTTAACGTTTGCATACTATCTGTGAAGTAAATAAGTGAGAGTGACTGATCTAATGTTCTTGTTTTAGGACAAACTCCTGATTAATGGCTCTTTACTGAGTTATGGTCAGAAAACTAATTTGATTCTTTAAGAAATATTGAAGAGCTGAAATATGGAAGTTTTTTTCTTCGTTTGAGTCGTGTTGTTCCGGATTCATATGCAACCTTGTTTATATCTTTTCTTGCGTGGAACACAAAAGGATGGCTTTTTTTTTGTCTTGACAGGTTGCACAGCTTCAAATAGTGGAAAACTCAGCATAAAATAAGTCCTTGCAATATCTTTTGTGTTTTTGATGTTAGTAGTATGATGCATCTTGTGACTACACCTGGTTAGACACACCTTGATTGCATTTTATTTTTGCTGCCAAGGAAATACTACTCATTTCAATTGCTAAACTTAATGTAACAAATTAATTAAACTAAAATAATAATAAAAAAGTACAGTTTATTGTACAGTTGAAAGCAAAATTATTAGCCCTACTGTGAAATCTGTTATGATGCAAATATTTTCCAAGTGTTGTTTAATGGGATGATTTTTTCTAGCACATTTTTAAATATACAACAGGGAAAATAATTATTTAACACGTCATATTTTTTCCTGGGAATAATATTTCTATAGGAGCTGTTGACATGGAATTGAACCAGATTTTGTACAATACAAACATAAAAATAAAATCTGAAAAATGAGTTCTGTGAAATGACACAAAGAGAAAGTACTGAACTACTGAAACGTATTTAATACTTTATATAAAAGGCTTTTTTTGGTGAAGGTAGCTTAAAGACGCCTCTCACATGGAGAATTAAGCCACATGCATTGCTCAGGTGTGAGTTTTTCACAGACTCCAACAGAGTGTCAAAATCTTGATGGTTCTGTGAGTCTCGTCTATCACATCTGAGCTTTATTTTGTATTTTCTATTGGATTCAAGTCAGGTGATTGGCTGGGCCATTTTACAGCTTGATTTTCTTTCTCTGAAAGCATTTGAGAGTTTTCTTGGCTGTGTTTTGGATCATTGTCTTGCTGAAATGTCCACCCTGGTTTCATTTTCATCATCCTGATAATGTAGATGTTGGACTGAAGTAGCTAATGTTAATTTACAATAAGGAAGGACAGACGGTTGCTGAAGAACTACTGAGAGATTTCAGCTGCTGTCTGGGCTTTCACTGCCTTTCTACACCTTCCTTTATGTGTTCAATACTTTTTTCCTGCATCATTTCATTTTATTACACGTAACTTCATTTGTAAATGAATTAGATTTGTTTTCTTTGCATATATGTATTTCTTTGGTTATTACGAACATCCAGTGACAATTTTAAGTCAACGTCACCTTTGGAAATGTTTTCTCTGATAAAAATAGTGACTAATTTCTAATAAATAATTTATTTGCCATGATGACAGTATGTAATATTTCACTAGTTATTTTGCAAAATATATTATTCAGCTTAAAGTGTAGTTTAGAGGCTTAACTTAATTAGGTTAAATCATTGGACAACAGTGGTTTATTCTGTAGCCAATCGAACAAACAATATTTCCTAAGGGGGCTAATAATATTGATCTTAAAAAATATATATATTTTAAAAACTGCTTTAATTCCAACAAAACTAAAAAGAAAAAAAGACTTTCTAAAGAAGAAGAAATAGTATTTTCTTTCTCTGTTAAATATAATTTGGGAAATATTTGAAAAAGAACTAAAATATCACAGGAGGGCTAATAATTTGTGGTGAACTATAACCCAGGTATCCGCAGGGTCTTAAAGTCTTAAAATGTCTTAAATCTTAAAAGCTAAATTTTAGGCCTTAATATTTCTTTAATCTACTGAAATGTTGTGTTGTAGGTCTTAAATCTTGTTTAACAGGTCTTAATTTTCCTTTGTTGAGCTAACCAATCTGGCCATTAACAACCATAAAATCACCAACAATCCATCTCAATAAAACTTTTAACTTTTTATTAAAAATACAATTTAATTACTTTCCTTACAGTAAGTAGTTCTCCATTTATTTACTGCTGAGGATACTGAGCTGATCTATATTTTCTATTATTAAATTGTAATTGACAGCTATGTTTTGTTCTATTCTTGGAAAGGTTTGTGAATGGATATATTTCAAAAATTAATTGAAAAAATGAATTCAAATAAAATAAAAAAATTAATAAAATATTTTTAATTAATTAATTTAAATCATTTTTGATTGGGCTAGTGAAAACTTTTCCATCTGGGATATTCAAAAACATGCCTTAGCATTTAGCCCTGTATAAGTTTAAAAATTCATTTATAATGGTCTTAAAATGTCTTAAAAGTCTTGAATTTGACTTGGTGAAACCTGCAGAAACCCTGTATAACTTTAAGATGACTTGTAATTTAATGAAATGACAAATAAAGTTTTAAGCTACATGTGTTTTTTTTTTTGTATTTATTTATTTTATTTTATTTTTTTTGTTTCACAGTAAAAGTAATGTAAGTTTTGAAGTTAAGAATTAAGTTTTGTTTTAAAACAGCATGAGAGCGAGAAACCGTTGTTAACTACTCCCTGCATCCTTGGAAATTATAGATCTCATGCAGATCGCTTGAGAACTGCGAATCTGCCACCAAATGAACTACAAAACCTGTCATGCACCTCTCTCACACCAGTTCCAGTTCACCTTTGATTGCAAACACACACATCTGAAGCTGTTCAGGACTGGGCTATAAAGACAGCAAACACACAGATAAATCATTGGTGAGTCTTGTTTATCTGTTTAGTGAGCATTAGGAGCGTTTTTCCTTGCCTTGCCATGTTGCTCCTGTTATTGACCATTGCCTCATACTCTTAAAAAACTTCAATTGGATCCTCAACTCCATTGTCCAGCATCCTCATATTAAAATTCAGGTGTCAGAACACTTATTTGCCGCGTTTGATCTGATCCTATTACCTAGAAACCCCAGCATCCTCGTGCTGCATTAACACACACAGTGTAAGACTCGAGGTGTCAGGGCACCCTTATAAAGATTGCACTTTTCTTTTCCTTTTTATTTCACGGGCCTCTTCAACAAATCATATTTGATTTCATGCGTAATTAGTTTGTCCATCAGCAGCCAAGGAGACCCTGTATCTGCAATATCTCTGAGCTCTGATGACAGAGGCTTCGGGACAACAGCCAATATGCATTAAAACAATAGCACGGTTTCGCCCCATCGCTCCGGATGAACTCAAACTCATTTGGTACAAGCTGCATTCGTAACTACACTCTCTCTTTACCTCGTGTTACGAACATCTCGACGCTCACTGGCAGCCCTCAATATTTGATAGACGCTCTGCCCTTCGCATTAAAGCGGAAGATTTAATTACATTTTGAAACGATATTTTAATTAAATATTAAGGTAAGCAAAAATGGATTTCAAAATAATTACATCAAACATCAAAAAAAAAAAGAAGTAGTCAAGGGTTTTTTTTTTCTGCACGGACAGCAGAAAAAAGTAAAGAAGCCTTATTTAAGTCTCTTGGAGATTCAATCTAATTTAATTCTCTCCCCTCTCTAAATAAACAGTTCTCCAACCTTTTTTTTTTTTCATCTGGGGGGGGGGGAAGAAGAGATGATAGAGGTAATCAATATTTCTAGCATTTTAATTAAAACCATTAGTGGAATAAATCCATTTAATTATCAGTTAATGAAATACAAGGTCATTTACCTGACAGCAACTTTGAAGGTGGCTGGAATTGAGGAGCTGCTAGAGTGTCAGAGGCGTTTAGCGGCTGCTGGAGCTCCAGCGCAGATTCAGCTCACTGTTTTAACCCTTCACTGTCCCAACAAACAACACTCAGATCAGGACTGTCAGAGCATACATGGCTCTCTGTGATAGTTATGTGCACATTTTATTTTATGGTATATTTACATTTTATATTGATAGATATAGATGTATTATTATTGTTATACTACTACTACTACTACTACTATATTACTAGTAGTAATATAATAATAATCTCCCTGTGTTCACGTGGGTTTTCTTTGGTTTCTCCCACAGTCCAAAGACATGCAGTATAAGTGAATTGGATGAACAAAATTGGCCTTAGTGTATGTGTGTGTGTGTGAATGTGAGAGTGTATGGGTGTTTCCTAGTACCGGGTTGCAGCTGGAAGGGCATCCTCTGTGTAAAACATACATTGGAATAGTTGGTGGTTCATTCTGCTGTGGTGACCCCTGATAAATAAGGAACTAAGCCGAAGGAAAATGAATGAATGAATCAATATATAGATGTGTTATTACACTATTATGTACTATTTAAAAAACACAGAGTGCTTAGTTGGGAAAACACCATTAAGTTTAAAAATGGTTGTGTTGTTTACAAGATTATGCATGGTTTGTATGCATGCCACAATCTGTTGGAGAATGTGTATCTTTTAAATAATTTTAGTTTAATTTTAAGAAATGGCTTCTTAATAATCAACATTACGAATGTTTTTTGATGTTGTTGTTGTGGTTGTTTTTTGTCATTTATTTGAGGATTGTTTATAGTTTGAATTTGTATTTTTATTGGGCTTTTAACATCCGGAAACTAGTTTTTGGGCTTGTTTGGGTACATTTACATTTTTGGGAATGTTGATTAATGTACAAAAATAAAATAAATAAATAAATAGATAGATGGATGAAAAAAAAAAAATAATAATAATAATAATTATTATTATTATAGTTATTGTTGTTATTATTATTAAAAAAAAATAGTATTAAAAGGATGGTTCACGCAAAAATAAAATTTTCCTCATCATTGTTGTTGCTCATATTTGGGGTAAGGTGATGCAAAATGCAGTTTGTGCAGTATAAAATCAACGGAAACCAATGGAATGTCCTTACAATTCACTAAAACAAATGTGTGCGCATGTGTGTGCATTCTTGTGCATGTATGTGCGTATTTATTGGTTTTGGTGGTTTGGTGGTGATTTATATAATGACAAGGGAATGACCTAGGTATTACAGTGTTGTATCCTTTTTTTTAAATATACTATTTATATTTTATATTGGTAGATAGAAATGAATTATTATTATTATTATTATTATTATTATTATAATTATTATAATTATTATTATTATTATTATTATTATTATTATAAAATAGCATGATTTGTGCATAAAACAAAATTCTCATCAGTGTTGTCAGCATTGTGCTCATATTTGGGGTAAGGTGATGCAAAATGCATTTTGTGCAGTATAAAATCAGTGGAAACCAATTGAATGTCCTCACAATTCACAAAAAAATGTGTGTGTGAATTCTTGTGCATGTATTTGTGTTGGTTCTGGTTTATATGGACACAAATTTGTGGACACAAATTACATGGGTATGACCTATGTATTACAATGTTGTATCTTTTTTTAATGTAGTATTAATATTGTATATTGATAGATATAGAGGTATTATTATTATTATTATTATTATGAATAATAATAGTAATAATAATAATAATAATAATAATAATAATAAAATGTAGCATTAAAAGAATGGTTCATGCAAAAAGTCAGACATTGTCATCCATAGTAGGAGCAAAAAATACTATAGAAGTCAGTGGCTGTTTTTTCCTCATCACATCTTCCTGTGTTCAGGTTTTGTTGTCATAGATACAGGAGTATATGTTTGTAAATCATATAAAGTAAAATGTTTCATTTGCAAATAATTTAGTCTTTCCATGTACTTTACCCTTCCTAATTTCATGTACATATATTACAAAAAATTCAAAAGTTTAATAGTGCATTTGAGGGAGTATGAAAGATAAAAAAATATTTTTCTAGATAAAAATAATGAAAGATAAAATTATTCTTCTCATTCATTTTCTTTTCGGCTTAGTCCCTTTATTATTCAGGGAACGCCACAGCGAATTAAACCGCAAACTTATCCAGCACATGTTTTACGCAGCGGATGCCCTTCTAGCCACAATCCATTACTGGGAAACACCCATACACGCTCATTCACACACATACACTACGGACAATTTATCTTGCCCCATTCACCTATAGTGCATGTCTTTGGACTTGTGGGGGAAACCGGAGCACCCGGAGGAAACCCACACCAACACGGGGAGAACATGCAAACTCGTCACAGAAATGCCAACTGACCCAGCCGAGGCTCGAACCAGCGACCTTCTTGCTGTGAGGAGACAGCGCTACCCACTGCGCCGCCCCCAATTTCTTTTTCTATTTATTATTGTTATCACTAATTATATAAAATGACATATAATGTAATATATAATGTATTGCACATAATTCAAACCCCCTAATAATGCATTAGGAACATAATATTAATAAGTTATATTAAACATTTATACATAATTTAGCTTAGTATTATGTAATAATCAAAGACATTGTTTGTTCTCTGTAATTTAAATGTATAAGTGGAAAGTCTTTTGCTAGAGATCACTTCATAAACTCATAGTTGAGTTGACAATATTGTCAATATAGGCTTGATCAGGCAATGGAATGACTTTATTTCTGGTGTTTAGAAAGTAGAAAATGAAATGTTTTAGGTTCTCTAAAGGAGTGTGAAGTTTGGCATACATACTTTGTGTGTGTGTGAGTGTATTTTTAGGAGAAATCAGGATACACATTTGTATAATGACATATACTATATGTATGACACAGGTATTACAAGGAGAAGTTCACATTTCTCATGTCTTAATTTTTCAAAAGGCTTAAAAATCATACAGAATATTTATATATTTAGGGATACGGCTGGAATAGGGTGATAAAAAATCCAGTTTGTGCAGTATAAAATCAATGGAAACCAATGTAGTGTCCTCACAATTGACTAAAATAAACTTCTGTGTGTGCATCTGTGTGCATTCTTGTGCATGTATATGTGTGTGTTGGTTTTGGTTGACACAAATTTGAATAATGACGTGGGTATGACCTCGGTCTTATAATATTTAGGGGGTTTACAAGGACATGCCTTGTGTCCTCATAATCCCAAACTGTTAAAAATCACACTTAACACGGTCTTTCACATTCAAAATTTGCCACAGGTTTTTACAGTATAAAATACATTATGCCTATGGAGAGTCCTCATAAATCACAAAAACCAATGTGTGCATTATTGTGTGTGTATATGGAGGCAGAAGCTTTTAGCGCATGGAGGCGGTGACGGCGCTGGGATTTGTGTGATGGAGTTTATTTCATACTCGGTTCTCTGGGGCCAGAAGAACAATAGTCTCTCAGCAGCCCTTCCTTCACCATCTGGAACAAATACAACAAATAATAAATAGAGATACAATGGGGCAGAGAAATGGAATTTAACTTGGCCCGCAGCACTTACCTGAAATGTGCATATAATGGCGCGGAGCATTTGTCATAGCGAACGCTTTCTGGAGTTTTTGTCCTACTGTTAATGAAATAGTAAAGTTGGCTCTGTACATTACGCTCCGGCTTTATGCATCGATCTCTGCAATTGCTTTCTTTGTCTTATTACTAAAATCAATTTCCTTCTGTGATTGCCAAGAAGAGCATTTAAAAGCACTTACTTCATGTGGTGTTTTGTGACTGCGTTCCCCGGCTCTGCGGCTTGCATTGTTCGTGACAGTCCTTCCAACAACAAATGCACTACACATATGCCGTTCTTGAAAAACGCCTGGCGAATATTAGACTCAGTCTGCCAAGGACACTCTGAAGACAGACGCATTTGGACGTTTCTCATTCCTGTTGTGATCAAAGTCTAATTGCGGGGTTCGGAGTTAATGTTGACGTTTGGAGGCTGAGGCGCAATGTGAGGCACAACATGTTCCTGGATCAACATGCTTTATTGTTTGCGGAGCAGCGTTCCTCTGAATCATAGTCTATCTTCAAGGTCCTGAGCTAATTTTTTTGTTAGAGCCGCCAGTGGATGCTGTGTGGAGATATATACAGTTGAAACCAGAAGTTTACATACACTGTATAAAAAGGCACATAACCATTTAAAAAAAAGTCAGATGTTAATGTGACTAAGCTTTTTCTCTTTTAGGTAAGTTAGGATTATCACATTTATTTATGTTATCCTTAATAGCAGAATAATGAGAGAGAGATTTTTGGAGAAATTGTTATAACTTTTCTTGAAAGTCAAGTTTACATACAATAAGATTATTATGTCCCTGAAAAAGCTCAGATGATGGTGTCAAGGTTTTAGAAGTTTCTGATTGGCTAATTGACAACATCTGAGTTACTGGTGAATAGTATTTAAGGAAAACCTCAAACACACTGCTTCCTTGTGTGACAACATGGGAAAATCAACAAGCCAGAATCAACAAAATAAGCCAGATTACAATTTGCTAAATTACACTGGGAAAGAGAATAATTTTTGGAGACATGTCCTGTGGTCTGATGGAACTAAGATTGAACTGTTTGGCCATAATGACCAGTGTTACATTTGGAGGACAAAAGGGTAAGCTTACAAGCTTAGGAACACCATCCCAACTGTGAAGTATGGGGGCGGCAGCATCATGTTGTGGGGCTGTTTTGCTGCAGGAGGGACTGGTCCACTTCACAGTATAGATGGCATCATTAAGAAAGAACATTATGTAGAAATACTGAAGCAACATCTCAAGACATCAGCCAGGAAATTAAAACTTGGCCACAAATGGGTCTTCCAAACAGACCATGACCCTAAGCATACTGCCAAAGTAGTTAAAATGTGCTTTAAGGACAACAGAGTGAATGTTTTGGAGTGGCCATCACAAAGCCCTGTCTTAATCCTATAGAAGATTTATGGGCAGAGTTGAAAAAGCTTGCGCGAGCAAGACAGCCTACAAATCTGACTCAGTTACACCAATTCTGTCAGGAGGAATGGGCCAAAATTCCTGCAAACTATTCTGAGAAGCTTGTGGAAGGATACCCAAAACATTTGACCAAAGTTATACAGTTTAAAAGCAAAGCTAAAAAATACCAAGGAAATGTGTGTAAACTTTTGACTGTCTAGAAATTAATAAAAAATTCTCTCATTATTCTGGCATTTAGCAAATGTTAATGATTTAGGTAACGGACCTAAAATAGTAAACGTTTAATATGATTTACCATCAGACATTAAAAAAAAAAATAATGGTTATGTTCCTTTTTTTAGAGTGTATGTAAACTTCTGGTTTCAACTGTGTGTATATATATATATATATATATATATATATATATATATATATATATATATATATATATATATATATATATATATATATATATATATATATATATATATATATATATATATATATATATATATATATTAGTTGAAGTCAGAATTATTAGCCCCCCTTTGATTTTTTTTTCTTTTTCAAATATTTCCCAAATGATGTTTAAATTTAAGGAAATTTTCACAGTATGTCTGATAATATTTTTTCTTCTGGAGAAAGTCTTATTTGTTTTATTTTCGCTAAAATAAAAGCAGTTTTTAATTTTTTAATAAACATTTTAAGGTAAAAATTATTAACCCCTTTAAGCTATATATTTTTCCGATAGTCTACAGAACAAATTATTATTATACAATAACTTGCCTAATTACCCTAACCTGCCTAGTTAACCTAATTAACCTAGTTAAGCCTTTAAATGTCACTTTAAGCTGTATAGAAGTGTCTTGAAAAATATCTAGTAAAATATTATTTACAGTCATCATGACAAAGATAAAATAAATCAGTTATTAGAAATGAGTTATTAAAACTATTATGTTTAGAAATGTGTTGAAGAAATCTTCTCTCTGTTAAACAGAAATTGGGGAAAAAATAAACAGGGGGGCGAATAATTCAGGGGAGCTAATAATTCTGACTTCAACTGTATATTGTATTTATTTCTCACTTCACATTATACATGTAATTTTATTGCATGTAATCTATTATGCATTTTCATAACAAAGAATGAAGATCCAGGAACACGTTGTACTTGGGTAATTTGAGCTTTAATTTTCCTCTTTTTTTGTGAAGGTGGATTAACTTTTGCTCTACATGAGGCTTTGGACAGAATGTGGAATCTCTGTGGGAATAGTAGAGCTGCACACACACACACACATGCGCACACGCACACACACACACACAGGCCTGCAGGCAGAGGCTCTGACGACTGATGTGTCTTTGTGCTTTAATACACTGACACAGTGTTTGAGTTCAGTCTGTTCAGCTGAGAGTGGCCAGCAGAGCTCAGCCTATCCTCTAGATATCAGTCTGATCTACTGGCGGTTTATAGTTTCATTTGACCACAATCCACTTTGACAAACAACCCGCTTTCATCTCCAACTCTCTCGAAATAATAATAAAAAAAAGTCTGCCTCATTTCTGCTTCCCAAACCTCAAAAGAAATCGAGTCAAGGTAGCCTCGATACCGTCTCCTTGCGATTTCAAATGAAGATCTGATTTTTTTTATGTGACTTAATTATTTCCTAATTAGTTTGCATGTTAATTAAAATGGTGGCTAATGTTAATTACCTATATTAATGGATTCTCATGTAACACCTGCCCGAAGCGCTTGGCTCAGTTTTCAAAATATCTTCATCTAAGCCGGTTGATGCATGCCGTCTCGCTTTGTTGAAAAGCGTCGAGGAATTGAAGTCAGGGGATTTTTGAAGCAGGTCGCAGTGAAGTAGTCAAACCAAACGCTGCCTTTTTTTGCTTTCAACTGCATTTGCAGAGAGGATTGGTGTATTGTGATTATAGTCATATTTTGTGAGCATGTGTTTTCTGTGATGCTTAATCTATTAGATGGGTTTTTTTAGGTAGATGTTTATGTTTTAAACATTGAATCTATTTAGTAATGTATTAAACTATAAATAAGGCAGTTTGCTTTTAAATTAATATATTTTAATTGACATGCATTTGAGTTACATTAACAATGCCAGAGACTCGCAACCCCCAATATCCTCTGAGGTGGTTATACATATTCAAACTTTGCATGCAACAGTGCACACAATAGGCCCAAGTCTATTCTTTATTTAATTTTGGAGAACGCCACACTGAGACCTTCCTCCATATTCAGTCGTAGCCTTTATTTTTAATGTGTGTGAGTGTTGTAAAGGTGTCAGAAAGTTTAACCTGGTGCCATAAAATCAATCTGCTGTATCTGATTCTATTGCTGTGTCTTTGATATAAGTAATCACCCCAGGGGTCGTAATCCAATGGAAAAGATAAGTTGAAAGGTTGATTGCTTTTTATTTGCATGTTGTTGCATGTAAATGCAACTATTAACTGCTATTTTTATCTTCTTTAGGTTTTAGGGATAAAATATGGTAATTCTATTAGTTTAATAAAATGAATTAGATTTTTGGAAATCACCAAGCGATTAAAATAAAATAAAATAAAATAAAATAAAATAAAATAAAATAAAATAAGATTAAATTAAATTAAATTAAATTAAATTAAATTAAATTAAATTAAATTAAATTAAATTAAATTAAATTAAATTAAATTAAATTAAAAGTTTAGCTTAAACTACTTAATAAATAAACAAATAAATTAAAAAAAAAAAAAAATAAATAAATAAATAAATAAATAAATAAATAAATAAATAAATAAATAAATAAATAAATAAATAAATAAATAAATAAATAAATAAATAACATAAAATTACAATAATAGTCACACATTATTCAGAGTGCAAACTATCCAAAACCAGAAATTGGCAAAGTTTAAAATAAAATAAAACATTAATTCATAATAAATACATTATTTATGAATGTATGAAACAAAGTATATATAAATAAGCTCAATCAGTGTTTCATCAACAAAAAGACATCAACAAAACAAAAGTTGTTACATAACCAGGAGTTGCATTTACCTCAGGAAAGCCATGCAATGACCATAAACTCAATAACACTTAAGCATACATTACATATTCATATTTCAAGTCATCTTATTATTCAGATTTGTATTGCATTATTGCATTTATTGTTTTAACACTTACAGCCATAATATAAACACAGTACCAGAAAAGCTGAAGCTGGTGTGTTTAGTTGGCTCGAAATTCATTAAAAAGACACTTTAATTAAACAGAAAAACGTTACACTGTAAAAAATGCTGGGACAACATAGAGGAATTAAGTTAGTGTTAGTTTTTACAATGTTAAGTGGATTGAATAAAACGATTAAACTGCATCCCACCCCCCTCTAAAAAAGCCCCTCAAGAATTGTGTTGTTTCAGCTCAATTTAAATAAGTACTTGGAACAAGCAGCAAAATGTCATTTTTTTGAGTGTACATTTTACAATAATTCAAACATTACAAAGTACTTACTACTGTATATTACAACCCAGGCTCATTCTGAAAACGTACTGCTATATACATTTCTGGAGAGCGCCAAATATGTCCCAGGAGCTACGTTTTTGCAGTTTTTGTTTTCACGAATCCACCAGAGGCCGCTGTGTACGATTTTTGAGATCTTAAATTTCTCTCGCGAGAGCCATTCACGCCTGCTGTTTTCACGTAAATCCACCAGAGGCCGCTGTCAACTGACTGACTGACTGATCGACTGACCCACCCTCCTCCTTCCATAAACCCAACCAATAGTGTTTTCAAAAGCACCGATTGACCTGAACACCAACTTTCCTAAACCCAAGCTTTAAATAGCAATTCAGAAAAAGAAAAGCCCTCGCCTGATTTTTACCACATTTTCAGATTTTTTTTCAGATTTTACCACATTCTCACCCTGTTATTTACTTGTTTATTTTATTTTTTGGATTCGGTTTTTGTGATCAACACAGGGGCAAACAGATGCATACGGGCAATCCAGAGTCATAGTCAAATAACAGGCAGATAGTCAAAAGGCAGACAGCAGACAGGGTAAAACAAACAAAACAAAGCAAGGTTCAAAAACACGGAAGGCAAGGCAAGGAAAACGCATCGTAATGTTCACTATTCAGTTTAACAAGACTCAGAAACATGTGTGTTGAGAGGTGTATATATAGTCTGTAATTAATCCTGAACAGCTTCAGCTGTTACTGTTTGCAATCATGGGGATCTAGACCAGGTGTGTGAGTGGTGCATGACTGGATATGTAGTTCTTTTGCTGATAGATTTGTAGTTTTCCAGCAAGCTAGATCGCTGGTGACTGTGACAGGTATATTTATAGCAATCAATTATGCATAATAACATGCCAAAACCCTCATACTAGCCATATAGTAAGTAAATTGGTAATGAATATTTCTCAGAACTGTTACAAAACAACAAAGACACCATAAAATAAAGTGTAACCAAAGACATTTTAAAATGAAATGTTAGTATACGTGTAATAGCTGAATAATTGATCAAATCTTTTCGATTTACCTTTGAAATAATAATAATAATAATAATGATAATATTAATAATAATGATATTAACAATAGAAATAATAATAACAATAATATTAATAATAGTAATAATAATAAATATTAATAAAAAATAATAAATAATAATAATAGTAATAATAATAATAATAATAATAATAATAATAATAATAATAATAATAATAATAATAATATTAATGGTAATAATAATAACAATAACAATAACAACAATAATAATAATAATAATGATAATAGTAATAATAATGATATTAACAATAGAAATAATAATAACAATAATATTAATAATAATAATAGTAATAATAATAAATATTAATAATAAATAATAAATAAAAAAAAAAATTAGCAATAATAATAATAATAATAATAATAATACTAATAATAATGGTAATAATAATAATAATAATAATAATAATAATAATAAATAATATTAAAAAATAATAAAGAATAATAATAATAATAATAATAATAATAATAATAATAATAATAATAATAGTAATAATAATACTACTACTAATAATAATAATAATAATAATAATAATACCCAGAGATGGGTTGCGGCTGGAAGGGCATCCGCTGCGTAAAATCGTGCTGGATAAGTTGGCGGTTCATTCCGCTGTGGCGACCCCGCAAGGGACAAAGCCGACAAGAAAATGAATGAATGAATAATAATAATAATAATAATAAATTAAAATAATAATTATAGTAATCATAAAAATAATTTAAAAATGCATATTTATAACGCACTTTACATTTTAAGTAAAATCTCAAAGTGATACAGTGGGAAAAAAAATGAGATAAAACAAAAGGACAAGTTTAAATCAGCTACCAACTAATATTCACTCAAAAACTGAAAAGACCTATTTAAACAGTAAACTTCTTAAAAAGAATATGTACAGATTTTTTGTATAGTCCTAATTGATAATACATTAATTACAGTTAATTCCATGAATTGATTATAAAAATTAAATAATTTATTGCAGCTCTAATGCTTTTACATATTTGCTAATACATGAATAAGCAGGCAAAAAAAACGCATGCATGAAAATGTTGAACGTTTGAAATGCAATGCCTACAGTAATGCTCATGTATATGACGCCGGGTTGTGCATAATGACCCAGATGTTTCCCATCACCCATCTACAACAGCAGCATCTACTCTAACATTCCCCCCACACACCTGGCGGGATTGTTTGGCATGCATGACAAAGCTAAAGTAAAGCAAGCCCATATTAAAGCCAAGACGGTGTCTATTAGATTGAAAATGATCACCGGATCGATACGACCCCCCGCCTGACTAATCCATAACGTGAACATTGTTTCAGACCCCCGCGCGCCTTTTTTCCTGCTCGTGTCTCCAGGTGCTCAGGCTTCATGGAAGCAAGGATCAGCGATTAAATGTCACCTTTTCAGCAACAACATTAAATAAGAAGCAGCAATTTGGCTCCTAGCAATTGCTAATTTCACGCCCTGATAAATGTTGCAGGAGCTAAAGCTTTCAAACTGCCTAAGATATTTCTTAAAGCGACGGCGACATACGCAAGTAATATAGGACGGTTTCATGTCAAGGTCAAAGGCGTTGATTTTTGCTTTAAGCTAAATATAAGTCACACCTTATTACCAATTAAAAATTCATTCTGACCTCATCAATTAGATTTAGAGGGAGGACTTTTATTTAAAAATAGATGTTTAAAATGCTGTCTTAAGAAATGATGGCGCATTAGATGATGTTTGACATTTAACAGAGACGATACACAGGGGTGTTCTCATATACAGAGATTTAATGGCAACCCGAAATCATTCATTCTTTGGCAGCCTGAGCGACACTGACCGTTGGCGATGTGTTAAAGAACAAGATGGACCACTCAGCAGAGATGAAT
This sequence comes from Danio kyathit, assembly GCA_903798195.1. Taxonomy (NCBI): domain Eukaryota; kingdom Metazoa; phylum Chordata; class Actinopteri; order Cypriniformes; family Danionidae; genus Danio; species Danio kyathit. The sequence continues at coordinate 11,920,606 of LR812535.1, forward strand.
GGCTGCATGCTTATTATGCAACACAGGCTCATTGTGGATACGTACCCAAGTCTACATTTCTGGAGACCGCAAAATATGTACCCAGGGGTACATCTGGCTGCATTTCATCTGTAAAATTAATGTTATGGTGCCGCCGACAGCTTCTGTTTCTTTTCGCAATACCGCTGACTGTTTACTTTTGTATGGACAGCTTTTTCAATGGACTTGGGATGCGGAGCGGAGTGGACGAGATGCCAGGGTTCGAGTTCGGCAAAAAACGGTTCCAGAAACCAGATAAAACAAAAGCAAAAATAAATGTAAATAAATAAATAACAGGCTAAAAACGGTCAACCTAGGCTCAACCTGAAAACATATCCCTATACACATTTCTGGAGAGCGCCAAATTCGTCTTAGGAGGTACGTTTTTTTGGAGTTTTTGCTTTCAAAAATCCTCCAGATGCCGCTGTGGACGCTTTTTGAGATCTCAAATTCCTCTCTCAAGTGTCATTCACGCCTGCTTTTCTCGCGTGAATCCACCAGAGGCCGCTGTCCAGTGACAGACTGACCGATCGACTGCCCCACCCTCCTCCTTCCCTAAACCAAACTGATAGTGTTTTTATCAAAAACACCGATTGACCAGCACCGACCCACTTCCCTAAACCCAACCGACAGTGTTTTTTAAAAGCAATCAAGAAAAAGAAAAGCCCTCGCGGCAGCCTGATTTTTATTTGGCAGACCGTTCTTCGCCGGACTGGAACCCTTTCTTTGTGATCAACTCCTCTGCATCTCAAGTCCGCTTAGGGGACAGTGGAGGGTCAGTCGATCTGTCATCTGAAATGTATATTGCGAGAAGAGGACGCACAAATGGCACGTACGAGAGAAATGTGAGATTATCAAAAAAGCGTACACAGCGGCCTCTGGTGGATTTATAAAAAACAAAACCTCCAAGCAGACGTAGCTCTGGGTACATATTTCGCGGTCTCCAGAAATATAGACGTGGCTATGTATCCACAATGAGCCTGGCGTGTCAATATGGCAGCTGTAGAGTTTTAAGCCCTGCCTTTCAGGTAAAAGAGTCAATTGTGGTTTTGTGTGGGAAGTGTCAGCTGTTATTGTGCTTGTTTTAGGGTATCTTGAACTAAAGGATCGCTTTAAGCATCGCCTTTTAGGCCAAAAAAGTCAATCATGGTTTTGTATGGAAATTGTCAGCTGTTATTGTGCTTTTTTTAGGGTATCTAGAACTAATATATCAAAATCTTATTGAAGAGTTAGTAAGTTAACACATTAATAATGTTGCAAAGGATTTATAATCATTCATACACTCAGAAAAGCTCCCAGCTGTCACTGGGGTGGTACCTTTTCAAAAGGTACACATTAATACCTAAAGGGTTCATATTGGTACCTTAAATGTATATATTAGTACTTAAAAATTTTAAGAGGAACACTTTTTTACTTTCTAGGTACTAATTTGTGCCCTTGAGGTATTAATATGGACCCTTTAGGTATAAATTTGTTCCTTTTGAAAAGGTACTGTACCACCCCAGTGACAGCTAACGTACCTTGATTTCTGAGAGTGTATATGTTGTTCTTTTGAATTTTCACAAAGAATCTTAAAACATGTGTCATGCTTCTGTTGGCTAACATTGGCTATATGAATAATATTATGTTTTGTGATGTTGAAAACTAGACTAATAATGCTGAAAATTCTGATTTGCACCATGTGAATAATTGTCATTTTAAATATATTGCAATAAAAAAACTGTTGTTTTAAATTATTATAATATTTCAATGAATCAATTTTTTTTTGCTGTCAAATAAACTTTAAACTGTAGTGAATACAAACAAGCCAACTGTATGAAGTAAAACTGGTGTAAAAACAACAACAAATAATTATGGAAATATGTATTGTGCTTAATTTAGTAATTTAGTGTTTATTGGGATTGAACAATCAGCTCTTTACCTTAATTTTTTTATGTAACATCTGATTTTGGTGGTTCATTCCGCTGTGGCGACCTCTGAAATAGAGACTAAGCCGAAGGAGAATGAATTAATGAACATCTGATTGGTTCAATCTTTCATTATTAATATTACATTCAATAGATTTACACCTGGATTTGTTTTTCTTTAAAACAGTTTTATTACATTGATTTCTCTACAGAATCATATAAAATTACTTAAAGTATAGTAGTTCACCCATAAATAAAATTTGCTGTAAATTTCAACCGACCAATCACCCCCTTTCAGTAGTGTTTTCAAAAGCACAGATGTAAGGAACGGCATCATACTGCCCCGTGGCGTTCATTTTAATGTTTTTTTATGATGAAATGCAGCCAAACCTACTTCTGGCTACATAATTCGCCATCTCCAGAAATGTATGTAGGGGGTACATTTTCAGAATGAACCTATGTTGAAAAAAATAAATGCATCTTGGAAGGCCTGAGGTTGAGTAAAACAACATCTAATCATCATTGTCAAGTAACACCAACATATTTTGTTTCAGATTGTCAGTGCAGAAAATTAAAAATGTGTTTCCCACCCCACTTATTGCGCTCTATAGTTGCACATGAGCTTCCTTGAAGGTACTTTGTATTCAGTTGCATCCAGAAAAGCCGAACTTCATGAATCCTAATTGAATAATGTAACACATTTTGCATGTTGCCAAGTGCTCGTTTGATAAAGCTCAACCAATTCATCTTACACCTACGTTGGCATCTATTCAAGCGACAGTAGATATAGCCATCGAAATATGACGCCCTGTGTTTCTTTATTGCATACATAATCACATTTATTTGACCAAGCCGTCAAATGAACGCGGTTGTATCAGAAGCCGGTTAGCTGCAAAAGACAGATAAGCGTGAACGAACGACATCAACTTCTGTCTGACAACACTGTAATAATCGCCATTATTTTGTGCTATAAAGTTGCGTGATTCATGTCAGAAGACCCCACCGCACATTAAATCCAGCCTTTATGACTAGTGATTTGAAAGTAATAGTTTCCAAATGAGTTTCATGCCTTCTACTGCTCCTCAGAGGCCTGTGCTCCTCAAAAATAATCTCCCCTCGTAACTTTTCCATGGATTGAGACGGCGACGTAGGAAAAAAAAGGCAGTTGTCAGAAAACCAGCACCAGAATGAAATACAGTGAAAACAGTGCTTAATTTGTAAATGAATAATGGAGATAAAAGAAAATAAAAGGAAATAAAAGTTACCATGACCGACGTCCAATGCACATTTTCAGTTTTCCTGGAACATGACGTCATTAAATGGCAAAATAAGAGCATCACATTTCTGAGCGGTCTTTACTTTAATTATTTTGTGCCATAAAGTTATGGATAAAAACAAACATGTAGCTACAAACATAAATCTTATAAAACATCACTATTAAGTTTACTAACAGCACTGACATTCAGTTCACTTCCAAGTGAAAAAAATACAAATAAAATTACTCACACTGTCTAATCTTCAAGAAGAGCCCACAGTTAGCTCCTCCGTCATGTTCTGTGGCTGACTTGAGATCGCTTTGCTTCTGTCTCCCACTATCCTGATCCAGGGACACAGTTCCAGATCTCGTTTTATCAGGCTCATTGTCAGATTTACCTGTGGTTAAAAAATAAATAAAAATATATGCTTGACTGTCTCTTTGCCATTTTTGAAAATACAAATATTATTTAGGTAGACAACTATGCCATTATTTATTTTCGCTGCTCACTGCTTGTGAAACAATCACCAACCAATGAGAGTGATCGTAAACGTATGAAAGATGATTGGTTGAAATATTGTTTGCTTAAACTCATTCACATTCTCTCTCTCACACACACACACTACGCACAAGTTAATGTCGGATCAATAAATACCGGAACGCAAACACGAATATCTGACATTTTATAGATAGGATCTGGTAAAATCCGGCTCAAATTAAGCACTGACTGAAAAAATTATTAAGTAAGTGGTAAGTGGTTGCAAACTATTTATATGGGCTGAATTTAGGCAAATTAAATTCACTAATCTTTCAATTTAATTTATTTATTTTGATTTAGCCCATATACATTGTTTGCAATAGCTGACCTTAAAAAATTAGTAAATCTAATGAATAATTTTTTTCAGTGTACAGTCTCTTAGATGACAATTGGGGAATTTTTATTTATTTATTTATTTTTTTTTAATTTCCAATAACTTTTCCACAGATTAAGACGCCGACGTAGAAAAAACAAAAAGCCAGTCATCAGGAAAAGCAGCACCATCTTTTTTTTTCTGAAAACACTAGAATGAAATACACGGTAAAACGTATTTAAAAATGTATTTATTGCATTTATTAATTTTTTTACGGTAAATTGTTGAAACCTATTTATTCATTATATGGGCTGAATTTAAGCAAACAAATTAAATGTAGTAATTTTCAACTTAATTTCCAATTAAATAGTTTGCAACCACTTACCTTAAATTTAGTAAATCCAATTATTCTTTTTTTCAGTGTACACACTTTAGCTGATTTTAAATAAGTAGTCGGAACCAGCAGCAAATTTTATTTTATTTAAATTAAATTAATTAAATGATAATTAAGGATTTTTTTTTTCCCCAATAAAATACACACACAAAAAATGGAAACATTGCATTTATTAATTTTTTTTTAAGGTAGGTTGTTGCAACCTATTTATATGGCCTAAATTTTCAACAACAACAACAACAACAACAACAACAAAAAATCCAATCAATCATTTTGTTTTGTGTACAGCCTCTTAAATGACAATTGGGGATTTTAAAAATTTTCAATAACTTTTCCATGGATTGAGATGACAATGTAGAAAAGCAAAAAAAAAAAAAAAAAAAAAACCCAGTCGTTATGAAAAAAGCAGCACCCCCCCCCCTGAAAACACTAGAATGAAATACACAGAAAATGAATTTAAACAAATTAAATGTAGTAATCTTCAACTTAATTTGTTTAAAGCCCAAAGTGTCTTCTTTCCAAAGATACATGAACTGAGAATGTAGACCAAATTAATCAGCAACTGTTACTGTTTTAGTTTGGGAAGGTCATGCTCATTCATATGGTCTCGGAAAACTTTTTGCAGAAATCTTATTTTGCATGCTATCTTCAGCAAATTGGAAATATAAACTCATGAGGCACTTGGCTTTTAAGGCATATTTATTTCTAGGTTATTACATGACAGATTTAATGTTTTTGTATATGGAAAAACAAATATTGAACAGAAACAAAATTCTTATTACTTCATAATGTATAACTTTCTTTATTTTTAAGCATGAAACTAGTCTGGACTATAGTAAAGCTCAAAGTGTCCTCTTTCCAATGATACCTATATCATTATGTTTGTAGCTCACTGGTGGCAAGAACTGTTACTATTTAAACTTAGGTAGGTCTAAATCCCCAGAAATGAGTGCTGGCTAGCAGATTTTGCACATACTCCATAAATAGGTTGCAACAACTTACCATAAATTTTTTTAGTAAATCCAATGAATCATTTCTTTTTTTCTGTGTATTTCATTCTAGTGTTTTCAGAAAAAAAAGAGAAGGTGCTGCTTTTCTTGAAGACCAAAAACCAAAATACCCCAATTGTCATTTAAGAGTCTATTTACAGCCTTTTAGGTGACAATTGGGGATCTTGTTTTTTTTTTTTCCCTAACACAATCTTTCCCAGTTTGCGGAGGTGAAGCTTTATTGCTGGTGTGTTTGTAAATTTATGAGCTGCTTTTGATAGAAACCTCGGCCATTTACAGCGGCCGCCTCGACCCCACACAACTGGCATCTGAATTTATTTTCCAGGCATGCCTGCGCGCGCCGCTCGCCTCTGAACATCAGGATGAACCTGATGGGAGACATTTCAAACAAGCCGATGTATGTTCTGGCTGTTTTGAACACCGGTCGCTGGGGGGGCCGCGGTGGCAGGAGACTTCCCACCGTTTTCAATCTCGCCGCAACGCTTTTCGCATTCAGAGCAGACGATAAAGAAGCGCGCGACCCCTGTGTTTTGTCACATAGCTTAAATGTTGAATTTAGGAGGTATCCATTGGCTCCTGTCCAGCAGTTCACCTACTGCTAGAGTCACATTTTTTTTTTCTCTTCGTTAGTTTATAGCGTTCCCAGCTGCTTTCAATGAGAATCTGTCCTGCTGCCACATGATTCGTCTCTCTCTTTCTCTCTTTCTTTTTCTCTCTCTCTCTCTCTCACACACACACACACATTCTCACTCTCTCTCTCTTTGTACGAAAGGCTTAAAGGCTTTTTCTGATGCTTAGTTTTATGTTTACAGATTTTTAAGGTTATATTTTAAAGGGGACCTATTATACCCCATTTTTACAAGATGTAAAATAAGTCTCTGATGTCCCTAGAGTGTGTATGTAAAGTTTCAGCTCAAAATACCAAACATATAATGTTTATAACTCTTTAAAACTGCCCCTTTTAGGCTTTGATCCTAATTGTGTTGTTTTGCTGACTGTCACTTTAAATTCAAATGAGATTGTGTTCTTTTAAAAAGAGCATGGAGCTATGTGTCAGCATAGTGGCAGATTCAAAAACAAGACTACTGTCCTATGCTAATGAGGGGGAGATCATCACTAATGGGCGGCGCTTTCCCCCTCTGATAACACGTACAAAGAGAGGATGTCTATCAAAGACACTGTTTTTATGAAGTGTGATTATAAGAAATAGAATTAATTATTTTTACCATTAGAGGCTGGCTATATTAACACACTGTTGCCACACAACTGTGTTTAAACCCCTTATAAAAGTGCTTTTTGCTTAATAGGTCCTCTTTAAGGTTGGTTTTAGTTTTAGATTCTACGTAGTTCACAAAAAAAGCAAGGAAAAAAAGAATGGCTATTTACCTAACATGAAAATAAAGGACAGAGGGTGAAGTTGGTCAAGATGTACACATTTTTAAAGATCTTAATTAAAGTGAGAATTCATTTTGGTTACTTATAAAAATGTGGGGAATATTGTGAAATGTTTGTAATTGTAAAGAAATGCTTTGTTAAAGATGGAGAACACATTTTTGCTAAATGTCTTGAGTGAAATGTACATTTGTTAATTGTGTTAAATGGTAAAAAAGAAAGAAAGAAAGAAAGTAACTAATGATGTTTGAAAGGATTTAAAATAGAGATAAATAATAAGTAAATAAAATACACATTTTTACATTTAGTTCTTTCTCTCTCTCATACATTGAAGCAAATTATTAGGAGATTTCACGGCAATTCGTAACACTTTGATTTAGTGGCTAATTCGTATGAATTCGTATGATTTAATTCGTACAAATTAGTGCGATTTGCTCATCACCCAATGACGGTTGGGGTTAGGGGTGGGGTTGGGTGCCACGCCTCCTTTTTAAAATCGTACAATTTCCTACGACTGAACTCGTACGAATTCTTACGAATTAGCCACTAAACTGATAAAACGTAAAATACTTACGTTTCCTCGTGAGATCAGGCTGAAAGATTTAGGGTATTTGATCTTTAAAAATATATATTTTTCTTGAACTTCTACAGAAGCATATAAAATTACTTAAACATGCAAACTCCACACAGAAATGCCAACTGGCCCAGTGGGGACTTGAACCAGCGACCTTCTTGCTTTGAGGCGACAATGCTAACCACTGAGCCACTGTGCTGCCCTTCTTTCACATTCACAATGGAGTAAATTAAACAAGTACATTCTCAACCCGATCATCGCACGCTGTAGTTGCACCTGAGCAAGTATGTAGTTGCGCCTTAAAAGAATTTGTATTTACCTCTATCTATAAGGGTCTAATTTCAAGAATCTTAATTGAATAATTAAAATAATAGTTTTTTTTTTTTTTGTCACATTTTTCTCTTTTTAGTGTATCATTCCCAGCTGCTTTCAATGAGACTTAGTCCTGCTGACACATGATTCATTTTCCCGTCTCTCTCTCTCTCTCTCTCTCCCTCTGTTTTGGAGCAATGAAGCAACAGAAGAACGTCACTCAATCCTGTTTGGATTATATTTGATCCCAATGAATTTCGCCCTCCTGTTGGATGTGAAACACATGTGCCTCAAAGCTCAAGGACGATCCGATCATGTCTGTGATTGTTTTCCTCCGCTGCATGTTTTTTAAACAAAATCTGTAGACTTTTAGCAGCTTACGAAGGCAAATCAGCCTGCTCTGTTCATTCCTTGCCTGACGGGCCTTTAATACTTTACTGTTATTGACTTTTTTGTGTTCTTATTAGTAGTTCCCTTTAGTGAAATACAAAAAAGTGGGATTTGTTGTGGTTTTGTTTTGTTGTTTGTATTTAGTGTCTCATATCAGGTCATGCATGTTGCTTCAGGTTAGTGTGGTACTTTGATTTTTATAGGTAGTTGGATGATTAACCATGGCTTGTAGGACTTCTACCAGTAAACAACCAATTAGCACACACTGGCGATGCCTTAGAATATTTGGCAACCAATTTTAGAGATGAGCAAGCATTCAAAAATTCATCAGAAATGCAAAGAGCTGTTGTTTCATTTGTTTTAATGTGCGCATCTCTTCCCATCACTTTGCATGCTGATAGATACAGAATACACTATATAAACATTTATTTAATCAAAACTAGAGTAAGATAATATCACTGGGTATCGATCCAAATGCCGCTATTTGATTTGATTCAGACTCAGAAGCTCTCGATTGATTCAGTTCAGTTGTTAATTAGATTCTCGATTGCTGATTTGCTTTAATTAAAACCCAATGTTATTGCTATTTTCCAAAAATTAACAATGTAATGTAATACAAGTGAATCAATGAAAAGAAATTAAGAGCTACAGACTTGTATTCTCTCTTTATTTGAGGTATATCAAACAATCAATCAATCAACCTTTATTTATATAGCACCTTACTACAACCAAGGTTGACCAAAGTGCTTTACACCAGTAAAAACAAATTATACAACACAACTAAAAAGCAAGCAATGCAAAAACAATACAAGAAATATCAATAAAGTACATTAAAACAGAGAAAAGTGTCAGCGCTACTGTGCATTAAAAGCCATTTTGAACAAGTGGGTCTTAAAAAGGTACATAATGAGAGTATAGGTCAGTAAATAATAAAAGAATTTCAAATGTACAGAATAAATATAGTCAAAATATATACTGTTTGCTTAGCGTTAGTAAAAACAGTAATGTTGTGTATATGTAAATCAGTCAACAGTTTTTTATTTGAATATAATTTAAATTGGGGGCGACACGGTAGCTCAGTGGTTACCACTGTCGCCTCACAGCAAGAAGGTCTCTGGTTCGAATCCTGGCTTTGCCAGTTGGCATTTCTGTGTGGAGTTTGCATGTTCTGTTGGTGTGGGTTTTCTCCGGGTGCTCTGGTTTCCCCCACAGTACAAACACGTGCGCTATAGGTGAATTGAATAAACTAAATTGGCTGTAGTATATGTTTGTGAATTAGTGTGTATGGATGTTTCCCAGTACTGGGTTGCAGTTGAAAGAGCATTCTCTGTGTAAAACATATGCTGGATAAGTTGGTGGTTCATTCCGCTGTGGTGACCCCTGATGAATAAGGGACTAAGCCGAAGGAAAATGAATGAATGAATGAATTTAAATTGGGATTCTGGTTCCGGTTCAACGCTTCAGACATCATCTCCAAATTTGATGCTCCAGGAATATTTCTTCTTATTATTTTTGAGAACAGTTGTGCTGCTTTAATATTTTGCTTAATGGCTATTTATTTATGCATGTATTGATTTAATTCTTCAAAATACAGCATTTATCATGCAATTTGAAATGTTTAATAACTTTAAAATGTCTTGACTGCCACACTCAAATGAGAGATATGACAAAGAGATATGCTGTTTATTTAAACTACTTATTTAAAGTGAGCAGAAACAACACAATTTTTGAGTTTTTTTTTTTTGGAGGGACAGCTTAATTGTTTTATGTTCAATCCACTTAAATTTGTTAAAAACTAGTGAGTTAATATATGCCACAGCCATATCACTCTGCAGGCCAAAACCAGATACTCACTGAAGCTAAGCAGGGCTGAGCCTGGTCAGTACCTGGATGGGAGACCACATGGGAAAACTAGGTTGCTGTTGGAAGTGGTTTAGTGAGGCCAGCAGGGGGCGCTTAACCTGCAATCAGTGTGAGTCCTAATGCCCCAGTATACTGAAGGAGACAACATACTGTCAGTGAGCATTGTCTTTCGGATGAGACTCTCTGTGGTCATTAAAAATCCCATGGCACTTCTCGTAAAGAGTAGGGGTGTAACCCAGGTGTCCTGGACAAATTTCCTTCATCGGCCCTTAGCGGTCATGGCCTCCCAATCATCCCCATTCCACCGACTGTCACTGTCTCTCCACTCTCCCTATAGCTGGTGTGTGGTGAGCGCACTGACGCCGTTGTCCTGTGGCTGCCGTCGCATCATCCAACTGCACGCTGCTGGTGGTGTGGAGAGACCCCCCCCCCCCCCTCCTTCCCCATGATTGTGAAGCGCTTTGGGTGTAATGATAAATGCACTATATAAATACACATTGCATTACATGACAACTTAATTCCTTCATGCTGTCCGAACACAAATCGATTGTATGGAACCCAGCATTGTTTACAGTGCACTTTTACATTTACATTTAGTCATTTACCAGATGCTTTTGTCCAAAGCCATTTACAATTGAAGTTTTGGCTAATGTATTTTTTTTTATTGTATACTTTATCCTTTTTCCATCTTGTAAACAGAATTTTCTTTACACTGAGTCCTTTACAATAAAAACTCGAAAAATATTTCACTCAGAAATGAGATTTTTGTAAACGAATAAAAAAAGAATAGCAAGTAAAACCTTGAATTAGTTCTAAAATATTTGCAGCTTCTAGCAGATGTTTAGTTTGCGTATAACGTCTGTTGGTGATGTGCACTGAATACAGTTTGTCATGTAACAGGAAGTGATGATGGCCTTACTTTCAGCTCGTGATTGACAGTAAAAACACACAGTGCGTCTCTGAAGATGTGAAGCTGACAGAGGCGTGTAAACAAAAGGGCCCAAAATGACTCGATTCAGCAGATTTTACTGACATCTGAGCCTCGGTCTCACTCGAGGGACAGAAGTAAGCGTTCATCAGATGATTGAATTCACATTGATTCCTGCCATATTAGCAGTTTAAAGCAAGACCTATTTTGACGGCACAAGAGAGAGAGAGAGAGAGAGAGAGACGACGACGCGAGAGGTTTTTGAATGATTCTCTTTGAAATAAGAATACGTGAGATTCACATGCAAATCCCTTCTGCCTGCGTAAACGTAAGAAATCCTGCCTTACTATAGAGTGTACGGAGGTTATACAGATGCGGCTGTTAGCGCACGGGCGACGTGCCATAGGAAAATTAATTAAGCAATGCTTCGCTTTTAAGTCAGAGGCTTACACGTGTTTTTTCTTCGGTTGACATTGTCTGCCTTGAGATTATGAAAGCTTAACCTTTATCTCAGACACTGATTGCATTGCATTGTGGGAACGGGCTCTGCGTACATTATGGCAAACGCTCATCAATAGCCCGATTTCTCCTGTCTGATGAATGTAGGTTTATGTGCATGATATTGACATTTTTTTTTCATGTTCACCCATGGGAGCCGCATCTTCCAGCAGCAGACGTATACATTTATAGATTTCTAATACATTCCAGCTCTGCGTTTTTTAATACAGATGGGTAATTCTGGTGGGTTTTAGCCATGGTGGAGAGATCAATGCAAATGCATCTTACCCACAAGCCACAGGAGAGGCGAATCTCCATCACGACAATGTCCTCGACTCCAAAACCGAAGTGGCGTGCTGGGCCGAACCATCCTTAGACTCAAGGTGGCTGGCAGAAATTGCTTTTGTCGGAGGTGGGCATCGGTTTATTATTGTGTGTGTAAGCTTCTCCGCTGGGATCGAGTAATTAGGATCCTGACATGGCATCGGCGAGCCAGCCGAGTGAATCAAAAATGAAGGCAAATGAAAGCAAATTCCTCCGAGGAGGGAGAGGAGAAGTCTGCGCGCTCGTGCCGCTAATTTTCCACAGCTCCTAGTTAGGTTCATTTCATTCCTCCCAAATGAGCAAAGCGCACCCGAGCCCCGGCGTTTGATGCCCGCCCAATAAATGGAATGAAAAAGCGACACATCTTTCTGTTGATTTTCTTGTTTATTATCAAGGGTAGCTTTGATTGAGGAGCAGTTTGCATTCATGGAATCGTCTGACCTTTCTGGAGGCATCTGCCGAGCAGGCGGCGGGCGAGAACGCGCTTCATAAAGTGTTGAGAAATGAGCAAAAAATCAAAGCCGTCTGTTGGAGCTTTTTATTGGCTCGCTCATTCATCGGCTCGCATTTTGCACAATAACTGATCTCCGTCAAGCCAATGTAGCCAATTTTCTCAAGCACCGAGGAGAGATACATATTTTTTCCATCTGATTTGAAAAAAGCTTGTACAAGTGCTTCCTAATCGCTACTGAAAACCGACGCTCACCGCTGCTCGCTCCAATGGAAGCACGCCAGTTTCATTGTTGCCATATTGATTTGGCTAAATGCTACGAGTCTGAATTGGTTTAATAGTTTTGCGAGTTTATTATGTTTTAATAGTTCTTGAAGTTGGATCAATGGCGTCGAGGTGATTGTTTTCCAAGGGGTTGCTGAAATTATAACGATTCCTTCTCTGTGTTTGTTTTTTGGTATCAGCAGTTGGAGGTCCAGCAGAGCCATCGAGAGGCCCAGAAAGACATTCTGGATCAGATGAGAGGGAAACTTCAAAGTCAACAGTTGTGGTCCGGCAGCAGAGGTGTCGACTTTAGTCTGATGTCCAAGACTAACAGGTACGATGAGAAATGTGTTTGATTTATACCCAGTGAGAGCAGAAAACTCATTTAGGTTTTTATGCTAAGCATCACGTATAGTTGAAGACAAAATTGTTAGAAGTGCTGATCCAAGTGCTGTTTAACAGAGTTCACAGTATGTCCTATTATATTTTGTAGTCTTACTTTCTGTAGTTTGACTGGAATTAAAGCATTTTTTTTAATAATTATTAGGGTCAATATTATTTAGCCCCTCACTTTTTTTGGTAACACTTTATTTTGATGGTTCATTTGACTATTAGTAGACTGTCTGCTTAATATCTGCTGATACTGCTCCTTCAACAGACATTTAACTGACTAGAAGAAACTTTGCAAGTAGATGTCAACTTACACTAACAGCAACCCTAACTCCAACCCTAAGTCCACTTATAATCTAATGAGAATTAGTTAGCATGTAGATGCAATGTAACCTAAATTCAACAAACGGACCATCAAAATTAAGTGTGACCTTTTTTTTTTTTTCAATTGACTACAGGACAGACCACTGCTTTCCAATGACTTTTCTAATTACCCTAACTTGCCTAGTTAACCTAATTAACCTAGTTAATCATTTAAACTGCATTTTAAGCTAAATCATTTATGCACTGTTTCAAGAGTTCACACTTAGAAATTTCTTGACGCTATTAGCAGGTTTGGCATGCTGTCCCGAGAGAGAACCCTGAGCTTGGAGATAATTGAGCCCAGGGCTCTCGCCAGGTCTTTTAGCTTGTAAGGGGCTCTGAGAGCAGGTAGGTCTCGAGAGCTCCCCCTAGCAAAGGAGTAAAAGGTGGAGATAGGGTGGAAAGGGGGATTCTTCCAAAATGAAGATATACCAGTAGGGTGAAATCGGTCTATTTATAGTAGGCTTGGATCAATCTGATTGGATTATTACTGATTACGGATGAAAGACCAGCTGCGATCAATCATATCACGTGCTCCTCTCGAAATTAGTTTAAAAACTTCATCATTCTTATAAGAACAAATCATTCTTGTTGCCCCAACACAAATCGAGTAAGTTAACTTTACAGATTTAACACATTTAAATTGATTGAACGCAACAAAATTAAGTTGTCCCAATGAAATCTCAATAATTGCGTTGTTCCAGTTAATTTTAAATAAGTAGTTTGAACAAGCAACAAAAAAAAAATGTTTTGAGTGTATGTACTGTCATCAAAGAAAATTATTATTAGAAATTAGTTATTAAATCTATTATGTTTAAAAATGTGTTAAACAGCACAGGGGATATATCTGAAAAATAATTACAATTTCCCAAGAGAACTGATCGTTTTTATTCAATTCACCTTTATTTGTATAGCGCTTTTACAATGTAGATTGTGTCAAAGCAGCTTCACATAGAAGATTATAGTAAATCGTAACAGTGTCAGTTCAGTTTTCAGTGTTTAAGTTCAGTTCAGTTTAGCTCAGTTCAGTGTGGGTTAATAATCACCACTGAGAGTCCAAACACTGAGGAGCAAATCCATCGATGCGCAGCTCTACAGATCCCGAACCATGCAAGCCAGTGGCGACAGCGGCGAGGAAATAACTTCACCAATTTGCGAAAGTGAAGAATTTAAAAAACCTAGAGAGAAACCAGGCTCGGTTGGGCACGACCATTTCTCCTATGGGCAAACGTCTTGTGCAGATCTGCAGTCTAGGCGCCGGAGGCTGGAGTACGCTGGACCTCAGCAAAGACTTGTGTGTCCCTAGAGCGTCACAGGAATCAGTCTCATGCTCTCCACTCTTCCATGACCACCACAGCAGTTGCCCAGGATATGGCCTGGTCCAGGATTTTGAAAACCTTGGGATCATCTCGTCGCTGGTCTTGGATTGCATCAGTGGTGCTGCATAGTCTGAGCATTTAACTTCATATGCTTTGTAGACAATGTAGTGCCAGAATGTACCATAAAAATAAATCCATTCAAAGTGAGAGAAAGTTTGAAAAGTATTTTTAATAACAAAACCAACATTCAGCTGACAGTAAATAAATGTCAAACATGAGATCAAACTTTATGAATAGCAACGAGCACTTGAGGTTGATGTAGATCAGGGGTCTCAAACTGCCGACCCTCGGGCCATTTGCGGCCCCTCCTCCTTCTCCCTCCGGCCCACAACTGACGTCAACAATATAATGAGATTCAGCCCCTAAAACATATATTTTTGAGTCACTATCATTGTTGTGCTGTCGCATACACACGTGTGGTTTTGACCTGCCTCTTACTGGACGTTTAAAGTACTGTAATATGTTCGGGTTACTTTCGGTTTCTGTGTGCGGTCATTTGATTATAATTAGTTTTATGTGACCGGTAATTTGTTGTACAAACACATCTCCATGGCTTACACCTTATGCTGGTGGTGTAAATATGACCATTTTGCTAATATTCGATTCAAATGGTCTCATCTCATTTAATTTATTTTCCCTAATATGCATATTAAAATTTGTATAGAAATGTGCATTAGTAAAATTTGACTAAATATTTTCCCTTTCTTTGTTGTAGTTTCATGAAAAAAGATATTGAGAAGAACAATTGCCAGTAAAGTCACTTAAGTTACCCAATCTGCTCTTTTGGTTAAGCAACAGATGATTGGGACAGGATAATAATTATTATTATTATTATGCCTATTATTAAATTGTAATATTTTTATAGCAATTTACACTACCCCTTCAATATGTACAATATGAAGGAGTTTTGACTGCATATACTCTGGGGAAGAATGTCTGAGTGCATCAATTACATCAGGTTTCCACTTGTTAAAGTGGCCCTCCTATGAATTGTCAGTCACTGATATGGCCCCCCGCCAGTTTGAGTTTGAGACCCCTGATGTAGATTGATCAGTTTTGCTGATTAATTGCCAGAGATTACTTATTGCTATAACAATCGGAAATATCTATATATCTATATATCTATTCAGATTTTTCCGGATGTCATTCATTGCTACAGTAGAGTAGGGTCTGTTTTAACAATACAGTACAAGAGTGGTCTATAGAGACCTGAGTGGAGTTTTTGACACAAGCAAACAAATTTAAACCATTATTATAAAGTAATTATTTGTTCACTACATCAGTGTTTCCCAACCCTGTTCCTGGAGGCACACCAACAGTACGTATTTTGGCTGTCTCCCTTATCTGACCCATTAGCTTCAGGTTTTGGAATTTCTTCTTATGTTCTGATGAGTTGATTCAGGTGTGTTTAATTAGAGAAAGGTTGAAAATGTGTCCTGTCGGTGAGCCTTCAGGAACAGGGTTGGGAAACACTGCACTACATGATGCATTAATACAGACAAAACTACAGCATTTTGACTGTCAAGTTGTTATCATATGTTTCTAGTAGCGTTTTATCCTGCACTGAAATAAAATGATTAATTGGATGTACAACATTTTTTTTAAGGTAAGTGGTTGCAAACACTTTATATGGGCTGAATGTAAACAAACAAATTAAGTTGAACATTACTAAACTTAATTTGTTTGTTTCATTTCAACCCATATTAATTGTGTGCAACCACTTACCTTAAAAACTTTTTGTAAATCCAATGAATATTTTTTTTTCAATGAGCTGGTTATTTGTATGCATTTATTAGCCAGTGTTTGTTTGTTTGTTTTTTTATATTGCGTTTATAAGATCAACAGAAACATGTCCAGCTTGTCGTGCTTTTGCTGGAGGTCGAGGTGGATCAACTAGTTCTTCCAGTGTTTCATCATTGGACTTAATTGGGCTCAAAATGATACGATTAAATTGACGCCATCATTACAGTCCTATGTTATGTACAATCATTAAAGATTGAGAAAGCCTCCAGACCTGAATGATACAGGAATTCAATAGTGCTGGCAGCTCATTAGCCAGTTTTTGAACCATAATTTACATGGCTAAACCAGACAATATATTGTTAAGCTGCTAAAAATGATGATAAAAGTTACTTAGGTGAACTTTTCGACTACAGAGATTGTCAGAGAAGAGACTGCAGGCCGATATTGTGTAAATAAATAATACATTTATTATTTTGTATGTTAGGGGAAAAATAAAGGTTTTAACTTGACTTTGACTTGGATGCAAAGCACAGTGATGACATTTTTAAATAGACTGAAATGGACTCTTTAATGACTATTGTAATTGTATTTTTTACTTAATATATATATATATATATAAAAATGTCAGAAGGTAGGTTTGTTTGATGAATCATCTGTTGAACTGCATCCCAATCATCACAAATACTGCAGAAGACCTATTGGAACCCACATGGACCCACGATTCTCAGAAATCAGTCAAGTTTGGTGAAGGAAAAATCATGGTTTGGGGTTACATTCAGTATGGGGGCATTTGAGAGATCTGCAGAGTGGATGGCAACATCAACAGCCTGAGGTATCAAGACATTTGTGCTGCCCATTACATTGCCAACCACAGGAGGGGGAAAATTCTTCAGCAGGATAGCGCTCCTTCTCATACTTCAGCCTCCACATCAAATTTTCTGGTCAAGATCAAGGTGCTCCAGGAATGGCCAGCCTAGTCACCAGAGCATATCTGGAGTAAGATGAAGGAGGAGGCATTGAAGATGAATCCAAAGAATCTTGATGAATCTGGGAGTCCTGCATGAACGCTTTCTTTGCCATTCCAGATGAATTTATTAATAAGTTATTTGAGTCATTGCAGAGATGTATGGATGCAGTCCTCCAAGCTCATGGGAGTCAGACACAATATTCAATCTTTTTCCCCTGCTCCATCACTTTATATTCTGTACTGTACATTATTTCTGTTAGGTGACAAGACTTTTGTCTAAGCAAAGTCAGACCTTACTGTCCTAATTAAATCATTAACAATTAAGGCATGATCATATTTTATTTTGGTAGAGCGTAATCTAGAAGCCTTTGCCTTTCATATAAGCCACTTCTGATACCAAATGACCAACTAGAAGTCAAGTTATTATTTGTCTTTCCCAAAACTTGGATAGGCGACAAGACTTTTGTCAGGTAGTGTGTTTTATTATTGTATATGTTGACATAATAATGACATAATGATCAGTATTTGTATTGATTACTCTATTTGGAAGTCAAGTCTTTTATGCTCTTTGGTGCTTTAAGGAGTATGTTGTTTGTGATGGGTAAAACATTTCAAATCCTTCACTAAAATGGACAGTTCACCCAAAAATCAAGTCTACTCACTATTTACTCTTCCTCAAGCGGTTCCAAACTTTTTTGAGTTTATTTTTTCTGAAAACATTCATTCATTCATTCATTCATTCATTCATTCATTCATTCATTCATTCATTCACTTTCTTTTTGGTTAGTTCCTTTATCAATCAGGGGTCACCACAGCGGAATGAACCGCCAACTTATCCAGCATATCGTCACCTTGGAATTATAAGGTTCTATCTGCGTTCTGAAGGATTTTGAGATATTGAGTTTCAAAGTTTTTGCATTCCATAGCAAACAGTATGTGTGTAAACTTAGTTTTTTTTAAATAAAAAGTCTTAAAATGTTAACAACTTATAAAAAAAAACATCCCATAATGTAAATAAGTTGTCATATCATTTAATAAGAATATGTCAATAACTCAACTTTGACAAAAATGTCAGATAGAACCTTATAATTCTAAGGTGATGATATGTTTTACGTAGTGGATGTTTCCCAGCTGCAACCCATCACTGGGAAACACCCATACACTCATTCACACACACACACACACACACACACACTACGAACTATTTAGTTTACCCAATTCACTTATAGCATGTCTTTGGACTGTGGGGGAAACCGGAGCACCTGGAGGAAACCCACACCAACACAGGGAGAACATGCAAACTCCCCACAGAAATGCCAACTGACCTAGCCGAGGCTCGAACCAGCGACCTTCTTGCTGTGAGGCAACAACGCTACCCACTGCACCACCGTGCCACCTTTTCTAAAAACAGAAGAAGATATTTTGAAGCATGTTAGAAACCTGTAACCATTGACTGCCATAGTGAAAAAAACAATACAAATACAATGGAAGTCAATGGTTACAGGTTTTTAACATTTCTTTCTTTTGTGTTCAGCAGAATAAAGAAACTCAAACAGTTTTCTGACAAGTGAAGGAGTAAATAATGACAGAATTTTCATTTTTGGCTCTTTAAGAGCTTTCAAGTATTACGATTCTGCCTTAGTACATCAATAACTGTCTGAAATACATTTTAATTTATTCATATTTTGCCGTGGGTGTTTTGTTTTCACAAATACCCTTCATTTTTTTATTAATACTTTATAAATTAGGTTTATTTCAAGCACGTGAAATTGTAACCTTTCTTTAATGCTATACTCTGATTCCTCATGTGATTACTTATCCTAAAATAACTAATCTTTTTATTGGTGAACCATTAGTCCTCTATCCCCACTGTCTCTAAAAGTCCTAAACATTAACCGTCCGGACTGCACTCTTTTTGGTTTGGCTTTGAATCAAACATCGTTTTAATCCTTTTAAGCTTCTCGCTGTAATGATTTATTTTGCAGTAAAAAAAAAAGAACCCATAATGATCCTTTGAATTTTAATGATAAGCCGCCTGCTCAAGGATTCATTGTTTTGACTCTTTGGCCCTTACCTTTGCATGGAAAAACGCGTCTTAAGGGAGGCGCTGTCCAATTCGATGCCTCTCCCAGCATCCCCTCTCACCGGATAGAAATACGGGACGCCTGCCATTCAGGAATCAAAAGCCCCTCAACAGGAGAGGAACACAACAAAAAGAAGATGTTACGTCCCTGCATTAGGCGCCAGGGATTAGCACCATAAATTAAAGAGCTCTTTCTATAAAACTGTCAGTTCATATGAGATGTGAGGAGTGTCAATACAGCCGGCTGAGGGCGAGCGCTGATGAATTGGAAAAACCTCCCCCTTTTGGAGAGGTGCAGCGGTGTTGAGTGCGGGGCAGCGCTGACGTTAAACGGATTTGAAAAGAAAGAAAGACGGAGAGGCATCCATTTCTGTCTCACAGGAGTGTCAGAGCTGTGTTGACCCCGAGGAGACGCTTTCAAGTGGCTAACGGCTAATTCCTGTCGACAGAACCACTGCATGAGTGGCTGCTGAGATCTGAGGAACTGTGGAGGAAATGTTGAGAGTAAAAAATAAACACAAAATGGAAATAAGGAATTGGGCTTTTTTTTGTTGCGTTGTTGTATTCTAGAAAATACTGTATAGCATTTAGCAAAAATGATTCATGCCAATCAAATAAAATCATTTGGACAATAAACTCTGCCTCACTTTATGAAACAGAAATATAAAAGAAACTTTATCATTCGAGAGAATTTTATAATATATATATATTTTTTAAATGTTTGTCTTAGATTTGTATTACTTTTATTATTATTATTATTATTATTATTATTAATTTTATTTGTTATTATTATTATTAATTTTATTTATTATTATTATTATTAATAATTTTATTTATTATCATTATTATTATTATTATTATTATTATTATTATTATTATTATTATTAATAATTGTATACATTTTATAAATTTTATTGATTATTATTATTATCATTATTATTATAATACATAATAATAATAATAATAATAATAATAATAATAATAATAATAATAATAATAATAATTATTATTATTATTATTATTATTATTATTGTTATTATTGCTATTATTATGATTACAAATGTTATTATTATTATTATTATTATTATTATTATTATAAATATTATTATTATTATTATTAATAATAATAATAATAATAATAATAATAATAATAATGATAGTAATTTTATCATTATTATTATTATTAGTATTATTATTATTAATAATAATAATAATATTTTTTTATTTAATTATTATTATTATTATAATTCTTCTTCTTTTTCTTCTTCTTATTTATTCATTCATTTTCTTTTCGGCTTAGTCCCTTTATTAATCCGGGGTCAACTTATGCAGCACATATTTTACGCAGCGGATGCCCTTCCAGCTACAACCCATCTCTGGGAAACATCCATAACCGGAGCACCCGGAGGAAACCCACGCGAACGCAGGGAGAACATGCAAACTCCACAAAGAAATATTAATGTTATTGTTATTTTATTAATAATTATAATAATCATAATAAGAATAGTTTTATTATTATTACTATTGTTATTATTATCATTATTATAAATGTTATTACTATTATTGTTATTATAATACATTTTATTATTATTATTATTATTAATAAAAATAATAATATTATTATTATTATTATTATTATTATTATTATTATTATTATTTTATCATCATTGACAATATTATTAATAACATGTTTTATTATTAATATTAATAATAATAATAATAGTTTTATAATAATAATAATAATAATTATTATTATTATTATTATTATTATTATTATTATTATTATTATTAGATTGCTGTGATTATGTAGTTTTATATTTCTACAAATACACAAAAATTTAATCTTCCTTATATAATAAAATGATATATTTTTGTATAGTGCTTTATTATCATGGGATCTAATAACCGCTAAGCAAATATGTATAACACAACAAACTGTTTATAATATAACAAAATGGTTTATAATAAATAATTCAGTCTAATATAACACAATATCGTAAATGATGCATTAAAGTACATTTTCAGATGTAATACAGTAATGATTTTTGTAGGAAATAAAATGTGCATTATCTTGATTGCACCGGGAAAAAAATCAAAGGTTGTTTATCTTTAGGACCATTCATTCATTCATTTATTCATTCATTCATTCATTCTGTCGCTCATTTAACAGAAAATAAACATTTAACATACTTTCTTTTATTATTTTGGGGGTAACCCATTTTAGAAATTCAGTCAAGTGCATGCAGTTTTCAAAAGAGTTTGAGACGAAAGGATGTACAATTGTTCTGCTCACGAACCAAAGCGAGCAGCAGAAAATGATGCTGACAGAACAATATCCCACGATGCACGTTTGCTAAATGGATCTTACAGTTTTTTTCTCCCGCTTATTTTTTGTTATTCGTTGTTAATGTTGTTTGGATGCCCCGAGAGCTTGTTTTACAAGCATTTAGATTTATGTTAGTGCAGAAAAAAAGAGTGCAAAAAACAATACGGTATGCAAGAATACAGAAAGATGCTGTTTAACTCACAAACGGCATATTGAGTTTTAATATCCGTCGAAGAACGCAGTGCCTAAGGGAGTCTTCACACTTCCGCCGCACACGTCTGACTCTTTCTAATTTGCTGTCTTTGCCGTTTTGTTCTGATCAATGTCTTGCGTACAAACACGGCTCAAATTTTCACATACTCCCTGATGTCGTTTTGTTTAATCAGCGCCTGCTTGGAAATGCTAATTTTGCAGCAGCATCCTTGTTGAAATTTCATACGCGCGAGCATTCGATGGAGCGCTCCTGTTTCTTTTGTGTCTGCTCTGAATTGAAATAAAAACGGAAATGTTGACTTTCCTCTCGCAACCCCTGTTTGATCGTTATTTGTGTAATCTCATTCATAGTTTTTCTTCTTCGGGGACAAGAGGACCGCTTGTAAAAGCAAGAAAAAAATCCTGCTCGTTTGACAGAACTGTCAAAGCGCTCAAAAGCTGTGCAAATTCAACAAAACAATTTCCCCACTAATGTTTCTAAACATGTGGGCCTCCTGCTGAAGCGCAAATCTAAGCAAAGCTCAGGCGCTAATATGTTTGTTTGTGCATCTGTGTTGATGATCTGTTATAAGAACTGCTATACTGTATTGCCGCTATATATGTTACTTGGGCTGTCATGCTCCAAAAGTGGCAAACTCAACATTAAAATATCAAAAACATAGTTTGAAGATCATAAAATTAAAAAAAAAAAACTTTTTTTGTGTGTTTATTTTTGTTGTTCAGTCAAAGCTGAAAAGTGGTATTTATAGTGGAGCAATAAATGAATTACATAGCTCTAAAAATAACATGTAGTCCAGGAAAAAATTGCATACATTTGCATTCATTTGATCAACAAAAACATTTTAGCCATGGTTAAAACATATTTGTGCAAAAAATATTTGAAACTTTCTTGCTAACTAATTTTAAAATGTAATTAATCATGTGATAAAAAGCAGAATTTTCATCATTATTACCTAAAGGGGTCATGAACCAAGAATCCAACATTTCCTTGATCTTCTGACATATAGGAGCTCACAGTATTATAAAAACTTCCTGTAAGTTTCAGAACTCTACTCTTACTGGTTACTTTAAAATCATCTTATATTAAAGACCGTCTGGCAAAACCACAGGTTCTGGAATCGTCTACTCTATGATGTCATAGAGTGAGTAAGCTCCGCCTACACAGAATATTGATGCCAGTTTGTACTTTACTGCCTGTTTAGCCCTGTTATTATGCAAAACTATCAGCCAATCAGAGCAGTGGGCGTTTACTTCTAAATCTACAATTGGCCATTCAAACAGAGTGATCTGATGAGGTTAAAAGTGGAACAGAAAATGAATCAGTTCTTAATTGTGATGTATTTATGATTTATGAACATTATAAATTCACTAACAAAACAATTTTCCCACTAATGTTTCTAAACCTGTGGGCCTCCTGCTGAGGCGCAAATCTAAGCAAAGCTCAGGCGCTAATATGTTTGTTTGTGCATCTGTGTTGATGTTCGGTTATGAGTGTGCCGCTATACTATGCGGATACAATCATCTGAGTGCGGTTGAAAATTATTTAATGCGCTTAAATTGATGGCAGCTTTGGGCAAAAGGAGGTGAAATCATGTTTAATACAGAACAAATCACTATTGTCCGATAACTTGCTTAGTTAACCTCACTTGTCTAGTAATCCTAAATAGCCTTCAAATTGCACTTTTAAGCTGAATACTTTTTACTGGAAACTTGAGCTGTTGTACTCTAAAAGTGGCAAAGCAACATTAAAATATCAAAAAATAGTAAGTAGTCAATAAAGTAAGAAAAGTTTTGTCATTCATTTTTTTTGTGTATTTTTATTGTTCAGTCAAAGTTGAAAAGTGTTATTCACAATATGATTCAATAAATCAAATGTGTTCTTGGGAAGGTCTTATGTCAAACAGCATACATCCCAGCAGATACATAACGTCATAAGATGTTAATATTAGGTTAGATTTAGGTCGCCAGCGTCCAAGGGCAATGTCATTTTGATGTCCAATAACGACGTGAAATGATGTTGATATTTGGTTGATTTAAGGTTGTGTTGGAAAGCAACCAAAATCCACCGTCGAGCCAACATCTTAAACTAACGTCATATTGACATCAAACACTGACATTTAT
Source organism: Danio kyathit (assembly GCA_903798195.1). Taxonomy (NCBI): domain Eukaryota; kingdom Metazoa; phylum Chordata; class Actinopteri; order Cypriniformes; family Danionidae; genus Danio; species Danio kyathit. The sequence goes on from LR812535.1 coordinate 11,944,622, forward strand.
TTATCTGGTATGGCAACCAAAATCCAACGTCTGATAGACGTCGTAGTGGTAACGTCCACACAACGTCAAGCTGTAACATTGTTAGACGTTGATATTTGGTTGATTTTAATGTCGGCCTGACGTTGGGTTCTGACGTCAACCCGATTTTCATTTTCAAACAAAATGCAAGTAATGTTGACATCCTGTGCCTGCTGGCATAGCTCTAAAATGATATGCAGTCCAGGACTTTCCTCTCGCAACCATAGTTTGATCATTATATACTGTAGTATGGCTTGTAAAAGCAAGAAGAGGAAAAAAAACACTCAGAACTGTCAAAACACTCAATCTGTGCAAATTCAACAACACAATTTTCCCACTAATGTCTCTAAACGTGGGCCTCCTGCTGAGACACAAATCTAAGCAAAGCTCAGGCGCTAATATGTTTGTTTGTGCGTCTGTGTTGATGATCTGTTATGAGTGCACCACATTCTATCCACATAAGGCATGGACAGGTATAAGATTTTGACAGTATGATTACCTTTAATAAAAATATCATGGTATTACAGTATTGTGATAACTGCTCAAAAATCTGTTCCCTTTAAATGTCTGAGGAAAAAACAACAACAACTTTTTTCCTCTTTGAACACAATATATTTTGTTTTAAGAAACATTTTAAGTATTGTGGCACAGTAAACATGTCAGGCTAAATAATTAAAATAAATCATTGACCTCTGCTGTCTTGATTAGTTTCAAAAACACTGATTTCTTAATCTTAAACTTAAAAAGGCATCTTTGTTTTTTGTTTTCTTTAGATATATAGTAAGCCAGTGTTTCTCAACCACATTCATGCAGGACCACCAGCTCTGCAGATTTTCCATTTCACCTGATTCAGATCATCAGCTCATTAGCAGAATCTGAAAGACCTTGAATGGGTGTGACAAAGGAGACATCCAAAACATGCAGTGTTGGTGGGCCTCCAGGATCGTGGTTGAGAAACACTGCAGTAAAGGCCGTCACACACCGGATGCGCCGCTCAGCGCCGCGACACGGCGCGCACATGCCAGTTGAAAGTATCGCACAGCAGACGCGCACATTTGCAGGCTATTCAAAACCAAACTAATCAGATGGGGCTCTGTGGCGCGGCAGAATTATGAACAGTGTCCTGAGTCGTGGCTGGGCGCCGCCGACAGCCGCCGACAGCCGCCGACTTGCGGCGCTGGTGTGTGTACTCTAATTGAAACCTATTTTTAGAATTCTGAAATGCGTGGCGCTGCGCGGCGCGTCGAACAATGTCATTTTGATGTCCAATAACAACGTGAAATGACGTTGATATTTGGTTGATTTATGGTTGTGTTGAATAGTGACTAAAATCCAACGTCCAGTCAACATCCAGCCAACGTCATATTGACGTCAAATACTGACATTTATTTATTTGGTATGGCAACCAAAATCCAACGTCTGATAGGCGTCATTAGGCATGGGCCGGTATAAGATTCTGACGGTATGATAACCTTGGATAAAAATATCACGGTTTCACGGTATCACGGTATTGTGATTACTGCTCTAAAATATATTTATTTTAAATGTCTGTGTAAAAAACTAAAAGTTTTTTCCCCTTTGAACACAATATATTTTATTTTGAGAAACATTTATAATATTTTGGAGCAGTAAACGTGCCAGGCTAAATAATGAAAACAAATCATTGACGGCTGTTGTCTTCATTAGTTTAAAAAACACCGATTTAAAATGGCATCTTTGGATATCTTTTCTGCTGGAGATGCTGTTGTAAAAAAAAATGTAAAAAAAAAATCTTACACATACCTTAGGAACGGTATTAGAGAAAATTTTGGCGGTATGATAACCTTGACTTTTCCAAACCGCGGTATACCTTGAAAACGGTTATCGTCCCATGCCTAGACGTCATAGTGGTAACGTCCACACAACTTCAAGCTGTAACATTGTTGGACGTTGATATTTGGTTAATTTTAATGTCGGCCTGACGTTGGGTTCTGACGTCAACCCGATTTTCATTTCCAAACAAAATGCAAGTAATGTTGACATCCTGTGCCTGCTGGGATAGCTCTAAAAATGATATGTGTAATTTATAAGGACCCTTGCTGTATGGGAGGATCTCTGATTAAGTATCATTTTTGTATTAAATACATTTTATACCTTTAAAAGGCATTTATTTAGCACATATACGTCATATGTTTAACATCCTGTTACTGTAGAAATTAAAGTACTGTATGTATTTGTTAATTTTTTGAAGGTTTAATGTTGTAGATTTTATAGTGCACATGTGTTTTTACACAGAATTATACTGTTGATTTTAGGGTAATTGCTTGCTTGAGAAGTTACGGTATTTTTTCATTTATTTTACCAAAAAATATATATTTTCACTGTAACAACTTGTATTTTTTACATATTAAGACAGTAAAAATTAAAGTTATGTACTGTTTCTTAAATTACAGTGATTTATTGTATGTAATGCAGTGTTAAACTATTTTGGTGTAATTAGTCTTTTACCGTTGCTGTTTTACAGTTTTTTACTGTAGTTTTCACTGACATTTTTTACAGTGTAGTCCAGGACTTTCCTCTCGCAGCCATAGTTTGATAACTATATACTGTAGGACGGCTTATAAAAGCCAGAATAGAAAAAAAAACACTCAGAACTGTCAAAACACTCAAAATCTGTGCAAATTCAACAGCACAATCCAAACATAAAAAACATTCAGTGCTGGTGAGCCTCCAGGATCGTGGTTGAGAAACACTGCAGTAAGCCTCTGCACTGGTCAGGCCTATAGCATGCTTGGATGTTGGTTTGTAAGTGGTTTGTTTTTCAAATGTTTCCTGAATTGTGGGCTGACTAGTAGCTTTTGATGGGGAGGGTCCTTTACTGCTGGAGATACTGTTGCCCTAAAAAACTAAATAAAACAGTCGTAAAAAAATAAGTTAAAAAAACATATGATATAACAGAAAATTTGTGCGGTTTTAAAACCTTGACTTTTCCAAACCTGTTATTATTGTCCCATGCCTACTCCACATACAGTCATCTGAGTGCGGTTGAAAATTCTTTAATGCGCTGGAGCTGACGGCAGCTTTGAGCAAGAGGGAGGTGAAGTCATGTTTAATTAAGACGCTGAGCCTCACGAGCCGTCACTCAGAGCGCAGGTTAAAGATCCCTCGTGCTCCCCGACTCTTTTCACACTTCACATGCCCACAACGCACTGCGCCTCGGTGCACCGGCCGCTAACGGGCCAGTGTAATTACCTCCGCTTGTCAAATATTCACCCAGTAAAATATGTCCGTACAGCGTCTCCGCAGACCTCACCTGAAAACCTCTCTCTCTTTTCTCTCAGCCTATCAGAGTTTGAGGCCGAGTACCAGGAGCTCTGGGATTGGCTGATGGACATGGAATCTATCGTGACGGACAGCCACGATCTGATGATGTCAGAGGAGCAGCAGCATCACCTCTATAAGGTAAGTGGGTTTTGTGTGTTCAAAGTCTGCATGAATTGGACGCTGTGACCGTTTTTTTTTTTTTTCTGTATTGTGACTCAGTTCCTAGAGATACAGAATATTAAATGAGAAAACAGTGGGCGTGGCTTGTTTTTTCTCTACTGTGAGCTGATTGGATGTAGTAGAGTAGGCATTTCATTCAGTAAGATCAGGAAAGAGGTTTGGGGAGAGTTATTACAACCTTATAGATTCCTCCTCCTCCTCCTCACCATTTCTGTTTGTTGTCAAAACTGACAGTTGAAGGGCGTGGTTAAGTCTATTAGCCACGCCCAATACCTCAGACAGACGTAATCTGAGAATTGAACTGAAAACAAACAGGAGTGCATTCTCAGATTTCAATTAAAGATTACATTTGTTTTTCTTTATGACATGCACAGATGAATTGTTCACCACAAAACTAGCAATGTGAGCTGACAAAATCATATGGTTAGTTTTGATTTAGCTGCTTCTGTAATGTTTAGGAAAAAACAAACTAAGTCAGATGGATCCAAATGCAAGTGAGTTTAATTATTAAAGTCAATAATACAAGGTGCAAACAAGTTCAATGAATCCAGCGTCAGGTTTAGGGAAGTCGCTGAATCAGGAAACAAACAAGAGTCCAAAAAGCACCAGTCAACAAAAGTCCTGACAAGACACAGAGAGATCATGAACAAGTGATAATGCACTGAAAATAAAGCACTAAACTTTCGCTTCCTAAATAGGTGGAGCTGAGTACAAACAGCTGGGGCTGCTGATAGAACAGCTGATTTTAGTTTAACGAGTTCACGTGATCAAAACACAACACACAACAGAAGCATGTGTAAAAATGCAAAACAAACCTACATGATAACACCACCACAAACAACAACATGATAGAAAGAGCGCATGCGCATTTACAACCGTGACAAGTTGACTCGTTGACTTGACTATATAAGTGCTGGCATGTTTTTTTTATTTTTCATCTGGGATAGGTGTGAAAAATACAAAGTTGATCTAGATAAGGTACCAAATGAAAGGGATGGTTTGGTTTATTTGCTTTATGCAGTTGAAATCAAAATGATTAATTTTTTTTAAGGATTTTTCAAATATTTCTCAAATTATGTTTAACAGCGCTAGGAAATTTTCACAGTATTACCTATTGCATTTTTTCCTCTGGAGAAAGTGTTGTTTGTTTTAACTTGGCTTTAATAAAATCAGTTTTTGTATTATTAAAATCATCTTATATTAAAGACCATCTAACAAAACCACAGGTTCCGGAATCTTCTACTTTATGATGCCATAGAGTGAATAAGCCCCGCCTGCACAAAATATTGATGCCCATTTCTACTTTACTGCCTGTTTAGCCCTGTTATTATGCAAAACTATCAGCCAATCAGAGCAGTGGGCGTTTACGTCTGAGTCTACAATTGGCCATTCAAACGGAGCGTACTGATGAGGTCAAAAACAGCACAGAAAACAGTCAGTTCTTAATTGTGATGTATTTTTGATGTGAAGATCTTGATAATATTATAAGTTCACAAACAAAACAATTTTCCCACTAATGTTTCTAACCTCGTGGGCCTCCTGCTGAGGTGCAAATCTAAGCAAAGCTCAGGCGCTAATATGTTTGTTTGTGCGTCTGTGTTGATATTCTGGTATGAGTGCACCACTATACTGCAATGCTGCTATGCTACTTTATACTGGAAACTTGGGCTGTCATGCTCCAAAAGTGGCAAAATCAACACCAATATATCAAAAACATAGTTTGAAGACCATAATATAAAGTCAGTTTTTGTGTGTTTATTTTTGTTATTCAGTCAAAGCTGAAAAGTGGTATCTACAGTATGGTACAATACACCAATTGTGTTTTGGGGAAGGACTTGTGTCACACAGCATACATAGCTCTAAAATAACATGTAGTCCAGGAAAATATTGCATAAATTTGCATTTATTTGATCAACAAAAATGTAGTAACCTATTAAAACATATTTGTGCAAAAAAATATTTGAGACGTTTTTGTCAAAATATTTTAAAATTTAATCATGTAATAAAAAGCAGAATTTATATCATTATTACCTAATGGGGTCATGAACTAAGGACCCCAAATTTTCTTGATCTTCTGACATATAAGAGCTCACAGTATTATAAAAACTTCCTGTAAGTTTCAGAACTCTACTCTTACTGGTTACTTTAAAATCATCTTATATTAAAGACCGTCTGGCAAAACCACAGGTTCTGGAATCTTCTACTTTATGATGTCATAGAGTGAGTAAGCTCCGCCTAAACAATATTGATGCCCATTTCTACTTTACTGCCTGTTTAGCCCCGTTATTATGCAAAACTCTCATCCAATGAGAGCAGTGGGCATTTACTTCTAAGTCTACAATTGGCCATTCAAACAGAGCGTACTGATGAGGTCAAAAACAGCACAGAAAATAGTCAGTTCTTAATTGTGATGTATTTTTTATGTAAAGATCTTGATAACATTATAAGTAGACTTCAGAGAACAGTACAAAATTAAAAACTAATATACTTCATGACACATTTAACTCCTCAGTGTCACCTGATCATTCAGAAAACAGTCTAATATGTTGATTTGACTCTTTGACATGAACCCATTAATGCATTTCTTCAGTTGGCTTGGTTTCAAATTTCATTGCTCCAAATATCCCGTTCTCCATATTAAACCTAAAAATGTTCTGATTGGCTGCAATTGTTCTTGCTCTTTGTGGACAGATTGCTTCATCTTGAAAAAAAACTGCACAATTTGCTTCAGGGAGACTGTCCACCTCACTGTTAGTCACTTTGAATAAGAAATTGTCTCCTAAATCATGTATAGTTTTAATTTTTTTTGTCCGCTTTCTTATCTGGAACTCTGAGCATATAACGCAAAAATGTTAAATTATAGATTTATCAGTAATATTTCAAATGAGCCTTGACTTTTGATTCTCTTAAACCAATTTAGCGAAACCGCAGCCGAATATTACAATACTGCGAGTCGGCGATTAGATTGTCTTCCATTTCAATCTCAGCCGTCCCGTCACACGTTCTCCAGCCAGACTCGCTTTGTCATTTTAACACATTTCAGTAAAAGAAAGTTCATTTCAGAGAACGAGGGAAAGAGAAAGAGTGCAGAGCGGAGATAGTACCTCTCCCTGTTTACAGTCCATGAATTTTTATTAGTTCCAGATAAAGTGGCCTGTATTGTGTTAGGTCAATATGTTTGTTCGTGATTAAAACAAACTGATTTTGCTCCTCTGTATTGATTGCATGGCCACCCGCCCTAATAAATATGTACCGGGCCTCCATGTTGGTTATCAGCTTTTTTTTGTGGGGGTTATCCTGTGACGTGTTATCAGCAGGGTGCCAATTACAAGGAGGGTTTGGGGTGGGGCTTGACTCCTCCTAAATAACCACTTCATCCCCACTGAAAGAAGTCAAAGCAAGGTTTATAGGGAGGTATCTTAAATATTATTATTATTATTATTATTATTATTATTCAAAAGTCAAAGCAAGATTTTTTTGGGTGTTATCGTTTATGCAGATCTGAATCTTTAATAATAATAAATACAAATAAATAAATAAATAAATATTAAATAGTCAAAATAAGATTTCTTTTTTTGTTATAGTTTAGGCTGATCTGAATCTTTAATGATAATAATAATAATAATAATAATAATAATAATAATAATAATAATAATAATAAATAATATTCACGAGTCAAAACAAGATTTATGTTTTTTGTTATAGTTTAGGCTTATCTGGATCTTAAATAATAATAATAATAATAATAATAATAATAACAATATAATAATAATAATAATAATAATAATAATAATAATAATAATAATAATAATAAATAATATTCACGAGTCAAAACAAGATTTATGTTTTTTGTTATAGTTTAGGCTTATCTGGATCTTAAATAATAATAATAATAATAATAATAATAATAATAATAAAAATAATAATAATAATAATAATAATAATAATTATTATTATTATTATTATTAAATAATAATAATAATAATAATAATAATAATAATAATAAATAATATTCACAAGTCAAAACAAGATTTATGTTTTTTGTTATAGTTTAGGCTTATCTGGATCTTAAATAATAATAATAATAATAATAATAATAATAATAATAATAATAATAATAATAATTATTATTATTATTATTATTATTATTAACATTATTAAAATTATTATTATTATTAGTAGTAGTAGTGGTAGTAGTATTGTTGTCATCATTATTATAATATTAATTATTTTTATTATTATAATAAAGTTATATCAATATATGTAGAGATATATTATATTATAAGTATATATTATATATAAATTTGGCCCCTAAAATGGTTCATACCATTGTCAATACACGTTTGCTGCCAACTGAGTTGCAAGAAAATATTTAGTCTGCGGTCTAAAACCGACAGATCTAGCCTACCAATAGACACCGAAATTTTTGGGAGAACATATTTCTTGTGAATTAGGTTTTTGCATCTACATATAGCATAAAAGTAAAGTCAGATTCTAGTCCTATAGTGTTTTAATTGACCCCCATGCTCACACAAGGAGATAAACAATACAGCTAAGCACAGTCTTTCATGATTATATAAGTGCAGCAATGCGAATGTGTTACTGTTTGGGTAAAATCTCTGTTATATGTTACTCTAGGTCAGAATCCAATCATTTTCCCTAAAAACACTGAACTTACAGTTGAAGTGAAAATTATTAGCCCTCCTGATTTTTTTTTCTTTTTCAAATATTTCCCAAATTATGTTTAACAGAGCAAGGAATTTTCACAGTATTTCCTATAATATTTTTTCTTCTGGAGAAATTGTTATTTGTTTGATTTCGGCGAGAATAAAAACAGTTTTTAATTTTTTAAAAACTATTTTAAGGTCAATATTATTAACCCTCTAAGCATTTTTTTGATTATCTGCAGAACAAACCATTGCTATACAATGACTTGCCTAATTACCCTAACTTGCCTAATTACCCTATAGTTAAGCCTTTAAATTGCACATAAAACTAGTATCTTTAAAATATCTAGTCAAATATTCTGTACTGCCATCATAGCAAAGATAAAAGAAATCAGTTATTAGTAATTACTTATTAAAACTATTATGTTTAGAAATGTGTTAATATACAGGGGGGCTAATAATTCAGGAGGGCTAATAATTCTGACTTCATCTGTAAATAAGACAGATTGATAAATGAGATGTAATTTAATTAAATATAGAAATTTGGGTAACTGAGGCATGCTCATGCATTACACAAACTACTGAATAAACAACAACAACCCGCAGATAGTCAATGTATAACTCGTACACTGGTTATCAGGCACCTACTGTACTATGGGTTGATCGAGAGAGAGGTGCATGTGTATATGAACCGGCCCGGGATGCTGTGCTGTTTGTGGCAGTTTATGACAGACAGGGGAGACAAAAGAGGGGGAGGCAGAAAGCCAGACTTGCCGGGAGGCAGAGGCCGTAAATCAGCCTCATTTAGGCTTTCTTTACCGGACTGATTCCGACACTTGCCTTCCTCCGATGGCTCCGAGCATATGGCATATTTCAAAAGAGCAGATTGTGAATCATAAAGAAATGAAATTAATAACCCCCCCACCCTGCCTCGGACTGGAAACAGCCCCTAATGATGAGAGGAGTAACGGTGTGCCGGCGGGCCCTCGTCCTTCTCCTCCAGACCTGCGGAGGTCATGTTCAAGGTCACAACTAATCTCAGCGCTCATCGGTGCACTGACCCCGCTATTAGTCATATCTTACAGTAAGAGACACCTGAGCAAAGATCTGCTCTTGCTCGAGTATGTTCTCATATATATATATTCTCATATGTATATACTGCATACACTGTAAAAATGCAGGGTTCCACACAATTCATTTGTGTTGTCCCAACACAAATTAATTAAGATAACTAAACAAATTTAAGTGGATTGAACATAAAAGAATTAAGTTATCCCCCCCAAAAAATCTCAAGAATTGTGTTGGTTCGGCCAACGCTATCTCACGGCAATTCGTAACTTTTTGATTAGTGGCTAATTCGTATGAATTTGTATGATCTAATTCGTACAAATTAGTACGATTTGCCCATCACCCAATGACGGTTGGGGTTATGGGTGGGGTTAGGTGCCACGCCTCCTTTTTAAAATCTCGTACAAATTCGTACGAATTAGCCACTAAACTGACAAAACGTAAAATACTTACGTTTCCTCGTGAGATCAGGCTGGTTCGGCTCATTAAATCGCTCCCATGTGCGTGTTGTGCAAGTCGCGCTCCTCCATTGGAAATGACAAACTTACACCCTAAGCTTATTGGCATTGATTCCAAGGTGCCTGCTCAGCAGCCACATTTTAATAAAACTATAGCCTTCATACCGAAACTTCATACCGAATCTTTTTTTTTGCGATATTGACAATGGTGTTTGGTTAATAAATATCGATACCGATTTTATCACTCAGCACTATAATATATAATAATCTCGCTCAGTATATTGTAACCAATACATAACCTTAGAAAAGCTTTCAGAGAGATTGCAATAAACCGTACAGTTTCACCAAGCTAGTTAGCAGCTTCTGTTGTCTGTTCTTTTCATAAAGCAGCAGTTGATGTGTTTTTAGCACTTTCATCCAATTAACCTGTAGCTTCTCATCTTTTGTTTTCTTCTTGTCAGGCATCAGTCAGACGTTTGCTTGTTAACCGCTCGTGCGCTGGAAGCATCAGTGCGTGTGTACAGTTCGTTCTCTGCACCTTTAGCGCTCGCTGACATGCTGAATAGATCTTAGTCTAATCTAACACGCTCTAATGCGCTTGCTGATCAAAGCTAGCTCAGCCAAAGCGTCCACGTTTTTTTCCACTGCGCTGCTGCCCTGCAGATGTGTTCCCGGTTTGTTCGTTCAGCCCGTACCTTTGAGTGTTCAGGTTTTATGAGGCATTGTTGTCTGTCTTTATGCATGTGAAATCAAAAGATCTGATCATCTCTCTTTTCCCAGACGCAGCTTTAAAAGGTTTTTTTCTCCCTCACACATGACCTGTTTGTTCAAAGCTGCACGATCTGTCAGAATAAAGTGTAAAGTACAAATTCATTTGCTGTTTGCATTCTCAACTCGTCACTTGATCGTGTCTGATTTGATGGATCATGTGGTGTTTTGTGTAGATTTTGTGCTTCATGAATGAGACTTTACATTTTATGAGGGAAAGTGGTGTGAATCTCATTTGTGGTGTGAATCTCAATCTAATAAAGTCCCTTATTAAAGTCTTATTTGTTTTATTTCGGCTAGAATAAAAGCAGTTTTTAATTTTTTAAAACCCATTTTAAGGTCAAAATTATTAGCCCCTTTAAGCTATTTTTTTTTTTTTCGATAGTCTACAGAACAAACCATCCTTATACAATAACTTGCCTAATTACCCTAACCTGCCTAGTTAACCTAATTGACCTAGTTAAGCCTTTAAATGTCACTTTAAGCTGTATAGAAGTGTCTTGAAAAATATTTAGTAAAATATTATTTACTGTCATCATGACAAAGATAAAACAAATAAGTTATTAGAAATAAGTTACTAAAACTATTATGTTTAGAAATGTGTTGGAAAAATCTTCTCTACGTTAAACAGAAATAGGGCATTTCAAGATTTCACACTTAGCTGATGATTGATTATAAAGCTTGTTTGGCATGCTGTCTCGGGAGAGAGCCCTGAGCTCATAAGATCCTCGGGCCCGGGGCTCCCTCCCATTTGCAAGGCGAGAGAGGAGTTTGAGCTCAGGTAGATCTCGAGAACTCCCCTGCTGTAGTAGCTAATGAACAGATAGTGATTGCTCTTAAGAGATAACTACTTATTAGGAGCATGTCTATGGTACTGATTTGGATTAGTCAATTAACTTATGTTACATGTTTTTTTATGGTGGGAGGAAACCGGGGAACCCGGGGGAAACCCATGTGAGCACAAATAAAAACAAATAAGTAACAAACAGCTAAATAAATACAAAACAAATAAAAAACAAACAAACAAATAAAAAAAATATATAAGTAAATACATAAATACAAAACAAATAAAAATATAAGTAAATACAAAGCAAATAAAGAAATAAATAAAAACAAATAAAAAAACGAATAAATTAAAAAATACAAATAAAAAACAAACAATACATAAATAAAAATATAAAAATATACAAACAAACAAATAAATTCATAAATACAAAACAAATAAAATACATAAAAATAAAAAAAAATATACAAACAAACAAACAAACAAACAAACAATCAATCAATTTAAAAAAATGAATAAATAAATAAATTAATTAATTAATTAATGTCATGATACACTGTCAAGAGCATGGCAAACCAACAGATGGCTATATAATTCTAAGCATAAAGCCATTTTGGCTAATCACAATCTTGCAAAAGGAGATGGCGGCACATAATCTGATGTCAAACAATGGAGGAAACTGTCAAAAAGTATTTTTATTTGAGATTTATATAATAAATAATAATAGTTTAATAATATCTGTAATATTAATTGCTATGTCTGAATAATAATTATACATTAATATTTACAATAGAGTTTATATTTACAGTATA